>OU426958.1:11250000-12500000 GCA_911387765.1 Pyrgus malvae
GTTATCTCAAATAAATAATGGACTTTTTTATAAAAGAGTCCTGCTGGAAGTTTTTTCCGCCGCCTTTTTTCTCTCAGCTCAACATCTAGTCCAAACGGGCACCTAAAGGCGATGACCGGGAAAAAATGACATTCTTTAAGCGAATATTTTGTATTTTTGTATATAATATGAAATAAATATTTTTTCTTTCTTTCTTTTCTTTCTTGGTTGTTTTAACTTTTGAAAGGATTTGATTTAGCTATTGAGTTTACCGAATTATGACATATACCTTGGATATGTTAAAAGTACGTTTCGTATATTTTTTAACATACGCGTTGTTATTTATTTTGTCAATGTCTTAGAATGATGAATATAGAGTAGTGTGGTACATTCATATACATTATCTTGTAAATATGGCAATCTGTACTTCATAATAGTAAAGTATTACGAATAGGTACGTTTAATCAAAAACTCATTTTAAAGTTATTGATCAATTTATAAGGACACATGTTATTCTATTAGTATCTTTATATGAAGGTGCGCTAATAAATTAATATCCGCACTAATCAATTGCTTGTAGCAATTACAAATTTGACCTGTGCCCTTAGTGAATCCAATCTTACGCCTTACTTAATAGCGCGGCTATAAATTACGTTTAAATTAGGTCCTTTACGAGCAAAGCGTGTATAAGCATAAGCATTTATAGTAAAAACCATAAACTTGAGTAAAATAAACAGTTTAATCAATTTATAGTTAGATGTTATTATTATTTCATATTTTTTTAGCTACGTCGCGGATAGAAATTATCCAAATTTTGAAAAAAGTGGAAATCGGTTGTGGCAAAATCTGGAGAGTATGGTGAGTGACGCAGAGGTTCCAATCGCAGCTCCTCTAACTTGGCCTCGGTTGCTCAATGGCGAGCTTTTCCTTTATTGTTTGCAAATGTTGGTAATATAAGTCTGCAGTTATCGTCTAGCCTGATCTCAAGAAGCTGTAGTGGATAACACCAGCACTGGTCCACCAAATAATAACCAGAATCTTCTTTTTGGTCAGTTTTCGCTAAGGGCAAAGTTTTGCATCTTCTGAATTATTAAGCCATTATGAAGATCGCTGCCGATTGTCGTACAGGATCCATTTCTCATCACAATTCATGATACGGTTCAAAATCCTTTCATTATTGTGATGATTGAGCAAAGTAATGCAGCAAGTGACACATTTTTGTTGGTTTGCTTCAGACAATTCGTGCGGTGCCCACTTTTCGAGTTTTTTGACTTTTCCAATTTGGCGCAAATTGAAAAGTGTCGTTTTGTCACTTACGCTGAAGGCTGTTGCTAATTCAGAAGTGGGTTGAGATGGACCTGCTTCCACTATCACCTTCAATTCTTCGTTATTTACTTGAGTACCAATTGGTCCAGAACGGAAACGTACCGTACGTTTGTTAGCACTGCCTGGTCCGTACACGTCGTTAATTTTTCGAGTCACTTCTGCAGCACTGGTGCCACGGTCTAACTCGTATTCGTAATTACCGTAAATATTCTATGTGTCCATAGTTGTTATTATAACAATGTTGAAGCTCAAGCAAATGTTGTAAAAACAAACGAAATATGAATTTTACAAACACTAATTTTCCGCTTTATTTCGAAATAAATTTAAATTTGGAATTCCTAAAAAAACGCAAGATATTTTATATTAAAGTTGCCAGTATTGAGTATCGACAATTTCACAAGGACCTTACATTATATTATAATTAAATTGCTTATCTAAAGTTTAATATAATAATGAAAATTAACTAATACCGCACTCTGTTAGAAACCTATGGAAAAACTAATTGCAACCCTTTGCAAATACAATAAACAAAAAATATTTTTGAGTAATGTAATAGAATAAATATAGAATTTTGTTCAATATAAGCTAATTACAGTCTCCGAGCTTTGTGAAAAAATAACAGTATTTTACATGACTATTCCAACTTTAACTTTTCAAACTCCATCAGACTGTTAAAGTATAATCTAACCACATCTACGAGTATACTATCCATATCCACATCTATATTCGGATATTTGACTGAAATATTATTTTTTAATACAGTTGCTCAAAAAGTGGCGTATTGCAGGGACGTATAGCGTTCGGGAAGTGGGCTATTACACACTCGTGCTTTTTCTTTACCTTTTCCGAACTCGTGCGTACTCTTTCCCAGCTGTCAAAATAATGTCTATAAAAAAAAACCACGAAGTTTTAGAAGTTTTTATGTTTCGTGCAAATATTTCTAAAAAGAAGCTACTAATTTGTTTCAATATCAGATTTAATGATTTGATTCAATGAGTTAGGCTTGGTTTCATTTCATTTCATCTCATTAACATTTTCATTTCATATCAATTAAAAAATTCTACTGAAGACCTGGCTGTATGGGCATAGTTCCCTTTGCCTACCCAGAATGGGTGAAGAAAACAAAAAAAAATCTCTGCATATAGGTATCTATTCTTTTACGGTTGGCGCCATTTTTCAAAACTGTTCTTTGCGAGTTTTTATTATCTTATTAAATTGCTTCATTTTTTCGCAACTGTAATAAAAATAGTTGTTCAGTACACATGCGGAACCGTCATTGGAGTTCCGACTGTCAACCCTCACCTTCGGCTGCGCTTCGGCTCGGGTAGACATTTGTCGCAACTCCGTGCAATGACAGCCTTTCCGCACTTGTAATGAAAAAAGTAGTTTAAGATTTCATTGTGTAAAAATATTGTAAAACACAGGATTTTTATATATGCAAAGGTAGATGTGCGTAAGCTTGCTCTACTTGATAATTATTGTTGTCACAATATTTATGTAGTGTTGTCGATGTGTGGCACATTTTTTCCTATCTCGATGTAGATTAAAAGAAAATATTTACATCTCGAAGATAATCGTTGCACAAACACGTGCAGTTCTTTATAGTAAAAATATTTGTAATTGTCTAAACAAACTTTGCGTACGGGGATAGCAACAGTTTTGCGAAACTTTTATACTCGTAATTGTTTGCGTTACAAGATTACTGTCACTCATTATTAACGTTTGTTATGAGGTACTGAAAGCTTTTTCTGAAATATGAGTTGCTTGATATTTTAGTTATGAGACATTCTAAAATTATGAAAACCCTGAATTAAAAATTTTGCAGCTTGACGTACGAGCCTTGTCAGTCAGAATTAATATTAAAATATCTTGGATATGAATGGTGGACGAATCAAAAAATATATTTTGGTATGGTTTACAGTCTTCGCGTCTTTTAATTTTATAACCACTTCTTTTTATATAATAAAAACAAACTAATATCTTTGATCTCAAATTATTTTGTCAAATTAACATTTAAGATTGAAATCTATTTAGAATCTAATCTTTGCACATACTTGGTACTGCAATCTTCATGCTTGATACAAGTTATAAGTCCCGAAGAATTGCGAATTGAGCAAGTTTCATTTAGTATGAAACAAAAAATACTGGTAAATATAAGGGATATTTAGCTGTTGGCTGCATTTTAAGGGAACACTTTTATAGCGGCTATAATATATCTACACCTTTTCGTCGTTACTGTCGATTGATGAGTTTCGGGACACGGACAAATACTGACGATAGAACAGACGTTTACCTTATAACATCATTGACTGTAAATTGAGTAGGAACCTATTTGTACGATTTGATTTATTTTGTATTTTTTATACGATTTCTTTTTCATCCACGTCTACCTTGAAGTAATTTTCTATAATTTGATGATGTCCAGTGAGAAGGTGGTTATCGGCTACACTTATATCGCGAACATTAGGTTAGAGTAGGAACTCGTCTGATTTTAGCTATAGGTGTTCGACAGCGTACACTACATTCCTGCATCGTTTGCCAGTCTAAATATAAAAGAACAAAGATGCACTACTTTATTCTCAAAATGGCCCTGTAAATTATACTAAATTGGTTTACGTTAAACAGTCACTTGTCCTAGTAATAAAGCAAGCGACGTTGTCGTGCGACAATGCTCGCACTAGTAACAGGAAAGCTGGCCATGAAGGTCAGGGTCCAAGAACTTCGACCTTTAGTATATCACGTTTCATGGTCAAACGCTGGCGCCGCTGCTGGGGCGCCACATGGCCTGCTTCCGCTCACAAAGCTCCTATTCATACCCCATCGTGTCGTTTATACTCTATTATTGGTAGGGCTAAATCAATGGCTCGATTTGATTGAGTGCCATGTTTTGTATCTATAGATTCAGATAAACGGTGACGGTATACAGTTTTAATAATCTGTGCTCCGCGTTAACTGCGTGAATTTCATCCTTTTGATTGTTAATAAATTGTGAAAATATTTTTTGACTTTACGTCGTAAGGTTCTTTTGTCCTTTTTTAACTTTATTATAAATAACAAACACAATTTTATCTTCATAGATTTGGTATTTCGCAATAAATGTATAGTAATATCTTTTTATTTTACATAAACTAGGAATGGAACTAAATTTAATATTATCTTTAAAATTTAATAGCATCTTTTGTTTTCTATGGGTTTTTATTAGTTCACAAAAGGGCCATACCTATTTTCTAAAAAGAAACAGTATTAATTTTCTAAAAAGAAACAGTATTAATTTTCTAAAAAGAAACAGTATTAAAAATACATTTAAGTCAACATACGCAAAACTTTGTTTGAGCTAAAACGGTTACTAAAGGTGAAACGGCCATTAGTAAAGCACACACGGTTTCTTCGTAATTTAATTTCACCGCATGTGCTTCCAGTTTCTACGTTCCCAAGGAAACATCCAGCTAATATTTTATCCAACATTTTTCACACTAGAATTACAAAAAAAAAACACAAAAAGCTGGCTGTCGTCGTGGTCGTCAAACACTTTTTTGCCTGTAAAAACTTATCGGCAACATTCCAATTTTAATATTTAAAATTTAATAAAATACTAAGGCATTAAATTGTTCTGACGGTAACGTGAACATTACCTGATGCTGTCCTAATACCTTTGAAAGCTTCTTAAATAACATGAAATACAATTTTTCCCTTCAATAATTATATCTATATATAACGAATAGATTAGATGTTCGGTTTCCAATATTTGCCAAAAGAATTTATGTTTGTTACTCCACCAACCTTCAGTTGGTCAGTGGACTTTGGCCAAATTATTTCCTGAGTTCAGCAGCGACATTAAAAAGGTGAACAATAATGTGTAGGTACCAATATTTATATGGGGGCGAACATCGACATCTATACAAATAAATAAAATTGGAGTGTCTATTTGTAATTCTGAAATAACCGCTTTTTACTACATGTATATGAATGTATATACGATACATATACCAAACATTTTTTTATAATTTTTATCTGTCTGTCTGTCTTTCTGTCTGTCTCGGCTAATCTCTGGAACGACTGCACCGATTTTGACGGGGCTTTCACTGGCAAATAGCTAATATAATAAGGAGTAACTTAGGTTACTTTTATTCTAAAACTTCGAATAATTCTAAAACTAAAATCCACGTGGACGTAGTCGCAGGCGGCCCCTAGTCCATAAATTAAAATCGGTTTAAAGAACTTTATTCTCATACAAAACATTGTTTCATTTATAATGAGATAAAATAGCTTTCTTCATGTCAATAATAATGATTTGCCTCTGGAGCATGTTACATTGACACGTAATATAAAACAGATAATAATTATTTTACCTATTATTTAAGTTAAGTCTCTCCCCATTGTTGGGGAGGCCTGGAGCTTACTCCACCACGCTGCACCAATGCGGGTTGGTGGAGATGCGGGTTAGTGGCCAACCCGCTGTCGGTTGTTTTCAAACCGCCCAAAAGGCCTCCCACAACGTTTAACGACTGTCATCTATCGACAACAACCGGGACCGACGGATTAACGTGCCTTCCGAAGCACGGAAACGCGCATGAATTTTTTTATCACTAGATAGTCACGGTCATCCATCTCACACCCGACCGCGCCCGTTTGGCTTAGTTGCATAGATCGTTTGCGTTCTACGCCAACGGCCGGGCCATGCGCGCTACATCCTTAGAATAAAATTATAAAAAAAATCTCAAATTCATGACTATGGCCTCAGTGAAAGAGAATACGTGTGAGCCCAGAAGAAAAGACAGGAAAAATGTTCAAGTAAAAGCTTTAATAATGATATGTACCGATAGGCTATCTAAACAAACATATACAGTAAATAATGTTTATTAATAATAAGTAGTAAGTCTATCTCTTAAATGACAATGTACTCTTGGAAGACTTCACAGAACGTCAAACAATACTGTTATTAGCCGCCTTTTGTAATCTGTCTAGAGTGGCGGCTTGTTTCATCTCTCTTTGTTAGTAACACTAAATTGTTGAAATAAATAAACAGGACTGCATGAAAAATACTTCCAAATATTCTTATACGGGTTTATGGGTTTACTTTTGAAAAAAAAAACAAAATGTTTAAACCCAGATCAATATTTTTAGGGTTCCTTACCCAAAGGATAAAATGGAACCCTATTACTAAGACTCCGCTGTCCGCCCGCCTGTCTGTCTGTCTGTCTGTCTGTCCGTTACCAGTTTGTGTCTCATGAACTGTGATAGCTAGATAGTTGAAGTTTTCATAGATGGTGTATTTCTGCTGTCGTAATAACAACATTTGTTGTATTTGTATTTACAATAACATAAATATTGAAGGAGCGGAATATTGAGGAGAGGAAAAAAACACGTCGGTTTATAAAAAGGTGGGTGGAGCCCTTGCTCCACCTGCCTTTTTTTTTTGGCAGTTTTTTATGTTAATAAAGACAATTGATAAACGTTTAAAATATTCACAGATACTTTAGTTATATATTCACTTTAAAAATAAATAATAAAATTAAAATAAAATGAATATTTAAGGAGGGGGGGGGGGCTATAGAGGTCATAGACGTGCACTTAACCGGTTTTTAGGTTATTATAATTACATATGAGTATCTAAAGATGTTTCAGTGGTTATCAGCTTGCATTGCAATTATATCATAACCATATTCATACTAATTACCTAATTATTGTCTTATTATTTATAATTATAAAAATAATATTATTAATATAATAATAATAATGATTATCTTCGACAGTCCTAATAAAATCGTAGTAACTGGTTACTCTACGCCTGACCTTTCTCTGAGCCATCGACATTTTTGCGGGCTATGATTCAGAGATCTGAGATGATTTATTATTTGCCGCAATCGCATATTAACTAGTTGCTTATTTATTTATACAAATGCCCATTGTGATGACTGTTTCATATTAAACAGCCTGTCGGTCAATCAATCAACAATTAAACAATTGTTTGACGCGTAAAGCATTGAAAGAGTGAGATCATTAACTGCTAATATATATGCACAATCATTCACAATTAATTGGTATATTAATTGTTTGAATTTAAATCTGACTTTATGACTTTAGCGAGCTTATCGAGCGGTCTTCTTTGTGATATTGAATTAAACTAATTTTATTGTACTATCGTATTATATATCTTTGTTACGCAAGGAGCAATAAACTTTATGTTTAAAGATTCAAAGAAAAACTTAATAATCAAACTTTGCATATAAATAGATACAGTATACAATACTGCACGAATATATTTTATCGGGACGGTGCCGGTGAGAGAAACTCCCAAATCCAATCCATACAATTTTTGAGTATGAAAAATTTTATTCATACATTTTCGAATAATGTCAAGCTTTTCCTCAAGATAAAACTAAGTTGAATCTATCTATCTATCTATTTATCATTATCAGCCTTTTATAGTCCACTGTTGGACATATGCCTCCCCTAATTTTATGCACTCCGTCCGGTCCTGTGCCCTCTGAATGCAGCGGTTTTCCGCTATCTTCTTCAGGTGGTGAAATCCGTAGACGAACAAAGTTTACTGACATAGCTCTCAAAATCTGCAAGCTGACGTGGCAATGGGTAGGCCATAATTATAGTTAAGAGGATTGACAACCATACGATGGGGAAGAAAGGTCCTCAAATGGCAACTACATCTCGGCAAAAGGAGCTCCGACCGTCCCGACGGGTCATCAGTCCACCTGAACAGGTGACCAGTTGACATAACGTATTATGTTTACCCGTAGGTAAACATTTCCTAACTGACATTTTTTTAAATAACGCTACTTTCTTGCATTGCGACTAAATAGAATCCTGTATAAGACTTTGCATGCAAGATTTCTTAACTAATTAATTATAAATTAATTATTAACTTTTCAATGGGCTTGCTAAAAACTTGCAAGATAGTTCGTCAGTGTATCTTTTACTGCGAATTATTTCATGAACATATTTTTTCGACGCGAATATTGAATGATCTATAATGTGCAAAAACTTCGATGAAAGGATGAAAAAGACTTTCACGTTAACGATATCAGTTAGATACAATATTTACTTATACATACAACATTTGAACTGTACTGTGGCCCCATAAATCTAAGCCTATTCAAGTCTCCATTTTCACTATTGCTAATATGGCAATCGAGATCAATCGATCGAATGAACGCTGTATAAGGATCGATTTAGCAGATTAAGCAAACACAACGTCATTGGCTCGAATGGTTGTTTCTAATTTTGCTGACTTACGAGTACTGATTGGAAGTCAATCAACTTTGAAATTGTTCCGTTATATAGGTACCCTCATTTAGTTTTAAGTACAGAGTTATGTTATTATGTGTGCAGACATTTACTTCATTGCAATTTTAAGAATATGAAATATGTACCTTTTTCTGCTTTACAATCAGGGTATTCTAGGTATCACAGTATATGAGAGATATATGAGACTTGGCTTTAATTGTACTTTTTAAATGCTTATGATAGAATTTTCTTAAATTTTCTGTAGAAAAGACCAATCCACAGGGCAGCTTAAATAGTCTGGGCGTCTACTATATCTATTCGAGAAACTCCCCCTTTACTCGAGTTTTATGTCAAGTGACTTGTATTCTGACTCCTAGCTGAATTTAAGTGTTATCTATATACATATAAAAGAGGATGTTTGTATATATGACATCGCAAAACTCAGAAACTATTCGACCGATTATTATGAAAATTGGTATGTATATGTATTTTTTCACGGAGAAGGTTTATATGCTATCCATTATTATTATTATTTAATGTTTAAACGCGATACGGAGTTCGCGGGGTCAGCTAGTCTATTATATTACTTTATATTACGAAAACTTTAGGTAGAGTGAATTGTATTCGATATCAAATAAAGGATAATATTTTTTGCATAAAACATACTTTTGGATTAAATATATGGTAAGTGTCACATGTATCAGATCTCCCAAATCAAGAATAAATATAGTTTCAAGATCTTATTCTAGATTTAGGAAGTGATTTTTTTCTTTTATAATGATGAGAATGATAAGATAAAACTTAACAGAACTTCTGTAATTACCATTACAATAAGTTTCTTATTAAGCCTTATTGAGACAAACAACTTTCCACGATCGTGCAATTATGGAGACGTCAAAGGAGTTAATGTGATTTCTTTAACACTCGCTGTGAGTAAAAGCCGCGGCATAGTTATCCAGTTAGAGATAGTTTACGTATGAATGTAATTATCCTTTGGCGTATGGTTAGCTTAGTTAGAGTGTATACAACTATAGAGCGCGCCCAACGCTCACAGCCTATAGTACAAATTACGCAGTTTAGTCATTATTAACAACCATTGTACTGTTCCACTAATCTGAAATAGCAAGAATTGAAGTCAACGGTGGCTACGCAGGCTTTAATGCGCAAAAAAATTTGCTATCATGGACTCCTGGAGGGTAATTTCCTTAAATCTTAACTACTGAACTATTCATGTTTAAAGGTCTAATTTTCAAATCGTTATGATATACTTCGGTCGATATTTTTTCTACATGTTTAGGGATGTATAGCTCATAAAACGGTTCTCAAACGAATTTCTAACAGTCAATCACATAGCTAATTCTAGTAAAATTTTAAGAATTTCATGGCCGATCTTTGCAATTAAAAATATCACACGAGTTTACATGGGTTTGTTCCGGCGTTTACGCACTCGTATCAGTGTAGAGGTGGCATCTGTCGCTGCTGATACATACACATTCGAGCTTATAAGCGTCTCAATGCTCGTACAAGTGACACGTATGGCAAAAGCTCGCCGATTGGCGCCTACACGCACTTCTTAAAAGAAGATTTTACGAGCTTATAATACGCTGCACTGAAACCACTTTAATAGTTTTCGAACGCAGGCTCTATGGATTATTCATGTTTCCTATAAGTTCGAGTAACACTTTAGCGCCTCGAGGGGTTGGGTGTTTCAAGCCGATAATAAGCTAATAACACATCACTACATGAATGTTTTGCCGCAGAAAATGTCTTACTAAGAAAGCGCTATTTGTGAAACATGTTGGAGGATTTAATATTGTTTTTCCATTAGAATTAAGGTAATGACAGTATCAGGAAACACTGCTATATTTAAGTACTAGGTTTAACGGTTTAAGGGTAAAGATGATTTTTTACGTAAAACATGACTGTTTAAGACTGCGTCATAGGTTGGTTAATTATTTTTATGAGAGAAATAATTGCCTTAGCAAGGCCTTAGCATAATTTTAGTGTGGACAAAAACTAGTATAAGAATGCTGGTATTATATACTCCCCTAGTAGTATGCTCTGAAATTGATCGGACCTTTTTAGGAAAATTATATTACTAGCTAACATTCAAGAACGGTTTTTGCTAAATGGATGTAGCCAAAACTGGTAGTAATTACATTATAGAAAATCCTTGTCGCATTCTCAGAAATATCTTAAGTATTTGCCCACTTGTCTTGTCTATGCAATTTTATTTGGCATTTAGCAAATCCTACTGTTTTGTAAAACAAACATTTATTATCGACTCGTGACCATTAGTCAATATTTGCTCTATAACTCCAATAAGCCACCGTGTACACGTCAATTTAAAAAGATTATCCGCATAAATAGTTTTGCATTTATTTGAATATTAATTCTAGCTTTAAGGAGCGGCGTTGAGTGTATTTGGTATTTAAGTAGTTGAAATAAAAATGGAACTACAGTAAAGTGGTTTGAAATTGGAAACTCAATTAGTAATTCAAGATATAGTTGTCGTGAACTTGTTTATTCAGAACGGATCGTCTTTGATCTGGCGGCTTGTTCGTATACTACGTGAAGGTAAGACGACACGTCAGTCGCAAATAGCTCCCATTCACACCATTTTCCCATTTTATCTCGCTGTTAATCAGAGTACTGATTCGATGCCAGTAGGCATCGGTCAGTCATGACTGTCATGAGTGTATATGGTTGTCCAAACGTTCTTATTCGTTTATAGTAGAGAATGCAATCTCGATCTTACAAGATCGAGATTCCGCTAAGATCTGGAGAGATTTTCCAAGATTCAATCTCGAAGGCCATCAATCTTGAATTTTGAAATTCGTTCGCGATCTCGACAAAATAGACCAAGATTTCGAGATTTTCAGACTGAGCGCGCGTAAAGTGTCATACGTGTACATACCTGCGCGGCAAAACTATCGCCTGAACAGTCCGTTTACGAATACGAAGGAGAACGGGGGCAATACCTGATGTTCGCTTTTAACAGCCACTGATATACGATGCCGATTGAGTGATGGCACTTTAAGTGTATTATGCTTCTTGAGAAGCCATTTTCAAAATGTTTAAAAATTTTTTGCTCTTCATTACATAATTATAGGTTATACAAACAAAATACACATCTTTCTTTACTCATACTTTAAAACCTAGGTTACCTAGATTAAATTAACTAAATGACCGTGGGTTGGGTGTTTCAAGCCGATAATAAGCTAATAACACATCACTACATGAATGTTTTGCCGCAGAAAATGTCTTACTAAGAAAGCGCTATTTGTGAAACATGTTGGAGGATTTAATATTGTTTTTCCATTAGAATTAAGGTAATGACAGTATCAGGAAACACTGCTATATTTAAGTACTAGGTTTAACGGTTTAAGGGTAAAGATGATTTTTTACGTAAAACATGACTGTTTAAGACTGCGTCATAGGTTGGTTAATTATTTTTATGAGAGAAATAATTGCCTTAGCAAGGCCTTAGCATAATTTTAGTGTGGACAAAAACTAGTATAAGAATGCTGGTATTATATACTCCCCTAGTAGTATGCTCTGAAATTGATCGGACCTTTTTAGGAAAATTATATTACTAGCTAACATTCAAGAACGGTTTTTGCTAAATGGATGTAGCCAAAACTGGTAGTAATTACATTATAGAAAATCCTTGTCGCATTCTCAGAAATATCTTAAGTATTTGCCCACTTGTCTTGTCTATGCAATTTTATTTGGCATTTAGCAAATCCTACTGTTTTGTAAAACAAACATTTATTATCGACTCGTGACCATTAGTCAATATTTGCTCTATAACTCCAATAAGCCACCGTGTACAC
Organism: Pyrgus malvae; assembly: GCA_911387765.1. NCBI lineage: Eukaryota > Metazoa > Arthropoda > Insecta > Lepidoptera > Hesperiidae > Pyrgus > Pyrgus malvae. Next base: position 11,262,384 of record OU426958.1, read on the forward strand.
GTCAATTTAAAAAGATTATCCGCATAAATAGTTTTGCATTTATTTGAATATTAATTCTAGCTTTAAGGAGCGGCGTTGAGTGTATTTGGTATTTAAGTAGTTGAAATAAAAATGGAACTACAGTAAAGTGGTTTGAAATTGGAAACTCAATTAGTAATTCAAGATATAGTTGTCGTGAACTTGTTTATTCAGAACGGATCGTCTTTGATCTGGCGGCTTGTTCGTATACTACGTGAAGGTAAGACGACACGTCAGTCGCAAATAGCTCCCATTCACACCATTTTCCCATTTTATCTCGCTGTTAATCAGAGTACTGATTCGATGCCAGTAGGCATCGGTCAGTCATGACTGTCATGAGTGTATATGGTTGTCCAAACGTTCTTATTCGTTTATAGTAGAGAATGCAATCTCGATCTTACAAGATCGAGATTCCGCTAAGATCTGGAGAGATTTTCCAAGATTCAATCTCGAAGGCCATCAATCTTGAATTTTGAAATTCGTTCGCGATCTCGACAAAATAGACCAAGATTTCGAGATTTTCAGACTGAGCGCGCGTAAAGTGTCATACGTGTACATACCTGCGCGGCAAAACTATCGCCTGAACAGTCCGTTTACGAATACGAAGGAGAACGGGGGCAATACCTGATGTTCGCTTTTAACAGCCACTGATATACGATGCCGATTGAGTGATGGCACTTTAAGTGTATTATGCTTCTTGAGAAGCCATTTTCAAAATGTTTAAAAATTTTTTGCTCTTCATTACATAATTATAGGTTATACAAACAAAATACACATCTTTCTTTACTCATACTTTAAAACCTAGGTTACCTAGATTAAATTAACTAAATGACCGTGGGTTGGGTGTTTCAAGCCGATAATAAGCTAATAACACATCACTACATGAATGTTTTGCCGCAGAAAATGTCTTACTAAGAAAGCGCTATTTGTGAAACATGTTGGAGGATTTAATATTGTTTTTCCATTAGAATTAAGGTAATGACAGTATCAGGAAACACTGCTATATTTAAGTACTAGGTTTAACGGTTTAAGGGTAAAGATGATTTTTTACGTAAAACATGACTGTTTAAGACTGCGTCATAGGTTGGTTAATTATTTTTATGAGAGAAATAATTGCCTTAGCAAGGCCTTAGCATAATTTTAGTGTGGACAAAAACTAGTATAAGAATGCTGGTATTATATACTCCCCTAGTAGTATGCTCTGAAATTGATCGGACCTTTTTAGGAAAATTATATTACTAGCTAACATTCAAGAACGGTTTTTGCTAAATGGATGTAGCCAAAACTGGTAGTAATTACATTATAGAAAATCCTTGTCGCATTCTCAGAAATATCTTAAGTATTTGCCCACTTGTCTTGTCTATGCAATTTTATTTGGCATTTAGCAAATCCTACTGTTTTGTAAAACAAACATTTATTATCGACTCGTGACCATTAGTCAATATTTGCTCTATAACTCCAATAAGCCACCGTGTACACGTCAATTTAAAAAGATTATCCGCATAAATAGTTTTGCATTTATTTGAATATTAATTCTAGCTTTAAGGAGCGGCGTTGAGTGTATTTGGTATTTAAGTAGTTGAAATAAAAATGGAACTACAGTAAAGTGGTTTGAAATTGGAAACTCAATTAGTAATTCAAGATATAGTTGTCGTGAACTTGTTTATTCAGAACGGATCGTCTTTGATCTGGCGGCTTGTTCGTATACTACGTGAAGGTAAGACGACACGTCAGTCGCAAATAGCTCCCATTCACACCATTTTCCCATTTTATCTCGCTGTTAATCAGAGTACTGATTCGATGCCAGTAGGCATCGGTCAGTCATGACTGTCATGAGTGTATATGGTTGTCCAAACGTTCTTATTCGTTTATAGTAGAGAATGCAATCTCGATTTTACAAGATCGAGATTCCGCTAAGATCTGGAGAGATTTTCCAAGATTCAATCTCGAAGGCCATCAATCTTGAATTTTGAAATTCGTTCGCGATCTCGACAAAATAGACCAAGATTTCGAGATTTTCAGACTGAGCGCGCGTAAAGTGTCATACGTGTACATACCTGCGCGGCAAAACTATCGCCTGAACAGTCCGTTTACGAATACGAAGGAGAACGGGGGCAATACCTGATGTTCGCTTTTAACAGCCACTGATATACGATGCCGATTGAGTGATGGCACTTTAAGTGTATTATGCTTCTTGAGAAGCCATTTTCAAAATGTTTAAAAATTTTTTGCTCTTCATTACATAATTATAGGTTATACAAACAAAATACACATCTTTCTTTACTCATACTTTAAAACCTAGGTTACCTAGATTAAATTAACGTAGATTAGATACTTACTTAGATATAGATAGATTACTTTCTAACTTAGATTAACGTAGGTTATAAAATATGAGTAAAGAAAGGTGTGTATTTTGTTATGATGTACAAAGAAAAGAAAAGAAAAGAAAAGAACAATGATTTATTTGGGAAAATATGGGTTTTACAGAAGTTGTTTTATATATTTAAAGTCCGCCATATTTACCTCAGTAAGGTATGCAAATATTGTTAAAGAAATAAAAAACAATGGGTTGCACTCCGGGAGTGCCGGCAGAAGTGAAAACATTAACGTTGTGCATTTTTGATGTCTTGGAATCGTTAGGGAATAATTCCGCACGAATTGCTTGAATTATCAGTACCTATTAATTTCTATCTAGTATTTTTACAAAGTACTCTCTCATTTTCTTTCACTATTTCTTCGTCACTTTTTTCATTAATAGATGCACTTTGTTCAATGTCCATATTTTAAATACTTGATATAAACGAATTTTAAGATAAAATTATACTTGACGCTGGCAATATGCAGAGTTTGCGATGCCATAATTGAAGAAAAAAAGTATAGACAGCCGTCAGATGAGCCGTCATCAGCTGTCACCCCTCCGTCTTGGTCTAAGAGCCGGTGAAGATATTCACTCGTTCGGTTGTTACAAGAGTGAAGGTGATATGAAAGAAAATTGATTAAAATTAATTAAATTAAAAATAGCTATGAACACTTATATAATATAATATAATAGTCAAGTTATCATAGGCATATATGTTTATAAATTATATTTGGTAAACAATATGTCTCATCGAATTATCAGATCGCTGAAGGTCGATCTTCCTCGTCTCCTCTACTATCTTACGAAATTTTGCGATCAGCACACGTGACCTCGCGCGAGTTTCATAGTTTTTACCCATCCCACAAAAAGTGCTCAACGCCGCTAAAGAAGTTTTCACTTCAAAAAAATTGAATTATAAAAAGGAGTAACATAAATTATAGATAGAGTTTGCGAAAACTCTACATTGACGAGAGTCAGTTTAGTAGTAGACAATTATCTACCAGTAGATTTTTTTTATTTCATTTTATCGATTTGAAATAATACAGCTATCTATTATTTTCGTTCTTTTTTATTTATTCGGGTGGTAATTTACCCATACCTACATAATATAGGAACAAAAAATGTTCATTTACACCTTGTTATCTCTTAGTATGAGTTAATGAGTAACAGTTTTAAGTAGATAGCAGGAAGTAATTGAAACAGTAGTCATTTTTGATAAAGAAGAATTCGTCGTTGTGTAGTTTGCACTAAAGATAATGCTTGTTATTCAATATTTTTACGATGTTTTTGTGATCAGAACAAAGACACACTCTGAAGGTTTGACTTTCTTGTTGTTTCCGTATCTACTATGATGCAGAGTAAAATAAATATGTGCTTGCAATGAATGACATTAGAAGTAAAAAACACGGTAAAAGATTATGTACGTATGGAATTTCAATTCGATAACTGCATTCCATGAACGATTTGCAGAAGTTTTTGAAAGTAAAATAGAATATTTTGATATTTTGATAGAAGTGTAGGTAAGGTGCGCGGAACTCAAAATTATAAATTATCTGATTGCGATACCTACCGTCTATCTATGAGCTACCTACATTTCCACAAATAATAATTTAGTGATCGGCTTGTAATCCGTAAAATATTATTGTAATCGTTTTTTGATAAATGTCGAGATGAAGATGGTCGGTAATGCTAATTAGACATATTACAAGAGAGGCTATAACGTATCTACACGACTTAACTCTTGTGGGCATGTATGTAAAATGTACATGGTTATCAGAGAAATTCATGAGGATGCCGCGAGCGAGTGCGGCGAGGCGACGGCACAGGGTGGATGGCTCTCGTAGGCGTAAAATGCAAATCGTTTAGCGTTTCACCGCAGGACAATGCGGCCGAAGTGTTGCACGTCTTGTAAACAGCGCGGACGTGGTTTGTTGTTCTACTTTTTTGGGTAAGTGGCCGTCCGTAAACGGTCGTGCATAGGCAGCCGCAGAAATACCGCGAGCTGTACAATACCTCGTTCGGCGCCGCCGTACAAGGTAGACGCGGGCGTTAACGCGCCAATTCTCAATTGTACGATATTTCCAAAGCGCGTACCTACACCCATTTTAGTTAGCAGTAAAATTCTCATGGTTTTGGTTCTGTACAAACATGGCGAATGCGTACGTAATTGCGTGGGCGGGTTCCAATTTTTATTGTGCATTCGAGAACGGTTTATTATTCGCACACCGACTGGAACGCGCTTTTGCTCTTCGTGAAACGTTCATGAATATAGATCGTGCGGAAACATTAACATCGGGCGCATCGAGATGAAATTATATTTTATGGAAATGGACATTGAATCGGAGCCAACACTCGCTGCATTCTCGCAGCGACAGTTATACGGGCGTGTGTGCGGGCATGATCGCGGCGGCGTGCCTATCGACAACAATAAGACCGCGCCTTGCGCTATAAACATTCCTTGCCGCAATCATTACGAATATAACCTATAAATTAGCGCAAGCCGACTGCGAACGAGTCGCTTGGCGTCGCGGGAATTCGCAATGAAGGCTGGGCCCGTCGCAGCCGCCCCGATGCAGCTTCAATGGCATAACTGCACGCCGCCACCGACCCGTACCGCTCCGGTGCTCGGTGCTCCTCGAACGGTCGTCATACAGTCTCAATATTGCACGTGGGAAGTTTCTGTTTTCAAATAATGCTAATGATGCTATTGTTATTTACGAATGTGTTTTAACAGCTAAAACAGTTATAATCGACGATCAAAAGCTTTAATAGATTATTTGAGAATATTAGTTTTTTATTACTTCTACTTCTGTTAGTTTGTTACAATATTTTCACTCTTTAATTAGTTACCTTTCACCGTCCCAGTACTAGACACCACGTTTCTTTCAAAACTTAGGATTCAGATAGTATCTAGTGCGGAATGGTGAATGGACATGATATGCCTTTGAGAAAATTTAGTACCTGATTTAATTGATATCTTTGCTAAAAGAAAATTGTTAAGAGGGTATGTGTAGCTATTTTAATGTTATTGTTATTTTAGTGTTATTATTTGTTATTTTAAGCACGATTTCTCAACACAATCGCCCTACCAATAGTGCCAATTAGACTTTGCGCTCACAATTTCGAATTATCGACTATGATCATGATCTCAATGTCTCATTTTACGAAACATGACTTTTAATTTTTAAATTGTTGGAATTAAAGGCTCATGTGGCAATGAGAAACATTAGTCGTCTGGTGGAGTATGTGCCAGATATATAAAGTAATCCTAATCGTAACAATTTAAATTTCGTACTAACGTTGGTAGAGTTTATCAAAGATTTGCCATTTCTTTTATCAGTGCCTATCCTCTCTTTGAATAGACTCTATGAAGTCGCTGTAACAATTTTGTGAATCAGTTTCAATAACCTTGGATGGTATACTTTTTTTCTTTTGTTTCATTGTAAGTTTTTAAAGTGTTGTGTGTCCATGGTACACAGGGTATATGCACCCTACTGTGGGACTATGAGTGTGAATTGTCACTATCATCATAAAGACGACGATTTGACGACCCATGTGGCGCAATGTTTACCATGTCGGACTGCCAATTGGAGGGTCCCGGGTTCGATTCCTGGCGAAACAGAAAGAATTATGAGTTTTAATTTCTGTTCTCGATTTTGTTTCTGTCTTTGTATGTGTCCATGGTACCCACGACACAGGGTATATCTTCCCTACTGTGGGGCTATGAGTGTGAAGCGTTATTATTATTATAAAGTCATCGCACCGCACAGGCAACACTAAGTCAAAGTCGAACTCAATGTTTTCGATAGCAAATAGTCACTAATCATTCGGGAAATGATTGAGTGAATGCTTACTATCTTGTTTACTAAGACTTTGTTATTAATAGAACTATTCCAAAGGAAGACTTCTTAAGGCAACCCTAAAATAAAGTTAGGCACCGTTGCGACAATCCGCTATGAATACGTATGATTTTGAGAAAAAAAAGTTTCAAATGACTGTTATTTTCTTTAATAATACATGAGCCTTGTTTTCAAACTACATAGACCCTAGCTAAACGCCATTACTTTTTCGAAATAATAAAAAAAGACACCAAGAATTAAAATAAAAGAAGCAAACAAAGTTGCGTTAAATTACTCTGGAAGAGAATCTCTCGAAGTCGATAAGATTATGTAATCAGTACTTACCAATGTTTATATTTTTTATCATTTTAATAGGTGAACGGTTTAGTTTTGTTTAAGAGAATAAATCGCACAGTATAAAACAATACTATCAACGTTATCAGCTTGTTTGAACTGAACCTTATTTAGGTCAAGAGTTAATCAGGTTAAGCCAACTAACGATCCAACGTTACTACTGCTAGGTGTGAACGTAGAATAATGAGTCAGTGTTTTTAAATACAATGGCAATACGGTTCAAAAGACAAAAAAAAAAACTGATTTATCACAATATATCCTCCAGGGGTGCTTCGTAATAAGGATACTGACACTGATAAGTATTATCTGAGTAAAAGTATCAGAACATTAGGTTTGACTCTCGCTTGTGCTCGAACATCTCCAAAATTGGATCAATTCAATTAACATTTTCCAAATTAATTAATAAAAGCATTTTTTCTTTAAAAACCGTTGCATTAGTATAATATTACTTTGAAGATAGTAAATCTAGACATGTCATTTTTCATATTTAAATTTTAATTTCACTGAACGCTAAACAAGTAGGCAATTGGCTGCAGCCCTTTTTGCGTCCCACTGCTGGGCACAGGTCTCTCCCCATTATTGGGGAACCCTGGAGCTTTCTCCACCATGCTGCTCCAATCCGGGTTAATGGAGATGCGGGTTAGTGGTCAACCCGATGTCGGATGTTTTCAAACCGCCCATAAGGCCTCCGACAAGGTTTAATGACTATCTATCGACAACAACCGGGACCGATGGCTAGACCGCTTGCGTTCTATGCTAGCCGACAAGCCATGCGCGCTTCAGTAGGTAGGCAATTATAAAGCAATATATTATGGAGTATAGTTCTTTTGGTTAAAAAAGGTCATTGCTCCAGTGTCTTAAATAGGCATAATATAGACTGGAGCGTTTGTTTCGAGAAAAAGCAACCCACACTTTCAAAATAACGAGCAGTTTTTCCGTGTTTCCGAGACATAGTGACAGGTAGTTGTAATCTCGCTGAGGTGACATGTAATAACGGCGTAACGTTTTCATCGGCGGCCGCTTACGTCACCTTGTTACAGAATGTTGCCGCTGAAAATCATTTTCACTAGCACTAGCAACATGCCAAGGTCAAGGTGCTCCGTAATGTGTCATTTACCAGTTGCCTTGAACATGGCAGACACATTTATTTTCGTGATTTTGTAAAATTAACGCAGGGTGAAATTGATTGTTTGAAATTAATTTTTAACGACGAAAATACGGAGAAGGTTCTCTAGTTGACGCATATTTTTGTGCATATTTTTATGTTAAACCAAGCGTAGTTTTTAAAGAGTTCTCCGATTTTGATAATTCATTTTTTGTTACTAAGGTATACTGTTGGGTGGTCTCCAGGTTCAGCCAGGTTGTGTCAAATAAATAAGAAAAAAAAACAAACATAAGGGTACAAAACCAGGAGACGATTGATTATTTACTTATTGATTTAAAAAGTAAAACTATCAATTTGTTACTATTTCTTTGCGAATTGCAATGACTCATAAAACTATTTTTAAGTCAATACTTATTCAGAATGGAATAAAAACAAGACAGAAAATTATTTTTCAACTACAGAACTCAGGGATACTGTTATCAGCAAACTGTTATAATCTAGTTATTTATAAAATTATTGAACTATAATTTTGCTCGGTATTCCATTAGACATTTCCTTTAGTATTAAGTTTCATCTTGCGCTAATGTGGACAACACTTTACCTCAATGTTATAACATATCTACAACATGCGGAATGTTATTGCAATAATCCAACATAGATAAATTAATGAATCCTTACATAGCTATTTTGCTTACAGTTTTTAATAAACTGCACTTGGATATGCAAGTATTCGTATTATCATTTCACTTGATACTCTCTTAAAAGGCTTATGAATATGCAGATCGCTTAGGAAGTACTAAAAGACCAAGTTGTTAGTGAAGTTATATAGCGCAGGTCTTTATCGATTCTATCTGTTTTTCTCAGGCATGTATGTAACTGCACATACGATCGACAGGTTTGCCCATATCGGTTGCAAATGGCGTCTTAAAAGTTTGCGCAGGCGCCAGCAAATATTGTCCGTTTCCGTTTTAGGTAGATCGTGTTTCTGCGATTGGCGGCTGTCGTGACTTTTGAAATACAAAAAAGCACGACTCATAGCGCAGGGTGAGATAGTCTAGAAGGACTCGATTAGTAAACCTATAGCTTCGGAACCGCTGCGAAAAGAATTCTTAGAAGGTAGCTTCTAGCGTACTGAGCGACGACAATTTTGTACAACCTTTGAAAACATGAATTATTGATAGTCGTAAGTGTCGTGTACGCAGCCTATTCATGGTATCGGTCGTGAACGTCGTCGTCAAAGCGGCGCCTGGTTACATCATGCGATTGGAAAACTCGCCGCGTCAAGAAGCCTAAAGACGCTAGGCCGCGACTAGACTCGGAATAAACCGTCACGCCTCTAGTCACGTCACGTCTCGAATCTCAAGGATGCTTTCAAAAGTTTAAATTTACGCTAAATGACATTAATGAGTTGAGCTGGTCGGAAAGGCGCATCGGCCTAGGAAATTTTCACTGGTGCGTGTGTGTGTGTGTGCAGACATAACTATTCATTATATACTTACTATGGTGCATGCACAGTGCGGGCGCCGCGTGTCGCGGACAAGTCAAAGGTGTCCCGGCGCCCGCCGCTGTCTTTATCTCTGACGGACGGTAGAAGGATTAGTAGGCAAAAAATTGTTATCTTAAATTGCGATACAAACTTATTTCATAACTATACATTAGCTTTACATACAAAGCGATAAAACAGAAACGTAAAGCCACAGCAAAGAAAGCAACTAACACTTCGTAATTAGTTATTTTAGGCTCCGTATGCAATTTGTATTGTAGTTGAAGAATTATAGCTATGTTAATGGCCTTAAGCGAGTATAGGTTCGCTTGACCTTCCGCTCTTTGTTGCATTGCAAATACCCTAGGCTGACATGTCGCCACGTTGGCGCCACTTGCCAATAAATTTAGGACTGTCTCGCGCATTAAATGAATTCACAGATTGAATTATGAACACTGGCGCCGGACCGCACTAGATCACAATCTGCCTTCCGAGATATTACCCCGTAAACAGGTCCGCTCATCACGATGTTTACTGAGGATACTTACCGTGCGCGTATGCACGTACGTACATATCATACACCGGCAAACGAATAATTAGATACGATAGGACGATTTATTAAAACATAATTATAGTTTAACTAGCTCTTTTCCTCGGCTTACGTGCTTTAGAAGAGATTGTAACCATGAAGTAAACTATATTTCAAAGAACTCATAGAGTCGCAATTTGTGATCTTATTGAGTAATAAGTAATGAGTAACATATTTTCCACTTATCTCCACTAACCCGCATTGGAGCAGCGTCACGGATTTAGCTACGTAATAGAATACAAAATTAATGAACGTCAATCTTTTCGTGGATATCGGCTCTAGGTGCCCGTATGTGCCATGAGTTATGCTGATAGAAAAGAGTCAGAGGAGAAAATATGAAATGGGATATTTTGCTAAGTAAATTGTCGCTTATATTTTAAACTTCATCATCAGCGCTTTATCAGTCTAACCCGCATTTAATGCCATGTAGCCGATTTTGCGTGATGCGTATACTATGATAGAAACGTATAAAAATTGTTCAAACAATTGTTTTGGCTTCTGTTACCGTTATAACGATTAACGTGATTTTCATAAATATTTATGAGGAACGGACATCGGCCTGTTATATTTTAAAATGTATGTAATATGTACTGATAATATCGTACGCTACACAATCTGCTCTTTGGTGAGATTTCCTAGATTGAACTACTTATTACCTTTGACGTTAATAACATCGTTAATAACGCGATAAAGTTTCACTATTAGTATAAAAAGACTTTTACTTTTGAACATCACTTTTATAAAAAAACGGCAAATTGTTTGTAAAGTAGGTTTACGATCGAGATGTTTACGTGATAACGTCCGCACGAGAAAATCTCCATTCGTTTGTATGCCGCTAGAGTGAGAGAGACGGAAGATCGGTCCACTCACTCGAACGCTATGCCAGCCTCCGCTCGTGAGGATTCCGCGTGACAAGTTTCACGGAATGACTGGCAGCGCTCGAGATGAGACGGGAGATCGGTCCGTCTCTCTCTCGTTATACCTGCGATCGCGCTCGTGAGGTTTTGGTGTGACACAAGTTTCTGAACATGTCACCCGACTAAAACGATTTTAAAGACGTTATCACGTCAAAAAAATCGCACCGCTATCCCAGTTCTGGGTTAATATTGAACGGAAGTGTTTATGTTATGGAAATAAATGTGTTCATTATGTCTTTGCACTAGATTCTTGGTGAATATGTAAATTGTTTTATCTATTTTTTCAACCCTTTTTAAGTTGCGTTGCTGGCCACATGTCTTTTTTTATTTTGACAAGGATTTAAGGATCTAGTCCACTTGTTCTTGGCCAGTATCCTTGTGCCATGGGCTTAATGGCATCACATCATGCACAAATACACATTTATGTATAATTTTTAGGCATGTAAAATGACGTAAAACATTGTATTGATATATTACTGCGTTTTTATTTGTGGATCAAGTAATAAATACGTACACAACAAGTCACCTAACTAATACAGGTTATGACACCCGGGGCTTGAATCTCAGATATGAAATTATGGTGTTTTAACTACTTGGAACTATTAAAATCTTGTATCCGTTGTTATATAATTGGCTTCTCATCCATTTATCGATCGCACGTCGTCAAATCGGCTAGAATCAAAGCGTGAAATGTCACTGCTCTTTCTATTTTCGTCTGGAGCAGACCCAACAAGAAAGCTATGCAAAACGCAAATTCTGCCGTCGCCGTCTAGACGCCGATCCTGTACGATTGAATAACACTTGATCCAATCAAACAGAATAGAGGGGTCGGGGAGGTCTTGCGAACCGAGCCCCGTTGTCGATCAATTGGGTACATGACTGACACTAAATATATAAATAGTATGTATCACAATAATCTCCAACAACCCGCATTGGAGCAGCATGGAGTAACTCCAGGCCTCCTATTAATGGGAAGAGACTCGTATCTAGCAGTACGATGCTAAAAAGGGTTGCCGCTAGCCATATATCAATAAAAATTAAAAGTGTCTTAAGATTTTTTTTTAAAAAACAAAATAGCTTTTAAAAAAATATGATTGTTACTTTGGGTACCGCTGGTCTTAATAAAGACGACTACAGCTTACATGGCTTACACTCGTATGCCCTTTCTTACTTAAATTACAACAAACGTTCAAAGCAAAATTGAAATGAGTCATGAAACGTAGTAGAAGGTAGTCATCTCTAGCTAGCTCTGTCCAATTTGGGCTTTTGAACCTTAATAATATCATTTGTTTTGAAAAATATATAAAAAAAGCACTAGAAGTTTCTGATGGCAAGTGATGACGTACTAGTAATAGTTAAATAGTAATAGTTAGAGCTTCCCTATTGCTTCCGCGATGTGTTTTTATGAGTCAGAGAAAGTGGCAATGTACCTATTTATGGATATTTGAATCCATGTTTACAGTTTCTATCGATTCCCATCAATTTACATAAATCGTTACGAATGCCAATCGCTTAACTTATTTATTACCTTTAGTTGGAATCAAATAAACCAACAACCACAGCAAATAGGTTTGATTTATTTGATGCAGCCGAGGCAGTAACTAATGGTGCTCGGTTTCATTCTAATTTATCCCTTTTGGTTTCAGCCCCAGATATAGTGCAAGAAGACAGCCCGACGGTGGTCATTGCTACTGACGAGGAGGAATTGAGTATGAAACGTGAGTAGATTTAAAATATTTTCATATCGGTAAATCTAAATTGCCCAATAAAATTGCAGTAACGAAAATCAAATGAACTTATTTATTTATTGCTTTAAAGCTTGGGCTCAATATTTACAGCGAAAAATATCGAAAAGAATGTACTGAAAGTGAAAAGTAGCTTTTGATGTTTCATCTTCTTTCTTTACTAACATCCATTAATATTTTCTTAATAATTTCTTCTTCTCTATTTTAAAATTATCAAGTAATTTAACAGTCATTTTATTTTAAAATATCAGCCGATTTTATAGTTCAATATGTGTAATTTTTCCAGATTTCGGAGCCCTTTTAACGGGTCGGTCGCCACTTTGCATCCGGCGCGATGATATGACAGGGGTACCAATAGCTGCCGGAGTCGCAACAGCGCGTTTCACTTTCCGAAGACGTCACCTCTTCTGGTCTGTTCTGCTTGGACCTTCCATGGTGGTTCAGCCCCGAGCTCTGGCCTTCCTCGACCGAGGAGGACGCATGCTTCTTGAACATCCCCTGAAAAGGGCTCCAGGGATCCACGCCACATATGAGGAAAAAACTGACAAGGTAAAATGAGTAAGTTTTTCTATTTATCAATCGGAATAGTCAAAATATTTCGAAAACAGCGGAATACACTGCGAAGTGATCTTTTTAATAGTGACTATTAGTTAGTTAGTTTGTAACTATACATATGACTAAGCTAAGTGTGGATAATTGTTTTGTTGACAGTTGTGTGGAGTCTGGCGTAGAGTGCCTCGAGAATACAAGAGATTACTCAGAGAAGGATCTCTTTACGTCGCTTTGATCTGGGGTGACGAGCGCAACAACTCTATGGACAACGCTCTCAGCGGACGAATAAACAGGTATGATGCAAACTATTTATATTCTGATGTAATGTAAAACATACAAAACGTCACCATGGCAGATTTCTGATGTTATACGTAAAAAATTTATGTGCTTTACAATAAGTAATTTTGATTTATTAGGTACCATAATTGTTGGGACCGTGTAGACTTAGCTCAGCTGGAACCATTTTTACTTAACCTTTCGTTTTCCTATTTGTTTTTACTACTACAGACACTTACGTCATCTAATAAAGTAAGTAAAGTCCAACCAATACGCCACATTGTTCTTGTTTACATTTTCTAGTGTCTCCTTACAGAATTTATCAAAGGTACTGCAACAGACTTTACCCTTGAAACATTGCACCTAGGATATTCTATGCACAGGCAGTCCTATTGTTCGTGTCAAATTAACCGTATGATTAATAACGGAAATCTACTAGCTATGTTTTACAATGAAAGATAAAACACGTCATTTTGTGCAATAAAAATTATTTGTTTTCCGCCAATTCACGGCAGACGTGGAAAATTTGTTGTCGGTCCTGTATCTAGTGCAATTACTAGAAAAATGATTACTGATTATCTCATCTAAATTGAACTGAGCAGTTCACTCCAATCTTTTAGTAGTAAACATTGCTAATAAAAATACAGTTTATTGGCATGCAAGATTAGGTCGTCCGTTTATGCGTATTGATTACTAATGCGATACGGTCAATGATACGGCATTGTCTGAAATAAGATTTATCGATTACGTTGTGTACGTAATTCGTATGTGTTTCAAGGCAATTTTCTTTAAAAGAAAATAGAAGCAAAAATAAATAATGTGTCTTTGGTAGGACTTGTACACTTCAATGAAGTAAGCAAATACTAAAATCCCAAATATATATTGCCGATGTCTCAGAAATATCAACACAGCTGTTTAATTAACAGATCAAGGTTTGATGAATTTTGAACTTCGATGTCCATGTGTTCAGTGACCACATACACAACGTTGAATTTATCTTTATTTGTTGCTTTGTTTAAAGTCACTACGTTTTTCAGGTATCCAGCTTTGTCCACTGAAATGTTTACATCTTTGTTGGAACCTGAACATGCCCCGACCGCTGTCAGCAACGGACCATGTGAGGACTATCGTCTGCCAGGGCAAGAAGAAGGCTGGTGGGGTGGAACTGCCGTAGTGACCGGGGCAGCTGGGGCAGCTCCTAGCTTACACCTGGCTATTGTTTACAATGGAGTGTTTGTACCAACATCGAGAGAACAGTCTGTACGAGTTCTGCTCACGTTGCCTGAACGAAATCAAACTATTATTAATGAGGTAAATTTAATAATATGCCATGTTTTTAATCCGACAAAAGCTTTAGATCTACGGAAAGCGAATTAGTGAAACAAAGTTTTTGTCCTTCTTCCTATGAAAGACGTATAAAGTTTGGTATCTTTTTTGCAGGTTCAGATGGTATCAAAACCTGGATATGAATTGAATGTTCTAGAAGTATCAACACCTGTATCTGCAGCAGAGTTACGCTCCCTATCTCGTGGAAGATTGCTTCTTTCAGTGGAAGCCGTTGGGACTTCAGAAAGACGCATTTCAGGGGTTGTTAGGCAAAGGGCTGCTTGTGAGGTGTTCCATGCTCCTTTGACTGCAGAGAGAGCACCAGCCTCCCCTGCTCCCGAGGGACTCGCTTTACTTTACATTGACAAAGATGGATCTCTGGTTTATGATATTCAGGTAAGCTAAATAGAATTAGATCGTAATCTATTGTTTTAAAAACGTTTTAGGGTAAACATGGATAGAAATTCCTCCTTCCAAACTAGTTTGTAGTGTGTTTTAGAGCATTTCGAATATTTCCAGGTCGATAATCTTGGCATCGCGGATCCTAAAATAACGTTAGTCGAAGAACAGGGAAAACGACATTCTCAAGTGGAGATTTTAGATACCAGAATGGGGGTGTTGGCAAGGCCCAGTGCTCGTATCTTCCCTCCATTGTATGAAGACCAACTTGCTGTTCATATAGGAGCAGATACTGGTAAGACTGATGATTGTGATAATAATCTGTAGATTTCTAACTCTTTTTTGATAAATGTAGATTTCATGAATAACAGTTTATATTACAACTTTAGTTACATCAAGATTGAAAGTCACTACAGATTTCATTCCACTACAGGATTCATTTAACTGGATTATGTTAGTTGCTATACTCAACTTATATCAATATCCACTTTAATATTACACCAGTAACTCAGCTTATAAACAAATAAAGACAATATATTGTTGTAAACTTTCAATTAATTTTTTTTTGCGATAGCCATAAATATAATGATTATGATCTTTGTCCATAATATAATTGACCATCATAGTTCTGGCCTGGCTTCCAGTGGTTTATTAATAACGGCGGTCATCATAATCGTAGCTGAACCGAGGCGGGTCAGAATCCCTCCCTCCTGCTATGCTCATAATCATAAGACATACATTGGTATCTTACTAATTTGCAATTTTGGTCGTAATGCCAACGAATTACAATTGCCCTCATAAGGTATCTTTTCAGTATATTTTTATAGTTTTATACAAAACTACTTTATGTTCCTAGGACCACCAATTCTCCGCGGCAGATTGATCTCACGGTCGTTGCCGGATGCCGCGGGTGCAGGACCGGCATTACTCAGAAGAACAGACGCTCGTATGCCAGCTACTGCAAACCCGGTTGCTGGATTAGCATGGCTATCAGTAGATGCTCTTTGCGGATTGAATTATGAGGTAGGTTTCTGTATAGAGTTTGGAATTAGATCGCACTTTTGTGAAAGTGAAAGTAGAGATTACATAGAAAAGATGAAATTCTAGAAATATGGATCAAATATGTGTATGCTGTGTTGTGTTGTGGTAGAGCCTTGTAAATTTGAGAAAAAGACGAATAAAATAGGATTAAAAGAAATTAAAAAAGGTCGAATTTAAAACGAAATTACAGACCAAAAAAGAATATACCAAGTTTAATTAGGTACCTAAATGAAAAGATATGAAATGGATATGGTTATGTTATGGTGGAGCGTTGTAAATTCTAGGAATAGATAAATTATATTCAGAAATAAGTTATAATTACAAAGGTTTTTAACTAGGTAAAAGAAAAGATATGAAATGGGGTTATGTTATAGTAGAGCGTTGTAAATTCTAGAAATAGATAAATTATTATATTCAGAAATAAGTTATAGTTACAATGTTTTTTTAATTAGGTAAATGAAAAGATATGAAATGGATAGGGTTATGTTATGGTAGAGCGTTGTAAATTCTAGAAATAGATAAATTATATTCAGAAATAAATTATAGTTACAATGTTTTTAAGGATGATTTTATAGATAAAGATCAGCTAGAAAACTGATAAGATATGAAATAAAAACTCGATAAATTAATTAATATGTGCAATTCTCAATAATATCTTGATAAAATAATTGATTTAAGGTCTTGATTGTTATTATGTGTACGTGACTACTAAATCGTAATAAAGGCATTATTATTAATTATTACATTTTAATGAATATGGAGGAATAAGGTTATGGTTAATTCGGCACCACACTTACACGTGCAACAATTTGCATACAGAAGTGGGCAAGGCAAGGCAACAACCTTTTTTGCGTCCCACTGTTGGGCACGGGTCTTTCGCCATTATTGGCTAGGCCTGGAGCTCCAATGCGGGTTAGTGGAAAAAAGGAACTGACTTTAATCTAAACAAATGATAACATTCCTGCCTTTTAATGCAGGGTTTTCGAAAAAGTATTATACCATTTAAATTTAAACATCTGCCGTATAACACGTATTCAGAACTTAACTTCTCAAGAATTATTGTATTTTTACAGATAGTATTAAACGGTTACACTGGCGCGTGGTCAGCGTGGTTGGAAAGCCATGCGGGCGGTAGTGGGGGCTCCCGACCCTTACCTGGCATTGAGGGCTGCGTGTTGGAGCCCACTCCAGGAGAACTGGCGGCACTGCATGCAGGCGCTGCATATCTGAACCTTCGCGCGTCTGACAACGACACTGAGTTCTTGCGCACGCGGGTTCCTCAGGTAAAAAGTGTTTCTCATGTGTTGATGTTCTTCTTCTTATTCTTACATGGTATAGAAGGTTGGAATCCACCTAAAGAAAACTGGCAGTATAGTATAGCATGCCGGCTCAGCTCATCTAAAATACTTTTTTGCGCACACGAGAGTGTTACTCAAGTATTAGGTTTCTCAAACGTTACTATTTCATATTTTTCCTAAATAGTGGAGTGCACGCGTCCAAAAACGAAACGTTCTTCTTGTATGGGATAGAGGGTTGGGGTTCACCCCTGCTCTGCATATCTGAACTAAGTGCCAGCGATACTCAGTTAACAAAGGTTTTTCAAGTGTCGGTTCTCCTCCTCATGGTGTACACGATTTGACCGCTCCTCGGAAGAATTAGCTATTACTCTTCGCGAGCTACATTGAATACTGTGCACGTGGATTCTTCACGAAATATTTTTGGGAATATTATTAAAATTACTTCTGTATTGGGACATCATGGCGTTCCAAAATTAAAGAATTTTCTAGGGAAGCTATAATGATTGCGGCGTCAATACATGCTATGTGTGGATGGGATTACAAATTTAGTCTTGACGATTTATTAACAACACCGGTATTAGATTCAAAAGTAATTTATTTATTGAAGAAATCAGCCTTTTAACTACACAATAAAACCTGCTATAAATACTAGTACCTCCCAACTGATACTGATCTATACAATTTCCATGAAATTTCAGGCCATACTTTGTTTACATCAAATTTTATTGACCCGGTATCCTACTTATTTTCAACGTTTTTAATTTCACAACTTATCTTGTACGCTACTATAACTGATAGTCACTATCTATAAGATGCGTATGATTCTTCAGATGATTAGGTACCTACATCTAAATTGATACTATCGTTATTATCTGTTTGATATTGTCCTTGGATTTACTGTTGAATTATAAATTTACTGATTAATAAATTTTGATAAACAAAGATTACATAATATTTTTATTTGCATGCTTCAAAGATTGATGTTAAGAGGTGAGTTTGGTCATTGTTTCTTTGGAACTTTTATAATTCTGATTAATTTATAACTCTTATGACTGGACATTTTACGAGTAATACTTGCAAAAGATTGCGTTACCCATTGCAGAATTTTTTCCCATAAATAACTTTATCTTTTCCACTACGACCCGCGTGGCGTAATGGTTAACATGCCAATCGAAAGGTCCCGGGTTCGATTCCCGGCGAAATAGAAATTTAAATCATGAGTTTAAATTTCTGTTCTCGGTCTGGGTGTTTGTGTTTCTGTCTTTGTGTGTGTTCATGGTACCCACGACACAGGGTATATCTACCCTACTGTGTGTGGGGCTATGAGTGTGAATCGTTATTTATTTATTTATCTTTTCCCATAATCAGTAAATTTGGGGGCATACTTCTCTGGGTTATATATAACAATCTCGCTCTCCAGATAAGCGTGCCACCATCGTGTTTGCCATCCGTGCAATGGACGAACGAGAACGAGCTCAGTGCGAACTACCCTCCTGCGGCCTCCAACACGCCTTCGCCAGATAATTCACTGTCCAATACCGGGTCTTGCTACTACGCGGGACGCTCTTACGAAGATGGCGCGCAATGGATGGCTACTGAGGTTTGTTACCACTTCGTAAAACTACCCTCTCACATTAAATACGCATTACCTAAATATTGTATGCTGAATTCAGCTTTATTGATGTCCACTGCTCTATTGATATCCATTGTAATTTCAATCGATAAACTAGCATTCAGGCTAATAAGAATGTTTATTTAATTATTTACAGTCATGTCACATGTGTGGTTGTGTCCACGGTGTACTTCGCTGTGATCCTGTACGATGTCCACCAGTCAACTGCGCTGTGCCCACCATCCAGCCGCCCGGACAATGCTGTCCCATCTGCACTAGTGAGTACTACTACAATTATTTAATTTGAGAGGTTAAAGATATTTTTCATTTTAATAAGTTTACTTTAACTTTAAGTTTAGCCGTAAGCTGTTCAAGATAGTTCTTATCGCCTTATCGCGGTGCTGACTATTTGTAACTCTAGGGATCTCTTTCACCACCTTCAAGTAAAGTGACAAGTACGCTAATGTTCTAGTAACTTCAGTTTCAATTTCACGATGTTCGAGTAGCACTAATCATATAATAAACTGACCCGTACTCATAGCTTTTACTTGCCGATTAACTTTACTTGGGACGTAACTAATCAACGCTTTACTTGGACATGGCGAACAAAGTTGAATAGAAGTGTGGATCTGCCGTCCTCAAAATAAATATGTAGTTGTAGAGTCCCACAAGGATGTTTTATTGAGCTTTATTCCTTTTCCGCTGTATGTCAATTAGCAAACACTAAGCATAGAATAAATAAAATAAATAAATAGAAGATAATGCCTCATTTTGATAAATATCTATCAGAATTTACTTCATATTAAAGATTGGAAAGTAAACAATTCTTTATTATTTTTCCCCAGATTCAACAACAGCGGTCTGGAACGAGTCACATGGTTGCCACCTAGCAGGACAATACCACGCGCCTGGTTCGTCATGGCATCCATACCTTGTACCAGGAGGGTATGACACCTGCGCGGTTTGCACCTGCGAGTTTCCTACTCGCCAGGTGCGATGCCCTAGAGTGAGATGTCCCCCACTACGGTGTGCCGAGAGAGATGCTTACCGACCGGATAAAAAGTCGTGTTGCAGAGTTTGCCCTGAGGTAAGTTAACTTTTGTTTTCAACATTTTTTTTATTTCACGGTACTGGCCATAGTTCTCCTCTCGGAATTATTCAAGATATAGTCATTCATGTCTATAGACCATAGTCCATCACTTGAGAAATTTTCCGTAATTTTAAGACATCACGTTTATGGGAATTGTCATTGTTCATATTAGTGCCTTTATGTAAATCGTACATTTAAAATCAAATAATAAATGGCATGATCACAAGACAAAAGTGCTGTTACTTTTGTCTTCAGACATGAACGCTATTTTCTTAAGTTTAACAATGCGTTATTAAAATTCCAGGTGAAAACTAAAAAGACGGAAGAAGAGACACCCAAAGATCAGGGTGCGCCTCGAACTGCTGAAGAAATCCTAGCGGAAGGTGGATGCAAGTTTCCCGACGGACCGCTACCTAATGGAAAGGAAGTTCATCCATCTATACATTCACACGGCGAGCAGAGATGCGTCACATGCAGATGCAAAGTGAGTTCAACAATTATTATGAGATGATTAGATTTTAGTTTTCAGCTCTTTTATCCAAATTTTCCCAAAATTTTCAAATATAAGTTCATGGCGTTTTTTTACTATGCTACAGTATTACAAATAAAAGTAGGATTTATCGGGACAAGCCCGATTAGTTAACTTGTTCAGAAAGACTTGTAACTGTAACTTATAAAAATATGTGCGAAAATGTGAAATTAAAATATCGAATTCTAATCGAATTATTTTATAGATGCAGTTTATACACTTATTAGAGGCTAGCAACCTGTTGACAAATAAAGAATTTAGTTGCTTAATCTATATTTTCAAGCTGTGCCATTAATATAAACGCTTGTTTTACAATATTTTGTAGCATGAAAATAATTTAATAGACGCCAAAACTTTGTCGCTTATTTGTCGCTTCAATTCATTAGACAACTAAGTATGCAAAAATACAAGAATGACATTTTAAAAGAAGCTGGATTAATAAGCACCCGTTCGATAAAGGTTAATTACAGTGCACGAGTTTTGTGAAATAAAATAACAGTGCAAAAATACGTTTTTCCAGCTTGCCTTCAAAACTCCATCGGACACGTTTGGGTAAAGTAGCCATCGCTTTACTTGAACATCTGCCTGACTAGATTGATGTTTTGTATGACTACTGAGTGATGCAAAAGTTATACTTGACGCTGGCAGTATACACAATTTTGGGATGCGATTATTGAAAGAAAAATAAATTTCCCTTCCAGGACGGCGAAGTAACGTGCATCCGCAAGCGGTGCGGGCGTGCAGCGTGCGCGCGGCGGCGGCGCGGCGACGGCTGCTGCGCGTGCACGCGCCACCGCCGCCAGCGCCCCGCGCCCAGCTGAGCGCCGCGAGACTCGACGTCGACTGGTACCGTACCGCTACGTATCACTGTTCTGATAGCTATTTCGTAGTTATGATGGCAGCAGACTGTGTACATGTACATTTAAATCTCAAAAGAGACAATTACTTTCTTATAAACCTTCACGGTATAGATATTCTATTTTGTGAAGTCCGATTGGCTCTCGCTGTAATAGAGATGTGCACTGACAGGCGCGGTTTTATGTGTCAACTTTTGTCAACGTTTCACGTTTGTAAAAGAAATCTAACAAAAGTGAAAGCTATAAAAACTTTTAAAATATTACCTCTATAATGACATGTCTTCTAAATTTACTTGTTATGCTGACGCTACTCGACACTGAGCGCTCTTGAGTTCTTTCACACTAAAATAATGTGTCTGTGCATACGTCACAACATTCATAGCCGATTGGACTTTATTTATTAGTATTAATAGAACATCTATAACAAATAACAATAGATTATTTGGTAGTTCTAACATTAAAAATTATTGAAAAGCGTCAACTTATTAACAGTTCTTACTTCTTTGGCAACCTCCACGATACCAACAGATGATTGGTTACGTCAAATTATTTTGATGTGACTAATCATCCTGAACTCCAAAAAATAGAAAACCAAACCTTCATGGTCGGAATAACTGATTGATACTACTTGAAGAAGCTTTAACTGCAAACAACTAAGCACCCTTAGTCAAAGTTTGCCACTGGATAACATCATGAAATCCCTCCCTTCCGCCGCTCCCATTCTCACCGCCCGCAATCCGGAAGCCCCCTTTTAGTCGCTTACGAACAGGCAGGGGATACCGTAGCTCTATTCATAATCCCGAAGCTACAGGGAGTAGAAGAAGCTGTCAACTATCAATGGGTGAATAATGGATATCAGCAAGGAATAGCCTCAAAATATTAATGATTCTAAATTTTTTGCAGTCAACATAGTACGATGATATCTCAGTAGAAAGAAAATGTTAAGTGAATCTAACTGTAATATCTTACTTCTACAACTAGCAGAATATAATCTATATTATAATGTAATCTAATATAAGTATGAGATACGGCAGAGAAAAGGTGACAACTAACAAGTCGATGGAGCCAAAGTTTTAACAGATCTTTAGATGAACTCCAGTGAATCTTTGACATAAAATTTAAGTAGTAGATGCATTAGGCTATAAATATTCTGTTGATTGTCATCATTGTACTTGGAGAAACGGTGGTTTCTGATTGTTGTGTTATCAATGTTTTCTTTGCTCTTAGTCATAATAAGACTAAAATAACATCTTATTCTAGGTTTCTCGTTAGCTGTAATAATACGAGAAATATTGAAGATAATTTCCAATGAAATATTTTTAGGTGTTGATCATTACGAATGGAATAATCACCAACCAATGACATTTGTAAAGGATCAGCAATTTCAGCTGATACTTATGTTAGTTACTGAAATAGAAACCATTACAGATCTGATGTAAGCTTCTGCAGAAGTGAGAACAAAATTGAATGTGGTTCATTGCTACATGAAAGAAAAATGGGGTGGCATAACTCATTATCAAATAGTTTATTCAAACAATATAATTAGTATTTTGATAGTATTATGAAGCTCTTACTCAATTCGTAATTCAGGTTTCTAAGAACGTAAGAACAAAAATGTTGACTGCTTTTCACATAGATTTTAATCCTTGGTATTTGATAAAACATATTGTAATTTAACTGTTAAATCATGCGAAGTAAACAGCCTCAACTTATTATAAACTGTAGAATCTTTAAAAGGTACTAACATTGGCAAAATATTCGTAGCTGTGTGGAAACTGTTGACGTCGCCATAATGTGGTTGTAAGTACTGCGCCAGACCCCGTCTACACCCCAGACTGCTATATAGGCTAAGTGAGTGAACGCTAGAACTAGCGGTGTGCGATTTTGAATGAATGATACTAACGAATCATTCGATTGTGGATATCTCGATTATGGGCGTAGTGAAATAAAGAATGAGCGGAATGTTGCGCCGAGCACGCCGCCGCGCCACTCCGGATACAGTATTATGCGGTTACCGCAAAATCACGATCTACTTAGCTTTTCATCTATACGCGATTAACTAAACCAGACCTTTGTTTAATAAGAATAACCTCAGAATTGGTGTCCTTCGATAATTATACTCTGTCAGTGAGCCAATTTTGTAAAAGTTTTGTTCTTAAAAATAATTTTATTTCTAGGATATACCTAACAGTATTTATGTATTTATCCTTGGAATAAAAATTACCTGGCTTTTATAGAGCTCATCCTACATCTGTCAGATATGTTCTCTTACAAGCTATATTTATTTTGTACACACTAGTTAGGGCAAAAACAGACAATTTTTGGGTTTTTTCATCGTGTATAAATGAAAAGCCGGAATTGATGGTGCGTACAGGGCTTTACTGCCGGACCCCCGCCTCACGCTGGATTTGTGTGATAATGAGTGAATGTTACGATTTAGCGGTGTGCGATTCTGAATGAATGACTCATACAATCGTTCAGTATAACATATTAAATATGTTAAGGTGCAGAGGTGGTTTTAGTGAGAACGGTAGGAAGGGAGTGAATAGTATTAGAAAATTGTTATTATTTAGGCTAATCGATCGTTTTGTCGATCACTCATAATCGCACACCGCTACTTCGTTCTATAGACTGATATATTTTTATGTACTCTTGATTCGAATGTATAGTGTTTAGTCGGCAAGCGGCGGTCGGCCGCGCGAGGGCCCGGAGTCGAAAGGCTTCCCTGTTTATTATTCATTATTCGTCGTGAATATTTACTTCCCACCGGTATTTTAATTGGTATTATGAGTCCCGAAATTTTATAGGCGCATTACGTTACCCGATCCGTAGTAGAGTAGCACTAGTACGGCGGCTCGATCGCTCGGGTAGGTCAGGAATGGTGTGAGCGCGGTCGATGAAGTTAAGATGTGCCATATTTTCTTAATGTAAATAATAAATTATTACATTTAACTTTACTTATGTGCATATTTATTTACGATTCTAATGTATATTATTATGGGATTATTGCAAGTGTAGCTTGTCGGAACCATCACAAAATCTTGTAATCGGTCGTTATTATTTGTGCATTTGCTTGTAGTTTTGTATATCTTTTTGTAATATCATACAAATAAACACGTTAACACGTTCTGTTATATGTTGATGTAACATTGTACTGAAACCCTTGATGCATCATCCGTTTCTGCCATCTGAGTGTATTTAATCTGCGAAAAAGCGAAGTAATTGATCGCTTAGTTGAAACATTTAAACGTTCAACCGGATTTCAGAGTCGGATGGTGCGAATGGGACTTAGCCTGCCCGTGTATTTTAGAGACGGGCTAATGCTGATGTAGTGTAAAGTAATTTAAGGTTGAGTTAAACTGTCGGCCAGAACAGATATTATTGTAAATAATCTTAATTTGCCTATGATTATTATATTATATATTATAGAACGCGTATGATATTTTACGTTTAAAACGTTGTTTACTTTTATAAAATAAATATTGCGCAATATGCCGATATAAAGCTATTAGTTAAGTTTAGGATATGTAAATTCGTGACTAGTTTTGTTTAATTACTAGGTAAACAGTTTTATAGTTACGTAATTAAGGAAGCTAGTCCAAATGTTTCGATGTGATGGAAATGAATGCCATGTAGCTATATAGCTATACGTTTGCCGTCATTGATTATATGCGTTGTATAATTACGAAGTATTTCTTTGTAGCGACATGGATTTTTGGCGTTTTCAAATATTTCGTGAGACATTACCAAAAAATTTTTAAACTTTGTAAAATAAATTTGCTTCTTGTGGGTTCTAGTCCATCAAAATTGTGACTGTAATACTGTTGTTATATTGTTATACTTGCGTTATATTGGCTCTTATTATGTTTTCGTAGTAATGAGAATAATCGACTACGTATATTGATATTGGTAATCAGGAGTTATCTTGGTTTTAGTTGTATTATATAATCTAACAATAGAGTTATCATCTATGGCTTGCAAATAACATAACTAATGGCCATAAACGATACTATAAAGTTGCTTATATTTGCATTGTTTTTCATTTATTTAATACTTATTATTATACGTAATAGCTCTGGGTCACTCTTCCTAATGTACAAAACAATATTTAATTTGATTGTATCAATTGAACATACTAAATTGCATAATACTTCTTGATTGGAGAAACCAGCGAATATTGTCATTATACAGTTTTAGTATTCAATAAATTACCTGTGAATTCTAAAAATTATTTTCATTATTTTTCTTCCTGTTTTCATACCTAGATATTCTTATAGCATATAACTATCTCAACTGATGATGAGATTCACTTGAATAAAGTCTTATCATAAGCGGTACCCTTTTTTATTTTTATTTTAATGGAGTAGCAGACGAGCATGCAGGCCACGTGGTGTTAAGTATTCGCTGCAGCCCATGGACATCTACATACAACCTCAAGCAAGCATAGGTAAGTCATGTCTGAGGTCGTGTGCAGTTGCGCTACTACTCCGGAGGCTGGTTGTCGCTTCATGTAAGTGTGGCCGGCAACTGCACCTTTCCACCGAAATACAATAAAATTGCTCACGGCAGAAGTGGGAGCAGCGGTGGTACTTCCCCAGGGGAACCATAATAGTTCTACCACCTACCAAAACTAACTAAACTAAATTCTACAGTTTATACTTTCCACGCTTAAGTAAGTACTACACACATAAAATGGTTACCTTTTATTGAAATGAAAAGGAAACAGACACAATTGATTGATTCATTTATTAATGAAAATGCTCACATTAACAACAGACCCAATAGGTGATAATAACACTATCAACAATGTATAAAAAACCATTTTCTTGTTTCATACTGGATAATGATATAGATACTAGGAATTTTATAGATTTAAAACATTTTTCAATGAATAAAAAATTACATAAATATAGCAGTTCTAGTTTACGATATCTTAAAGAAGAAACGAACAAATAACATTTTCAAACATTTATAATTCAACAAGAAATTTATGTCTTGACATAAAACACCCATGTTATAAATTCACTTACTCCAAAACTGAAGTTCTATTGGTTATAGGGATGATTTCTTAAGAGCCTTAATAGTGTTGAGCATGGCGTCGGCAACTTCCTCTGCCACTTGCGACGTGCTGTTGACGCCCATGATCCCGATACGCAAGGCCTTGCCGACCGTGGGTCCTAGGCCTCGGAAGATTAGGATGTTGTAGCTAAAGTGATCAGGAATACATGTTGAGTAAGAAAATTGTTTAGGCAAACTTTTTTCCTCAATTATTGCATCGCAAACTCTGTGCATATTGCCAGCGTCAAGTCTTATTTTCGCATCAATTTTTTGCCATTTTCAATGAAAGTTGACGAAGTAATAATAGACAAAGTCAGTGAGTCATCAGAGTCAAGTCAGTCAAACATCAAGTTAATACGATGACTACTTTACCAGGACGTGTCCGATGCAATTTTGGAGGCAAGCAGAAAAAACATATTTTAGCACTGTTATTCTATTTCACAACACTCGATCACTGTAATTAACCATATCGAACAAAATCATGACTGGAGGTGGCCTAGAGTTTATTCTATTCTACTAAACTTTTTCAATGCGTGTTGGTGAGAAGCGATGATTTCAAACCGCCGATACAGCTTCTGCAAGACTTAACGAATGCTAACTGTGGCTCTCAAATTATGGGAAGAGATCTGTGTTCACTAGTGGGACTTTAAAATGCAGACAAACAAAACCATTCATAATAATTAAGCTATTATTGTATAAAGTAACAAAACTTTTTATTTACTTACTTGTCCCTCATATATGTAGTGAACTGTAAGTAGTCATATCCTTTCGGCAGCATAATCGTAGTGACTGTGACTAGTCGATCCTCTGGCTTGGGCACCAGGAATTCAAAGCCATATTCCGTAAGTTTCTTATGGAAGAGGGCAGTTGTCGCTGCATGACGTGCCCAGGACTTAGGTAGTGTTTCGCGGCACACTTCTTGGAGACAGCAGCGCAGGGCCCAAAGTAGGGGAGGGCTCATTGTGTGGTGGTAACTTGAAAAAAGTAGGAGATTACCTTATTTTTATTTATCAGGTAATTTATGTTTAAACGCATACTAGCCTCAAGAAATTATGAGTTATTCTCAGGCATAAACGGTCATAGAAAATACCGTTATTAAATATTACAATGTATTCTCTCGCCGTGGAGCAGCGATAAATAGCGTTCATAAGAAATTTCGTTGTCAGATGCACGCACATCTGACAAAGAAATTTCTTATTAGTATTAAAATTTTCAGGATTCTTCGAAATCGGTATCTCCGTGTCGGAGACCGCAGTTTTTACCGCTCGGCCATATTTACTCACAAAACGAAATAGTACCTATAATAACATATATTTAATCTTTAACTGGTTGAGTGCACACAAAAATGAAAAATAGGCACATAATGGTATAGGTTTTAAAGTAAACAAACTCGTCACAGAATTACAATAAGGAATTACAAAAAAATTTATAATAAAAAGTCCTTTGAGATACAAATTTCGAAAAATAATTTTTCATAAAAATTCCACTGCTATATTAAAGAAAAAAATGTTAAACAATTCCAACAAGTACCTATATAAATTCTTTAAACTTATAGTAAAGAATTCCTTTGAGACAAAACTTACGAACAACTTTTTTCATAGCAATTCCACTGCTGAGCCAAAAGCTTGATATCGAAGTAGAAAGGCGGCTCGTGTGTCCTGTTCTTGATCTTTTTCCTAGAACATTAATATAGCCAGTGTTATTTAAAGCAAACGTTACGAAGTTTCAGTTTGACAATTTAATAACAATAATAGTAATGGTACACGTTATGATGACCCGCGTGGCGCAATGGTTATCATGATGGATTGCCAATCGAGGGGTCCCAGGTTCGAATCCCGGCGAAACAGAAATTTGAATGATGAGTTTAAATTTCTATTCTGGGTGTTTGTGTTCTTATCTTTGTAAGCAAAAGTAAGCATCAAGCATGTAAGTAAAAAGCAAGCATCTTCTGTATGTAAAAGAAATTTCTTAATGCAGAAATGGACTCTGTGGTACTTCTTCGTTCATACCATAAAAATTCTACCACCTATTGAAAAGTCTATGAGCGGTTTCAGACCAGCGTATTTAACGCTCGTAAAATTTGTTTTTGGAAGCTTGTGTATACGTGAAACGGTGAGATTTGGCATTTTCAGAGGCAAAAAGTAGCGCACATGTAAGTGCGTTTGCCGAAAAGACCACTCACGCGCAGAAAAATATGGTAATTGGAAAAAGTTCTATTTGTTTATCTATCTTTAGGAACAATAGGAATATCTTACTCTGCTCTAGCACTGAAGGCGACAGGAGATATACCAGCCGGACCACTCAACGCTTTCTGGGATGATGTGTAAACGCCATCCACCTTCCACTCGTCCATGAAGAACGGAACTCCAGCTAGAGATACCACTGTATCCACCAATAGTAGCACATCGTATCTGAAAAATGTTGTAATTAGTTTATTTTATTTAAAAGTGTTGGGTTTACAACAGCATTTATTTCTTTTTTCGTAGATGCAGATGCTTCTAAATAGGTATTGTAAAAGTATATTCTAATTAAGGGGTAACATAAACGGATATTTACATCACAGGAAAAATTACACTGTATATGCATTTAACTAATACCAGGCCAGCTTAGTAGGGCTCTTTGGATTTGGTCAACGGAATCACCGAGGCCACTTGCTTGCTAACTTCTTGGAGAAGGAGAACCTCTTCACGATGTACTCCTTCTTCAAGAAGAAGTTCTACCGCAAGTGGACTTGGATAAGTCCTAACGGTTTTACGAAAAGCGAGATAGACTTCATTTTGGCAGACAAACGACACATATTTAATGAAGTCTCCGTGATCAACAGGTTGACAACCGGAAGTGATCACCGACTGGTACGAGGCACCAGTTAAATATCAACATCAAGTTGGAACGGTCACGCCTAATGAAGTCTACGCTCCGACCAACACCTGTCCAAATCCAGGACCTAAAGAAGACAGCGGGAAGCCACTGGATTCAGAAGACGTAAGACTGGCAGGAGTGGCGAACGTTAGGGGAGGCCTACGTCCAGCAGTGGACTATGAAACGCTGAAAAAAAGAAAGAAGAAGAATGTCAGCTTAAAGATATTTCCTCAATATAAACTGTACCTAGGTGCAATTTTTTTTCTTTGTGCTTTCTCTATTATAATCCATAATGTTATTTATTATCCTGATTAATGTCG
This sequence comes from Pyrgus malvae, assembly GCA_911387765.1. Classification (NCBI taxonomy): domain Eukaryota; kingdom Metazoa; phylum Arthropoda; class Insecta; order Lepidoptera; family Hesperiidae; genus Pyrgus; species Pyrgus malvae. The sequence continues at coordinate 11,292,010 of OU426958.1, forward strand.
ACGAACAGTTGCAATAGGATAAGTAAAGTTATCTAGATAAATTAATTTCTTGCTGAAAAAACTAAAGCAAAATTAATTAATCATGAAACTACTGCATCAACGGAATTCACATTCGCAAGTACTAGATATGTACATGTCGAGAGCTAGACATGCAAAGCGGTGTTTGTCTTGAAATTCGCTGCTCTTGCCGTTTTGGCGTTTCCACCGTATGCTAATTGCGGTCTCCTTGAAGGATGTAATTAGGAACTTTTCGTCGTAAACTATTTTGAGAAACGAAACGTAAAAGGATGATTTTCAGTAAATAAAAAAACTTAGAATTTAAATGCATATTTTAAATATTTTTCATATAATTGATTCTCTCTTATTGATCGTGGTGTGTTAATAACAGCATTCAAATGGTAAAATAATTATTTGAAATCGCTCCCGACATTTTTAGGGTTCCGTACTCGAAGGGTGCCAACGGGACGGGACATTATTACTAAGCCTCTGCTGTCCATCCGTCTGTCTGTCTGTCTGTTTGTCATCAGGCTGTATCACATGAGCCGTGATGGCTTGACATTCGAAATTTTCACAGATGATGTATTTTTGTTGTCGCTATAACAACAAATACTAAAAATAGAATAAAATAAATACTCTCCCCATACAATGAACGTGATTTTTTATAGATAATGGTACTGAGGCCTTCGTGCGTAAGTCCGACTCGAACTTGTTTTTTGAGTTTAGTCGCTAAAAATATTCAAAACATCCAAATCTTTCCTCTTTAGAATCCTACTTATAATATTATAAATGCGAAAGTAAGTTTGTTTGTTACTCTTTCACATGAAAACTACCCAACCGATCATGATGAAACTTTGTGCATATATTCTTCGAGTTATCAGAAGTAAAATAGGATACTTTAAAAAAATTTAACGCGGGTGAAACCGCGGGGCACAGCTAGTATTTGTATAAATATAGAAATGTAAAAGTGACATTTTAAACCAAGGTTATTACAAGCTGAAATAATATTCTTCGATAAGAACTGGCATCGACAAAATTAACTACAAATGAAGGTTATTGCAAGCTAACTTAATAAGTACAAGCCTTGACCAATAAATATGATAGGCAAATATAATACGAAAGGAAAAACGAACTAGACATATATAATACCTTTCCGCCCGCGGTTCCGCCCGCGTTGCTATATGTTCTTTCCCATATGAATGAGATATTTTCTCCGGGTAAACAATAGCGTATGCCACTCTCCGTTCCCCAAACTATCAACCTATATCTCGATACAAAAATGAGGTAAAAACAATATACTTAGAAATTTATAATATAAGTAAAGTTTACAACAGCTACATAATAATATGCAAAGCGAAGGATTGTTTGTCTTGAAATTTGCTTCTCTTGCCGTTGGCGAATCGGCGGTCCTACCGTATGCTAATTGCGGTCTCCTTGTGGGATCTAATTAAGGACTTCTCAACTTAAAACTAGTTCGAGATAAGGTACCTAAAACGATCTCCTCAACTGAATCAGATTTAAATTTAGGCCATTCGCTAGAGGCATCGCCCACGCATTTTGCACGTTTTTTCTGAAAATCCCTACTTCCCTACTAATATTATAAATTCGAAAGTAACTCTGTCTGTCTGCTACGCTTTCCCGCTTACATAACTGAACCAAATTTAATGAAATTTGGAACACAGATAGAGCGGACCTTGGGAAAGGACATAGGATGGTTTTTATCCTACGGAAACCTATAAAACGGGTCCACGCGGGCGAAGCCGCTGGCGGAAGACTAGTATCTTATATTTCCTCCGGGTAAAAAGTAGCCTATATCACTATTCCCAAACTATCTGGATACAAAAATCAGATCTATCGATAGCACTGTTGCACCGTTGTCACGTGAAAGAAGGACAAACAAACAATTAAACTTTGAAATTTATAATATACGTTCGGATATTTTACAAGGGCTACATAATAATATGCAAAGCGAAGGATTGTTTGACTAAAAATTTGCTTGACTTGCCGTTGCTGAAATGGCGGTCCCACCGCATGCTAATTGCGGTCTCCTTGTGGGATCTAATTACGGACTTCTCAACTTAAAACTAGTTCGAGATTCGCTACGTAAAACGATATCTTAAGTGAATCAGGTTTAAATATAATATTCCAGAAGGCGAGCTATTAAGCACTGGCAGTATTTTCTGAAGAATTTTTATTTAATGAAGAAGTTACATCGATGAACTAGATAACAAAAGCTTTCCGTTATTAACTTATCTATCTCTATTTTTTTCTCTTTTTTATGTTCCTTTTGAGATGAGACCCAGAAATTCAATATATTTATTTTATGTGAGAAAAGCTTGGTTATCCAGGTACTACTTATTAAAACTACATTGAATTCGACTATTGCATTATTTGTGTGCTACTTTATCGGCTATAAGAACGATTTGCCTATCTTATGGTGTTTTCTTAGCAGATATTACTCAATAAGTAAGAATTACACTAGTGATTTATTTCTAAAAAGATATACTAGAGTGCCTCTGATTGATGATATAAGTTACGATCGGTATCACACACAGTCTTGCTTGTTTTGCTAGTAGAACTTTCCGACAATTAATCAAGTAGAAAAACAACGATAAAGTGAAATTAAGAAAGCTGTACTCAATTTTTTCATTTACATGTACGGTTGTACAGTAATAGTAAAAGAGTACGAATCGTTAACATTAAATTTTCTGTGGTAACATTAAGTCAATTTCGAGGGGATTTCTGCGAACTCCAAGTCGTCTGTCAGACCATAATGTTGAGAAATCATAGACGTAGCGTTTATGACTGTTCCATATCTTTCAATTAGTTTTGTACAGTATCTTGTAGTGACATACTTACTATACTTTAAAAGGCCCACTAAGTAAAGTCCTGGTCTCTACCAGGTTCCTCTGAATCACCTCGAAAAATGAAGAACGCTGCCTATCGCAACCGTTTTGATTCTGACTTTAATGATTTTAAATCGAATAACATAGGGCTGCGACGACTGCGACATTATTTAAGAGGTGTCAGAAATGACTTTTGTGAGAAAGGCTGCAACTACTTCAGTTCTGATTTCAATTAGTTTGAATCGAATAATAGAGTAGCCAAAAATGCAACAAATAACAGGAGTGAATAACTTGTGACAATATCCCCAAGGCCCTGTAAAGCTTAGTTCTGACTTCAATTTTTTTGAATCAAATAACTTTGCCACAAATGTTACAGATATCAGTAGTATTCAGAAGTGCCTTACTTGTGACAAAGATCCCCAAGGCCAACTAAATTCTGCACAGTCCCGGTGGAGGAGTCGCCGTGAGTGATGAAGAGCGCTGTCGGTCGCAACCGCCTGAGTTCTGGCTCGATTTGCTCCAAGCTGAATGTAGCGTTCATCGGTGTCTTTATTATTTCTACCTTCACTCCTGCAATATAATTTCACGTATTGTAATGCACTTGACTGTTTTTGCGTCACATAGCTTGGTTCTCCATAGTTAAAAAGTTTAATCGAACACCTTGTTCCGAAGCTGGTTGTTAAATGTGGTGGAGGTGTTTAAATTCTCATGCAGTTTCCTAGGCAAGTACCCAGACACACACTCAATACAGCAAATCCAATGCGATTCAATGAAAAGGTGTACATATTTGCTGGCAACAAAAACAAAACCAACACACTACCAACGTCGAATATGTACTCAAACAAAACAAGATTTAACATATGTTATTTAATATTGATAGTCTGTAGATTTGAAGCCACCGCTTAATTCCGAGTGGCCTACATTACAATAACGTTGCAATTTCCATAAAAAATAAGTAGGTAATGAAATGATGGTTTTGAAAGCATATATATTAAATATATGCTTGAGGTAAGATTGCTCTCTATACTCTGTTTTACTTTTGATTCCTGTGTGAGCTCAAATTTGTGTTATAACTGTAGTGTACCTAAAAAGAGCCATTTATCAGTCATACCATGTCTCTTAGCCACAATAGACGCGCGTTCATCCCAGATCCCTCTGGAAGCGATGAGGAGGGTCTCTCCTGGAGCAACGAGGTTAGAGATGATTGCCTCCATGCCGATATGACCAGAGCCACTCATTGCCAGCACCAAGTTACTGCGCGTTTGGAATACGTATTGTAGACCTTTGCGGATATCATCTAAAACCTGGAATTGCAAATAAAGACTTTTTTTGATGTAACAGACGAGTGTAAGCGTAATTTGGAATTTGAGCATTAAAAGTTGCGTAATTGATTAATATTAAAAGCGCTTTTGCAATCATTCGTTCTTCTGGTTAGATTACTCGTTCGTTGACAGCCATCTTTACTACCCAAGATGGTTGCCTACTAACCAAACCATCGGCAGGCAGTCGCTAGACATCGTGGAGGAAAGACCTCGCTAAGTAATTTGCTAAGTGTGTAAATGTGATTGGTGAAGGTATAGTGAAATATCGTTTGAAAATGTTAGTATATTATAAGTATTTCCTTACTATTAAATAATGGTATATGAGCAAATTAACCCTGAGACTTATAACTGAGAATAAAGAAGAAGTAGAGTGCATTGAATTGTTATTCACAATCTATATCTAATATATAAAGCTGAAGAGTTTTTTTGTTTGAACGCGCTTATCTCAGTAATTACTGGTTCGAATTGAAAAAATATTTTTTGTGTTGAATAGTCCATTTATTGAAGAAGGCTATAGGCTATATAACATTTTGATCGTATGACTAATACCAAAGTTCACGCGAACGAAGTCGCGGGCAGCCGCTAGTTCAGTATATGGAATCGAATAAAACGTTGTCCATCAAGATGTTCTTTCATTTATCCCTTAGTAAGGTGATAGTTCCTTACATAATGTAATAGCAGACGAGCCTGCGGGCCACGTGGTGTGAAGTGATGGCTGCAGCCAATGGACATTTACACAAGATCTCTAGAAACCTGAGTATTGCCCGAAGCCACCGAATACATAATAGTACAGGTACCGAAGCTGTATGTATTTCTCCGGCAACCAAACGTTTCCAACAGAATGCCGAATAGAATTGTTTGGTGACAGAAATTTGTGCAGTAATGGCACTTCCCAGGTTTAACCATAAATAAATTTAAGAAATAATTACAAGATTCGGGGCAACATTTAATTGTTTTTCTAAACCGTCAATTGATTTAACACTATTTATTTTTTATTTGTAATGATAATTTCGGTGTTTTTTTATATTTGAAATTTTATCTATGTATGTCTTAATATTATGTAGTAAATACCATTGCCACCAAATGTATTTGTCACCAAATCACATGGTTGTAAGCCACTTTTGTGGCAGGATTAGATCACATAATTACTACTATTCCACCGATTGTAACCTTAGTCAAAAATAAAAATGTTTGACTTTGAGTTTTAAACGATAATTTTAGCATCGCTGATTGACAAATAGTTACCAAACTAAACAGAACTTTCAAATGGCGTAAGATCGCCAGACGCCGTAATTATACCCTCTTTATTTCTTATGGTTAAGATAGAAAGAACTTTAATGAAACTGTAAGATTCTGTTACAAAATATCAAAGTTACAAGTGCTCAAACTTTTGATGTCTAACTTCTACGAGTCAGATGGATAGGTGAAGGAAGACTTACATTGAAACATTCGTCGCAAATAGGTGATAATACGGGTCTAGTAAGGGCTTCAGCGACAGAAGGCCACACATCGCAAGGCCCTGGCCCACACAAACGAGGTTTTGTGAAGTGACGATCCACTATCTTAGGCGGCTCCACTATCAACTTTGGAGAAGACATGGTGACACTTCTGAAATAAATGTCAAAATAAATTAAAATTTACTTTTTGTGTCCCACTGTTGAGAACGGGCTTAGTAACTAAGAAGGTTTAAGGTAACTAAGAGCTTTCTCCATTACGCTGTTCCAATGTGGGTAGTGGAGATTGGCTGCAACTTTTTTTGCTTCCCACTGCTGGGCACGGTTGTCTTTCCATTATTGGGGAGGCCTGGAGCTTACTCCACCACGCTGCTTCAATGCAGCCTGCAGGTTGGTGGAGATGCGGGTTAGTTGCCAACCCTTTGTCGGATGTTTTCAAGCCGTCCATGAGGCCTCCAACAAGGTTTAACGTCTGTTATCTATCGACAACAACCGGGACCGACGGCTTAACGTACCTTCCGAAGCACGGAAACGCGCATGAAATTTTTGCCACTACCGGTCACCCATCTAACACCAGACCGCGCCCGTTTGGCTTAGTTGCATAGATCGTTCGCGTTCTACGCTAAACGACGGACTATGTGCGCTTAGTGGAGATTACTTTATATTATTATTATAAAAGTGAAATTGTGTTTTGTGTGTCTTTTTGTACGGTTATAGTTGTGATGGGAGAGTTACGATGGGCTACTTTTTATCCGGAGAAAATATTATCTTATTCCTACGGGGAAAAACATTTAGCCCACGCGGGCGGAGCGCTAGTAATTGTAAATTTTAAAACTTCCAAGTCCAGTAAGTAAGTACAAAATACTATAGCAGACTAGACACTTCTAGTCTTCTATAGTATTTTGCAATATTACAAACTAAAAGTTTGTTCTTAATTGTGTGCCTCGCTCACCAATCGCTAGCGTAAAACACGAACATTACACAATCTTTAAAAATTACACCGACAATTTGGGTCGGTTTTGGTTACCCACATAATCAAAATGCATCTGTCCAATAATTTACTTAAGCGGAAACATTTAAGTCATAATTTTTTTGGCCATTTGCATTTAAATATGCTTATTACTCGCGATCTCCGCCAACAGGCGAGGGTGTCGAGGGAATATAGAGCTGGCTCTGACCGATATTCGGGCGGGTAACCGTGAAGTTTGGTTAGCGGAATCGGGTTAATGTTTAGATTTAGTGCTAATAGGGTGGTTGTAAATTCGCTACAATGTTCTGGCGCTATCGGATGGCACATTTGGCAAGAGCCGCTCGCCCCGGGCACGCGACGGGTGCCAGCCTCATATTTGTTCCGCGCTATCGTATTGTCGGTCGCGGTTTAACAATTGTTTTTATTACCCGACCGTTTAAAAAAGGAGTATTGTGTTTATAGGGTTGAGCTTATTTACATCTATAAGTTTCTTTATTTCTAGCTTCTAAATCTATCAATTTATATCTATCAATTATAAATAAAAATATGTTAATAAAGGTTGTTGAGTGGCGAAACCTTTTACATTAAATTGTCACAAACCTGAAAGCTATAAAAAGTCAAGCAGCGCCCCTGTTCCTGAACAAAATCTATCTTAATGATATAACTAAACTTTATAATCAGTCGCTTTATAATATGTCATTAGATTAAGTGTCTAATTTTATTTTCTTTTTGTTACTTTTCTTGGATGAAAATAATATGAAAGGTCGAGTAAGATGAGATCAGAGATAAGATTGGGATTGGAACATGTGACGGAGATCGAACAAGCGCAAGCTGCCTGAACAAATCGATTCGATTCCCGTCCCGACTGTTGATAGGGTCCCGGAGGAGGTGTCGTGTAGTAGATGGCGCGGGCGGTCCGCTGAGACCGTGTTGCACTCTCGCAAATACGACGTCAACAGTCGTCCTGGATTAAATTTGTTACAGAACAAATTGCTCTTTTTTATATCTTATTCTTTAAAAGGCACGAAAATGATGTCTGAAATAACTTTCGAAGAATATTTATCCAGAATTACTTAGCTTAGGTTATATTTTTTTCAACATTTTTTATGTCCATCTGCTGGGCACAGGTCTTCTCTAACAAGTGAGAGGGACTTAGGCCATAGTCGGATTATGATTAGGTATGATTATGAGATTCTCTCAGGCACCCACGGCAATGAAAAACATTGTAATCAATTAAAATCACAATATTTTCCATCACCGTGGAACAGCGATGAAATGCGCACATTACAAATTTCTTTTATCGGAGGTGCGCACCGAGGATTTGAACCCGGCATCTCCCGTGTCGTAGACCGCCGTCCTTACCATTCGGCCATCGCCGCTCAAAGCTCATTTAAGTCATTACATTTCGCTTATCTAGACCTTTTTTTGCTGTGGAAATGATAAGTCACGATTCTGTAACGTCTCGAACAAATAGATTGAATTCTCGTCCCGATTGTCGATACAGTCCTGGAGGCGACGAGGCGTGCAGCTAGTAGACGGCGCGGTCCACTGAGACCGTGTCGTACTCTCGTAAATAAGACGTCAAGTATCGTGCTCGATACAATCAGTTGAGAAATAGTTTGTTCGATCTTATATCTATTTATTTAATAGGACTAAAAATGACACCTGAAGAACTTAACTTAAAATGATATTTCGTCATGACTCAGTTATTGAATTTCGCTTACTAGGAACATATCGCACGTCCCAAATAAAAGGGTATTAAGTCCAAGAAAGTGATTTATTTATTTTTTGCGTTTCGAAACCTACATTTTTTTCTCTATAAACTGGTAAGACAACAGTATTTTAGTTCAAATAATTTCCAGAGATATAACAACACAATTCTTTATTGACCGTTCACTCACACTGTTCCCGAACCGATTAAGATGGTAGCATCTTAGTTGATACAGTTGCCGCGCAGAGCTCGTACGTGTCACACGCGTTCTTTACGAGTTGTGACCAGTTCGTTGTCAATTTCAGAGCATAATCTTATAATGTAAGTATTCTATACAGTATTATTTTGACTTAATACTTTATTGTCTGTTAAGATTAAAATGAATTGGTAGTTTTATTTTAAAATAATACCCTATTGACTGTTTAAGTTTAATCAGTTTGTGATTTTGAATGAAATTATTTCAAGATGATACTCTGTAGCTCTCGATTTCTTTGAGATAATACTTTATTGCTTGTAATCAATGTTGTGACTAGGGGGCTACAAATGAAATGCTTCCTTTTTGTCTGGTATTTATTTTTAGTTTTCTTTTAAATTTTAGCTTATCTCAGAAGTATGAAACGGAGTAAAAGGGCTTCAATGATAATGAGGGCAATCTATGATCGCCAAGTACACCCGAGAGCAATTCAACTGATAGAGAGGAAGATCCATTTTGATGATGACGATACTAACGACCCAACGTATGTCCCCGAAAATAATACGCAGCGCCGCCCTCTATCATGTGCATCAGGGTCATCGGGTAGCCAAACCAAACGTGCGAGTACGTCTTTTGTTCTCCAGATGTGTATTCGGCCTTTTTTTTGGTATCGGGGGGGGGGGGGGGGGAACCTTCAAAAGGTTGACACCTTGGGAGAGGATACCGGGTTATGTGGGATTTGACCGCACTAAAACCCCCTCGGTGGCCTGCCTCTGCCTTTGTGAGGACTCCGGGATCTCCATAGGAACGCACCGGTGACCTCCACGCGCGGCGCCCCAGAACGGGCCCATCTTCGGGAGAGCAGATGTGCTCTCCTGCACTTTCAGGTGTTCACGCATACATCGCCGTCCCTCCCGGGACTGCTAGCTGGACGGGTCAAGCTCCCACTCTCACCGTCCGCATCCCCGGAAGTCCCCTTTTAGTCGCCTCTTACGATCAGGCAGGGGATACCGTAGCTCTATTCTTAATCCCGAAGCTACAGGGACTAGCGCCAGGGGACGTTATCTACGTCGGCCCCGGCGGCTCCTTCGCCGAGCGGGATCTGCACGCTCCCGAGCTCGTTTGGCTTCCTCCTTTGCGCATATGACAGTTTCGCAGAATGAGGTTACCGAGCCCCACGCATCCCTGGAGCACACCATCGCTTCGACGACGGCCGCCGGGGACAAGTCATGTCCGATTGTTTAGACCAGGACCCGCCGCTCGGACTCCCAAGCTGGGCAGTGCCCGAGCGTGTGCTGCGCGGAATCCTGGTCGTGTCCACAGTGATGACACCTAGCAGACACCTCACGTCCAATGCGGTTCAGATACTCACCGAAGCAGCCACGTCCGGTGAGTATCTGAGTCAGTCGGTAGGTGACGCGACTCTTCCTTTTCAGCCAGGCCCGGAAGCTGGGCAGAATGGCGCTGACGGCTCTTTGACGTGAGTTCTGCGGCTCGCGCAGTCTGTCGCGCCAACGCGTCAGAACCCGCCATCTGGTTTTTTGACGGAGCTCTCCGATCGCTTCATTCGAGGGTTCAGCCCCCTGGTGGAGGACGCGGATCTTATTGAAGACCTCTGCGTCCATATCCGCCAGGATGTCCAGGGGCGGAAACCGCGCCAGGACAGTAGCCGCCTCATACGAAATAGTCCGGTAGCCTCGTGCAACTCTGATAGCTGCGCGGCGTTGAGTTTCGCCGCACGCTGCTGCTCTATAGCCTTTTAGAGTCTAAAATTTAGACCATACGGGCGCACCGTAGAGCGTGATAGAGCGCATGACCCCTGCGTCGAGGCGGCGGACTTCTTCCCTTAGTCCCCCGAGATTTGGCAGCAGTATGTGCATAGCACCCGCCACCTTGTGGATTCGGGGGACTAGACGATCGAAGTGCTAGTCGAAGCTCCAGCGGCTGTTGAGGAGCACCAACCCAAGGTATCTCATATACCGGCCCGGCTGTACTTCGTAGCCACCTCCAGTAGGAGACCACCGTTGAGGGCCCGCTTCTGCCTCACTTTGGTGATCCCCACATCCGCTAGCTTTACTCGCTCTTTGGCGGCCGCCATAGCCTGTGCGTAAGTGACCTCACTGCCATCCGGCACAGTGATGGTCACCGCCGCCGTCGTTGGCACTCTCGGGAGCCGAGCCTTCTTTTTAGTTGCCTTTTTAGACGCCTTTCCTTTCGGCGCCGTACGGGCCTTGGGCGCCTGAGAAGCCTGGGCTCCCGATGGCGCTTTCTGCACCGGACACCTACTGGAGGCCGTCCTTTGCAGAACCGGGGCTGGTTGCACGGCCACTTGGCGGGTTTTTGCCCGCGCCTTCCGGCCCACCACCGTACTCCAGCTATCCTCCTGCGCCCCACGCGGTTCTGCGGCCTGAGGTGCGGTTGGAATCGTTGCCATCGCAGAAGGTTGCCCCGTTCGCTTAGCACTTTTACCCCGCCTGGGCGGCTGGGCTACAGCGGCGGCAGCGGGGGCGACAGAATTCGGTTTCTTCCCCAGAGGAGGCCTAAGGACCCTATCGGGAAACAACTCTGCCTTAAATGCAGTCAGTTTTTCCTCAATGAGGTTCCCCAGCCTCTCCATGAGGACCACGTCCGTGCTCCTTTCTCTCGGAAAAAAAAATAATTACTACATTTTATAACATTTAAATGTTTCTATTTTTCGTTAATTGAATATAATTTAATTGTGTTTAATTACCCAGCTATGAGAGGCTGTTAATATGGTATGATTCTTGAAATTCTTGAATTTGTGACGACTATCTTTCAAATTGTTGGGTGCTCCTACTTCACTGTGATTGTAATTATTTTTCTAGTGTTTCACTAGATTTTATAAAAGTTTAGATAGAATTACCTAAGGTTTAATTAGATTCTTATATATACATTTTAAAACTGTTATATAAAAAAATGATTTTATTGCTGTACTACAGTTGAACTGTTTCTTTTTAATTTTCAATAATTTTGATACTTCCTTTATTTCTAATAAAACTTTTTAGTACAAATCAGTATTTTTGTTATTTTTATCTCTGACTCACTGTGAAAAACTTAACATTCTGTACTTTTTAATAAGGTATTATTATTATTTACTACTTGATATTATCAAATCATAGTCAATTTTGGTAAGGCTAGATAGTCGTAAATAACATATCGGATCAATTTGAATTGCTTAAACAGTATCATTTTCACCCAGTCGTATAAAAGTGCTAATAAAACTAAAACTACAACTGATACAGTTACGAAATTTGCTTAACATAAAGTAGAAGAATGTAGCATATAATTTAAGTATAAATTAGGACATTTGAACAGTTTGTTGCGCAGCTATGAATTTTGAAACTTTTTTTTGAACTTTGAATTTCAAACTTTTAAACGCGATTATCTCAAAACACTGTTTTTGAAGATAATACCTTTTTGTTTGTGACGTGCGATATATTTGCTCTTAACTTAACGAGTAACAAGTAAATTCGATTCCCGTCCCAACTGTTGGTGCGGTAAGGACCGTGCTCTATACAATTGAATCGATCAATTTGTTCAAGATATTACAGAATTATGACTTGTCATTTCCACAACAAATAGAAGAGTTTGATAAGCGAAGTGCAACACTTTATCAGACAAAATATTAAAGGTTCTTTCACCTGCATTTTTCATTTGCAGAAAAGAAGCAATTTTTATACCTTTAAAAATCGTATCCTGCATGAATTAGAGCAAACTATACCACATCCGCACTTTGCTAGCGTGGTGGATCATGGGCTAAATCCCTCTCACTTTTGAGAGGAGACCTGTGCTCAGAAGTGGGACATAAAAAAGATTGAAAAAAAACCGCATCTGATTGTATACAGCATAGTTTTAGACGTTGTATTTGCGAGAGTGCTACACGGTCTCAGCGGACCGCTGGCTGGGACCGTATCGACATACGATATTGGGAATCGAATCAATTTGTCCAAGGAACTTGCGCTTGTTCGATCTCACACGTCCCAATCCCAACCTTTTTATTTTAATTTTTTATCTTATATATCTGACGTTACAATACATAAATATAAATCGTAATACCTTTCAAAACTAAAAGAAGGACTTGATGATATGCGAAACAGATAAGTTGGAGCAAACTATTCTGCAGGCGAACGTATCGAATGTATCGTTGTATTTGCGAAAGTGCGACACGGTCTCAGCAGACCGCGTCGATAGTCAAGATGGGAATCGAATCAATTTGTGCAAGCAACTTGCGCTTGTACGATCTCCGTCACACGTTCCAAAGCTAACCTTATCTCTGACCTCATCCGACTCGACATTCGACCTCACGATAACGACTGCTTACGTTTGTCGCTGTTTTAAAATTTTCATATATACGAGTGTTCTTCTGTTAAATGACATTAAAAAATCCATACTAACATTAAGTTATACAGTTAAGCTATACATAAAGCTATGGCTGCAACCCTTTTTATGTCCCACTGCTGGGCTCGGGTCTCTCCCCATTATTGGGGAGGCCTGGAGCTTACTCCACCACGCTGCTCCAATGCGGGTTGGTGGAGATAAAGCTATACAGTTTGTTTATTTAAAAGCGTTAATCTCGGAAACTATTGGTTCGAATTGAAAAGTTATATAGTCCATTTATCGAGGAAAGTTTTAGACTATTAAACATAAACCGCGGGGCACATCTTATGAATAATAATTAATAAAAATTGATTAATGTTTATAGATGTGCCTTAAATTATTTAGATTTTAAGCTTTCCCAGTGCTATTAAAGTGTTATCCTGAATAGTTTTACACAAACAAAAGTCAACAGTAATTATTACTATAAAAAATATATTTAAAGTTACCGTAAGCGTCAGCTAAGTGACTGGCCAAAGTGACTGGAAAAGGGCAAATCACAGCTAATATACTGTAGTTATTTTATATTTCATAATAACAGTGTTATACAAATACATAGAAATATGAACTGACTTACCTGCTAAATTTGATATTTGTTTTTTAAATTATAAAACTGACACAATTTAAAGATTTCTTAACAATTGACATCACTTTCTTAGCTACTAAAGAAGTGATCCGATCAATGCACAAGTTATCACTGGCACAGAATACTAACTAGGTACTACTAACGTATCACTGGTGTGACATTTGTACACTACCCGTTAACTAATGGTAGTTTGTAGTAGATAACACTTATTTACTAACAAAGTTACACGAGGTATATTGATAGATAGATTTAAGTATCCTTTTCAGTTTAATTATACAGCACATGAATATTTTTTGCTTTTAATTTTACTTTAATATCATCATTCATATCATGATATTCTTTGAATCTGAAACTGTAAGGCTAATTTCTTTGTTTAAATTAGGTTATTTAAGTAACGATATTTTAAAATGTTACGTTTACTTGTACTGTTTGTGGTAATGGTTGTTGTAATTTAAAAGAAATAATTATGTTGCATTGTTACAATACGTTTTATTTTGCCGTGCCCTACCAGGGTCGTGTAAACACTGGTTAGTCCACTAGTAAGACCTAAACCTACACGTTTTTGGAAATAAATAAATTAATAAAATAATATGTATAAAATCATTCGCTGTAGCAACGTGGCTGATCGTATGAAGTGTCACAAGCTTAGTTACAATATACGAGTATTTAAAAATAGCTGCTGAAATGTATATAAGTATGAAATAAGTAGTGTTCTTGTACAAACAAGGTTCGTTAAACTTTGTAACCATACCTAACTTTCTAATTCTAATTTGGTCTGACCTGCACCACCTCGATCTTATAGTTCTTCTATATTCTTTTCTTTCTTTCTACATTTTTATTTCCTACTACCGAGCTTCACAGGACTTCTTTCACAAGTAAGGGCATTAAGGGATTATCCACAACGTTAGGCAACTGCGGATTGCTGGACAGTATGCCATCGACAAATTATGAGTTTCCCTTAGACATGCGCGGACCGTGGAGGAAACATAAATACACACAATGTAGGTGGTAGGACTATTATGGTTCGCCCGGGGAAGTACCACCGCTACACCCACTTCTGCCGTGAAGCAATTCTATTGTGTTTCGGTGTAAAGGTGCAGTTGCCGGCCACACTTACATGAGGTGACCACCAGCCTCCGGAGTAGCAGCGCAACATACGACCTCAGATAAGCTAATGCTTGCTTGAGGTGGTGTGCAGATGTCCATGGGCTGCAGCGACCACTTAAGACCACAAGGCCTGCATGCTTGTCTGTTACTCCATTCAAACAAAACATTGGGCTACAGTAATCCACGTAGCTACCTGAATTTAACTAAATCGTCCAATATATTTTAAAGAAAACTAATTAAGCTAAGCTAAGCTAGAAAAGGAAATCTAAACAAAAGTACGGTAGGTATAACATAAGAATCGCCTTTGCATTTTAAGACGTAGGTTAATTAATTATCTAAAAATAAGTGCCACGATATTCCAGAACACTTTGTTGCAAGACGTAGATACCTAAAATAAGTGCCATGATATTCCAGGACATTTTATTGCAATCTAGCTGATTAAAGCAAGGTACTGAAATTGTCATGCAGACAAGCGACGGCATTAGAGCCAGACAGAAATATTAGATGCATCCAGCTTTCATAATTTAAGCGTCCCTGTTTTCCTAAAATGAAATACAAAAAACAAAATGAGACCAGACTAGAATAATTGGATGAAAAAAATATTAGATACTTACGTAATATTAATATCAAATATTGGTCCGCATATTTTTGACTCCTATTAGTAATACGTCGATTACTTACAACAAGAAAACGGACTACATCTCTGTATATAAAAATGATGAAATATAATATGTTCGTTAGTCTCGCTAAAACTGAAGAGCGGCTGAACCGATGTGGCTAATTTTGGTCTTTAAAGATTAGTAGAAGTCCAAGGAAGGTTTAAACGGTGAGAAAATATGGAAAAATTGCGAAATTAAAAGTGAAACGACTAATTTTATTTTCCTATATAAACTGTTACTAACTTTCAAACATTGATTCTTACCGCCATCGTCTAGAAGTTTGAAATAGTCTGAATCATAGATATTTTATTTTACGTAGTATATATAAAAAATCTACGGTCTGAATAACAATTCATCTGTCATTATTTGTTTTATATTTATTATTTTACAGTGACATAAAAACTCTGATGATAAAGAAACTAATCCTCTTCCAATACTTTGAGGGCAGAACAACGTTTGCGGGGTCCACTAGTCTGTTATACAATTATGCGATGGCAAGTGTACGCTTTCTTGTCTTCTCTTAATTAATCTTATGATGTTTTTCAAAACATTACATTTCTGTGAACAGGAACAATGCTTTACACTCGAAGAGCCAGGATTTAGAATTAGAGATGTCACAAACTTCGGCATTGTTACTAAGGAAGTGGCGTGATTTATCTTCTCAATAATCCCTTTGCGCAACAAAACAGGGGCTGGAAGTAAATTTTAAATTAAATCCTTTTACCTCATCGAGTTAATGTCCCGTGGGAATTTTCCCTGGTTTTAATTTCCGGACAGCTTTCAACGAGGAAATAGTTTGCTAGCCAGTGGTAATGCAGCAATAGCTCTATTTGAATGTAAAGAAATAAGGGTTACAAATTCTTAAGGGAAATAAAAAGACAATGGAAGAGTTTTTTCTTGTTGCTACCTCTTTTTTGCGTTTTAGCAGGCTTTTTGCTTTCTCACGTGATTGGCTTGTAGAGGTTCTAATTCATGTTTTAGAATACAATGCTGGCTGATCTGAATAATTTTTAACATCTTTGACAAGCTTTAACACCAGATTAGCGGAACTTTGTGTTCTGCAAAGCACAAACATACACAAACAAAATTTTACAAATAGCGGTCTCCGATCCGAATCTCGTCCGCACCCGATATTGCTTAGCTACGTAGTTTTTTTGCGTTCGTCACAAACTACAGTTACCTTTAATAATGTAAAAAAATAAAAATTATTATTCCCTAAAAATATTTCTAGAAACTCTTGAAACAGCAACTTCGGAACAATAATAAAAATATATTATTTGCAGAAAGTAAAATAATAAAGTTGGATGTTTGTAGTGGGATTTAGCTTACGGTCGAATCATGCCGTGAAGTGCCAATTAGTAGAAACGCGGAGAACATTTTCGATAAACTGCTGGCGAATTAAAACAACTGAGAAAATATTGTGCTGCGTGATGAAATATGGCGAAAATTCAGTTGTAAAAACTGTAAGCTGTCAGTAAAGTGCATTACACCAGTGTATCTAAACCTGACATTTAAAAAGTTTTCTTTTTTACTAAAAAGTATTTTATGATTTGTTTTTAAATGAGACGAAAAGCACAGTATTTTTAATAACAAAATCATTTAGTGTTGGTAAACACGCAAGGATATTACGACATAAAACATATCGTTTAATTAGGTTGTTTTTTTATATTTTAATTTGAGCTTTGATTTTACAGCTGACAGAGAGATGACGATCCGCGTGGCGCAATGGTTATCATGCCGGACTGCCAATCGAGGGGTCCCAGGTTCGATTCCCGACGAAACACAAATTTGAATGAGTTTGAATTTCTGTTCTCGGTCTGGGTGTTTGTACTTATATTTCTGTCTTTGTATGTGTCCATGGTACCCACCGCCCACGACACAAAGTAGTTACTTACTTGTTAGTTACCTTACTGTGGGGCTATGAGTGTGTAACAGCTGATAGAGTAGTGATACAGTAGTTGATACAGCAGATCGCGAATTTAATAAAAAAAAAAAACTTGATATCCTTACTGGTTCAAATATAAATGATTTCATAAGAGTCTAGTTTTCCTTATGAGGTCTGGAACCCAAATAAAAAATAAATGTTGGTTTAAATATAAAAAATAAAAGCTTATGTAAAATGTACACCCAACCAAACAATTTTATTAAGGCATTATTCGAGTTGGTCGTGAAATGAAAATATCCTGATGATGATGATAAAGTCGTTTAGTGATTAGTGTAAAAATGTTACTTAATAGAATTAAAAACAGAAACTCGTTCATTGTTTGGACCTTTGGTTTGCTTCCTACCAAGGTTTAGAACCCCTGGATCAGTCGATTTAAGACGAGCATTACTCTGTGACCATTATTTTCACAGTTCGTTTGGCTGCGTTGCCGCCGCAATTTTCAGTTATACTCAACCATTTCGTAATGGTACTTCATGTGATCTTTATGAAAAGGTATTAAGATTTACAATCGATTAAATCTTGAGCTAATACAAAATACAAGGTTTGTGGTCGCTGAACCAAGTTTCAGTGGCGTGTTAATGTACCTTGCTCTAAGGTTTTCTCTAAATGAAGTATTTGGGCACTCTGTTTTGTTTCGTTTAAACAAACATGTTTGTTTCTGAAAGGTTCTGTACATCTGGACTGTTTACTCAGCTCTAATTAAGTAATTGACATAAATAATTAAAGTTAACAATGTTTTCATGTTTGTAATATTTAATTTGTTTACGGTAGAGAACATTAATAACGTGAACAACCACCTTTGTAACAGAATAGTTATTGTATTTAATAAACATACTCTACCTATTTTTATTTTTTTTTATTTCCGAAGCACAAAACGTGCAAGCGATTAAGATCTTAGCAAGAAGCACGCATGGCCAACCTGCAATTTACTCAGTTAAGCGAAACCGGTGCGGTCGGGTGTGAGATGACTGATCAAGATCATACACATTTCCGTTCTTCGGATGTTTGCCACGTTTAGCCGTCGGTCCTGATTGTTAACAATAGATAGTAATCGTTATATCTTGTTGTCTAATGGGCGGTTTGTAAAATATATGAGCGAGTTGGCTACTGGTCCGCACATCCACCAACATATTTAGTTGAGAAACCTAAAAATTCTAAAAGTTTCTTCCTGCGAATATTAGTTGACGGTTTTAGAATGAATCGGCTGAATTTCTTTTAACTTTGGACAAGAATTGCGTGACAAAGACTTCTTCACAAATACTTACCTTTTTGTGCTGTTAGAAGTAATATAATAATTGGAGTTGTTGTTAGGGTTGCTTTACACCATTTTATTCTGTTCTTTGAGTTTTTCAAGGAAGTAGCAACAAATGCTACTTATGGATATAAAAAAGAAGGCTGCATTTCATTAAAATATATTTGTTTATTTATTTATTTCAAGCATCTGTGCCTCATAATAGATACACATTAATTCTAAAACAATCACGACACAAAATTAGAATTTGTGAAGTACAGGGAACAGTTTTTGTACTAGGGATGGATATATTCTCAAGATTGGGAAGGTTGGAGCAGGCAACGCTACGCTGTTCCAGTGCGGATCGGTGGAGTATGTATGATATTTCGTGTTCTCTTTTATGTATCGTGCTTTATCTATACTCTATACTAATTTACTAATATTTATATAAAGCTGAAGAGTTTTTTTGTTTGAACGCGCTAATCTCAGGAGCTACTGGTTCAAATTGAAAAAATCTTTTGTGTTGCATAGTCCATTTATCGAGGAAGGCTTCAGGTTATATAACATTACGCTGCGACCAATAATAGGAGCGAATCATCAGTGAAAAATGTTGCAAAAACATGCTGTTTGAACGCGTTAATCTCAGAAAATTCTATTTCGAATTGAAAAATATTTTTTTTGTTGAATAGTCCATTTATTGTGGAAGGCTATAGGCTATATAACATCATGCTATGACTAATACCAAAACCGCGCAAGGCCGTATACTTAAAAAGTACAAAAAAGTGCACTTAGATCTTGATGTCGTATTTTTAAGTCACCGGTCTATTTATTATAATATGTATATTCTGTGGATGCAACTATCTTTCCCTCATCTCTCCCTAGAATTGGGTTGGCATGGAGCTTACTCTACTGCAAGTTGGTGGTGATACAGGTTAAGTGCCACATGCTATCGGACTGTTTATCTACAATAATTGCCACGGATGACACAGTGCTCTCGAAGCAAGAAAACGTGTATATCTTCAACCGACTACGCCCGATACGCTACGTGGCTACGTTATCGTGGTTGCGTTCTATGCCAGCTGTAGCATAGAATAAAGAAATTATTCTTTTGTACTTATGTGTATTGTGGCTGTAGGCTGTAGGTGAAACTATTTGAAATCTATTAAGAGTTTGCCTGCGATGTAACTTTACCTATAGTTTGCGAGTAAGCCCCGGGACTTTATAGCATTAACAAAGGTATAATTTATTCTTAAATAAATCAGTTCCTTGACGGGCTAGTTGAAGTTAGACGAAGTTACCCCATTTTCGAATGAGCGCTCACGACAAAGATTTCGGTTCCTTATTACGACTTGCCGCAGTTGAAAGTGAATAGCTTGCGTGATTCGTTGTTAAGTTCTGATTAAGAAACTAAAATCAATGACAGCCTAATTGTTAGAAAAAGACATGATAATTATGCAGTTGTTTGTTTTGGGCTTTACTAAATTGTTTGTGATTAACTAGACATACAAAGAACGAAGCGTGTTTTAGTATTACTGTGGAAATACAATGAGTTTTCCGGTAAATGAGAAAAACGCACCGTTTGGCATAGCGCAATTGCCTCAAGATATTTTAATAACGCTTATAGCATACAAGGGTACCATGAAAGTTTCTCCTTTTTCGTTATTATTACTACTATATTATAACTAACATTTACACAACGTGGCCTGCTGCGTTACGCTGTAATTTAACTTTATTTGGTAGTATAGGTTAAAATAAATATTAGTGAAATTTAATCTGCAATCGTCAATATTAGTTCCATTCTCAAACAACTCTATTATGACTGCCGCCGTGCTCTCAAAAGGTAATTTTCTCAGAGTTAATCAAATAAGTGTTTTTCGATGTAATTCAATTCTCGCAATTCTTTCAATCTCGCTGAAATCAAGAAATGTAGACAATCGTGGTGATCGTGCCCCAAGGCGCTCGAGTACAAATCCAATTATTCTCCCGTGGCGCCGCCTGGCGGCGTGTAACTGATTTATTTGTTCATTTCTTTACACACGTCTGTCTATCTTTGGACTATTTTTATGTAGATATCGTTTGTTTGTTTCATCAATATCGGACTAAAAATAAATGTACAAAGAGAAAAGATCGAAAAAAAGATCAAAAAAGTGGGGATTTTCGGATTTACTCGAGTATGTCAGATTAAGATATGAGGTACGCCTTGCTTCCTGTTTAGTATTGCCACGACCTTCTATATTGGTAAAGTATTTTTATATCTTACTTCCGGATGTCAAAATGGTCAGATCTGTATGTGTATTGTGTCACTGCTGTATGTGTATTGTGTACTGCACGTACATTCAAAATAATATTTACATCTTTAAGGAAACTATTATTGAGGCTTTTGGATGTAATGCAATTCTTGTAATTTTTTCAGTCTCTGACATCAAGAAATGTATACAGTCGTGGTGATCGTATCTCAAGATGCTCGAGTACAAATCCAATTATACTCCCGTGGTGGCGCCAGGCGGGGAGTAATTGATTTATTTGTTCATTTCTTACACACGCTTCCTACCTTTGAGTAGTTTTCGATACAGACACCGTATTTTCTAATTAAACGCTACGTTAACTAACCGAAATAAAGTACATGTGGCAAGAGAGCGAAAAATGAGCAAGTCCATTTTAATTATATTTATCAATTTACAGCGTTTCGTATAAAAAGTCCTTTTATTGTTCCTCAAAATAGTTTTTTTACTCTAAGAAAATTATCTTAATTATCCTTAATTATCGTATCTTTCTGTTATTCCATAGACACAATAATAATTTTCATGAGCAGATTAGCGATTTTTTTAATTATAAATAAATATTTTTAGGGGATAAAAATAGCGGAGCTCGGTGAAAGTACAATTTACATATTATAGTCTTTAAAATATATTCCACTATTGGAGAAGAGAGCTTGTTTTGGAATACGTGCACGTACCTACCTACTTATTTTACAATTTTATTTATACTAATTTATATAAAAGGATTAAAGCAAAAAATGAATTTAAAAATTTTAAACTTTGTTAAGCTTAGTAATTCCACCCCTTCCATGTTAATAATATTAATAATATATCAACAGTTCCAATAATTTTTTAATGAATCGAATAAATCTAGACAACGGATGCCTCTGTTTAATAAGTAACGAAGAAGAGCTTTGGCATAAATTTCAGCTATCCTTTTAAATAATATTTTACAATAGTTCCTATAACTCTAACGAATCGCAGGAATCTAGATAACGGATTTTGGATCGAGCGTCTCTTCGACACTGACGGATGATCCAGAGCAGACAAGGCGTCCACCTGCAGACGTGTCCTTTCAGAAGGACTGTTCTTTATCCATTGAATTGTGGATGGATTCATTTATCATCATGTCTGGTCACATTAGTTAGAGCATGTGCTATCAGCGAAAATATCCTTTTGAAAATGTCCGGACATAACATATGTCTGTTTTAGGATAAAGAATGCAAAATTTATTTGAAAATTAGAATCAAACGTATTCAATATTATTAATGCCTTAAATGAAATAAATAAATAGTAATAGGCAGTTATGAAAATCTTTTTACTTGTTCCAAATTGTTTTTAAATCAGAGCACACATTTTTTTATAGCTATTGCAACAAATGTGCTTCAAAAAGGTCATTTAAAATAAAATAAAAATCACTACACTAATAAAATAAACGAACATTCGCTGCCGTTTATATAACAAGTACCTGGACGCCCGAGCGTTGCTCGGATAAAAACAATTTATTTACTAGGTTTATTTTTAAGCAAAACATTCATTGACCTAGTGTTACTTTACAAATCCTTTTGAAATACTTAGCTCCCAATAAAAAAAAAATTGTCACAAAAAATAAAAAAACGCAACTTGCCTACTTGAGATTTGAACCCTGGTCTCTAGCTCCGTAGTTGGCTTTCTTTTCCATTCGACCAAGAAAGCTTTAATTGCGGTGACGAAATTTTTATAGAGGTCTTTCATAATTATCGACATTGTCATTTGTTTGAAGGGTGGGTTGACGGACAACATTTGATGGCTTTCTACGCCACAATATTATTAATATTTCCAATAGATGTCAGTAAGAGTAATTTTATATTTGACTGCATAAACATTAAAAAAAACGACAATTTCTATCAATAAAAATTTGTGGATCGATTTATCGTCCCCGCAACCAGTAAATAACATACTAAATTTCATCAAAATCTTTGGAGCCGTTTCCGAGATTCAAAAAATATATTTAGATATATACAAGAATTGCTCGTATATAGGTATTAGATAATACAAAATGGTATCCTATAAGTAGGTTATTTTTAACTTCACTATTAATATAATTCACTATAATTAATGTAGCTGCCTCTTTTTAAAAGCATATTTCTTCATTTACACGCGGCTAATAATAACGCTTATAATTTTAATTCAGTCTTATCTGCAAAATCACAGATAAAATCACGGTAAATAAAACATTTACCGTTTAAAAGAGTTATTGATAGAAGTTCTCTTCGACATTGACTGATGCCTGTACTGTTCTAAGAGCAGACAAGACACCGATCCTTTGTCCTCAGAAGGACTGTCCTTTATGCATTGACTTGTGGTCGCACCATTAATCACCTAGTGTCTAGTCGCCACGTTGTCACTGAAAATATAATCATTTAAAATCTCTTCTCCCTGTTTTCTGTGCTATTGACAAGCAAAGGAACCAACGGTAGAATAACAAATGTAGGTCGATTATTAAAATCTGGAAACACATTTAAACTTACAAGTGTATAATGTTGAGCAGCGATGGCCGAGCGATAAAACTCGCGGTCTCCGACACGTATGTATCGAGTACAAATCTTCAAAAAAAAAAAACTTAGCTTTTGCTCACGCGAGGTGTTAACTTCGCGCAGCGCTGTTTTTCAGATGCACCCTGCTCCCAGTAAAAAAGTAAATATGTGTGTGTGTGTGTGTGTTTGTGTGTGTGTGTGTGTGTGTGTGTGTGTGTGTGTGTGTGTGTGTGTGTTGCTAACCGTCGAAGTAGTCTTTTATTTTTGATAACTTGTGGTAGGCGTGTTTCAAATTCTCCGCAGCAAGTTGACTTTTTAGTAATGCTGACTTGTACCTACTTTCTTTTAAAGGTTGCTATTGACATATGTACTCTCATAGGAGGTGGTGGCTAAGGCTTAAATCCATATCACCTTCGAAAAGAGAGTGTGCCCAGAGCAGTGGAACATAAAAAGGGTTAAAAATGTCTGTGAAGTACGCTTTACAAAAAACAAGTGCTTTAAGTGTTACATTGCTGCAAGTCGAAAAATGAGAATGTATTTGTGTGAGAAGGGTTTAATCACAATTTTTGATAAATCGGCCAATACAAAGTTAATTTTTGCTTAATTTAAAAATATTCAAGAAGGGTGTGAATAATTGCCTAAATTCATACTTGCAACTACAAGCCATGATGTTACTCGTAGTTGCTATATTTCCATAAATATAAACATAATGACCCATACTGTTTCTTCTGTTAAACACCTTTGGCCGTTGCATGATATTACAAAATAGAAAACTATACTGGCAAAGGAAGCTTACGAGGTTATTCACTCAAAAAGCAATAAAACACTTAAAGCATGGCTTAAAAGCGTAAAACTACCAAATTTATTGCCATTCTTGCAACACAGCAACATTATGAGATTCTCCCGTGCCGTTGAAGCCCTTGCATGTGCATAATTAAAACGCTAATTACTCTCAAGTCTGACATGCGATAGTGTTGCCAGGAATGTAGCGGAACTAGTGCATTGTTGAAATGGAACGCAGTTTGAATAATTTTTCGCATCGTTAGTAGTCATTGCGCTATTTGCAGATGTTTCTGGCAAAGCGTATGTAGCTATGTTATGTTTAATAAGTTGCGTCAGTACTCCAGATTGGTAAGTATATTCATTATTTTAAGATACATTTGAAGAATGTATTATTTAATTTTTCTGAAAGTTGGGACCACAGAAACATATTTGGAAGGCCATTTTTGAAAGATGCGAGATCTGTTAGCCACACTTGAAGGACGAGGCTCCGGAGTAACATTGCAACTGCATGACAAGACTTGGGCTTGCTAAACGTTCAGTTCAAATGAAAAATAAAGATAGAAAATAACGAAGTGAGGTATGCACTAACAACAAAGTCACACCTTGCTTTGCGCATAGAGCAAAACATTGTCAAAATATTAAAATTCACAAGACAAATGCCTAATTTTGTTCTGAAAGGGTATAATGTACAATAATAATGAGGCAATTTAATTGCAACCCCGGCAATTTTTTTTCAAACCGATCTCACTTCGTCGTTCGGAGAGTTACTTTTTTTATTTGATCAGAGGCTAAAACTAATGAAGATGTCCATAGAACACGTGTAAAACATGACGTAAATGTAATTAAATGTTATTTTTAATAAAATTTATATAAAATAGGTATTACTTACAATTTTTTTTTAAATTTGACTGGAGTAACAGACGAGCATGCAGGCCACGTGGTGTTAAGTGGTCGCTCCAGCCCATGGACATCTACATACAACCTCAAGCAAGCATAGGTAAGTCTTGTCTGAGATCGTATGCAGTTGCGCTGCTACTCCGGAGGCTGGTGGTCGCCTCATGTAAGTGTGGCCGGCAACTGCACCTTTCCACCGAAACAAAATAGAATTGGTTCACGGTAGTAGTGGGTGCAGCGGTGGTATTTCCCCGGGCGAACGATAATAGTTCTACCACCTACAAAACGTTAAATAATCTATCTATGTTATTACCAATAGACCAGTAATGTAATTTAAGACCACGCATTATTATTTGAAATCGTGGTCAAGCAAATTTTGTTATGACGAAGCTATTCTTACCTCATTATAATGTGGGACTGGAACCCTTTTTATACAAAAGTTTTTTACTACAGTGTTCCAATTTCAGAATCATGTGGAGCATAATTTTTCATTACACTGCCCGAATATGTAGCCTTTAATATTAATTTTAACGTAGCCTTAATCGTATTAGGTCGCCCTGATTTTGTATTATTGTTAATTTGACGGATAACATTGATAAAAAGAGTTCTGAAAAGAGCAAAATGTAAGACGGCATAAGGATGAAAATTTTTAATAATTAATTTTAACCAAAACCAATGGTGTCTTACCACGAAATCGTTAGCTTTGAAAAAACAATCAAGAAAAAATTACTAAGAAGTAGTGATTGAACTGGGTGGTTGAATAGAGACTTTAGCCTTAAAATTTCTTTAAGCATTTGATGTTCATAATTGTTAATAGCTTTTGTTTTACCCATTGACAAATTTACATAATACTAGCTGCGAAACCCGGCGTTGCTCGGGTTAAAATACGTCGCATGTTTAATCTAAACTTTAAAGAGATTTACCTTTTATAATCATGTTTTCTAATAGCCATCTCATAGCCTGAAAGAATACTACTGTCAGTCCACCTGAACGTATAAATTAATGTAAAAATTTGTATGTTCCCTTCGATTTCTCTGGGATCCCATCATCAGACTTTGACTTGGTGACAGCTGGACCATCTCAGGAATGTAAGATTTCGAACAAAATTCCATTTATTGAAAGAATTTGCTCTCAACTCCTAACCGTCGCATTACCTTCCATCATCAGCTCCCCACTCCACCCACCGCGATCAAACTCCCTTCCTATCATCTACGTACTAAGGGGTATTTACCACCCCAACGGGAAGTTGATTGGAGTTAGTGATAATAGAGAAAACCGTTTCTTTACGTACAAAGAAAACCCTTTACTTTTTATATATATATATTAAGATTAAAAAATCCAAAATCTTGTACGATGTTATAGCTGTAGCGCTTTTCTTTATCTAATTGACATAGAAGTACGGCAAGGCGCAATAGTGTGAGGATTACTTTAATATTGCGTACGAGTATATTCGAGAAGCTTTAGTACCTACTTACAAATATTTAAATTACTTTCATATCCTAGATAGCTACTTAAATGAAATTTAGAAGCTACGATGTCACGTACAGACATGAAGACACTGAAGCTTATAACACCTTTTTTTGTGACGAGGTTTGAAACAACAGCCGTTTCTGCCGCCTAATTCATAGATTTCATAAACATTACAAAATTTCTCCTAGAATCCTAAGATTTGGCAAGATTTAATAGAACAAATAGAACAACCATTTTGTTACGTGCAAGAAGATAATAATCGTCTTTTTGAAATAATAATCTAATACCTTTAAACGAGCAATTCTTGTATATATCTAAATATATTTTTTGAATCTAGGAAACGGCTCCAAACATTTTGATGAAATTTAGTACCCTGGTTTCGGGGATGATAAATTCGATCCACAATTTTTTATTGAAAGAAATTGTCGTTTTATTTAATGTTTGTGCCATTAAATATAAAATTACTCTTACTGACATCTATTGGAGAATATTAATAATATTGTGGCGTAGAAAGCTGTCAAATGTCGACCGTGAATCCGCCTTTCAAACAAATGACAGTGTCGATATGAAATCTTAATCTTAATCTTAATATATATATAAAAAGTAAAGGGTTTTCTTTGTACGTAGAGACACGGTTTTCTTTATTATCATTAACTCCAATCAACTTCCCGTTGGGGTGGTAAATACCCCTTAGTACGTAGATGATAGTAAGGGAGGTTGATCGCGGTGGGTGGAAGTGGGTGGAAAAAACTGAACAAAAATATCTGTACTTTTCTAACCAATAGGGACTTCTGGGTGGATCTCAAAACTATGGGATGATCTAGCAAACTATTTTAATTTTATTGAGAATGTTTGAGAAAGTTCCAGAAACTTCTCGAATCATTTGGATTTTTTTAATAATTTTAATTAATTGAGAATATTCGAGAGAGCTTCTCAAATGATCTGGATTTTTTAAATAATTGTAATCTTTTTTCGAATGATCTGAAGATTTTTAAAATAATTGCAAACTTTTTTAATACATTGAAAATATTCGAGAAAGTTCCAGAAACTTCTCAAATGATCTGGAAAATCCTACTAATATTATAAACGTAAAAGATTGTAAGTATGGATGTTTGTTACTCTTTCACGTAAAAACTACTGAATGGATTTAAATGAAACTTTAAAATAATTTTACATAATACTTACATAATACAACTTATACATCAGAATAAGACATAGGCTACAATTTATAAAGATATTGTGTGAATTGTCCAAAATATGACGATAAGTGTCAAGTAAGTAGAAAAAAATCTACCATCTGCGAGCTATTCTGGCGTGCGCTGCCAACACCGCTAGAGTTACACATTCGTAATGTATGATGGAAATGTTTATCTGAAATAGTCCTACAAAAAAGCCGGTCCACGGCACTTCAGAAGGGACTTCACTTTATGCTAATGATACTCTAACGCGGGTGAAACCGCGGGGCACAGATAGTATCTCTATAAAAATTTCGTCAATGAATTTAAAGCTTCCTTGGTCGAATGGTTACGAAAGCTGACTACGGAGTTAGAGACCCGGGTTCAAACCTCAAGTAGGCAAGTTGCGTTTTTTATTTTTGGGAGCTTGGTATTTCAAAAGGCTTTGTTAAATAACACTAAGCCAATGAATGTTTTGCTTAAAAATAAACCAAGAAAATCAATCGTTTTTATCCGAGCAACGCTCGGGCGTCCAGGTACTAATATGTCTTATACCCCTAATGCGAAGACCGTTTTATTTTTATAGAACAAAGATTTTTATACTTGTTTCCCTCTAAAACCGAACTCCTCGCGACAAATTAACAGTTGTAGCAGGACGCTCGACGCTCCCTAAGGAGCGCCTGTAATGATTTATTATTAATTCCTTCGTGAGGACATATACTGACAGTTGCCTGCGTATGTTACACAATGTTGGAGAATTTTTGTTGTTCTAACTATTTGACCTATACGACCTTACTAAAGATACTAGTTGCTCGCATATACTAAAAGACTGTGAACGATTGGCAGTTCTACTTATTTTCGCTACTTACTATTTACAAAATTTCATGATTAACGTCTACGGTAACTAGGTGGTGGCATATTTGATACAAATTGTACGTGAAACGGATCTGATCCGATAAAAAAATCAATAAAATTATGTTTATTTATATGAGAGATGAGATATGATATTTGCATATCTCGTGAAGGTACTCGTAAATATGGCGAATCAAATGTAGTTGTACCTTTTGTAAACACCCATATTTATACAAATAATTCGTCTTTGTATCAAATTTGCGACAACGTACTGATGTCTGTGAAAGTTTTGGTACGTTCTATGAAAATGAAAAAATAATAATGCAAAAGCCATTTATTTCTTATATTTCAAAATATTATTATTGAACTTGTATTCCTTCAAAAACGTACATACATAGTTCTATAACATAGAGCGATAAATTAGCAGTTGCAGTTGGAAGCTCATATTTGCTACTACTAGTTCTCAAACGCCACATTTGGACAATTTTTCGTTATATTACTTAATTGAGGTTTAAAATCTTGACTTAGTGGAAAGATGCAGGCCTAAGGCCAAATTTCATGATTCTACGTCAATAGTGGGCATCTTACTCTTAGTAGATTTGGTACTTTTGTATGTACAATAATATGCGGCATTTTAAACATAGTAGTACATAGGTTTTTATAGTAGTTTCCCTCTAAAACCGAATTCCTTTATCACCAAGCGACAAATTAACAGTTGCAGCCGGAAGTTCCCTAGGGAGCGTCTGTATTGATTTATATCCTTCGAGACGACACATTTGCCACTACTAGTAGTCGTATACAACTGATTTTCCCTTGTTCTATTTACTTTAGCTATATGGACATTCTAATAACAAGTTTCCTTAATCTATTGAAGTAGAAAAAACCTAAAGCTTAGTACCTTAGAAGACACTTGATACCACAAAAATGAGTTTAAAAAAATCAATTTTATAAGCCCAGCAGGTGCAGGTTTTCCCTCAAAATTGTGAAGGACTTAGATCATAGTCAACCATGCTGGCCCAGTATGGGTTAGTCGATATCATGCCTTTAATAAGTTTTGTACCACTCCTTCGGAAGATTCCGGCTTTATTTTATTTAATTTATTTTATTTAATTACTTTATTTTATCTTGTTGGTTTGTGTAAGAGGACAGCAACTTTGGAGGGAATAAATAGTAAAAATAATATGTGTGCCATCAAAACTTAATTGTTTTTATACTTATGGTACTAGTAATAGTGAGTGAAGCGCGTATGACTCGGCGGCTAGCGTAGAACGCAAGCGATCTGTTAAGCCAAACGAGCGCGGTCAGGTGTGAGATGGGATACCGCTAGTGGCAAAAATTTTCATGCGCGTTTCCGTGCTTTGGAGGGCAAGTTAAGCCGTTAGTCCTGGTTGTTATAGATAGATAACAGTCGTTAAACCTTGTCGGAGGCTGAAAACATCCGACAGCGGGTTGACCACTAACCCGCATCTCCACCAACCCGCATTGGAGCAGTGTGGTGGAGTAAGCTCCAGGCCTCCCCAATAATGGGGAGAGACTCGTGATATTTTAAGTTAAGTAAAAACTTTTCGTTAACTCCAATTGCATATTATAATATATCCTATAATTTTGCAATCAATATTTCACTCACTTCGTTTGAAGGTATGAGTTTGCAACATAAAACACTCGTTAGGTCCTCGTAACAATGCACGGCTATCGCCATTTTTAATCCCTTATGATGGATGTTATAGTAATTTATAATTTCCGCAGAACATAGCCTCTATGATGTGGGTATGGAATGAAAGAGCTTGATGAGCATAAATCAATTATTTAAAAAAAGTTTGTATCTAGGAATATCATCAACCGATCAAATCAATAATTCGATCAAATCGTTATAGTAATTTATAATTTTTGCAGAACATAGCTTTTATGATGTGGGTATGGAATGAAAGAGCTTAATGAGCAACAAGGTAAGATACCCATATTATATTATATTTATATTGTTTTTATCATTATTTTGCGCTTTTTAATTGATTAATTTTATTTATTATTTTATTTTTATTTTTCAGATAAACCCTATTTTTATAAAAATAGTTCTTTATAAAGCATTTTTTTTCAACCTTTTTATGTCCCACTCCCAGGTTTTTATGATATTGTATGGTATGCCGCTTTATCGTATATAAAATCAGTGACCGAGTAATACGCCTTTTTCAGTAAATACGTTTTAAGTTCCTTTTTAAACTCATTGCCCGCTTTTTGAGTAATTTTGAGTAATTCCGGTAGGTTTTGACCCAAAAGGGTTTGAGCCTGAAGTCGTAGGTATGATCGAAAATACCAACGCCACATTTTTCTTAACATGGTGCCGAGTGACTGTATGACGCAAGAACGAACGGTTCTTGTGTTTAACGAGGAATGTAAATGCGGGATTTCACTATTGCATGTTGGCCTGTGACCTCCAAAACATTTAAGCGCGTCTTTTCATCAATTATCCTTTCAAAGCAAAATTCCTTAACTGAATTCAAATTGAGCACTTTGTATACGAAATTGGAATTAATGAAATCAAAATGCCAGATTACATGTAACGCTCATTCCATATACTCAATTTAACTTCGCTCTGATTTCTAATTTCCTGTTTTTAATTACTTTTAGTATATGTTATAACTGTGTGTGATGTTACTACGAGTTAAAGGGATTATCCAGTCTTGAATTCGTAATAGGACTATAATTAATAAAAGGCTCTAGTAGAGGATCTTAATGCTCTTTTACGAAATTGCTTTGTACAAATATTACGACCTTTCAAATCAAAAACTTATAACGTTAAATTAAACGAATTTATTTGCTTAAGACATCTTGTAAAAGTTTGTATAGGTCATACAGAATACGTCCTTGTAGCTTCGGGATTATGAATAGAGCTACGGTATCACCTGCCGTAAGAGGGTTCCAGGGTTGCGGATGGTGTAAGCTCGATCCGTCCAACCAGCGGCCCCGAGTAGGACTGCGGTGTGTGCGTGGCCGCATGCCGCCGTAAGCATCTTAAGCGTTTCACTGGAGATCCCAGAGTATCTCCACAAGCCCAGAAGAAGGCCACCGAGGGGGTTTTACTGCGGTAACAAATCCCACATAAGCCGGTATCTCATCATCGTCTCCCAAGCTGCCGGGCACCTTTTGAAGGATACCAAAAAAAGGTAATACAGAATAAGATTTACTGATATCTTATATTCACGTATCGATAAATACTTACCAGTATCGTAATGTAAAAAAGTACTGCAATTATAACGAAGACTGAAAATAAAGTTCAAAGAAGAATTTGAAAATTCATTCTAAGGCGGAATTTTTAGGACAATTTTGACTTTTCTTTGTGAATCGATGCTGTTTTTTCGACAGCTATCAGCAAGATTTAGTACAATATGTTTTTGGGAAAACTATATGAAATTGGTATTTACAGCTATTTTAGTAAAATGAGCTCAAATACACACAAAGACATTAAGATATATAAAGGCTGCAACTCCTTTTGCGTCTCACTGCTGGGCACGGGTCTCTTGCCATTATTGGGGAGGCCTGGAGCTTACTCCACCACGCTGCTCCAATGCGGGTTGGTGGAGAAGATATATAAAAACTCTCTGAAATTGGAAACTGTGAATTTTATTTTGAATGTTTATTTAAACAATAAAAGTCGTTAATATTTACTTTATTACATTTTTTGTAATCATAATTAAATTATACATTCTTTCATTGATTATTCCGATGTAGCAGAGGTGTACATTTTTAATATTATGTAATTTTCTTAATTAAAATATTGTTTTTCTATAACTTTTGTAATGTGTAATGTGTAGTGTAATGTCGCGTTTCGTTTAGTAACAAAAAATAAAATGTTCACCTTGAATTATCGATACCTATTCCGATTTCACTTATATACATTCCTATATAATATCTTATTCGTACTTCCCGCGGATCGTTACGAGAATGTCTGAAGCGGTGCATAACGAGGAGACAGAGACAAAACCCCCCTTCGTATTCCACTTCACATGCACTCGAAATAACAAGAACCCCACTTTCAATTTCTCCATCGCGTTCCGCGGTTTATAAGCGCAAGGGAGGGACTATCTTTGAAATGTTTGTGTTGTGCATATACTTCACAACGCGATACATTACGAGAAAATAATTTCAAATTTAAAAATGCAATACAGTTAAACGGCAAGCATTGAAATTGGCAATTATTGCAAATATTTCCAATAATTCTTTTGGTATTTAGTTTCTGTTGATTAATTGGATATTGGCTTGCAAACAAACGCATAAGAAAGTTTTTACTTACATAGTAATAATATGACCTAAAGAGGACAGCAGGAAGCCGCTGGATTTAGTAGGCACAGGACCGAGAGGAGTAACGAATGTTAGGGGAGGCCTATGTCCAACAGTGGACTATAAAATACTGATGGATTGACTGATACGACAATAATAATTTATGAAATCTCTTTCAGAATATTTGTTACAACGTATACAACGTAGGCGCATCTAATTCAATCCAAACAAATGTACCTGTAGCAATTAATCACAGCACCAATATACGAACATTTATACAGATACAGAGCGTGAGATTGAGCACGTCTGGCGCGTTTCGCTTTGTAAGAAAAATAAATAACGCTTCATCTTGAATTGTCGATATTCCGATTTCACCAACGGTAGATAAAATATTTTGTACGAGTTTCCCGCAGTTTGTTATCAGAACGTCTGAAGCGATGCATAACGAGGAAACAGAGACAAAACCCCCTTTCATATTCCACTCCACATGCACTCGAAATAACAAGGACTCCACTTTCAATTTCTCCATCGTATTCCGCGGCTTATAAGCGCAAGGGAGGCGCTATCCTTGAAATGCTTATGTTTTACATATACGTGCGGATGTTTTTGTTGCTTCATAAAGCGATACGTTTACGAGAAATTAATTTGCCATTGATCTTTCAAAGTGTCTTATTAGCACTCAGAAGAACTAACGGTAGCTCATATCTACCATGTTTGCCAAACCACATTTTTAACATCAGCTCGAGGAAAATACGTCGCTTTATGTATTTGTATGTATTAATCTAGGAATGAAATTGAAATTCCTAGTAACTGGGTATAAAACGTCTCTGCGTTGTTGCGTTGCAAGTTGCGACGTGGACTGCACTCATTTAACCAAATAAAAACATTGTTACTTAAATAGTACAGCAATAATTCTGAAAATCTGTTTTAGGAGATTATACCAAATTATAACAATCAAGAAAGTAACATTTGTTTTTAAAATATAATAGGTAAGAGCTTGGCAGTTTTCGCGCGAAAACTTATAATTTTGAGATATAAACCTATTATTCTCGCTCGTCATGGCCCGTTCCACCTCAGCGCGGTTTTATATAGAGCTAATGGATAAACGTTTAGTTGAATCTTTTGACAAATCGCTGCAGCCGAGCACTCGTAAAACAAAGCTTCATTGAATCGCTAGCGCTTACAACCATCGTCAATTTAACGAGCTAGGTATAATGCCAACTCCTTACTGACGTCCCATCTCACAAATTCATTATATATTCCACTATGCAGTAACAATGTTACGTACACGCTTGGATGCTGACATTTATCATACAGACAAAGAGCCCGTTTGCTTTCATGCCCCCGTTTGTGAGGTGAAAACGGAGACTAAGCTCCCATATAGTCGTAAAGTGATCTTACACCCTCAAGCTGAATCATAATTGCCGTGGAAGTTCAAACAAAGCTCTCACGATGAAATAATATTGTACGAGAATTTATTCGAGTGGGATATTGACCTTCGATTCGAACTTGCAAACAGATTAAGTGCCGTTAAACGATGAAAACTGGTGAAATTTCCGAATCTTTACGATATTTTCTATAATTGGAGCCATTGTGCGTCTCGATTTTCAGGGACCTTCTCGCATTCACTGAAACTTGAAAGTAATAAACTTGTTCTTTCGATGAATTGCCTTATTCCGAAGTTAATCACGAGAGAGTGAGGCGAACTCGTGCCGGGTGAGGCGGCGATTGAAGAATGAACCAAGTTGCTTCGATTAATTTTCTTCGATGTGCTGCGCCTTCGAAATCGGTCTTACTGACACGCTCTTTTATTTTGTTTTAAGTCAGAACGAAAAAACAAAGCGAGGCAAACTTTGTCAGTCATAGCCCGTGCCTATTGTCTACCAATTATTTTTATAACTTAAGTGCCAACTGAATAACAAACTTTGTTTTTCTGTGACCTCAAAATTGGGTACTTACCATTGTTATTTATTATGTTCGCTAATGTGAGCAAATATTGCTTGAGGTATAATGAAAATATTTTTTCCATATTCACTAAACATTTTGAAGTCAATTATTTCGAGTGAGTCTGTAACAGAATTACAAATGAAGTGGCTTACGGTTTAATGGCTTAATTAAGAGCATTATTATGCAACGTCACGTCCGTATTCAAAGGGGAATGAAAAAGAAAACATTGATGCAATTACTGTTTTCCGATGGCGCACTCGGCGGCCGGGTATGAATTAAAAAATTAACCGGTGTAGGAAACAAAGTGCAGGGGTCGTATGATCCAGTTCTACAATATTATAAATGCGAAAGTTTGTGAGGGTGGATGTATGTACCAGTACGGAACAGTTCGGCACTAGGCGCAGAGATGTGTTATAGCGCATAGGCTACTTTTATCCAGGTAAAATGTACTGTTCCCGTGAGATAGATAAGTATACACATTAGGGTGGAGCGATTTTTTTATTATTTCGTAATCATTTTGGAATACCTGTAAAAAGTTGCTCTTCTAACTCACAAATATACACACAAAATTTTATGTCACTCTTAATATATTTAGAGGTGCCCCCAACCTCATTAATATTAGAGAAATTCGCGAAAATTGATCAAAAATACATTAGTCTTATTTCCGCTCACTTATATTCTGAACGTTGCCCTGTTAGTTTATGAT
This sequence comes from Pyrgus malvae, assembly GCA_911387765.1. Classification (NCBI taxonomy): domain Eukaryota; kingdom Metazoa; phylum Arthropoda; class Insecta; order Lepidoptera; family Hesperiidae; genus Pyrgus; species Pyrgus malvae. Next base: position 11,327,302 of record OU426958.1, read on the forward strand.
AGAAAAATTTAATCTTGAGACGTGTTTGTCGGGGTAGGTACGCGGGGGAGGTTATTTCACTACTCTCATCAGACATTGTTTGAACGCCATTTGGTCAACACATGAGACGCTTCGGTTTTAAAGGCTGAGATCAAGAAAAACAATTCATGTACGCATTTATAATTTAATGTTGACAGTTAATGTATTCTAGATCGAAATAAAGTACTTTCGATTTAAATTTATACCTATTATTTTTGTTCATTACAGTAAAATGTCTCAAGTCAAAACTCGACAAACGACGTCTTGTCCCGTGTTTGGTATGCCAGAGAAGTTACCAGTATCTCAATTGCCTCCTTATAATGATATTATGAAATATTATCTATTCGTTAAATATCAATTAAAGACAGACAAAATAACAAAAGAGCCGACGGTCCATGACATATCCGAAATATTGGCTCAAGAGGTATTAGATATTTGGCAAAAAGCTTCGCTACCAACAGTTAGCCGTAAGAGAATACTACAACTAATTCGTGCCTACCACGACAAAACCTTATCATGGCCGTCAAACAAACAAAAACTATCAACAGAAAATTAATACATTTATAGCTGAGTCTCATAGTTTATTTGATATTTGCAGTTGCAAATGCAAACTTATCTCAAACTGTTCGTGTTCAAAAGACAGTCGTGTTCCCAAATAAGTAATAAATTTTCTACTCGATCAAAGACCCACAAGAAAGATGATGATAGGTGGTATAGATCTAGCTGCAACTACAAAAAATGGGAGAAGAAACAAGAAAGAAAACAAAAAATTTCATAGTGTAACAGAGAGATAATTGATTCCGAGAAACCGTGCTGTTCTCGTTCCTTATCTAATGATGTGACATTGGCAATCGAAAGTACCAGTGCCAGTTCCAGCAATAGCGAAGCTTCTAGTCCACATAAAATTCCATTTGCGCCACCAACAAAAAAGAAGAGGTTAAATTTACCATCGTTAGCTCTTGCGTGCGATCGTACTGGAGTTTCTGACAGAGCCGCTGCTGTTATAGCTTCTTCTGTGTTAAAAGATGTGTGAATTATTTCTAAAAACGATACCAGTGGGGTCATTGATCGATCTAAGTTGCGCCGTGAGAGAACTAAAGTCAGATCAGCTTTACAGAATGCAGATCGCGATAAAATAATACGTGGTATTTATTTTGATGGTAGAAAGGACAAAACTTTGGTTAGTATTCAGAAGGAAGGTAAATTTTACAGAAAAAGAGTTACATAAGACCATTATGTGATTTTATCGGAGCCAGGAAGTGACTACTTCGGGCATGTCACGTGTGTGTCAGGCACTGCGAAAGGTATTAAAAGTACTATTTTAACTTATTTGAAATCCAAATCGGTGGAACTCAGCGAAATATCTGTTTTTTGTATCTTGTTTCTTTAATAAATAAATTGTTCGAAATAAGTTACGGCTCTTTTAGTTATCACATTTCTAAGTAAATAAACTGATATTCATTTAATGGTAGCCCTGAAATTCAGAAAAAATACTTTCATGAACAATCTGACAGTGTGATAACATAATGTAAAAATTTGTTATATTTACCGATTTTCAATTGTGTTGGGGCACCTCAAAACATTAAAATAGATTAACAATATTTGGTATGTTTGATTTTTACATACAAAGACAACTTTATATCGCTATGCCGTTGAAAATAAAAAGTTTTTTTATTTTTTCATATAAGATCACTCCACCCTAATACACATATAAACTCAAGCGAAGCGATCACCCGAGCGAAGCCGGACCCGATCACTATCTATACAAATATACAAATAAATAAAATTAAACCAACCCGCACTCCACCAACCCGCATTGGAGCAGTGTGGTGGAGTAAGCTCCAGGCCTCCCCAATAATGGGGAGAGACCCGTGCCCAGCAGTGGGACGCAAAAAGGGTTGCAGCCAAATAAAATTTATGTGTCTGTTTGTAATATTAAAATAAATGCTCTAACTACATCCATATGAATGTATATACGGTACATATACGAAAATAACATTTTTTACAATTTTTGTCTATCTGTTGGTCTGTCTATCTGTTTGTTCCAGCTAACCTCTGAAATGGCTGGACCGATTTTGACGGGACGGTAATTAGCAGTAACTTAAAGAACAACTAAAGTCCATGCAGACGAAGTCGCGAGCGGCCACTATCTACTATAAAAATTACATGCTGTTTGTCTTGTAATATCGTATGTTTGATTTTGCAAGTTGAAATGGTTCTTGCTTATAACGATGGAAACGGAGTGAGATACGTACCTGATTTATATTTTCAAGAGCAAACGTAGGTACCTATTGGGGTGGAAACATATTGAAATGAAAAGCTTGAAAGTAGCTATGAAATATAAAATATATTTTAACTTATTTACATGTCTGTATATGTAAGTATATACTTGGTAAGAATGCAAACTTGATTTCCTAAAAGACATTTTATGTAATAAGAGGTAGTCTAATAAAGAATTGTTTGCCATATACCATCTCATGAACCGTCATAGTTAAACAGTTGAAATTTTCACAGATAATGTATTTTTTTGTCGCTTTAAAAAATTGTAAATTGACAATAAAATAAATATAAAGGGGGATTCCCATACAACAAACTATATTCCGTTTCACAAGTAAATCTGCATACCTGTTTTTTATACGATGATTTAGGCAGTTATTTTACGCAGTATGCAATAAAGAAATCTATACTAATATATACAGCTGAAGAGTTTGTTTGTGTGTTTGAACGCGCTTATCTCAGGAACTACTGGTTCAAAATGAAAAAAATATTTTTGTGTTGGATAGTCCATTCAAAATTCGAAGAAGGCTATAAGCTATAAAACATCATGCTATGACTAATACCAAAGTCCACACGGACGAAGTTGATTATATGTCCGGTGTATATAATTCTCAAAACCTAAGTGACCATTATAAACTACGACCTCATATTATACATAATACACAAGCGGAGGATTTGGACTGAGATTGATCGGACGTGCTTTGCTAAGTCTAAGGGTTGATTAAATCGCCCATTAAACCGCTTATCCCACTGACTCAAAACATTAACTGACTCAATGGATCAGCAAGTTAAAGTGGAGTTAGATTTGTCAAGCTTTTGTAGTCCTACGTATCAAGTGGCACAGAGTAGTAATTGTCTTAAGCCCACAATAGGGGGGTCCAGATTTGAATTCCAACATATTTTTACTTAAAATTTATATTATTGTAATTTTGTGATTTCATGAGTCATTTGAACACGTTTAGGTAACTTCCTAAATATTTATATATAGTGGAACTCTTATGGTTCAATCGGAAAAATACGACAGCTACACATGCACTTCCATAAAACCAGCCAACGGGATGTGCATGGTGAGAGTGGGAGCTCGATCCATCCAGTCAGCAGCCCCGGGAGGGACGGCGGCGTGTGCGTGGCTGCATGCCGCCGTAAACACCTTAAAGTGCAGGAGAGCAAATCTGCTCTCCCCAAGATGGGCCCGTTCTGGGGCGCCGCGCGTGGAGGACACTGGTGCGTTCTAATGGAGATCCCGGAGTCCTTCACAAGCGCAGAGTCAGGCCAACGAGGGAGTTTTAGTGCGGTACAAACAAATCCCATATAACCCGGCATCCTCTTCCAAGGTGCTGGGTAACTTTTGAAGATTTCCCCCCGATACCAAACAGAAAAAGGGTAAGAAGCTGTGCCGCCTTTCGAGTAGCAGCACAAATGTATATGACCTCAGACAAAGCTTTTGCTTGATGCTTCACACCATCACAGACAGCACGAAGCTTAATAAACTGAAGCGTGTTCAGCACCGGCTCACTGCAGCCAGTAAATGCAATGTGCTACTGCTTATGTAGAACAGCTCATTAAGCTGCGAGGTGTTTAACGTCGCTGAAAGAGATATATAGAAGAAGATACAAATGAAGTCATATATAATAGCGCTACCACTTCGAAGGCAAACAGTGATCTCATAATGTATTGTCGATAACTGCAACTTTCCAAGAACATACAAAAGCATGCAACACTTCACGGTAGAAATAGATGCAGCGATGGTATATCTCAAGTCAAATCTAGACCATTTAATAAAAGCCCGCGTCCATGGACTGTGATCCAGCCCCATCCAACCTGCATGTACTAAATTACTACTTTATTATAAATTTTAAAATATTTAGCTACACCACTTCTTGTGACTCACCGCTAGGCACGTGTCTCTCACTATTTTTGGGGAAGCCTGGAAACTTCTTACCCATGCTGCTCCAATAGCAATGCTATCTATCGACAGGGGTCGACAGCTTAACATAGCCTCCGAAGTACGGAAACGTGCATAAAGTTTGGCATTAGCTATCCAATCTCACACCCGACATGCAACACGAAATTTAATAAACTGAAGCGAGATAGCGGTTCACTACCGCCAGTAAATAGAACGTGCTACTGCTTATGTAAAACAGCTCATTAATATTTCGCTACGTCCATTTGAATGTGCTGGTCGGTTACAAATGGGCATATGTTATTCGTGTTCGGTGTTTGAAATTCGAATCCTAATATGGCGTGACTTTATGTGGCCAGCAGGCTATTTAAGCCTGATATATTGGAGGCAAATATGTAAAGATACTTCAACTCAGTTGTGCGCGCGGCGCTATGTGTGCGTGGGCTAGTAATTATGCAGCTTTAATTTGTGTGACAGTGACGTGGCTGTGATCGTCCGAGCAACTTCACTGTACCTCTTGTCACGCACACAAAGTCACTGTGTATATACAGGTTTACCCACACATAGCGCCGCGCGCACAACTGAGTTGAAGTATATCTAATGCCGTATATGTTTAGAAAGACACATAGCCCTGAAGCTAGTTGATAAAGGAAAGATGTATACAATAAACCAATATGGACACGGTCAAAAATAAGAATACTCAACTTTTATATTGTCTTACGTTAGGTCCGTTCCATGTCTCTGTTAGTAGCTATCAATTTCATGTGCAGTTTTTTGCTAAGCAGCACCTAGCTTAATAAACTGCAGAGAGATCAGCGGCGGCTCACTGCAGCCAGTAAATGTAACGTACTACTTATGTAGAACAGCTCAATAATATTTCGCTACGTCCATTTGCATGTGCTGGTCGGTTACAAATGGGCATATTATGTTATTCGTGTTCAGTGTTTAAAATACGATTCCTAACATGGCGTGATTCTATGTGGCCAGCAGGCTAATTTAAGCTTTATTTATTTTATGCTTTTTATCTTTCGAAAAGACACAAAATACTGAATCTGATATTTATTTATTTCTTGTACGTATACTGTTAAAAAGAAGTATGTTTTTAAGTTTTTATATAGAATTTCCTTTTCTATTACACATTTTGTACCGACATAATGAAAGGGTTAAAGAGTGAAAGTTAATGCATTCAACCCTGGGTGTTTTTGAGATTATTATGTAAACGAAAAGTGTTCAATTTTAGAGTAATATGATTTGCTCTTTATGAATATAGACAATAGAGGAGGTTTTAGTGGGGTACAAATCCCACATATTCCACTATCTAAACTGCCGGGTACTTTTTTAAGGTTTTCTCTCCAATGCCAAAAACACCCGTCAATTTCAGCCGGCCCAAGGCGTAGTAACGTTCGTTGTAACCGTCGGAACCATTATTCTATCGAAATTTGTGTATGCCAATCTCTGATAAAATATTAATCTTTTTAGTCGTTCTTTAAGCATCCAATAATTTTGGATGGTGTCTAAGATGTATTTATGATGGAATTTTTCCCCGATTATCGGAAAACTACATTATAACATGCTACGGCGTAGCAACTGTATTGCCATTGGAGACATTGTTCGTGGCGACAATCTGTCATTAAAATTGATATTGATTGATGATGACTTGATTTTGTGATATACAAAATTGCTAAAAGCATTGTTAAATTTACAAAAGGTGTTTGCTTTTACGAAATCCCGTGCCGTTGTAGCATTGTAGGGTCTAGCTATTTATAAATTTACATTATCTGCTTCATGAGCCGTAGCGCTTAAAGTGAGTGTGACGTGTGACACAAAGTAACATGCTATGGCGTTGCTACTAACTTTAGTTAGGGACTATATTCGAGGCGTAGCAATAAAACGTAGTTGATCTATTGTCATAAATAAATACTCGTAATATAAAGCGTTTCACACTCATAGACCCACTGCAGGGTAGATACCCTATGTCACCCACGACATGGACGATTATCATGGACCCAAATAAAGACATGAACGCAAACACTTAGAACGAGAACAGAAACTCATTTATTTCAATTTATACTTTTCCGGTATTCAAACCCAGTTACATTGGTGGTCCTGCACGGTAACCGCAGCATCACACGTGTAGTCGATTACTTAGGAACTTAAGTCATTTTTGCTTCCCATATTGTACCACCCTTTGTAATGTTAAGTTTAAAGGGTATTTTTTTTGGATAAGCTCTGGTAGACTGTGCATTGCAAAAAGCGTAGCAAATTGTGACGTTATTATATTACTATTATTATGTGACATATAATAACATGCTATGGTAGCTACTGTATCGCCATTATAGACGTTGTATGTGGCTCAGCAACAAATTTAGATGATCTGTCGTTCAAATTGATAGTTGATGATCATCGATTGTCAACTCACTCACTTGTAAGGTAGAGTAAGTGATAAACAAAATTGCTAAAAACCATCGTTAAATTTGTAATAAAAGGTTATTGCTTTGACGAAATTCCGTAACTTTGTAGCATTGTAGAGTCTAGCTATTTCACAGTGCGGCTAATTCTCTGCCTCATGAGCCGTAGCGCTTAAAGCAAGTGTGACGTATGACACAAAGTAACATGCTACGGCGTAGCTACTAACTTTGCCGTTAGGGAATATATTCCTAGCGTAGCGATGAAACTTAGTTGATAAATGGCCCTAACTAAATAAATAAATAATAAATAACGTTTAACTCTCAAAGCCCCCACAGAAGGATATACGCTGTGTCGTGGTTATCACGAACACACAGAGACATGAACACAAGCACCCAGACCGAGAAAAAGCAACCCGATTAGGTTAGGTTAGGTTAAAAGAAATTGGGACCTCCGATTGGCCTGCACGTTCCATAGTCCTGCATGGTCACCATTATGGCAGTGACGGGTATTACCTGCTGCTTACATACAAAGATTCTGCTAATTAAACACAATTAATATATAAAAAGTTATTTATGGATTGTAAAAATGCTTTGTGAATTAAATTGTTATTAAAATATTCCGATTCTGGTTTTTACTCTTGTATTTAACTAAAATAAATCAGTAATAGAGAGAGAGTGAGATATTTATATAAACTAAACTACAAATGTGTATGTTCTGTTTTGCAAACTACGAGTACAACATATGCAAAACTTGATCCTGTAATACTCTACACAGAGTTGCCACCTAGGGGTGAATGGCCACTGGAAATCTCCTGTTCATAACAGTTGATCTCTGCTTTTTTATACTTCCATTTGTATGTGATGAAATTGTGTTGCTATTATGATGTAAGATTATACTGTTGTATGCCAGTATATAATGAATCGTGCATATAATGCAAGCGATCTATGCAGCTCAGTAACACGGGCGTGATCGGGTGCGGGATGGGTGACCGCTAGAAGCAAACATTTCAGGCGTTTCCCGTGCTTCAGAGTTTCGGAGGGCCATTGAGCCATTAATCCCGGTTGTTATAGATATACAACAGTAATTAAATATTGTCGGAGGCCTAAAACATCTGACAGTGGGTTGGCCATATACCCACATCTCCACCAACCCGCATTGTGGCAGCAGCAGTATGTGTGTACTAGCAATAGTATAATTATAATCGTCACTTTTGCCACTCAAAACCCTCTTCATTCTTTATTCAAGCTGATGTATTTACCAATCGATACGTATAGTAATTTAATCGTTACTTAAATACCGTTGGTCCTTTTTATAGCAAAATTTGATATATTCGTTTTACATAGTTAACACTTTCGTATAACTTGCGCGGATCGGAGAAATACCACCACTGTGCACATTATCATAATTGTATTTTTTATTTTTAGGATGCCATTGATTTTTAACGCCATGTAAAAACCTTGTAAATTACCTTAAATACACCACAATAGAGCTTCAATACGACCTAAGAAAAATCTTAAATGCATAATAATATAAAATTAAAATATCCAGCTAAATGACACAATTAGAAAGCTGCCCAAGTGACTGGCGAATATCGATGGGGCTAATTGCCTTGTCAATACTTTTTTCCACCTCGTGCCTACGAAATGTAAATGGGAAAATAAATGATTTCTTTTCGTAACGTATTTGCCGCGTTAGAAAATGAATTTGGGCGGATAATGATTGATGTTTCGACGAATAAGAAATGCTTTTATCTTTACTTATTAATGAAATTATAGCTCTGTCCAGTATCTTAGAAATTAGTTATGTATGAAATATCAGTGCTCCACAGTGACGGAAAACATTGCTTTAATTCGATATTTGCAATCACCGTGCATTTCAAAGACACATAAAATCTTCGAAAGCATGATGTTGGTAGACTATTTCTTTAGGCCTTACAGATCAAGAGCAGATCTGTGCCCAGCAGTGGAACATAAAAAGGGTTGAACAAAGTCATACAGCGGTTATACACAATTGAATGATCGAACAATGTAACTTATTCTTTATTCTACTTAAAATATGATCGATTCTAAGGACCTTATAAATTTAGTATATTTTATATCTTTTATATTTATCATTGTAGTATTTGCATACCTCTAGAAGGTAAATATGGCGTACTATATATATATAAACAACTTCGTAAACACCCATATTTGTGCAAATAAAAGTTCTAGTCTTTGTCTTTGCCTTTAAGTCAATTTAGACACAAAAAAAATCAATAAGACTTAAGATAAATCCCAATCAAATGCACATTAATATAAAATTAATATATCTAGCGAAATTACACAATCAGTAAGCTGTCCAAGTGACTGGCGAATATCGAAGGGGCTAATTGCTTTGTAAATACTTTTTTTTCTACCTTGTGCTTACGAAATATAAATGAGGAAATGAATGATTTCTTTTCGGAACGTATTAGAAAATGAATTTGGATGGATAATGATTGAGGTTTTGATGATTATGAAAGGTTTTTATCGTTTTATGTTTAATATATCAATGCCCTACGGCGAGTGAGAACATTGTTATAACTCGATATTTTAAATCACAGTGCATTTCTAAGAGTTACACGAACATGTGTACAAGATTAGAGTGCTTTTTTGATATCAATTCAAATAAAGATAAAAAAAATAGAAAAATATAGTGTGTTTAGGACATGTAAAGGCAAGTTTCCACTAAATAATAATAATTTATTATTAATTTCATCTTTTGAAAACGAGATAAACCGGTTTTTATTAATACTTCATCTCATTGTGTTATAATAAGATAACCTTACTGTACGTTTACATCTTTCCCGCAAATGTTTTCGAAGTCGTATGTAGTCGCGATGGTCGCAATAAGTGCAATAATTTATATGTAAGCTAAGTATTATACTATACTTAAATGCCTAAGGCGTTTCTTTGTCCGACCAGCAAATATTGAATCCCTATAATTAAACATTAGGTTCTAATTAAGTTAGTACGCCGGGATTACGAGCGAGATTACACAATTAGTGAGTTTCCCGAGTGATGGTGGATATCGATGGGCCCATTGCTTCGGGCATACTTGAACGCCTACTCAGTATAGATGATAAAATAAATGAAATCATATTGATAACGTATTTTACATATAAGTATCTCTTTTTGACTTTTGAACGACCCGCGTGGCCGTGCCTTACCATGCCATGCCGGACTGCCAATCGAGGGGTCCTGTGTTCGATTCCCGGCGAAACAGAAATTTTAATGAAGAGATTAAATTTCTGTTCTCGGTCTGGGTGTTTATGTTCTTGTCTTTGTATGTGTCTATGGTACCCACAATACAGGGTATTAATTACCTTAATGTGGTGGCTATGAGTGTGTAAGGTCTATTTATCGTATTTATATGTATTTATTTATTTCTTTGTCCTTTTACGAGATCATACGTAACTGATAAAGATCAATAAGACAAAATTCCGTTTTCCACCTTGTCATAGACACAAGACGAAAAACTAGAAGATTGCTTTATTATATCCATCATTTCTTCATATTAAGTACCAAGTTCCATGAGTTTTCTTTATAATATTTTCCACCCCAATATAAATCCATCCATCATAAAAGTAATCAATATTATAACTAAACTGATATCTTTTGGTGTTGTTGTAGACTAGGCTTTGTCTGACGCTAAGTAATACAGATGGAATAAGATTTTTTTCCTGTGTAATGGTTTCCTTTGTTTTTACACAAAAAATATTGATTGATTCGTTCAAAAGGCGAAGAATCTCTGATCTTTGCAGCTAAGCAAAACGAACGCGGCGGATGGGAAATGCGTGACTGGTAGTGGCAAAATTCACGCACGTTTACATGCCTCGAAGGACACTTTAAAAGCCTATCAAGCTTTGTCGGAGGCCTTAAGGCCTTAAACGGTTTGAAAACATCCAACGGCGGCCAAGCCAAGCCATCCAAGCCACTATCCCGCATCTCCACAAACCCGCATTAGATTAGAGCACCCAATAATGGGGAAAACTAAAACTAAATATCCTACAGCGAGTTAAGCAATGCGACGCAAAAAAGGCTACAACAATTAAACGTTACGAGATTACGAGGAAATTACATAATAAGTGAGCTTTCCAAGTAACTGGCGCATAACGATGAGGCTAATTGTGTTGTCAATACTATTTTCCATCTCGTGCCTACGAAATTTAAATGGTTAAATAAATTGTTTCCTTTCGAAGCGTTTTTTCCGTGTTGGATAACGAATTTAGGCGTAAATAAAATGATTGATATTTCAGTGTATAAGAGAAGTCTTGTCTTTTTTACTATGATTACAATTATGGGATACGAGTAATAATAATAATAATAATAATAAAGCCTTTTTTATTTCCTTAATAAGATTAATTTTACAATTCAATTTACAATAAATATATCATTTGAATAGCATGCAATTTAATTATTAATGGATTTTTTTAAACATTTTTGATAAATTTCATTTGCAATATATTTAATTTAATTACATTTTTAATTATTTAATTTAATTAATATTCAAATTTATTTTTATATCGTTCACACACATTACTATACTATACTAATAATATACATTTATATATATTTATTTATTTGTTTATTAAGGACCTCTCTGTAGAGTAAAGGCCTCCTCCATTTTTCTCCACGTAGTTCTGTCTGTTGCTTTGTCAATCCAGTTTTTTCCTGCTACTGTCAAAATTTCGTCAAGCCATCTCTCTGCCGGTCTGCCCCTCTTTCTCTTTCCTTCAGGTCCCTTCCATGTTGTTATTTTTCTGGCCCATCTGTCTTCGCTCATACGTGCAACATGACCAGCCCACTTCCATTTCAGTTTTTTACAGTGACCTAGTGCATCAATAAGCTTAGTTGTTTTTCTTATGTCTATGCTTCTTTTTTTGTGTTTCAATTTTATATTCAGAATACTCCGTTCCATGGAGAGGGATACGAGTAATAGGTGGTGGTAATTTATTTATTTTAAAAGTTTAGTAAGTGAGATGTTATGGGGATAATGATAAATAGTTAAATTTTACTTAAAGTCGGAGATACAAAAAGGATTGTTCAGTTAGAATAGACCGTCAGCTACTAATTAGCAAAATGAGCTCAGTCGAGTAAGTATAAGAAGGTTAGCCTCTAGAGACAAATTCCATACTTTTAATGGAACAAATATGAGGTTAGGCAGAGGCACGAAAAGTATCCCACAATGTAGTAAGTTGCAGGCCTCTTCAATGATTGCAAGGAGTCTACCTAGTTATAGGATGTAAAAAGAAAAATAGAAACTAAATATTACATAAACTAAAATAACTTATTAATTTGATCACATTTTGGCAAAGAAACAACCATTGAACATGCCCAGGAAAATGGCGAATGTTCTTAATTGCTTGTCAATAATTTTTCCATTTGTTTTGACTACGAAATGTAAACAATAAAACAATTTATTTCTGTTTGGAACGTATATTTTCGGCGTTCAAAAATAAAATGATTTGAAAACTTGTGTACTTAAAAAAATGTTAGTCATTTGAATAATTTTGATGCACACAATTTTTTAAGGTTGATTGCACTATATATTAACTGTTTTTTTACATAATAATATAATAACAACTTATTTTCTTCCGCGTAACTAAAAAGATTAATAGCGTCATATTTTAAAAATCTCTATCATTATTATTATATTATATATATCTATCATTATTATATATATATATTAATAGGTCAGTAACAACACCTTTTTAATGACACATAAAACCTCATGGCAAATTTCTACGGACTAAATGGATGCTTTTCCAGTTTTAGTAACAAAACACTCTTTTACAAGAGTGAGTATATTTTCACACTTGAGAATGAAACTTTATCTTGAGTATGTCGCCATTATGCGTCAGGATATCATATTCAAATGCAGAAACCACGTCACTCGCGCATTTGGTCGACCTAGAAACGCGACAGATTTTCTTACAAAGTTCTGTTGACAATAGAAGAAAAGCGTTAAAGTGGAAATTTTAACAGTATTTCGGTTTTATAGTGAAAAGTATATTGTTACGACTTTGAGTACCTATATCTCGAAAACAAAGCGTCGTACAGCAAAACCCCAAAAACGCATAAACAGGTATTAGGTCTACTATCGAACAGTGAAGAAAGTTCTCGAAAAATCAGTCATAAGAAAAACATCGATTTCTACGAGTAAACAAATTCGGGATCCGCGGTGAGTACGTACCTATATATAGCGTACCTGTATAGGTTGTTTACATCGCGGGTCGCGGCTATTGTTAATGACTACATAAGCTGTACATAGGTGCGTAATAACATAAAGGAAGGTTCGGGACGGGCCTATTGTATTTGGTGGTTCGGGAAATTTCTAGAGAACCATGGGTAAACCGAAGCGATCTCTACCAAGCGACAAGGAAGAATTATTTCGACGACTCAAGCGAAGATATTGGACTATAGTGATTGTGCATTGTGATTCGGACTCTGTAAAGTGGATTTTTGTGGAAGCTGACAATAAACGCCTTCTACGTCACAAACGGCATTTTTATTACCCATAGCGCGTAACAATATAGGTATTAAATTAATAATTATCAACATTCCAGTGAGTACTCATATTTGTGTCGCAATATTTATAAATAAATAATTTTGTAAATTGAATTGCAACTTAATATTGTCCAAACAATTAACTCATCAACATTAAGTAAAATCCTGACTAAGACTGACTCTGCAATGCTCCTAGATCTTGGAAATATACAAAATATACTCACGTTATATTTAGTAATGCACCTTCAAACACATGAAAAAGTATTCTTTTTATTTCTTGACGAAATTTGTTTTTGTTTTCTTCTCAATATTTCATAATAGGCATGATGACACTATTAAAGAACCAGATAATAAATGATTTTAAAGAAAAATATATGCTAAATAAGTTCTAAAATATGATCCCGTTTTAATATAAACATTAAGATTAATAAGATTTTCAACAAAATAAATTTAATAAATACAGCAATCGGCCATGTTATCTGAAACGCCAATCAAAAGGAATGACGTCACGTCTCAGTAAAAGTTATCGTGTTGCTTGAAGTTTGACGAGCAAGCCGACGCCATGATACCTACGAGCGTTTTCGCGCTTGATTCAAATTACATAGCAGAAAACACATTAATTTACGTTAAAACTTAAGTTTATTGCTGAAATAAACTTTTTTTCGAAACTAGGAGACGTGTACCTACACTAAGGAAAGGTATTTAAAAATATGTCGTCATGCCTATTCTAGGAAAAGTAAATTATGTATGAAACGTGCAGCATGAACCACCGTAAGTACATTAAATACGTGATTTATAATAGTAAATTATATATTTTACAACATTGATACATCGATCGACGAAGGTTTTTTAATTTCGTTCCGATTTACGAAACCCTTAAAACGGAAAAAGCATTTTATATGCCACTTTATAGACTATACTTTGTAATTTCAGTGCCTTCATAGCCTCTGATATTACTCGTAAGTAAACGAAAGTGCTTAAAAGATTAGGCCGTGCGTCGGAACAATATGCGACCATTACTCGCAAATGGTCCATAAAAGAAACCATTAAAGTTTTTGCGTTGGCGCACTTCGCGACATTGTAGTGGTGTCGGTTTACAACCTCAACCTACATCGCTCTTGGATATTAGATTGTTACGGCTACTGCTGTAAAGTTATGTTTAAGTATTCAAACACATATTAGAGTCAGGAATTGATAGGTTTTTAGACCGATCACAGGCCTATGTTATTAAGATTTTCACTAAACATGGGAAGCACCCTTCATGTTACTTCCCAGATACAACTTAGTAGTAATAGTTTCAAGAAAGAAATAACGACAATGAAATAAATTTAAAGATTAGGCTGTACTTTGGAAAAAAATACTAAACTTAGAAATGAAATTTAAGTCATAAGTTCAAGTTAAAATTTCCGTTCTTTGTTTGTCTACCTATCTCGTCTGGGTAGTGATTTTTTCTGTACGTATACACTCGTACAGTTTGCAAATTCAACTTTGTACTTTCAATGCCTCTAAAGAATCTGATATGAAAGAATACGAAAGTGCTTAAAATATTAGGCTGTACTTTGGGACAAAATTCTAACATAACTTGCAATGACCTATAAAAGAAACCGTAAAAGTTTTTGCGGTGGCGGACATAGTGACATTGTTGTATCGTTGGTGTACAACCTCAACCTACATTGCTCCCGGATATTAGAATTTAATGGTTAGTGCCGGGACATACAGCGCTAATAACGAGGCTATCTTCAAACTTCAAACACGTATTACTGAACAAATTTTAATGAAATTTGGTACACAGATAGAGTAGACCTTGGGAATGGATATATTTTTAAAATAGTTTTGTCATGAAATAATGTTCCATGGGATGGATTTGTATAATTTATATAGGTAAATTCAAATCACCCGACCGAAGCCGGGCCGTATCGCAAATAACCTATAAAAGAAACCATTAAAGTTTTTGCGGCGGCGGTCTTAGCGACATTGTAGTATCGTCGGTTTACAACCTCAACCTACATTGCACCCGGATATTAAAATTTAATAGTTGGTGCCGGGACATACAGCGCCAATAACGAGGCTATGTCCAAACTTCTAACAGGTATTAGAGTCAAAAATTCAATGTGTTTGAACTATCATGATACAATGTTTTTACAATATTGGAGCCATTAGAAATAAATTCTGAGGAAAATGATAATTGATTCTTGAGGTTAATATTCTGGACTTTCAAGACAGAGCCCTGCGAATTTGATTGTAATAAAAAAAAGTTTTACCTATAAGCAGCTTTTGATGCATTTTTATTTCCCTTTGCCACCAAACCGATAGAAAAGTGGTAATATTTAGGATATTACTTACAAGGGTTCTTTCTTCTTCATTCTTGAAACTGCTTTGTTAATGCAGCTTTATAGCTTCGGTATTTTCAAAAAATCTAAGATAAAGTAAAGGAAAGTACGTAAAAGATCAGGCTATATTTTAAAACAAAATGCTAAAATAACTCACAAATAAGCTACATAAGAAACCGTTAAAGTTTTTTGCGGTGGCGGACATGGCGACATTGTACTACCGTCGGTTTACAACCTCAACCTACATTGCTTCCGGATAAGAGAATTTAACGACTAGTGCCGGGACGTATGATGCCAGTAACGAGACTATGTCAAGACTTCCAACAGGTATTCGAGTCAAGCATTCGATATATTTGGTATAGCGATATCTAGGGCCAATATTGGTTAGATTTATGTTCTTTTTTTAAATGTACTAGCAGACGAACACGTAAGATCCTTGGAGGCTAATCTGAAAACCTTAAGTAAGCCTGAGTCTTGCATGACATCTTTTTTGATAGCTTAAGCAAATTTTTAATATATGTCGACACTTTGTAAGAATGTACATGTAATCCTTTAGGATAAGCCTGTATATAACATGTATGTGTTTTTAGAAAATAAATATATAAATAAATGAGGTCGTATGCAGTAGCGTGTTACTCCCGAGGCTGGTTGTTTCAACATCTTCAGCATGTATGTCTAAGACTGTGCAAAAATTTTCAAAGTAAAGGTAACTTTCGCCATTTTTTACAAAATTATGAGCAGAGAAAAACTTTCGATACGTATTGCAATAAACATAATAATAATATGAAATTACTAATTAAATGCAAAAAAATACAAGAAGCTACACACTCGTAAGTATTGTTTTAGTATGTAGCCAAGTTTATGACACTTAGGGCCTCTTTCACTACCTTCAAGTAAAGTGACAAGTGCGCTAATTGTCGGTTAAAATCACCCGTAACTTTAATTTCAATTTCACGATGTTCGAGTAGCACTCATCATATGATAAACTGACTAACTCATGGCTTTTACTTGCCAATAAACTTTACTTGGGACGTAACTAATCAACTCTTTACTTGGAGATGGTGAACGAGGCCCTCAAAGGGGTTTTGTAGAAGGTAGAGGCGCTCAATTTAATTAATACTATATCCACTGGGATCCTTATTTGTATATAATTTCTTTTGTTCTTTATGAATGGTAATAGTTGATGATTGTTACAAATTTTAAATTAATGTTGTATGAATTTGATTAATTTTTTTAAATATTTGTTTACCCAGAAGGGTTAAATATAGCAGAACACTTTATATTATAATAATACCTTTCTGACCTATATTCACAAATAAGCAAATTATATTGAAATGAACTGAATTGTATTGAATTTTTATTTCTTATATTCTGTTTTACTCTATTCAGAAATAATGTTACATCGGATATGTACTTATCCAAGATGTACAAATTCCTGCAATTACACTGAATACAAGCAGTAACATTAATAAACGTTATAAAACGTTACACACTCATAGCCCCACAGTAAGGTAGATTTATACCCTATGTTGTGGGTACCATGGATACACACAAAGACAGAAACACATTTTAATTGATAATAATTTAGTTCCTATTAGTAATATCGGAAGCGCGCATGGCCTGGTGGCTAACGTAGAACGCAAGCGATCTATGCAGCCGAGCCAAACGGGCGCGGTCGGGTGTGAGACCGGTGACCGCTAATGGCAAAAAATTTCATGCGCGTTTCCGAGCTTCGGAGGGCACGTTAAGCCGTCGGTCCCGGTTGTTGTCGATAGATAATAGTCGTCAAACCTTGTCGGAGGCCTTATGGGCGGTTTGAAAACATCCGACAGCGGGTTGGCCACTAACCCGCATCTCCACCAACCCGCATTGGAGCAGCGTGAAGTAAGCTCCAGGCCTCCCCAATAAGGGGGAGAGACCCGTGCCCAGCAGTGGGACGCAAAAAGGGTTGCAGCCATTAGTAATATCGGATAAAAGTGCAAATTAAATCTGTCAGTGCACACAACATTAACGTTTTGTTAAACAACTTTAGAACAACAGCACTGCCTCTTGCTTATCTCATTCATACCTTAACGGCACAATTGTAACAAATCCTATTAAAATGCAAAGAGATACAAGAAGTTACATAAGTGCTATTTCAATTTCTAACGAAGTTTGTAAAATCACTTAAAAGAGTTTTGTGGAAGGTGCTCAATTTAATTAAAAGGTTTCGCCACAAGGTTTGTGTTGTACATAGTGTCTCATACGATCCACCACTATCGTATCCACGATTATCGACCCATAGTCATTCTGTTATGTCAAATATAATATAAATGTACTTTTTTAAAAATAGTGCTGCTGCGAGTTTTTTCCGAAGCCTTTTTTCTCATTACATTCTTTAAGCGAATATTTTGTATTCCTAATAATGAAATACCATCAATCCGCACTAGGCCAGTATGGTGGACTTTGCCTAAATCCCTCTCACTTGTTAAAGGAGACAGTGTCCGGCAGTGGGACATAAAAAGGTTGGAAAAAAATATGAAATAAATATTTTTTCTTCCTTCCGTGTTTTTGTTGTATAAAATGTACTGGCTGAGTTCAAATCTATACTAATAAAAGAGGAAAGATTTGTTTTTTTGTATTTTGTATGTTTGTAATGAAGAAACTCAAAAACTACTTTGTCCTTAAATGTATTGTGAGTGTCTTTATTCATTGTTATATAAAACAGTTTTTACTCACTTGATTTATCGGGACTGCCCGACTAGTTTCGGACCAATCCGTGGTCCTTAATCATGAGCTCATGATTAAGGACCACTAAGAATCAAAAACTACTGTTCCGATTTCAAAAACTCTTTCACCGTTAGAAAGCTACATTCAGCCTAAGTAACATAGGCTACGTTTTTCCGCGGGAAAATGCTTCATTCCTACGTAAAAACGGATAATAGGGTCAACGCGGTTGAAGCAACTGGCTAAACGCCTATGATTTTAATATAGCAATGAAGCCTGGAATAGCACATAGGCTATTTTTTATCCTATGGGGACCCATTAAACGGGTCCACGCGGGCGAAGCCGCTGGCGGAAAGCTACTCTATAATAATTGTGTTTCACTCTTAATAGTACCGTCATTGCTCCAGATTAACGTACAAATGCAATACTGTAACTGCACTAACTGCACACAATACAAGCAATAACATTAATGTTTTATTAAAAACTTTAGAACAGCAACACGGCTGGCTGCTTATCTTCTCCATACCTTAACGACACAATTGTAACAAATTCCTATTAAAATGCAAAGAGATACAAGGAGTTAGATAAGTATTGTTTCAGTTTGTAACGAACTTTGTGAAATCACTTAAAAGAGTTTTGTAGAAGGCGCTCAATTTAATTAAAAGTATCTTTACTGGGTGAAGTGCGCATAGCCTGGCGGTTAGCGTAGAACGCAAGAGACAAAAGGGGCGGTCGGATGTGAGATGGGTGACCGCTAGTGGAAAAAAAATCATGCGCGTTTCTGTGTTTCGGAGGGCACGTTAAGCCGTCGGTCCCTGTTATTGTCGATAGATAACAGTCGTTAAACCTTACCTGGGCGGTTTCAAAACATTCGACAATGGGTTGGCCACTAACCCGCATTTCCACCAACCCTCATTGGAGCAACGTGGTGGAGTAAGCTCTAGGCCTCCCCAATAATGGGACGAGACCCATGCCCAACAATGGGACGCAAAAAGGGTTGCAGCCATGTGTGACGGCAAGATATTTTTGACGGCAGTTCATTATTTAATCTCTAGAAAAGTTTGTAATTAATATGAAGAAGGAAAACATAATTAAATACGCACAAAATAAATATTAATAGAAACTAGTGAGAAAATGAAAAGAATGTTTTAAAGACACAGCAGATTTCTTAGTCGATATTTGCTGACACATAAACGGCGTGGAGAACTAAAAGGTACATAAGTGAGAAAAAATATTATCGACTTATTTTTATTTGAATGGAGTAGCAGACGAGCATACAGGCCACGTGGTGTTAAGCAGCCCACGGACATCTACATACAACCTCAAGCAAGCATAGGCAAGTCTTGTCTGAGGTCGCATGCAGTTGCGCTGCTACCCGGAGGCTGGTGGTCGCCTCATGTAAGTGTGGCCGCCAACTGCATCTTTCCACCGAAACACAACAGAATTGGTTCGCTAGCAGAAGTGGGTGCAGCGATGGTACTTCCCCGGGCGAACCATAATAATTCTTGCACCTACTATAAATGCTTGCCTATAAATAGCCATATGAAAACTAAACACAAGAAATCTAATGAATAGGTACTTAGTCGCGATAAATTATTTTTTCAACTTCATTACAATTTTAACTTCTTCAATTCTACTTTTTTCATATCAAATTTTTGATTGTAACAAATGAACCGAAATATCACTATTTATTATTAAAGTTTTAATCTAAGTTTAAGTATTACAGAAAATGAATGTATATTATAATAGTTAAAAAAAATCAATATTATTTATTACAAACGACCAATACCTAAAATCAGGTTTTCCAATAAAAAATCGTATCCAACTTAAATAAATTAGACCTTTATTCTACAGAAATATTTTTAAAAGTACTAATGAAGATTTACCGATAGTGTCAGTAGATAATGCCGTAGTCAAAAACTTATACTGAATCTATAATTTTGAGAGCCTTTCATTTTAATGAATCCGTCCCTTGATTGCTTTCATCAAGAGAAGCCTTAGCAAATCGTTTTGATCGGATACTTTTCTAGGAAAATTTTCCGTCGCATTACAGTAACCACTTCGTTTAATGAAAATTTTGCCCTGAAGCGAAATTCATTAATTTTAATCTCCCTCAAATGTTCGTAATGATATTGCAAGAGAGTAACCGTGTGTACAAACACGCAACACAAGTAATATACTTACGAAGAAAATAAACCCGTTTAGTGGAATTTGTTTCGTAATATGAAAAGCCAGTGTTTGCGTAAGTATATTTCTTGGAGATTTAGTTTTGTATCTATATAGCTTTAGCGTCTATGGATGAAATAAACGTTTAAACTATTCTCGTGTTTTGTTAACTCGTAACTAGTTTGTTTTACGGGAAAGTAGTTATACTAAAAGTTGAAAAGAAAAATAATTTTATGACATTGTATTATCGTTATTACCTACTGTTGTATATTTCTATTTAACATTGTAAAATCAATACTCGGATGACAAATTAAAATATTAATCTTTATACATCAATTGATCCGCAAGCAATCAATAAAGCTAAGGAATTTTATCCGCGATCGGGTAATAGATGAAACTTTAGTGGCGTATTACACGTGTCTTTCCATAATTCTGAGGGTGCGTTAAGCCGTTGACCATTTTTCGACGGATAACAGTCGTTAATCTTGTTAGAGGCCTTATGGACGGCTGAAAGACCACCAATGCGACTTATAACAGCGTAGTTATAAACTCTAATAATTGTAAAGAGACCAGTGCCCAACAGTGAGTCACAAAAAGAGTTTGAACATTATTCAAATTTTATAATTCAGTTATCTCGAGTCCTCATGAGGTAAATATATAAACTCATGGTGGAGAAACTCCAAAAGAAATTCTTAAGGTGGCTTTATTTTAAACAGTAGGGATATTCTGTGGGGTTTCCAAATATCTATCCACCCTTATTCCTGCAAGGAATGCTGGGCTATGACTCTTTCGAAGTCAGAAGAGAAGTAGCCCTAACAAAATATTTTTATCATTTGGTTAGAGGGGGTAAGCAACCCTTCAGTGCTAGAGTTAATATCGCTCAATATCACAAAGACGACCATCAGATCTGGGTAACGAAAATTGTTCTTACCAGTGTGCAAGTCGGTTTCGGTTCGTGAGTCACCATTTGTTCGCGCCTTAACCTTGCTCAATGGTGTGCTGGCTTGGGATCCGGGCCTAGATCTGTTTTCTTCCACGCCTGCTGTATTTCGCAGAGTTCGCAAACGCAAAGGAAATAATATGTAATGTTTATGTAGTAGTGTAAATGAAAATAAATAAATAAATAAGTTATTATAATTATCAATTTAACATTTAACTACAGTACGATCATTCATTCTGAAAAGTCAAAGTCCACAGGGTACAATGAACTGAAGGCACGTAAAATTATAAAGCTGGTTACAGACGACCTCACAAAGGGAATTCATTCATTCTGTTCGATTTTGCATTTGGTGATTGGCAATTAACGCGTCTCCAAATAAAGAGGAATCGTTTACGAGTATAACGTTGTTTATACATTGTCGATTGTACTGTAAGTATGTCGTTCAGTGATTTAAAGCAAGCTAATCATTGTTTGTACGAGTAGAAGAAATACAACTTATTTTTTTTCATAATGTGACCAGATTATATATAACAAGTTTTATAAACGAAACTGCTTTTATCCTTTATGTTTAGATTCTGGTGGAAAATCTTGAATTAGCAAATCCAACCAATGATCATGAAGCAGATGGATTTCTTATAATTGCTAAAATTAGGTGCCTTTAAAAGATTGAATTCTTTAAAAACCAGTTTGTAGTTCATCTATCTGTCTTTATAGATCTTACAAAATTTAAAATTTACTTACAAAATGTATGCTGCTATGTACATATATACAAAAACACATAGTTAAGTTGAAATCTTAGGGACAAATAATTTATAATCTAAAAAAGTAAATTTTATAAGATTTCAATATTAAACGAGAACGTTATGGCTTTCCGTTGCACTGCAGCAAAAACTATGCCATGATAAGGCTCGATTTTCAATTATTGGGGTTATACTTATCAAATTATCTTTGAAGTTGTGGCTTGCATGCTCATTTACTTCATATTTAAAAGAAAATGGGTTAACAATTCTGTGAATATTTTAAAACTCTTCGTAAGCGGCGTCCGTGGGCGTCGCCTTTACATTAAGATTTAATGTAAACTCGCATTTTGCAAGCCGCTAATCCTTAGAATAATATAGAATGAGTGTCTTCATACAAGCCCACTGTCAAAATTGAAGTACTAAATAGATTCACACAGATGTCAAATCTGACTAACAAAATATTTTTATTTTCACCAAATTAACTATAAACTACAAAAAATTGAAAACTTCACTGTGAAAGGTTATGTTTTTAGATCTCTTTTGCTTTTCAAAAGTGTTGTGATAAATTTTAACACCACAAACTATCATGCGGCCGGTGGCCCGGCGTTTGGTGCCATTAATGGCGCATCAATTAAAATGCTTCAATTTGGGCGCGCGAACTTGGTTTCTATAATGTAATTATTCTAAGAAAAACTTTATTTGTTTTCAACTCTTTGCAAATATTTAAAAACATTCAGCTCTACACAACGACTAAGACTTAACGCCAAGATTTGCAAGCACAATACACAAGTGCTCATAACTGAGCTCTCTATCAAAGTTCCCGTAATTCTAATACCGCATTCAAACCTTAAAATTCATTATGCTTTAGAAATGAAGTAGGTATTTTCCTTCGACTCCGAGCTTAAATGGATTGACGGAAGTGTAAATAGAAGTGTTTTTCTTACTTGGAACTTGTTTTTCCTATAATTTCTTATGAATAGGCTGGACTTGTTAAAACGGTTTGCGAATGGTGAAATATTTTCTATTTGCTTGCGGTAAATGATGTTGGTTTTGTGATGTAAAAAAAATGGAAATAGCGTTTTAATAAATTTGACAGAACGAGAGTTACTTTAAGAAGATTGTAAGATATGTTTCGATATAAAATTATTCACAAATATCTATTATTATTCTTTAATTAAACAGGCAAATGTAATGAGATATTATTATGCTTTGGAGTACCGACTTCATGCTTTCTGCATTGATTGGGTCCCCTGGTCTAATACCTACATAACACTTACACTTATCAAGAAATCGAAAACCGATTGGCGTTTACATTTATCAAAATGAAAGTACCTAGACGACCGAGCGTAGCTCGGATAAAAAATATCTGAAATAGAAACAACAAAATTTTTAGGACTATACATAGATAGCAGATTAACGTGGCAGTCACACTAAGAACACGTTTGTAAACAATTAAATAAGTTTTCTTTTGCTTTATATAAATTGGCCAAAGTTGTAAGCAAAACGGCGGTTCTAAATGCCTACCATGCGTACGTAGGTGCAACATTATGATACGGTATAATATTCTGGGGAAACGCGACTGGAATTCAAACTGTGTTTAAGGCTCAAAAAAATGCATTCGAGCAATATGTCAATTACAACAAACGGATACTTGTAGACCACATTTTCAAAATTTAAAAATAATGACGCTCCCTTCCTTATACATTTACGAGATCTATTTAATGGTCAAAACAGAAATTACAAAATATGAAAACCTTAAATCAAAAAGACATAACAGTAAATTATGTTCAATCGCTTACAAAACAAAACAATATCATAACAGTGTCTTTTGCATGGGACCAAAAATATATAACGGTCTACCGGAATTCCTCAAAATTAAAACGGGCAACGAATTTAAAAAAGGACTTAAAACGTATTTACTGAAAAAGGCATATTACTCAGTCACTGATTTCATAAACGATAAAACGGCATAAAGGAATTCCATAAAAACCTGGGAGGTTTTTTTTCCGCCGGCTTTTTTTCCTCTCAGTGTACAAACACCCTGTGATATGGGTACCCAAAGCTGACGATCGACGCCGACGACATATAAATAAATAAATATTTTAATTTTAATTTATAAAAGGCGCAATATGGGACTAATAAAAATAATAGTAAAATAGATGTAAATGTACATTTCGTAATTGTATTAAGTATAGTTTAGTTTTTTCCTTTTGTATTTTTCTCATTGTATATTTGCATGCCTCATGAGGGTAAATATGGCGAACTAAATATATATAAACAGCTTTGTAAACACCCATATTTGTGCAAATAAATGTCTTTGTCTTTGTCTTTGAAAAACAATTTATTTTCTTGGTTTATTTTCAAATGAAACACTCATTTGCTTAGTGTTACTTAACAACGCCATCTGAAATCTCCCAATAAAGAAAAACGGGTTGCACTCCGGTAGTGCCGGCAGAAGTGAAAACTTGAACATTAACGTTGTGCATTTTTGATATTTTGGAATGGTTAGATTTGATATTATGCTTAGCTTTATTTTTTTGGCCTTCCTCTGCGCTTGTGGAGGACTCCGGGATCTCCAGTGGAACCCACCGGTGTCCTCCACGCGCCCAGAATGAACCCATCTTCACACGGGCATGTGCTCTCCTGCACCTAACGATGCTTACGGCCACACACACACCGCTGTCTTCCCGAAGCTGCTGGCTGGGCAGATCGAGCTCCCACTCACACCGTCCATAACCCCGGAAGCTCCCTTTTAGTCGCCTCTTACGATCAGGCAGGAGATGCCGAGAGGCTCTATTCATAATTCCAAAGCTACAGGGACTACAAACCAACACTTACAGTACACATAAGTACACTTATCACGAAATCTGAATGAAAACAGATTGACTTATACGTCAGACTTTGACTACGAAGTATATATGAAAAATGTATGGAGTAAATAGGCATTCGACCGTGAGAACAGTTTTACGGGGTTTTACGACAGGGCCGAACTTAGGAGGTATAAGAGTTCTCACGAGTTTGTATGAAGTCCTTAATTTTTTGTGCCACATTGTTCAAATTTGGAGGCAGTACATTAAAGTTTGGGGCGATAGTACTGAACTTTGGAGTAACGACTTCATGCGCTTCTATCGATCTACTGTCCATTCTACTATTATCAGGAATAAATTTCTCTGCTGTTTTAAGAATACCGTATAGAATTGAATCGCTCTATTATCATTAGGGCTTAATTTCACCGAATAAAATTATTTGTCGATTAAATGTTAGCGCTGTCATTGTTACTCTTGTAGCGACCTTCCGCTACTCATCAAGAGATGGGGCCACGGGTATTCCTGAATCACGCTATCGAAGTTTTCGGAATATCCTACCATATATACAAGCTCCAAATTGAGTCAGTTGGAGCGCGGCCGCTCCCCGGGCATGACCACCTCGCCCGGCGGGAGATCTCCCTTTGCCAAACTCTTATCATACATTAAAATAATAGCGATAATATTAAACGACTAATAACATTGTCTCGGCATTGATAAATCGTCCCTAAGACTATTAAATACAGTAAAACAGGCCAGCGACATGAACCAAATGACTGTTGATCTAACTTAGAGATCAATACAATCCTGAGTACACATTAATACATCATAAATTTACCAAGGTACCTTAAGACAAATTCAATCGAAAAATACAATTGTTTTAACAGCAAGTTACTAAGCTACTGAATTAGTTCAGTTAGTTGTTAGTTGGTAGTTAGTTACATATAGTTGACTCATTAACCTAGAGGCTTTGTGTTGGAGGCACTTCATTAACTAACACTACCTACTTTGGAGTAACGACTTCGTGCTTTTGTATTGAACTGCTCTCTATATGCTTTACATATTATACAGTAGCAGTCTAAAAAGAAGCTCTTTGTATTGTGGTAGCAATCAAAAATATTTTGATAAACAAAAAATTACGTTTGAGTGAAATCAATTAATTTTTTTAACTTATAATCTAGATACTACTTAGTGCACTACTAAACTTAAGTATTTCTGAAGTGAATCTATTATTTATGTATGACTGATAATAATGTATTAAAAAAAAAAAGAAATTCTTCCCCGTACCGCGGCTTGTGGCTAGCCGTTGGTGAGTAACTACACCACGGACATGAGTTCTCCCGGGGAAGTCCCCCTGTTCCTTGTCTCCGGTAGGCGGAGTGAAAACCTAGAAGAAATGGTCCCCACCTCTGTAAGTAATTGGCGTAATAACGAGGGAACCCGATCCGGGCTGGATTTATCCCTCCGAGGTGGTAAAATTGGTGCCGCTCCTCTCGACACCCATAGCTGCTCACGCCAATGTTGCTCCCAGGCATTTACGCCATTTATGGGGGCCCATTCAGTGAGTGGTGTCACCGCCTGCCTCGCCTTAGATTATGATATAAACGGCAGTTGTTTTCCATAGCTCATCTACCAGTCCCTCGTTCATTCATCCCCATAGACCCAATATTAGCTTCCCCGTTTGTAGCAGTAGTTCCTGTGCACCTGGCGGGGACCATCTTTTTTATATGATACGGCCGAGAATAGTATCCGCCTTATACTACTATGCCACATAACATTAAAGTGGGCCCCTACGTATTGGATCCATGTCCCCACGCAAACCCGTGACATCTGAGGATAAATTCTTTATTATCAGGCAACAAACCCCATAGTATAAATAGCTTATAGACTAACATACATACATATTTATTATATCTTATAACTAAGTCAAATTTTTCGCCGATGTGGCACGCGGTTACAGTAACTCCCGGCGGTCGACGACGTCCACGATATATGCGGAACACTCCCCCCTTCGGCGACACCCCCTCCTTTAGGACGGTACCTACTTTGCATTTCGGTCGGGACGCGCACCACAAACGATCTAAAGTTCACCGAGTTGCGCGATTCCAGCTTCTCAGTCCACATTGTGTACTTTGTCTTCGCCTTCACGTACTCCACGACATTGGAGACCTTCGTGGTATAATGCAGGCGAGACACGCAGATGTAAGTGGCTAGGATGGTGGGACGCAAGATCCTGTCGATTAAGTAATAAGCGAGCAGGCAAGATAGTTATGTGGTGTTAAGAAGTTGCTACAGCCATGGACATCAGTTGTGCTGCTACTCTGGAGGCATACCGCGGCGGTCAAACTCGGATAGTTCAACAACCTTAAAAAGTCAACGTTTCGACTTCTTTATGTCGATTTTAGACTAAATCGATCGGGACCGAACAGATGATAAAAATAAGTAAGTATTTTTAAATGTTGCATCTGTTGTAGTTCTTTAAATATTGCATATGGATACTTATTGAATACTTCTTTTTAATAAGTACATACCGAATTTATAAAAATAACAAGTATGTTAAATTGATGATACAACGGTTACAAACTTACGTTATGATTGTTTTATTTTTCGATACAGAAAATATGGATAGCATTGAATCTTTTTTATTATTCGTATTCAACACGTAGCAGATAAATTGCAACAAATCAATCGATAGGTTGATACTATACTGATAGCCAATTGGGTTTATGTAGCGAGCGCGGAATAAAAGTAATTTTTAATTAAAATGCTTTTATTCTAGCTACACAAATTCTCTATTCGAAAAGGTTTTTTAGAGTTTTCCACTATCGATTTAATCGTATTACTAGTTAATTTACCGAAAAACGAGTGGACTTATGTTGTTTTAGTCAACTTAATTTTAGAATACTGTATACGAGATTTAATTCCATTATTCTGTGGGAATTTTTGAAGTATTTTTCTTTTCGCAGCGAATACTAATTTTCTTAACTATGAGACAGCCAACCACGCTGGCGGTGGTAAGGTGAAGAGGGCTAAGAGTTAAAATAGCGTGTTATAATCACATTATAGCATATAGGCTTCTTTATGGAAGTGCGCGTATGCATGTATCAGCGAGATTTTGCCATGTATGTACCTAACTCGTAAGAACATTGCTGCGCATGTTATATGTATTATGTTCCCACCATAATGCGCCTTTTCGTTATTCTTTAAGCATATGACAGAAGGTTGACGACTAACCTTATCTACTCAGCCAATCCAGTACGGATTGGCTGAGTAGAACAGTGTGGTGTTGTAAGTCATTGATTATCACAGTGACCTAATGACTCACTCATTAGAGTGGTTTCAGACTAGTATTGGCTGGCTGCAATCCTTTTTACGTCCCACTGCTGGGCATGGGTATCTCCCCATTATTGGGGAGGCCTGGAGCTTACTCCACCACGCTGCTCCAATGCGGGTTGGTGGAAATGCGAGTTAGTGACCAACCCGCTGTCGAATGTTTTCAAACCGCCCATAAGGCCTATAACAATGTTTAACGAATGTTATGTTACGCGGGATGCAGCCAAATGAAATTCTGTAAAACCACAACGATGTAAGTGTTTCTGAAGGGGTAAACACTATCAGTCAATCTTCGCTCGATAAATAACAAATGTCGAATGCCTGAAGACGGGAATATTACCAATGTGCAACCGGAAATCAATCACAAATCGCTTTCCAAACGTATTTGGAGAAACTGAATTTGTTATCTGTCAATGTTCTTGAGTCCTTGCCTTGCGGAAAAAAACAACGTTGTAGTTATGGAGATCTGGCTGGTAAACAGAGGATTACTTTTTCGCGCCTATTATTTCATCTTTTATTTCTTATCGGCCTCTATCTTCCAAACTATTGGCCTTTTTTATAATTAAGTTTAATATTATTGTTAGATTGACGACCTGCGTGGCGTAATGGTTACCATGCCGGACTGCTAATCGAAGGATTCCGGGTTCGATTCCCGGCGAAATAGTTGAGTTCAAATTTCTGTTTTTGATCTGGGTGTTTGTGTTTCTGTCTTTGTGTGTGTTCATGGTACCCACGACACATGGTATATCTACCCTAATGTGGGACTATGAGTGTGAAGCGTTATTTATTTATTTATATTCATCTTAGTGTCCCAAGTGTCTGAGGGCAGGGGAAGCCAATTAAGTGTACCTACAACGTACATATATGTACCTACTCAGCAACTGGTAGTGGTCGATTGCTACACTGTTATTTATTGAGGTATTTTTTTCTTTTCTACAGCAGCAATACCATTTTTATAAAATTAAAGCTCTTAGAATGAAGTATCACAAAGTATACTATAAGTAAAAAATACATTTTTTAATTTGTATGCCCATAAGGGTTGATTATAGAGCACCTTTTTATAAACATCTTAAAACCTATCAACTTATATCTATACATTTATAAGAAAAGAAAAGAAAAGAGAGAGACTTAGAGATGTCGCATTTGACCTTTACATACAAATGAATAAAATAAATATATATTATTATATACTGTATACTTATATGTTGAAATAATTACATTGTAAATATAAAAAGAAATAACTATGTACAACTAAATAACTTATATTAAATTATAAATATAACACATTAAGAAAAAAAAAAAAACAATACTAATTAATATAGAATACTTCATCCAGATTACTTCCATGTGGAAAATTACCCAGAACACTGGCAACGTTACCTCGTTGAATGGCCAAGCTTATTCTCTGGCCGAGGTAAGTACCAGATCTATGGTCACCCGTAACCTGGACTAACCGTTTGGATAGATGCTTGACAAAAGTTTTGGCATCTGAACCCCATGGCCCCATAGTTTCGACGCCAAAAGGCAGAAATATGTAGTCTTTAACAAGAACTACATATTTCTGCATTTTACGAATTTCAGCGTCGTCTGTATAATATAATCAAAATATATTTTTTTATAATTTTTGTCTTTCAGTCTGTCTGAACCGAAAACGGCTAAACCGATTGACGGGACCTTTATTGGCAGGTAGCTGATGTAATAAGAAGTAACTTAGGTTTTTATTTAAGAAAAATTCTAAAACTAAGGTCCACGCAGACGAAGTCGCGGGCGGCGTTTAGTTCACAAATAAAAATATTTGATTTGATTAATTACACAGCCACAGCTTAATATAAAAGTAAAAAGATATAAAATGGTGAAATGTAACGTGTCTGCAACACAATTAAAGCTTGCAGTCAGAGATTTATTTACACTGATTTGCCGATTGTATTGTAAAAAAAAATTTACATTTCGACTACTTTACATATGTTAGCTTTTATTCTTCATAAATAAATGAAGAATATTGTAGCAGTTCATTCCGTATTATTATGATATTTTTGGTGGCGGTAATTCGATTGTTCCGTTTCGAACACCTTTACCATCTTGATTCCGCCAGTTTAATTAACCATAGCCGACTTCTGGTCACACGAATTGTCGTTATTTTCTCCGACCAAGCTGCAAGCATTCGGGTCGATTCGGAAAGATGTTGAGGCTTTTGCTGTCGAATAAAACGAAAATCAATCATGTAACAATGTCGGTGGTACAACTTCTTAACAATGATGTGAATGTATAAAATGAGTAAACACTGAGTCGATCGTCACTCGACAATACTATTTTCGGCAGATGTAGCACACCTAACGACAATAACGTGTGCTCCCGGAAATCAATCACTAATTGCGTTCCAAACATTTTCGGAGAAAATGGAATATTCTAGCCTTTTCCCGTGATTCACACATTTACATAATAATATATAAGTAAACGAGTGTCGTTTTCTTTTCATTTCAGGCAAAGTCGCAAATGACTTTAATGTCAGATATAGCCAAAAATTAAGCTTAGGACTTTATAGCATAATAATACAAATAGCTATTTTCTTAGACTTATAGTAATGTAATAATGTAATAATGAACGGTGATAGCCGAGCGGTAAAGACCGCGGTCTCCGATACGGAGTTACCGGGTTCAAATCCTCGGCGCGCACCTCTGACAAGGAAATTTGTAATGTGCGCAATCGTCGCTGTTCCACTGTAATCGATAGTATTGTGATATTTTATTAAATACGATGATATCCAGCACCATGTATGCCTGAGAGAAACTCATAATATCCCCAAGGCATGATGTCAATTCGCACTTGGCTAGCGTGGTGGACTATGGCATGAATCCCTCTCACTTGTGAGTGTCACCTGTGCCCAGTGCTATATGCCCAGCAATGGGATATGAATAAGAGGTTGAAAAAATAAGTACAGCCCGCAGTACTTATTTTGTAGCAGCTTGGTTGAGTAAGCACCAGGACTCCCCAATATTAGAAAGAAAAGAAATGAAGAGAAGAGAAAAAAAAAGAAGTGAAAAGAAAAATAAAGAAAAGAAAAGACTTCATTGTTGACTGTTTACATACATACAATTAGATGTTTAAAATTTTCTAAAATTGTTTTATTTAATGATCCGTTAAGGGTATTTATTATAACAGAGGCAGCTTCAATCAATCGTACTAGGAAAAATTGTTTTCGGATTGCTACAATTAAAAAAAAAACCTAATGATGTAATGTAACCTGTTGTGGTTACAACTTAGACTTTAAGTTCTCCATCAATAGACAAAAAAATCTGGTAAAGAGAAGCGAAAATAGAACCAGTTGAACAATATCAAAATATCACAGCCTCTTATTAAATGTCAATCCATGAAAGTGTACACTGACTCAATCTTCGCTGAATAAAAGTATTAGTGCGGTTTCACACCAGCGGCAGCGTATTTTTCAGCGCATTCGTGCGTCTTTTTGTGTTTTTTGAAGCACATGTAGCCGCGAAACGTCAAAATTTGACATTTTCTGGTACAAAAAGAAGCGCGTGTGTAATCGCCTTTTCTGAAATGACCGTATACGCGCCAAAAATACACTGGTTTGAAACCGCACTTAGAGGAAAATCTCGAACATGTAGGCACTAACGTACGTGCGTGCTTCTGGCAATCGATCACAAACCGCGCAAGTAAGTATTTGAAGGTAACAGAATTTGTTTTTACTTGTCAATATTCTAGCGGCTTCTACCGTGAATATTATACGCCTGTATATATTATTATACGCACAAGCGTTCGCCTATTATCGAAGGAGAAATCCAGTTTTGGACCTGAAGGTTCCGATTTTACTAAAATGGCCGTAGCAGATATTCCTTAAAATTGTTAAAGGCTTACTTTTAAAGGCTTCGACTAATGTAGTCGATGAAAGACCGTATTTTTATATATTGGAATTGTTATGCAACTTATTTCAGTTTTTACTTTACTTTGGCATCTTGCATATCTTGTAAAATCATAACATGCAGCTGTTTAGTCATAAAACATTACTACACAACTATCTAACATCACAGAATTTATGTAAAATAATATGGCAGGTATTTGGTGAAAACTTTCACAAAAAGCGCTTATCTTCAGGTAGTCGCTACTTGGACGACAATAAAAGCATCTAACAGGCTCGTAAAAGTCACAGAGATTTGCAGCGGCTCATGAAATGACGTTAAACGCATGTTGGACACTTTACGGTTCCGACGACAATGTCTCTTTCAACTGGTACTGTGGCGATAAAAGATAGGAAACCTTATTTTTAATGGGAAATTCAAGCCGTCGTCTCAGTGTGTGGTATCCCAAAAAGACGTCGAAAACATTATTCGACGTCGCGACGACTGTTCTAAACTTGTTATACAAACCACGTAGTGTTGATTCATTTAAAATAATAAAAATAATCAATTAAAAGAATTATTTAAAAAAACGATGCAAAACAATTTCACATCTGCCAGGCATCCTTTATTTTTTTATTGACCTTTTTTCTGTAATCTTCTAGAGATGTAATAAAAACAACTATCATGTGGATAAATTATTTAGATATTCTAATATCAGACTAAGAAAATAAATTTGCGGAAAGAGTCTAAAGAAATTTTTGACATCTCTTCTTACCCTGAATAAGTAACATAAGTTTTGTTGTTGACGTAATAAAGTATTTATTCGTAAACTAGATATTATTTCCCATCATGGTCGTAATTATGACTAATTGACAATTGAAGTAAAATTTCAAAGTAACGAATAACTTTAGAAGCATGTAAGAGTCCTAAAGAAGCAATCTTGGTATCTATATTAATAAAAGCTATTGTACATGAAAATGCTGAACATTTTATTAAAACCTTTAAAACACATATCCTTAGCTGATTACCTATTGAAACGACAATAAAAACATATAAAAGGCTCATAAAACGTACGAAGGTTTGCAACGCCTGATAAGTTGTCATTAAATGCATCGCAGGAACTTTACGGTTCCAAAGACAGCGTTTACTGCGACTGAGACGCAGTAAAATCTACGATAGAACAAGTTGCTGATGTTGGGTTACAAGGATAGGTTAGGTCAACAATTTTTGCTTACGATAAGTCGAATTGAAATTGCCAAAATGTAAAAAGTATATTGAAAGAAAGGTTTGGAAACCATCAATCATATCGTATCTAATACCTTTAAACGAGCAATTCTTGTATATATCTAAATATATTTTTTGAATCTCGGAAACGGCTCCAAAGATTTTGTTGAAATTTAGTACCCTGGTTTCGGGGATGATAAATCGATCCACAAATTTTTATTGATAGAAATTGTCGTTTTATTTAATGTTTATGTCGTTAAATATAAAATTACTCTTACTGACATCTATTGGAGAATATTAATAATATTGTGGCGTAGAAAGCCATCAAATGTCGAGCGTCAATCCACCCTTCAAACTAATGACAATGTCGATATGAAAGACCTCTATAAAAATTTCGTCAATATAATTAAAGCTTTTTTGGTCGAATGGTTACGAAAGCTTACTACGGGGCTAGAGACCCGGGTTCAAACCTCAAGTAGACAAGTTGCGTATTTTATTTTTTGTGAATTTTTTTAAATTGGGAGCATGGTATTTCAAAAGGCTTTGTTAAGTAACACTAAGCCAATGAATGTTTTGCTTAAAAATAAACCAAGTAAATCAACTGTTTTTACCTGAGCAACGCTCGGGCGTCCAGGTACTTTAACATAAAATCATATAAAAGGCTCATAAAACGTACAAAGGTTTGCAACGCCTGATAAGATGTCATTAAACGCACGGCAGAAACCTGACGGTTCCGAGAACAAAGTTTACTGCATCTGAGAGTAAAACCATGAAATTGCCAAAATATACATTATATGAATACATGTACAACGCTGCATAATAGCTACATTGAACGTGACTAAAAATTGAATGATAATTAAATTGGAAAAAATAGTATAAAACGGCAAATTTCACCGAATACACTTGACAACGGAAATGTAGTCGCGGTCGGAAATCAGTCACAAATCACGTTTCAAACGTATTCGTAGAAAATGGAATTGGTTTCCTGATAATATTGAAGAGTGCTCCTTAGAGGTTTATTCGTATATTAACAGCACCTGGTACTATCTAGCTTTAAGATTGAGATTTTCTTAAAATATTGATTGATGTTTGAATAAGCTCCATGACGACGTGATGCATACATACGCACCTAAGCACGTAATACTTTTTGAACTTTACCACCACAGATTGATGACCCATGTGGCGTAATGGTTACCATGCCGGATTGCCGATCGGAGGCTCCCGGGTTCGATTCCCGGCGAGTCAGAAATTTGAATGATGAGTTTAAATTTCTGTTCTCGGTCTGGGTGTTTATGTTTCTGTCTTTGTATGTGTACATGGTACATGGTCCTACCCGGGTGGGTTCGATTACCGGCAGGCAGAAATTTGAATGATGAGTCTAAATTTCTGTTCTCAGTTTGTGTTTCTGTCTTTGTAAGTGTCCATGGTACCCACGACATACGGTATCTCTATACTACTGTGGGCTATGCGTGTGAAACGTTATTTATTTTACATGTAACCACATGTGCGTATAGGGTCTTATCCCTGCGTTTTCGCACTCTAACTCTTGTGAGGGTGGTATCAGTAAAGTCTGCTTTAAAAGAGCTTATATTTAAATAAATAAATAACATTATACACTCATGGCCCACCATGGTACCATGGACACACACAAAGACAGAAACACAAACACCCAGACCGAGAACAGAAATTTAAACTCATCATTCAAATTTGTGATTCGCCGTGAATCGAACCCGGGACCCTTCGATTGGCAGTCCGTCGTTGGGGCCATTAATAAGAAAGCAGATAGTAATAATGAGAAGAATTCGTATTTAAGATGTTATTTTCGTACAATATTTCGTTATTTACATCCGTAACGCTAGGGTAGAGCCGCCCTCGCCGGATTCGAGTCGAGGCAGTGCTTCCGGCATGTCAGCTTGTTTGTTACCTTCTTATCTAATCTTACCTTTATAGCGCACTTGCTTCCAGCCCGCGGGCTCGCCTGCGTGGAATTCGGTTATTATTAATTTTTTATTTCCTAACTAGCGGACCCGACAGAAGTTATCCTGTCTATAAATAAAAACATCACAGCCCCACAGTAGGTAGATATACCTTGTGTTGTGGGTACCATGGACACACTCAAAGACAGAAATACAAACACCCAGACCGAGAACAGAAATTCAACTGATCATTCAAATCTCTGTTTCGCCGGGAATTGAACCCGGGACACTTCGATTGGCAGTCCGGCATGGTAGCCATTGCGCAAG
The DNA here is from genome assembly GCA_911387765.1 of Pyrgus malvae. NCBI lineage: Eukaryota > Metazoa > Arthropoda > Insecta > Lepidoptera > Hesperiidae > Pyrgus > Pyrgus malvae. Next base: position 11,362,776 of record OU426958.1, read on the forward strand.
GCAGGCCGTCTTAACCACAATACAAGGAGCGCCTGCCTTTCTATATTGTGTCTTAACTATGAATATTTAATTCGAATTTTAAATAAAAAAATATGGTATAAGTTTTTAAGATTATATAATTTTTCCCGCGATATTTTCTTATTTTTTTCTTTCATAAGAACATTCTCCTGACAATAACAAACACAACAAAAGTAGAATTACCGAAATAGGTCCAGCCATTCACGCGTGATGCCGTGACCAAGGAAAATAGGGATTCATTTTTATATATAAAAAGATTCTTCCCCATACATTTATTTTATTTCCTAATTCATGCCCATAAAATTACTCATTAGTCGAATTAATTAGGCTAGATCGTTATATACCTAATATAATGTGTTGTCTTGTACTAAACAAAAAAAAAATCTTCCCCATGTAAATCGACCCGCGTGGCGTAATGGTTACCATGCCGGACTGCCGATTGGAGGGTCCCGGGTTCGATTCCCGGCGATTCAGAAATTTGAATGATGAGTTTAAATTTCTGTTCTCGGTCTGGGTGTTTGTGTTTCTGTCTTTGTATGTGTACATGGTACCTACGACACAGGGTATATCTACCCTACTGTGGGGCCAGGCGCGGATCCAGCCCTCAGATAGTGTTGTGGGCACAGCCACCCAAAGATAGGTCAAGTGCGAGTCGGAAGTACGAACTCATTAAGGAATAATCAGACTTACCTGAACTATTTTTTCATATTTTTTACTCTTCAAATAATAACATTGATTACAATCTAAATTATACACCATTTTATATCAAATATTTTTATCAAAAACTAGCAACATGTTTTTTATATTTATATCAGCCTATGGATCTCAACAGACCGCGAAAGTGTGACTTTTCCACTTACAACTAGTTAATTAGTGTTGTGGGCATGCCCATAGTGCCCATATGGGTGGATCCGCGCCGCCGCGTGGGGCTATGTGTGTGAAACGTTAATAATTAATTAAAATCGAAATGTTAAAAACACTAGTACAAATATTTATTTACTTCCTATTCAGTATCTAAATACGTGTCATGGTCTTATCTTTGACGATGACAATAATCCATACAAATTTTTATTCCTTATTTAAACCTCTTTACGGGTAAGTATATTTTTCGCAATAAAAACTATTATAAGTCCTTAAAATTGGTTAAGTTCTTTAGGCGTCAAAATGTAACAGACACATATAGAGACAGATTTACTTTCGCATTTAAAGTTTTAGTATGTTTTTTAAAGACAAAAACATCTCAGCAATAAATTATATTTTAAGACTAGCTGTGCCCGCGACGTCGTCCGCGTAGATAAAGACTTGTACAAAAGGCTTGATTAGAGTTGGATAATTTGTTCCTCCTCCTCCTTAGTCGTTGACTCTTGTCAGAGTGGTCGTTGCTGATGAGGTTGCAATAATAATAATAATAATAATAATTCATTTGTTGCCTTCAAAATTTAATAATTACATAGTACAAAATAAACATGAAAAAAAAATCTTAATAGGAAAAAGGGGCAAAAGGGGGCAGCTCAGCTTTTGCTCACGCGAGGTGTTATCTTCGCGCAGCGCTGTTTTTCAGACGCTCCCTGGTCCCAGAGGTCTTAATCGGGAATTGGAAGTCTGTGGTTCCCCAATTGACCGCAGATACGCAAATTTTATTGCGTTAAAAAAATACATATTTTACTTTAGTATAAGCGACGTGTGCATGTGTGGGTGTGCGTGCGTGCGTGCGTGTGTGTGTGTGTGTGTGTTTGAGTGAGTGTGCGTGTGAGTGAGTGAGTGTATGTGTGTGTTGCTAACCGTCGAAGAAGTCTTTTATTTTTAATAACTTGTGGTAGGCGTGTTTTAGGTTCTCCGCAGCAAGTTGTCTTTTTAGTAATGCTGACTTGTACTTTCTTTTAAAAGTTGCTATTGACATATGTACTCTCATAGGAGGTGGCAAGTCGTTCCATATTCTCGCTGCGGCGAACTTGAAACAGCCCCTATACCTAGTCGTTCTATGTGCGGGGATTTGCAGCATAGTTTGCGCATTGGAGCGAATGCTTCGATGGTAAATATCTTTGACCCATGTAAGTTTCTCAAAAAGGTATTCTGGTCTTTTGTTCCAGATTACCTTTTTGACCATGGTCGCATAGTGGAGCTCTCTCCTGGCGGACATGTTAAGCAGTCCCTTTCTATTTAAGTAAGGTGTTATAAATTCCCGCCTAGGCACATTAAAACAAAAGCAGACACAGGCGTTTTGTACCCGCTGTATTGCTCTCTCCGTGTTCGACGACAACCTTGGGCCAAAGACGCAGCAATTTCGTTCGTGACCGCTTGCCCTCCACTGTCCCTTGGATTATTGTTACCTTTTATGAAATTACTTATGATACAAAAGTTCATATTATTATGTTGAGTAGATACATTCTTCCTGAGTCCTTAAAATCTTACTGTACTCCTCTTATAATCGACTTTTCAGTCGTTATCATCAGTTTCTCTTTACAAATTAAACGTATTATAATAGCCTGTTTTTAAAGTGTTTAGATAGTACTGCTGTGCCCGCGGAAAGGATCATTATAATTAAATAATTTGTGCTGCAAATAATGCATAGATTCATTATCATTATGTAACTTAAATATATTGCAGAAAGGTGGTGAAATGTCTACGCTATGTCAGGCGTGGTTAGTAGTTGGTTAGTCAAATTCTTGGTTGCTTACACGTTGGTTGCAATTGTCGTTAACATACTGTCGTTCATACTTAATGGAGGTCTTTTGAGCGATTTAAAACTTGCGACAGCAGTTAGGCCACTAACAATGAAGACGTCATCAACCTGAATTGGAGCAGCGTGAGAGGATCAGGCCCTACGCGATTAAGAGTCAATTGGTCCTATTAACAACCCTTCACACAGCATCAGAAATAAATATATCGATTACTAATATTATTCTGGGCGTGACCACCATGCCGTGCTGCTGCCGTGACGCTTTAGCATATTAGTATAACACCAGTGCCAGTACTGCGTATGTATGTAATAGCTCTTATTAAATTAACCACTGAAAACGTCTGCTCATTTCTATAACATTTTTTTATTAGACCCTCGGCAATTGCTTATTCGTTTATTCGAAATCACTTTTTTTATAAATAAACCGAACAAAGAGGCAGAAAGGCCGCGTGGTTAAGCGATCACTGTCGCCTATGAAAATGGGCAACCCCAGCGGAGCCACCCGAGCACTGCCGGCTTTCAAGAAGAGCTTTCTTTACAGCTTTCTTGAAGAACCCTATGTCAAAGTCCACTGGAAATGCCTCAGCTGGAAGGTTGTCCCATAACTTACACATCCGTTCAAACATCAAAAGGAGCGTGCAAAGCGGCCTGTGGAACTTTAACCTTCGACTGGTGTGACCGCTCGCATTAACTTTATTATAGCGTGCAGGTGTTCATCCATTTCATCATTCTTGAAATTGACGTAACTTTTTTGTTAGTGAACCGATTTAAATAAAACAAACCCTAAATGTTAATCCAAAAAAATACCAATACTTCAGTGAAAACCGCATCCTTCTACGTTAAGCCGTTCCTGAGATTAGCGCGCACAAACGAACAGATAAACAGACAAACAGACAAACAGATAAACAGACAAACAGACAATAATTCTAAAAATCATTGTTTTGGGTTCTATTACGCTAATAAATAGCCCTAGTGACAGTTTTTTTCAAATATCTTCAATGTACAGAAACCGACTTGTTACAGATTTATTATATGTATAGATTATAATTTCGTACCTTTTGATATTTACGCCGTTAATGCCAAGGAAGAGCTGCCTTTGCCGGATTCAAGACGAAGTACTTCCGTCGGTTTGTATGTTACCTTCTTGTTTAGTCTTTCTTACCTTTATTATTTACAATATCATCATTATAAAAACAACAATAAACATAGCAAGAATAAATTTGCTTTTAAGTTAATCATTTCATACATGACGACCTGCGTGGCGCAATGGTTACCATGCCGGACTGCCAATCGAAGGGTCCCGGGTTCGATTCCCGGCGACAGACAGAAATTTGATTGATGAGTTTAAATTTCTGTTCTCGGTCTGGGTGTTTTTCTGTCTTTGTGTGTGTCCATGGTACCCACGACACAGGGTATATCTACTCTACTGTGGGGCTATGAGTGTGAAGCGTTATTTATTTAAAAAAGAGATTATATCTAGTGGAAGCAAGACAGCCGACTCCATCAAAGCTGAGACGAAACTAACAGTGCAGATATGTGCTTTAAAACACTATTTGAAGTTAATAAGAGTACATCTCGTCTCCAGTCAGATTCAGATACCATTGAGCGGAGATGTGAGCTGAGCAAGCTACCAGCACCGCGGCGTGCTGTTAGCGGCACCGCTATGAGTATGTGACAATATTTAGTTATAATAATATTTTAGGATATTTTCGCTTCATCTGTATTTGTATCTTCAATACAAGCGCCAGTTGTAACATAATTGCTGACGTCTTAAAGAGTAACCGTATAGAATACTCGAAACAGACTGTCGCAACTTGGAGCGAACATCACGTCTCTACGATAAATTGATTCGGCAGCAGATGTGCTCTCGACTCGTACACGACCAGATATACCGATAGTTCTTAACGTTATCATCTAGATATTACGTAAATGTCGTTAAAGTGACGATTGCTGACAACCTCGTAATATGTTTTTGCCTTCGTAACATAAATTCTATTACTATTAAATTGACGATTGTTGACAGTTCAGTGGTACATTTCTTTTGAATCCCTATAAGTTAATGAGAATGTCGCATATTCTATTTTCTTGGAGTTCAAGCCAGACTTTCAGTTTAGCGCCGATCTACTTCCTAACAGCTTGAGAAGTTAATCAGCGGTGACATACTTAATCAGTGGTGGAAGGCACATGGAAGAAATTTCATTGGAGTGATAAGCTCTTATAAAATTGATTATTTTTTATATTATTCTTCTTTCTTCTCTCTTAGTGAACTAGATGAATGGAAATCTTAAGGCCTCGTTCACCATCTCCAAGTAAAGTGTTGATTAGTTACGTCCCAAGTAAAGTTAATTGGTAAAAGCTATGAGTATGGGTGAGTTTATCATATGATGAGTGCTACTCGAACATCGTGAAATTGAAATTGAAGTTACGGGTGACTTTAACCGACAATTAGCGTACTCGTCACTTTACCTGAAGGTAGTGAAAGAGGCCCTTAGACTAAAAAAATGCCAGTGAACACAGAGAGGTAGTGTTAAAACTTCAGGATGGCCTATGTCCGTTTAGTAATGGATTTTAAAGGATGATAAATGGATAGATATATAAGCGATCAAAAAAAAAAAAGATTATATGCGAAGATCCATATACATATATTAAAATATTTCGGTCACATTTGTAGACACGAAAGCTCTATACGGCTAGTAGTTTAGGAACAGGTGGGAGGAAAAAGGTCACGAGGCATATCCCCTACACGTTGGATAAACTTAATAAAATCTACCACAAGATTCTCCTTTGCCCAGTGTTGCCGTAATGCCAGCAATAGAAGCCGGTGGCGAAGGATCGCAAGAGCTGCTATTGAACAAAACAACTGTGACAACTAATCAGTTGTAATCATAATGCCACGACCACTTGGTCAAAAGTGTACAAGTATAGAGAGATAAGCGATCCAACTTGCAAAGTTCTACATAATGAGATAACAGTTGCGAAAGAAGTAACAAAAACTGCTTGTATATTTGATAAAAATATTCACTAACACTAACATTCCCCTTGTATCATTAAAAAATTACCACAAAAAGAAATGTGAAAGAACTTGGCGCATCTTAAAGCGAACATCACGTATCTACGATAAATTGATTCGGCAGCAGATGTGCTCTCGACTCGTACGCGATCAGACATACTGATTCTTCTTTATTTTTACATTATGATTGAGACACTATGTCATTCTTGTCGATATGATGAGTGGTCATATAGAGTATTCGTATTTTGTCGTCTTATTTTGCTTCGAAACAGATTGAAAACTACTTTAAATAATGTAGTCGAAATATAGCCGTAAATATTTAACACAGAAATTATTTAGAATTTGTTAGAAGGTCCATTTTTCATTTAGTTTATTTAAAACCAGTATTTCTCATAGAAATTTCACTATCGAAGAACCAAATCGTAAAACAGACTTGAATATCAAGCGATCTATCTTAATCAGATAAACTGACGTTTAGCAGTACAAATGTAAATGCTGGCGAAGGAAATGGATAGAAGTGGTAAAACGGGGGTATCTCTAAATACTGAAACTCTTGTGTCTTAAGAACATTATTGTCTTCAGATCATAACGTAATAAGATCGGTATCGTGTCACCTCAAAAATGTAAGTCAGTCGTAATATAGATACGGAAGAAATTGACGCAACTTGAAGAGAACATCACGTCTTTACGATAAATTGATTCGGCAGCAGATGTGCTCTCGACTCGCGACCAGATGTACTGATACTTCTTAACATTAACATCGTAACACTATGTGAATGTCGTCAAATTGACGACCATTAACGAAAAAACATGGGAAATTAAGGGTGAATTATTATTATTGTTCACTCAGGGATTTTAATGAATTATGATTGTGTGTATGTGTGTTCGTTCTGTTGTTGTATGATAAGATTGATCAGCCATAAAAAATTCTAAAATAAAAACTTTTTAACAAAAAATCAAACTACCGAATAAACTGAAAGTCAAAAAATGATAAACTAATGTAAGTTTTGGTAGATGCTAGTGGCAATGAATCTTAAATCTGTTTTGGAGTCTGGCGCTTAGTAAAATCGCGTAATTTTCGTTCTGAATCAATGCACACCGACTCCAAAAGAACATGGGAAAAACTTTATTGGAGCGATAATATATATCTTCAATCAGTCTTTTTTTTAAATTTAATTTATGTACACACAAATGGTCACAAGGAGAATGAACAATTATTTGTTCATTCTCCTTTGTACAAGGGCACTACTTATTCCACACTGAAATATCTTCCAGTTCTTTCTGGTTAGACCAAACAAAGTGACCGACAAGGTAAAATTACGACTTTAAAAAGTAATCCAAAAGTAAATTAATTTTGATACTTTACATATGTATCGTATGTTAAGCAGTGTAAAACATTCAATGCAAGCCAAACAATGTAACGTTAAGAACACATGACATGTGTATTATTTTTATGATAGAAAACTTTAACACTGAATAAAATTCTAGAATCTAAAATTTCTTGCTGAATTCTTCTAGCAAACGGAATACAAAATTCTGAGAACGTAGAGTATCTGTATAACTTTTTATTTTAAAATATAAATGTCAAGTTTCCACTGGGTTTAGACAGCGTACAGCGCGTTTATACCAAATCACGTTCCAGTTTCCTACTTCACAAGTACGTACTTCTTTAACGGTACATTTGCTTCAGGTAAGAAATGAAGTAAACCGACATTTGAAAGCCGGAAATATCCCTCAATTTTAATACATTTTATCCTCAAAAGCCAAAAGCAAAAAGCCACTTGTACGTAGATAAAATTGATTATTTGAAGCTCTTAAAAAGATAAGATGTGGAACGAATTGCTTTTTATGGGGGTGTCTGATAGTTTCTATACGATGATGTAGCAGATTCGTATTTTGGTGGCGGTAATACGTACGACTACAACATATTTGTTTCCACATTTAGCTGTTACAGTCTCATCCATTGCTTGTTCCGTTACTTTAAACTCGGGACGTTGTTTTGGGAAGGACGTAATGTATTGGAAAGTGTCGTAAATTTTGTGGGAGCTAATCGGGGTTCGTGTTTGTAATAGAAGCTTGGGCCGCGGTCGGGGTACTCGTTGGGTGATAGATGATGCGACATCCTCGGCCGGCTTAGAACTCATTGAGAGAAGGGGATTATACAGGGACGTTGACGAATTGCTACACATAGATAACTATTGAATCGCTTTAAAACCTCGCTGACCATTCCGGGCTATTTGTCGGTGTTTTCGGTGGAAAATGTTTTCGTCTGCGCACTCGATGTTATCTTGCAGATCTGAGTAAGCAGTGATATATCATTTGGCATTGCTTTTGGATACGTTCGAATGAATGTCGATATATTTTTGGATTTATTGAAATAAATTGTCATTTAAAAATGCATTTGGTATGATTTATCTGCGGACAGTTATTTATCTATAATAATGATATAAACAGGATATGAAGAGACAGTTTATAATCGTTTTATCTTATATTCGTCAACACAAGTTTCTTGTATTAGATACACATTTGATAGCTACAGCTAAAAAAGTGTAAGTAGATCTATATGTTATATTTCTCCTAATAGCTACTCTGCAAGAATTTTCACCGTTTCCATCAATATAATTTCAAATAAGTTATTTTTCAGTTGGATAAGGACCATGATTTAATGTCTAAAAGAAAAAAAATGTGACAATTTTAAGCAAAGTAAAAAATACCAAAATAGTTATTCAATTTTATTTACTTCAAACCGACTACTGAAATATCTCTAAAAAATGTGAAAAAGAAAAGCGGTCGTGTACCATATAAGACGACCATTCCAGTGAACAGCAACTACCTGCTAACATCTTTAGTTTGTGGAAGTGAAATTTCCTTCTTTTTGGGTTTTTCTTTATCCAGACTAAATTATTTGAGCGAATCTGCAAGTATAAAATAAAAAGTGAATTATGTATAAAACCATTCATGTAAACAATACTTTTCAAACCTCCAATTTCCGAACTTGATTTCAAACAAAGAGCATCAAAGGGAAACAAGGAATTTTGCTCTTTAATTTTTTTTTATAGAAGAAATTTCCAACAATCTGAATAATCAGTTTGCAAGTATTTCACGTTATAAATTAACAGGCAATTTGTAAATGACTGTTTGTTTGTGAGTGGAAATAAATAGCAGCTAATATTATAATAATTATGTACTCGCGAACTCCGTCTCGTTAAGGCTAATGTGGCTACAATTAATCACACAGAATAAGCTATGTCACTGCAAGATGTTCGAGTTGTTTCAGACTTGTGAGGGCTTTGGAAGGTTGCAATGAAATTTCATTTTGTGGGCTGAAATTTATGGCAAGACATTAGTTGCTCTATTTTCTTTTTAACCATTTACAATATGCCACCACTTTGCACTTTTGGTGGCGTAGATTTTTTATATATACTACGTATAGTCAAAATAAAATATCTATGGTTGGTGGGTACAGGTTTCCTTTTCCAGAATTAAGAGGCACTTATAGGCCCGCCAGTTCACCATGCACGAATAGTGTAGTTTGGTCGACATGACATGACAAAGCGGATGACGGTCAGCTGATGGCCCAAGACAACACAACAATGACACACATCAAGTGTTACATTATTCTTAGTCTAAGGTATATTATTACCCAGGATGTTAATAAACTATTTCATTTCATTGCTTTTGATGAAATTTTACGTGCATACATGCACTGCAAATTAATATTATAATGTTTTTAACAACCCTAGAACTGCGATAAATACATTTCTTAAACAGAGGTGCGCACCTTAGCTGAAAGATGTTAACTGAAAACTTCTTTTTGGTGCATGGATAGCTTCTCAAAGGATACTTGATTTACAGAATCTGATAAGGGCAATCAATTCTATTAATGAAAATTTTAAACTATTAAGAAGTATAGCTGCAGATGGTACGGTACTTGGTAACTATAGATGAACATGGGCTATATTATGTATATTATAAAGTCAAGGGGGCAGCGATGGCCGAGTGGTAAAAAACCGCGGTCTTCGACGCGACCGATCCCGGGTTCAAATCCTCGGCGCGCACCTCTGACAAAGAAATTTGTAATGTGCGCATTTATCGCTACTCCACGGGGATGGAAAACAACGTGATATTTAATTGATTACGATGTTCTCCATCACCGTGCATGCCTGAGAGAAATTCATAAATTCTCGATAGCATGACGTCCACCAATCCGCACTTGGCCAGCGTGGTGGACTATGGCCTAAATCCCTCTCACTTGTGAGAAGGAGACCTGTGCCCAGCACTGGGACATAAAAAAGGTTGAAAAGAAAACACCAAGTATTACGAAATATTACGTCATTAAATTAAATGACAGTAAATAAGGTATGCTATTCCAATTAGCACATAAGAAGAAAGTACCTATCTAATGTTTGCGATTGAAAATTAAACGATCGTGGCTTACGAGTACGAATTTATGAATACAGTTGCCTAGAAAATGCTAAAAGTTGAAGTTATTTGACCTACAAAGTTTGTCGCGAAACAGAATTAGGTACAATACAACCAGTTTACTGCCACTGTTCCTAAGGGAGCGTTCGGGAACGCGCAGCGATCAAAATATAAATGGGATTTTCACTTTACGTCACGTCTAAATCGGGAAAGTTCAACAAAATTCCAACTTTTATTATTAATTTATTGCCGCGTCGACCTTTTTCGACTTAAATCTACATACGTGTAATGATATAGTCAACAGTTTACGGCAGCTTGTGGCGAAAGTTCCAAGGCTTTGCGGCGCTGAAAATAAGTTTGGTACCTAAATCACAACTTCATTGTGTGTGCTGTTTTTTCCTTAGCTTCGATGAAAATCCGGATACATTATCAATAACGTGAAAGGGTAAGGTGCTTTATTGTTTTACCTGTAGTGCGGCATATTTTGATAGGTCGGTAGTTAATTTTATGAAATTGTAATAGTACTTTTTTGAAGGATCTCTCTTTAAGTCTCATTGATGGGCAAGGGTTGCATTAAACTTGTAGTACTAACTTTGTTATCCCTCCCCCTTCCAAACTTGAGATCTAATTTGTGATTGAAGGTGATACAGACACCGTATTTGTAATTTCCCTAGGTTCACCATCATACAACTCACCGCTCCATACAGTAATGGTATGTTGAATTAATCATCTTTAAAATATTAATGACAATGTAGTTATTGAAGTATATAATTTAAAAAGTGTACTCGTATACTCCTATGGGTGATATTCTCTATCTGAAGACTCAACTTAGGCTGCTTAAAAATGAAGCTATATATGGCATTATTAGATGAAATTTTCCATGTTTCCATTAAAACACATATCGTGATGTATTGTATGCACAACGAAACCACACGCGCTTACAAGCAAAGCGCACTTCTCGACTGCTATAGAACACTAAAATGCTGCTACGGAAAACCCTGTTTACATTTTATTCTCTTTTTAACTTGAAATTGTAACGTCTCATTTTGAAGTTAGAAGCGTGGAAAAAAGTGGAGTTTCAAGTAATAAAATCCACATCGTGTAAAAAATATTTATTTGCACTTAAAGTACATCAATTGGGTATAAAACATATAATTATATTATCGAGCTAATAAGAAACAAATGTCAATCCGAAGTGGATAAATTAATCTGAAATGCTAAAATAAATAGGTGCACCAAAATCAATTTATTCTGTGGACGGAGTTTGCTCATGAATAAAATTTCTATATCGTTGTATTAAGTTTTACAACTTTGAATCCTCGCGAGAAAGTATCGGCAACTTAATATGTGTTACATATTTTATATTATAACGAGGTAAGATATGTCTTTGATTTTTTGTGATAATCTGATGAAGACAATATACTTCTAAGGGAAATATTGAACGTATAACGTTTGAGCGTTTTATCAACCAGCGCCATTTTAGCGGCCAGTTTCAGCGAAACACAACAGGATAAGGGCGCTCTACAGCCTGCAGTAGGCCACTTATGTAAAATTAGCTTCTTCTGTAAGCGCTAAGAACACTATCGTTTGACGAGTCTAGATTAAAGGGAGGGTCGTGGAGATTTGCCGATACTCTCTGTTGTATAGCTTTTGATGGCGTGTTCGGTGTGGGGTTGTTTTCTAGTGTTTGTTGTGTTACAAGTTACAGTATACGTGTGGTTATGTTCTATGTATAATAGTAATGCAGAGTTCAGAAAATCTCTGTATTATATTACTGTCAGCTTGATTAGTTAAAGTGTACAAAATAATCTAGTTGTTCTGTGTAATTTGTTTCCTGCTGCCGTTTGGAAGCCTGATGTAAGTAGCATTGAGGAGCGAAGGATTACTATTGTACGTAAATCTTAGCTCCAGGATTTGAATAGATCGCTTAAGGGATGTGACACGTTGACTGTTACGAGTATCATTGCTACCGATTACCAGGATAGGTATCAGGATAACTAATGAAATAATTATTTACAAATGAAACAGAAAGTAGTTGAAATAAATAACAACAACGTAAATAAATGATTAATAACGCTTCATAAGCATAGCCCCACAGTAAGATAACCTCTGTCATCGGTGCCATGGAAACGCACAAAGACACGGACACAAACACCCAGACAAGTAAAACGGAGGAAGACGACAGAGACACCAAATGAGTGCCGTGAATTGATTGTGCGTTTGAGCGACTAATTCGAACGCGAATCTTAAAATGGTGGACACTTGTTACCAATAACGCAAGTATGACATCGTCCGACGCAAAAGTATGAAAAAATCAGCGCACCCCTTGATCAAGATAACGTAGAAGTTGAAAAACAGTTAACTAATCCTAATAAAAAAAGGAACAAATACGAAACAAATCGTTGAAATTGACGATTTTCTAGATGCTCCAATCAAAAACCATGTTCACGGATATTATTCGAGAAATGAGTATGATGGGATACTCAAATGAAATGGTGGTCAGTTTAAGACGAGCATTTTTTTCTGCTCTTTTCATAGGGTTTCAATTTAAAAAATGTAAAAAGAGAAACATTTAAATTATAAGTATTATAATTCGTCTTATAAGTAATTATTAGTATTTACAAGATACAATACAATACAATACAAATATTCTTTATTCATACACCACGTTATATAACAAGAGTAAAAAATACCAAAAAAAAAAAAAAAAACAACAGTGACCAAAATGCGGTCTTATCGCTAAAGTAGCGATTTCTTCCAGACAACCTTTGATGACAAGATGTGATTTAAAAAAAAGAAAATATTAAAAATTGGGACAAAATACTGTATTTGTATGACACTTGGTTAAACGCAAATCATACCGTAAGCGTAACATGGTCAGATGACACCAAGCATGTCATGCAGGTACTGCAGATGGTTTTTTACCCAACGCCCTAATGACACTCAGGTCCAAAAAACTAATGTTACGATTAACCAACATATTATCGTGATGCTTATCTAAGGCCGTCGGACACACGACGACAAAATATGCACTTGTGTTAACAAGGGTCCACCATTTTGGGATTCGCGTTTGAAGTAATCGCGCAAACGCACAACGAATTCGCGGCACTCACTCGCGCACAGTTTTTTAACTTTTTAGGCATGCTAGGAAATGTCCAAAACCAACAACTAACACAGTACAAAAAATTCACGAATTTTAATAAAGATCGGAAGTGACAACAGAAATTCCTGATAATTGACAGGCACATTTGGTTATAATATTAATTGAATTAGAGAAAATTATTTTAAAGGTGAATAGATATGCTTGTTAAATTATCACTGAAGCATCTTTGAATACCGTTTTGGAAGTATTATTTCTATGTTCATGAGAGGAAGAATTTCCATTAATTTTGCGAAGAATTGAATTAAAAAAATATTACGAAAATAGTATTACTAAGTTACTTATACCAATAATAGTTACCGCCCTGTTGTTTATGTCCCAGAAATAGTGAATATGCCATAACGTATAAACTTGCGCGAACGACGTTCACTGTCACGCGTGTGGTTTATAAGTTTTTAAATTCTAGGCCGGCTAGGCTAAACAGGATTGTGGTGTCTAAATTTCATGTACTTGAGAACAATATAAATTATAATCAATGAAAATATAGTAAAATAGTGTATTTTCAACATTTGCAATACGGCGTTATTTTCTCGTCGTGTCAAAGTCACATCATTCCGACAAGACACACATCTGCCAAAATCCTGGAGCTAGGTTGGATGCACTACAGATGCGCTGATTGTGATTATGATATTTTTAATCATATAAAAAAGCTTAAAAACCAATTTTAATGTTTCTCCACCAACCAACTGTTGGGTATTAACACAAACGGTTGTATTTTAGTTACGATTACTAGATTTGTAGACTTTTTTTTTTAATTCAGTTAAAGTATTGTCAAATTAGCCTACGATAGAAAAAAAATATATAGTAAAAATCAATTTTTATTTCTTTAAGGTCTATATGACTTATTTTGCTTAGTTATTATGAGACAACTTAAAAAAAAATAGCTTTTTCTGTAGGCGCAAAGGCAAAGAAGTAGTTGTTTGACGAGTGTACATTAAAGTGAGGATTACAGAGATTTTCACGATACGCTTTGATGCGTACTCGTTTGAAGAGGTATTTGATGGGGAGGTTTGTCGTGTTTGCTATGTTACATGTTATGTTTATTTGTAACTAGCTGTGCCCGCGACGTCGTCCGCGTGTATAAAGACTTTTATAAAATGGATTGATTAAAAATTAAAGATTCTTTATTTGCATTGAATAAGTAGTCGGTAGATTATTCTTACATATAGTGAAATCACTTATAATACAATGTTCATATGTTCAGAAGAAACCTAATGTATTTTTTCTAAATCCTTCAAACCTAAAACAGTAAGGAATGCTTACTGTACTGATCTTACTATCCACTTTTCTCACGTCTCAGAGATACTGCTGTGCCCGTGGCATCATCTATGTTAAAAATAGTATCTTTAGTAAATTGGGTGAATTTATACTGCAAAGAATGTATAGACTCATTCTATATACATAGCTTTAACCTACTGCAGAAAAGAGGTGCACTATACAACTACTTGTAGTTGGGAGATAAAATTTCTAAACATACACGTGCTTAGGATTAAACAATCCGAAAAATAATTGTAAGGTCAATTAATAAACTATAGGTTTAAAACTTGCGGACAGCAGTTTGGTCATAAGTCATAACTCATATAACATTGTGAAAACTAAAGCAGAAGGCAGGGTCTCTACACAGTGTGCTATCTGTATTTGGAAATAAAGAATATTTTTGTAAAGAATCTTTAAAGAATCCTTAATATCTCCATCAATCAACGTGTGTGGATGAGCCTTCAGCCCGTACGCAATAAAGAGACGCAAAAAATGAGTTAAGTTATCATTGGTCCAATTAACAATGTTCAGCATCATACGTATACCTACCCAACGATGGGACAACCCGCGTGGCGCAATGTTTACCATGCCGGACTGCTAATCGAACTGTCCCGGGTTAGAATCCGGGCGAAGCAGAAATTTCAATGATGAGTTTAAACTGTTCTCGGTCTGGGTGGTTGTGTTTCTGTCTCTATGTGTGTTCATGGCACCCACGACACAGGGTATATCTACCCTAATGTGAGGCTATACGTGTGAAATGTTATTTTTTAAATTTTTTACACTATGTACTTACTTTTATTAGACTTAAGGCTTTTATTTGAAATTATCTCCATCGAATCACTTTTGAGAAGAAATGAATATTGCTCAATAACGCCATCTACCGTATGACATGTAAACTTTGTGGTTGATAAATCGAATGTCAAATTACCAAATAGGTAGATATTGAGATTAACAGTTGGTTCACTAAAAGTTTAACTATTCGTCACCTAGATGTCTGCAGTAGTCTCGTTTTGTTAAGGCTTTGTACATTCTGTATGAAGGTTTAGATTCCGTATCTTACAACCTTAATGCTGGATGCATTGAGATTGTAAGATTTGGATTTCGGTTCATCGGAGCTAGAGGCCTCCTCAATATTGGGAGAGCTCCATGCTCAGCAGTGGAATGCTAAAAAGGTTGCAGCTTGATATAATGTAGCGATAATAATCGTTTCAGCTGCAGCCTGTTCATAATCTTCCACCCCAAAAGAAGACTAATAAGCTGAGCAACTAACTCAATGGAGCCTGTGATGTAAGGTTCGGCGGCGGTAAGGCTCGCGATGCACTTATTAGGTACCTATAGTCTAGTCATTCTCGGCCAACGAAAGAAAATACAGTAAGCTGATCTAATTATATTTAATATACTTAGTCGACAATATTACTGAGAGTTCAAAATAATTTTACTTAAATTTAAACTTTTATTTATGGTTGTGAAAAGGCTGTTAACAAAACTTTCATCTAAATTCCTTTTAGTGCCTTTTAAGTTTATGTTGCGTATACTTTTTTTTGTTTATGACCCGATTGATATGAAATACACACAAATGTTACGGACGTTCACTCAACAATATATCTGTAAACACATCATTCAAAGAAGGGAAAAGAATTTGAGAATGAAATATTAAGTTAAGGTTAATTATTGTACGCTTGAGATACCAACTTTCGAATCCATTTTATTTGCTATTGAGGGGTAGTTTGGAAAAAAGCTTAAATAGAATTCTTACTATGTTAGTAAAGATTACAAATACAAAATTATAAGTATATTACTATGCACAAAAATATTCTGTACATCAAGTTTCGACACTCAATTTTCAAAGAGTTTCAAAGAAAATTGACATTTAAAGGGTGAATTTCGGGAAATGCTGAAACACGTATTCTTTTATTTTGGTTAGAAAATATTTATACCAAATTTCAAGAAAATCTATTGAAAAAATCCAAGTTTTCCATACAAATTTTCATCGCTCATTTTACACCCTTAAAGGGTGATTTTTAAAATTATCAATAGCCTAAATGTTAGCGAGGACCAATATATATAAAACAAAAAAAGTTTCATCAAAATCCGTCCAGTAGTTTTTGCGTGAAAAGCTAACAACAGACAGACAGACAGACAGACAGAATAATTTCAAAACTTATATTTTTAGCTTCTGTTACTTATAAAAAGACCCCTAGAAGTATTTTTTTTAAATTTATATGCAATGTACAGAATTGACCCTGCTTACAGTTTTATTATATATGTATAGATGGTCTGTTCGTAAATACATACCTACATATGTGTAGTGTTTCAAGTGCCCTTGCTTTGAAGGTTGAAACTAAGACAATAACTAACATGTTATTTTTTATTTTAGATGATATCCACTAAAAAACGATATAAAATTCTGTATGCGTAATAGTAAATTGACCGTGTGCCGTAGTCTTCTACTGCAGGAACTCCAGATTTTACCGGAATTTATAAGCAGGAAATTATATGAGTTAGATAAGTAGTAATGAGTCATATCAGGTAAATACATTACTGGCATTTTATTAGCATAGGTATTAAAAAATACAAGAAAAACAACTATTTTGCAATAAAATTTATTTAGTTTTTTTAAAAGTTTTCATAACTTACGTGTAATGTCGATCGCTATAAAAATATTTTATTGATCACTTTCATTTTTTTTTCAATTATGGCATCGCAAACTCTGTGCATACTACCAGCGTCAAGTATAATTTTTGCATAAATTTTTTGCCAGTTTCAATGAAACTGGACGAAGTAATAACAAAGTCAGTAAGTAAGTCGTCAGTAATCAGTCAGTCTAGTCAGTCTCATATTCAAGTAAAGCGATGGCTACTTTACTAGAACGTGTCCGATGGAATTTTGGATGCAAGCAGAAAAAACATATTTTAGCACTGTTATTCTATTTCACAAACACTCGTGCACTGTAATTAACCTATATCAAACAAAATGCCATCAACTTTATCCGATATAACTCAAAATACACCAAGAAAATGAAAATAAAACAAGAGCACAATTATGTCTTTTTCGACTTCCCGCCAAAAGTCCATCACTTTCATTTTAAGATTATTCTTATTTATTGTCAGGATAAAATGATAAGCTGTTATTAGTCTCAGTTGAATACACAATCCTATATTTACTCGTACTTCTCTGCAAGCGCAATCGAGCTCTGAAATGATTCTAGAGAGAACGCTCTGGTGCAATTCCGCTTCATACATTTCAAATTATGCTTCACATAATACTTATGAAGTGCGGAAGAAATTTTCAGTTTTTTTTTCTGTTGCGTCTATTTTACAAAACTATTAGACCAAGAACGCTGTCCTGCTCCGTAATATGACATGATGGTTATCAGTAACGAAATTAAATTTTCTAGTGAATCAAATAAAATATGTAATTACCTAGATATTTGTTTTTAGATTCTACGGAAATGGTATATTTTATTTTTGTGTAGATAGATAAAGAAATGGAAAATATGAATAAATTACGTACGTACAAATCCTAAAGTACGTGAGTTACACTCTTATTAATAATATAGTTCCCTTTATCAACTTTTTTGTCTTATTAAAGTTAATTTAACATAATTAGCTTGAGTATTACTATCCATAGAAGCAATATATCAATGACGTGAAAACTTGAGCTGTTCTTAGTCCCAGTTGAATGCATAATTCCATATTTACTCCTCTACCAGCGCAGTCGAGCTGTGAAATGATCCTACAGAGAACGCTATTCCGCTTCATATAAATTTTTTTTATACTTCAAATGCCCTTCTTATTAAAGGCGACACATATTGTCAGTATATTATTTTATTGTATCTCACTATGTAACAAAGCGTATGTATCTATGTAACTAGAAGCGCGCATAGCTCGGCGGTTAGCGTAGAACGCAAGCGGTCTATGCAGCTAAGCCAAACGAGCGCGGTCGGGTGTGAGATGGGTGATCGCTAGTGGCAAAAAAAATTCATGCGCGTTTCCGTGCTTCGGAGGGCACGTTAAGCCGTCGGTACCGGTTGTTGTCGATAGATAACAGTCGTTAAACCTTGTCGGAGGCCTTATGGGCGGTTTGAGAACATCCGACAGCGGGTTGGCCACTAACCCGCATCTCCACCAACCCGCATTGGAGCAGCGTGGTAGAGTAAGCTCCAGGCCTCCCCACTAAGGGGGAGTGACCCGTGCCCAGCAGTGGGACGTAAAAAGGGTTGCAGCCATGTAACAAAACTGTTGGATCTTGAATGCTGTTCCACAGTATATTCCACAAAAATATTCCACAGTAGTTATCTGAAATGTTTAAAAAAATACCTTTGATGTTGTAATAAGAAAAATTAAAGTTGCCTATTTTTGACTTTTTTGATTTAAGTTCTTATACTTTGAGATTTTATAAATAAAGAGGTGTTTCCAGTGCTCTTACCTGCCGTGCAATTCTAAAACATAAAGTTGCGACAAAAAACTATTATTAAAATTTACAATCCTTATGTTCGACATAAACATCTGTTCAGGCATTATTTACCATAGAATAATTATTTAAGTAAAAATATTCTTCATCTATATACATATAATAAATCTGTAACAAGTCCGTTTCTGTACATTGAAGATATTTGAAAAAAACTGTCACTAGGGCTATTTATTAGCGTAATAGTACCCAAAACAATGATTTTTAGAATTATTGTCTGTTTGTCTGTTTGTCTGTTTGTCTGTTTATCTGTTCGTTTGTGCGCGCTAATCTCAGGAACGGCTTAACGTAGAAGGATGCGGTTTTCACTGAAGTATTGGTATTTTTTTGGATTAACATTTAGGGTTTGTTTTATTTAAATCGGTTCACAAACAAAAAAGTTACGTCAATTTCAAAAATGATGAAATGGATGAACACCTGCACGCTATAATAAAGTTAATGCGAGCGGTCACACCACAAGTTTCGATAACTACTAACATCTCTTAACATTCTGATAGCAAGTTTTCAAACACTTATGCTAGATTTCATCTCTAAATATTTAAAAAAACCATACATATCATATCACCACATATTCAAAGAAATCCTCAATACAAAATGTACAAAACCTTAACCGACATCTATGTTCACATTCAGAACTATTTAGTGATCTGTTGCAAATTCGGTATATCGACAATTTAGTTTACATGCTATACGATAGATGTCGTTGTTATTCATTTATTCATATTTAATTGCTTTTTACAGGTAGATTTACAGGTGGTGTTACATAATCATTATTTTACCCAATAACGCTATTACAAAGTGGATAGGTGGAGATTATTTCAAATAATTAATTACGAGTATATTTACTTAATAAAGTATCTAATAAAAAATTAACAACACAGAGCTTTGGAACTGGCGCTGATATTGTACTCATTGTGGTAGAGCATTATGGAGGCGCGGCGCGGTGGTTACATCCACATATTATTGGTATCGACCTTATTTAATAGACAATAATAATTATCGACTCGCGCAGGTACGGTCCCAGGGACAGGGGACATGACCCCCCCCCCCAAAATCCCTCACTCATGCGTAGATGGAAGGCGAATCAAGCCAATTTGAGACACCTCAACCCCCAAATTTCTTAGTGACCCCCCACCAATATTTCTTGGCGACCCCCCCCCCAAATTGAAGGCTGCGACCGCGCCTGGACTCGCGTGGCGCAATGGTTACCATGCCGGACTGCCAATCGAAGCGTCTCGAGTTTGATTCCCGGCGAAGCAGAAATTTGAATGATGAGTTTAATTTTCTGTTATCGGTTTAAGTGTTTGTATTTCTGTCTCTGTGTGTCGCATGGTACCCATTACACAGTGTATATTTTCCCCTACTCTGGCGCTATCAGTGTGAAACGTAAAAAAATCAAAGTGTTCTACCGACTTTACTATGCTGAGTGTTCTTTTCAAAATGATAGCTACGTCTCCATATCATGATTACACCACCAGTCGAAGGTTAAAGTTACACAGGCCGCTTTGCACGCTCCTTTTGATATTTGAACGGATGTGTAAGTTATGGGACAACCTTCCAGCTGAGGCATTTCCAGTGGACTTTGACATAGGGTTCTTCAAGAAAGCTGTAAAGAAAGCTCTTCTTGAAAGCCGGCAGTGCTCGGGTGGCTCCGCTGGGGTTGCCCGTTTCCATAGGCGACAGTGATCGCTTAACCACGCGGCCTTTCTGCCTCTTTGTTCGGTTTATTTATAAAAAAAGTGATTTCGAATAAACGAATAAGCAATTGCCGAGGGTCTAATAACAAAATGTTATAGAAATGAGCAGACGTTTTCAGTGGTTAATTTAATAAGAGCTATTACATACATACGCAGTACTGGCACTGGTGTTATACTAATATGCTAAAGCGTCACGGCAGCAGCACGGCAAGGTGGTCACGCCCAGAATAATATTAGTAATCGATATATTTATTTCTGATGCTGTGTGAAGGGTTGTTAATAGGACCAATTGACTCTTAATCGCGTAGGGCCTGATCCTCTCACGCTGCTCCAATTCAGGTTGATGACGTCTTCATTGTTAGTGGCCTAACTGCTGTCGCAAGTTTTAAATCGCTCAAAAGACCTCCATTAAGTATGAACGACAGTATGTTAACGACAATTGCAACCAACGTGTAAGCAACCAAGAATTTGACTAACCAACTACTAACCACGCCTGACATTTCACCACCTTTCTGCAATATATTTAAGTTACATGATGATAATGAATCTATGCATTATTTGCAGCACAAATTATTTAATTATAATGATCCTTTCCGCGGGCACAGCAGTACTATCTAAACACTTTATAAACAGGCTATTATAGTATGTTTAATTTGTAAAGAGAAACTGATGATAACGACTGAAAAGTCGATTATAAGAGGAGTACAGTAAGATTGTAAGGACTCAGGAAGAATGTATCTACTCAACATAATAATATGAACCTTTGTATCATAAGTAATTTCATAAAAGGTAACAATAATCCAAGGGACAGTGGAGGGCAAGCGGTCACGAACGAAATTGCAACCTCATCAGCAACGACCACTCTGACAAGAGTGAACGACTAAGGAGGAGGAGGAACAAATAATCCAACTCTAATCAAGCCTTTTGTACAAGTCTTTATCTACGCGGACGACGTCGCGGGCACAGCTAGTTCTTAATAAATCAGTTCATGATACAAATGTAGTGTTTCGGATATGTAATTTTATATAACATATTTTTTTAAATAAGGAATATTATATATAATAGAGTAAATATCTATATTAGTCTATGGTAGTTTCCAAGTTTTCTTTATTAAGCCGCTAACGCCTTATTACGACGGTTTACGACGCAACGGGCAGCGGCCGCGTTGTTAGTAATTGAATCGCAGGCGTTTGTCATAAATTGCTGCTATTTCTAAAGAAAACTGAAAAGTTTGCTTATTCCAAGTAGGTGTATCTAAGCAGAAAATGAAGCTACAATTATAGGAGAGTGGATATACCTTGTATAGTTACAGCATTAACACACACAAATACATATTATACACAAACAGCCATACTGAGAACAGAAATAAAAACTCATGATTTCAATTTCTGCTTTGCTGGGAATCGAACTCAGGAGCCCTGATTTTTCTGAGAAAAAAAAAATATAACGCTTTAGGTGTATGGTGTTTGGCGTATGGCTCTACAGTAGGATACCCTTTCGTGCCTGCCATGGACACACAAAAAAACGAGGACACAACAAACAGAAAAGTATAAGACCTCTAAACTCAACATTTAGATATCTCATTGGTAGCCCTTGCAACCCTATTTCGGGTTTCTCCCCATAATTAGGGAGGCCTGGAGCTTACTCCGTCACGCTCCTCCAATACAGGTTGGTGGAGATGCGAGTTTGTGGCCAACCTGCTGTCGGATGTTTTCAAATCGCCCAAAAGGCCTCTGACAAGGTTTAACGACTGCAATTTATTGATAACAATCGCCATCGACATTTCGCATTACGTGCCCTCCAAAGCACGATAACGCGCCTGAAGTTTGCCATTAGGAATCACCCAGCTCACCGACCAAGCCCGTTTCCCTTAGGGGCCTTAGCCGCATATTTAAGCAGCGCAAGCTATCTCGTTTGCATTGCTTGATGAACTATAATGAAATTATGATGGCATTATAATATAACAAGATGTCTATCAACCAGTGATTGGCTTGATGCGCTTTGTTCTTAATCCTACGGAATTTAGAACTAAATGAATTAAAAAGAAAAATTAAGCTCACGGTTGGCCTTGCCAAGACGAGCCAAAGAGCAGTCGAGCACTAACAACCTTTTCTCGAAGTGCAAGATGTAGAATTTGTAAAGTATGGGCTTGTAAAGTTAAGGGCTTGGCTCTTCATGAGATCAGTAAACCCTGGCAATTTAACAAAGCTAATTTATATATGAAATCTTTTGGTGGTAACCTTCCGACAGTCTTTTGGTTCGCGTCAAAGATTTACTTAAGAAAATTCTGTAACTTCTGGCTGGCTGATTTATGTCATAGTTTAGTATTATTCATATATTAATTTACATATAGGGTAAAATTTACATTCTTGAACAATGATAAATATTTCTGAAATTATTTTAACACCTGAAGTATATTTTACTAAGCAAACAGCTGAGAGAGCTGTTCCAGGTATCGCAACCAGGATATTAAAGAACAATAATATCCTGGTTGTGGCATCATTCTCATATGTTTGTTTGATTTAAAATACTCTACCATAAGGTAACCAATACCTAAGTAGTTCAAATAGAGATAGGCATTTTTTGTATTGGGAGGAGAAACCTTAAAAATGTACCCGATTCCTCGGGAGAGATACCGGGTAAAGTGAAATTTTTACTACACTAAAACCTCCTCAGTGACCCACAACTCCACATTTCCAGAGGAATCCACCAGACGCGCAGAGCTCTAAAACAGGCCCATTATCTGGATAGTGATGGGACTCTCCTGTAACTTAAATTTACTTGCAACGGCATGCGACCACGCACAACTCTTAGCTACGAGTATCAGGCAGCGGACACAGTCAAAATATCTAATTTTTTTTTCGATTATGGCATTGCAAACTCTGTGCATACTGCCAGCGTCAAGTATAATTTTTGCATCAATTTTTTGCCAGTTTCAATGAAACTGGACGAAGTAATAACAAAGTCAGTAAGTAAGTCGTCAGTAATCAGTCAGTCTAGTCAGTCCAACATTCAAGTAAAGCGATGGCTACTTTACTAGAACGTGTCCGATGGAATTTTGGAGGCAAGCAGAAAAAACATTTTAGCACTGTTATTGTATTTCACAAACACTCGTGCACTATAATTAACCTATATCAAACAAAATGACATCAACTTTATCCGATATAACTCAAAAATACACCAAGAAAATGAAAATAAAACAATAGCACAATATGTATTTTTCGACTTCCCGCCAAAACTCAAAAATATCTACCTATTTTTGTTTGAAATCTAGATATAGACTATAAATAAGCTAATTTATTCTAATAAGACTATATTTATTCTGTTACTACCACGATAAGCAGAAATAGAGATTAAATATTGTTTTCAGCAGTGAGCCACAGTTTGAGATTGATGGCAATTAGGGGTATTACAAGTTTGTATCCATTTGCTTTGGGCATTCTTTTTCTTCACCTTCTTTCTCTAAGGCGCAACAAATTTTCTTGCTTGGATGTGCGCATTGGGATTTATACATAGGACATCTAGAATGTTGATAGGTATATGTAGATATGAAATGGAAACAGGAATTGATCTTTATCCAACAAAACCGTGCGAGGACTAATTACAGAGTTTCCTTAACAAGAGCTCTTGTGCAAAACAATTTAATCACAGAACTACACAGGCTACACACATGCTTACGTAAGACAACCATCAGATATCGAAGTGCTAGCGCAACTGCATTTCAGGGTTGTTTGAGATTGTGTGTAGATATCCAGTGTCCATGGTCTAAAGCGACTACATAACGTCCAGTGGCCTGCATGCTTGTCTGTAACTTTATCAATAAAAAAAGCTGGCTGCAACCCTTTTTGAGACCGACTGTAACGATATCATGCGGTTGTGCGGCCACGCTGGCTAAAATATGCCGACTTTGCAACTACATAGGGTCGCCACAGAACTTGTGTGCCTATATGCATATGCCTATGCCTCATATTGACTTCGGCTTATTTACGGCGGTGGCGAAATAAATATGAATTAAATTTTCGTCCTAGTAGCGTATGTGTGTACATAAGTGAGCGTCGAGCATTAGAACCTGAGCCCCCTATATGATGATAGGTATATGTAGAAAGATGAAGTACAGAGGAAGTGATCTTCACCCAACAACACTGTGCGAGGACTAATTACAGCGTTACGTTCCGAAGCGTTTCCCTAACAAGAGCTCTTGTGCAGAACAATTTAACGAGTGTCACGGAGGTTATAAAAGCTGTTCTGCGCTATGTAAAACACTAGGTTTTTTAAACATTTCTTATTCTTTCGTTGTGATAAATCTCATTTAATCCCGTATTTCTCCCAAGGTGTCGATCTAATGGCTTATTTTATATTTAGCTGCGATATCCTACTAATATTATAAAAACGAAAGTTTGTAAATATGGATGTTTGTTACTCTTTCACGTAAAAACTACTGAATGGATTTTAATGAAACTTTACAATAATATAGCTTCTACATCAAAATAACACATAAGCTACAATTTACAAAGATATTGTGTGAATTGTATAAAATATGACGATAAGTGTCAAGTAAGTAGGAAAAATTCTATTATGCTAGCTATTCTGGCGTGCGCTGCCAAAACCGCTAGAGTTACACATATACATATGTAATGTATAATGGAAATGTTTATCTTAAATAATCCTACAAAAAGCCGGTCCAGCGGCACTTCGCGGGTGAAACCTCGGGGCCTCTATTATTTCTATAACTTGAGTTCTTGCAGTAAAAAATAGTTTAAAAAATTACTTTTTCTATTGTCTATTTGAGATAACAGATTGGCTATGGGTCGATAATGAGCGCACGTGACAGCTGATCGTATTATCGTGTGAAGCTTCAGGCCATTAATGTGCTGCAATTCTTTTTGTGTCTCGTGCCGAGCAGTGGCACACAGCCAGCAGCCCATTTAACCATTATATAGGTAGCTATACTATAATTTATTTTCATCCACCTAATGTTACACTCATAATAATATTTTATTTATTTATTTATATTTATGTGAAACACCTAAAACTAAGGTTCACAAAGGGTTAAACCTAATGCCTATTGGTATTGCTTACCAGTCGACCCTGGGTGATGTTGAGAATGCGAGGTAGGCAAAATAAAGCTAAAAGACACAAGATTAAAAATAATAATGATAACTGCGTACATAATAAAATACGTACACTAATAAATTTAAAGCTTCATATGCATAAATATATACATACATCTATCCATACATACATACATGAATACATACAATCATAAATTCATACATAGATACATATACATAAGCATATTGGAAGGATATAATGACGACTATAGGACTCTCGTTCATAAAAATACTAGATGGTGCATCCCTACCATGACTAGCACCTCAACAAAATAATATAAAATTAATCTTAATATGTATATTTAAATTACGTGTCACATGTTTGTCCGTGATGGACTCGTAAACTACTTAACCGATTTTAACAAATTTTGCACACCGTGGGCAGTTTGATCCAACTTGACAGATAGGATAGGTTACATCTCAATTTATTGTCGCAATATTATTTTATTTCTGATACGTCTGCCGGTTTTTACCGACTTCCAAAAGAAGGAGGTACTGTATTCGGCTGTATGTATTTTTTTTTTTTATATATGTTCACCGATTACTCCGCCGTTTGTGGACCGATTTTCGAAATTCTTTTTTTGTTCGTATGTTTATACTCCCGAGGTGGTCCCATTGTCACCAAATCAGGATCTGATGATGGGATCCCAGCGAAATTGAGGGGAACTCTCTAATTTTATAGGCACACACATTGATTTTCTTATAGTTTCTGAAGCATAAGAGATATTTACGCATAGAAATCATCATCTTATGTTGCTGAGCTGATGATGGAAGGTACTGCGACAGTGAGGAGTTGAGAGCAAATTCTTTCAATAAATAGTTTTTTATTCGAAATCTTACATTCCTGAGGTGGTCCAACTGTCACCAAGTCAAATTCTGATGAGGGGATCCCAGAGAAATCGAAGGGAACATTCAAATTTTATAGCACAAGAAATGATTTTCATATTTTTACAAAGCAAAACAGACATTTGTGTATAATTATCGTCATATCATGTTGCTGAACTGATGATGGAAGGTACTACGACGGTCAGGAGTTGAGAGCAAATTCTTTCAATAAATGGTTTTTTGTTCGAAATCTTACATTCCTGAGGTGATCCAACTGTCACCATGTCAAAATCTGATGATGTGATATTAGGGAAATCGAGGGAAACACTGAAACTTAATAGGCACACACATTCTTTTAGTCATATTTTTAAAATAATACAAATATTTATGTCTGGTAATTATCACCTGCTGTTGCTTAACTGATGATTGAAGGTACAACTCCTCAACGGTTAGGAGCTGAGAGCAAATTCTTTCTTTAATTTATACGTTCAGGTGGACTGATAGTAGTATTCTTTCAGACTTTTAGATGGCTATTAGATAAACATGATTATAAAAGGTAAATCTGTTTAAAGTTTAGAAGTTAAGTGAATTTTTTTCCAATTATGCTAATACATACAGAATTATTAAAATTACTAAAAAGAGTGAAATAAATTAAGTTTTTAACAAAAAAAATAGAACCGACTTCAAACGGTAAAAAATAAAATTGTTCAGTACCTACTTCTTCTTGCTTATGATAATGACTCTTAAAACTATTTTTGAAGTCGGGCCCTTAGTGAAATGTCCTGTCTTAGTAAATTTAGTGTACCTTTCGTTCTGAATGGGTCGGTGCCTAATACAATATAGCTTTAACAGTCATTACCATAAGCAAGAAGAAGTAGGTACTGCCCCACTGTCTGTACTGTCGGTGCCAATTTAGAACGAATGGTACGACATTTACTAAGGGCCCGACTCCAGAAATAGTTTTAAGAGTCATTATCATAAGCAAGAAGAAGTAGGTACTGAACAATTTTATTTTTTACCGTTTGAAGTCGGTTCTATTTTTTTTGTTAAAAACTTAATTTTATATTTTTTACTTGGCAGTAACATAAAAACTCTTTGAGATGATAAAGAAACTAATCCTCTTTCAATATATTTAAGGCAGGACAACGTCTGCGGGGTCCACTCGTATAATATAAAATTAATACAAATAAGCTGGCTAGGTTGATTGGGTTAGACGTATTATGTTTTGCTGACGAGAGCTTGTGAAGAACTCCTTAACAACCAGTAGGGGCTAGGGTGCAGTCATCTTCAACTCTACAATAAATTCCCAAGTGCTATTCTGGTTTGAATTCTCCCTTGTTATGTAAAAATGCTTAATTAAATTGCGTGGTATGTTTATTTAAATAGCTACCTTAAAACATCAAAGGTACTGACTCACCCGTCAGTGGAGAGGACATTGCGCTGCGCTTTGATACATAATTTTTGTGCCAACATTTTAATTTTTTCACATATTCACAAATATTATTTCATCGCTACAGACGCATACATTTCTAAATATGTCAATTTCAATTAACAACGTCATTTTCTCTGCACCGACAACACTGACACCGACACACACACACACACACACACATACACTAGTTTTATATAGCTAGAAGGCACATTGTGCATGCACGTTGGAACAAGGGGTTCGCCCGTAAAGGCTACTCCTCTGACGGGTGTTATACATGTTCCTGTGATGCTCTAAAGTACCTACTAGTGATTCGCCCTTACTTCACATGATTGTTATCAAAAAACAAAAATTACATTAATGATTCTTAATACGAAAAAATATTTATCATTATTATAGTTTAGATTTCTTTCATGGAAAATATATTATTTTCATGATTGAATAGAACTAGTATGAATATAGTAAGAATAGGTATATTGTTAGTGCAGATTGGTGCAAACAAGATTTATCAACTTTGGTCCGAGACCTTACAGTTACCACACGACACAGTAGATAAAACTCTACAAGAGTAAAAAGGTTATAGTTTGCTAGTTTTCTTATCTTACACCAATTAGTGTAGAGAGTTAGAGCGGTTTGAAATTAGCATATTTTTCAAGGCGTAATTTTGCTTTCGAAAGCACGTGTACACGCGAAACGTCGAGATATTACATTTTCAGGTGCAAAAATTACGCGAGTGTAAAAGCGTTTTCCGAAACGGAACGGCCATTTCGACAGACACGCCGAAAAATATAGTTTGAAACCGCTCTTAAGCAGTGTTTTGCTATTTTAAAATGCGTCCAATTCTTTTTGTAAGAGCATAAAGTTCAAACATTAGGAAAACAAGTTGGTAACTATTTATGCTAGAATTTTAAAGTTCGCAGCGTTACATCCCTAAATGATGTCTTATGGAAGGACTGGTGACAAGAAATTGTATTAGCGCGTGACGTGAATTGCTTACAAAGTTTATAGCTATACTATTTATGTATCTTTATTAACATCTACAGTATATTTTAGGTGGACAGTTCTAGGGTTTCACTAGAATACGTTTTTGAAGCTCTAGTGGTTTAGTCATAATAATCATTTGATAATGATAAGTTACAACTTATTTTATTTGGCAGTAATGATCGAGTAAACCAAACTGTGGATTATTATGACACAGTCAAATTACGTTTGATTTTAATTTCGCCGGTAATATAGGTATGTTATTATTAAACGAATTGTGAATGTAAACTAACATTATAGTTATATATCAGACGTCTTTACTCACTTTATTAATGACGTGAGTGCCAGTATACTTAAAAATGAATTACCTGATATTTTTCATTTTAAATTTTAAAATTAAAAAAATATTTTTCTTCTTACTTAAAACGGAACACTTAAACGATTGTCCACTTTTCATTTCACCTATAAAGTTTTGTTATCACCTAAATACACGAGAAGCGTCCTGCGGGATAAATGTTCACATGAAATAGATACAGTGTGCGACATGCGGCGCCTGCAGAGCTGCGCCCTCAAAGACAGCACTCTGTTTCGGAAGCCTTATGAGCGGTTTGAAAACAACCTACTACTACTAGACATCCATGTTTTTCATCGATTTTTCGTGCTTCTGAGTACGGAAAAACTTCTATAAGGTAAACGTACATAATGTCGACATTGTCCTAATACTCGTCATTCCCTAGAGAAACGGTCAAAAGTGGTACTTTTTTATGAATGACGAGTATCGGGACACTGAAACAAAACTGACGATAGTACGGACATCTACCTTACACAATTTACCATTAAAGGTTTTTTTATTACCTAGATATACAATAAGTGACCTGTAGAAGGAATGGTGATATGAAATGGAAGCAGTGTGCGACATACAGCGCCTGCAAATCTGCTGTTCACCCTCACTATGTGCCCTTATAGATAATAGCACTCTGTTTCGGAGGTCATATGAGCGGTTTCAAAACAACGGACATAGGGTTGGCCACTAACCGCATTTCTAAAAATCCGCATTGGATCAGCGTGCTGGAATAAACTCTGGGCCTCCACAATAGAAAAAAAGGAACCTTTGCTCATCAGTGTGAGAAAAAGGGATTGCAGTCAATCAAATGTCTAGTCTAGAATGCTTTCTATTAAAAAAAACTGAATTTTTATTGATTTTACGCATTTGTGCCCTAAATTAATACAGAAAGCATTTATGAGACAAAAAAAGATTTTTATTTCACCTACAAAGTTTTCTTATCACCTAGATACACGAGAAGCAGCATACGGGAGGAATGTTGACATGGAATTGATTCAGTGTGCGACGTGCGACGCCTGCAAACACTATGTACCCTCATAGATATTCTGACACAGTTACGTAGAAACAAAATATATCAAGTTAAAGTCCAACTTATCCAAAGTTGTACTCTAACATCACGTAAGGTTACTGTGCTATTTGTTCTGGTTTGTAATGTGATCTATTAAATGGAGGTAAAATCCGTCTGCTGCGTCTTTCCCAAAGATTGGGATTTAAAGGTAGAGTTAGTTTTTTAGGAAAAAAATATCTATTTGTTAAATGCATTTAACTAACGTATACTATGCTTTTAACTAACTAGAAAATGCAAATTATAAGTTTCTGAGAAATTTAAATAAGGAACAGGTTTTTTTTTCTTCCAAGATGTGCAAAATGGATTCAAAATAAACACTTATTTTGAAACCATTTTGCACATTTCGGGTGTAACATACGATAAATGTAAGCGTATTGTATCTCACGATTCTTTTTATTAATAACTCTTAAATAAAGCACTTGAGTAGCGTGATATATAGATATAATTCTTTTAGACTGTAAATGGTCAAACTGAAAATAAAGAAAGTTTTTAATAATAAGGATAAAACGAAGATATTAAATTGCTGCGATGATATAAGGTTAGTATGTTCATTTAAACGGTGCATTTGCTTTGTCAGCTATATAAAATTCTAATTTTTGGTGAATTTCTGTTGTTATTTTGTAAAGCTAAATATATTTGTCTGTACAGAAGCGAGTCCGTAAGACTGACGCGAAATTGATTCACCAGGGGACGTGCGCTGCCTGCAAACGTGCCGGATTCAAATGTTCCACGAAACTTTGTACACGCTGCTTGTTTAATTAGATATCTTCTTTTATCGATCAGAATTGATGTTATTGAGTTCATTATGAAAAGGAAAAAAATTCAATGCGTTTGATGTGTTATGTTCACACACAAACAAAGGTGCTAAGAATACTACAACCGAAACACTTTTCTTTATATAATTGCCCTCAAACTTTATACTCTGGATATATGATTTTAAGATATTGCATAGGACATTCATAATGTACCCACGACATGTAATGTTAAAATTGATATATTTATGAAAATAATATTTGTTGTTATTTTGTAAGGCTTCATAGAGTTGTCTGTAAAGAAGCGCGGCAGTAAGGCTGACGCGAAATTGATTCAGCAGGGGACGTGGGCTGCCTGCAAACGTGCCGGATTAAAATATATTATTACCACGAAACTTTTTGCTGACGGTATACGCTCCTTGTTTAATTAGATATCTTCTTCTATCGATCTGGATCGATGGAGCAGAGTTTGTTATTTAGGAAAGAAATTGAAACAGTTCTATTTATATGTAGAAATTGTAGTTGCCGGCAAATTTACATGAAGCAACTGTCGTCCTCTGGAGTAGCAGCGCAACTGGATACAATGTTATAGGCAAGACTCAGATTTGCTTGAATTGCCATCGTCTGCATAGTCTACTTAACATCATGTTGCAGTTCATTTCAGCAACAAGGAAGCAATGTTAGTGAGTTAAAGTGTGGTTAACGATTTGGATTGTACTATTGGAATTTTGTATGTAGAAAATAAACGACTTTAACATTACAAACGTAATTTTGGTTAGAATGGAAATGTGGGCGGGGTAGACGCGACAAGGATATGAGCAACGCTCATATCTCTACAGAAACACGCGATCGCGCTGAGATATGCGTAATGGAGTTGTGGGTGGGGCAGACGCGCCAATGTGGTCATTTTATTACCCATAGCACGTCATTCATCAACATCAGTTTTTTCAAAAAAAAATCCAGACAATAAATAGATAGACTCAAATCGTTTATTACAACTCTTTGTAGTTCTACCGAAATATATTTCTTATTTTGTCAATACACATAGTCGCATTATCTGTTTACTACGAAGCGAAGTGAGGACGCTGAGCACTTATTCGAAATTTATTTACTTCTGGACGTGAGTCGCCTGCAAGCGGAGGATTCAAATGCTTCTCATTCAGGAACGAACGAAATATAAAATAAGACTTTCTATATGATATTTTTACTCTTTTTTAATCCTAAATATTGTCCACTTCTGAGCACAAGTGTCGGAAGTGAGCGAGACATAGGCTTTAGTCCAACACGCTGGCCATGTGCGGATAGACGGACATTATGCCTTCGAAATTAGACTACCAAATAGCGTCACACTACACTAATAATTTTCCATAATACATATTATCTTTTCTTCTATACATAAAAATAAATAAAATAGAAGTGCATGTTTGTAATATTAAAATAATCGCTTTTTACTACATGCATAATAATGTATATATATATATATATATATATATATATATATATATATATATACGGTACATATAACAAAATAACTTTATTTACAATTTTTGTCTGTCTGTATGTTTGTTCAAGCTAATCTCTGAAACGGCTAGACTGGTTTTGAAGGGACTTTCATTGGCAGGTAGCTGATGTAATAAGGAGTAACTTAGGTCACTTTTATTATAGAAAAATTCTAAAACTAAAATCCACGCGGACGATGTCGCGGGCGGCCGCTAGTTTTTAAATATAACGTTCAAAAATACCTAAATTGGTAACTGTTTTTTTTATTATATGTTATAATTCACTTTTAAATAGTAATCTTAGTAAAGCCAAAGGTTAATTTCAAATAATATACTTCGTTAAGTAAAAGGTCACACGTGTGGTGGTATGTGGATAAACTGCAAGGAAGAAAGTTTTAGCGTGCCGTTTATAGTCTGATATTCGTTTTATTTCCACGTCGCATAGAAGAAGTAAGTACTAACTCGACTCTCTAGAGGGCGCGAGCGTAGATTGCAGCCAACAGTTGCTGCAAAATCGTACCCATCCTAAATTTTTACCTTACTACTAGTAGTACCACCACTACTACTACTATTAGTACTAGTACTAATGACGGCCCGTGTCGCGAAACGATTACCATGCCGGACTACCAATCGGAGGGTCCTGGGATCGCTTACCGGCGAAACAGAAATTTGAATGATGAGTTTAAATTTTAGTTCTTGGTATGGGTGTTTTTGTTTCTGTATTTGTATGTGTCCATGGTACCCACGACACAGGGGATATTATTTACCCTACTGTGAGGCTATGAGTGTGAAGCGTTATTTATTTATAAAGGTTGCCTATATTGAAAAAGCTATTTAAATTCTACAGAAATAACACTTAAAGCCACAGGATAGTAATAAAAGCATCGTAAATCTAGTTCACCACAGATTAAGTAATGGTTGGTTATGTTAGGCACAGATCCAGATTGTGGGAACAAATAAAACACTGAAGGTATCTCCCGTCTCAACTCGCCGCTTAGTAGCCTCGCGTAAATAACGATTACGCTTAACTCAGGGATATTACTTTAGAATCGTGCCTTTTGCCTATTACCTTGGATAATTACGAAAAAATTTAACTGCTTCTACATAAAATCACTTGATTCAATTATTATTTATTTATTAATAGAACTATCTTAATCTAGGGGTTACAAAGTAGACTTAAGGGGCCGTATACGAAATTTTGCCGATTTTACTTATTTACCCGATTTAACATTATGAGATTTTGCAGATAAATTACAGTACCTACTTCTACAGGTATCACTGCACAATATAACTTTTCATTTCATTAATAATCTAATACATTAGACACTTTTATTGCTTGCGTCAAGAATTATAATGCGAGATTTAGGTTACTTTAAAAGATGTTTAATGCCGAATCATCATTATTAATAAGATTTTTTTAAAAGGAAACGGATTGATTATAAACTGAAGAGTATTTATGTCAAATAAATTTTACGAAAGATTATTCCATTTAGCCGAAATTTAATGCAATTTCTGGCCCATTTTCTCTCAAAATTGACTAAATTCAATGTTTTTTTTACTAATACATTAGACACTTTTATTGCTTGCGTCAAGAATTATAATGCGAGATTTAGGTTACTTTAAAAGATGTTTAATGCCGAATCATCATTATTAATAAGATTTTTTTTCAGGAAACGGATTGATTATAAACTGAAAAGTATTTATGTCAAATAAATTTTACGAAAGATTATTCCATTTTGCCGAAATCTAATGCAATTTCTGGCCCATTTTCTCTCAAAATTGACTAAGTTCAATGTGTTTTTTACTAATATTTTTTGTATGAGAGTGGCAAAAAGTAGCTCATACACTATGTATGTAATTTTTGAAGCAATACATGGCATTATTTTCGATTTGTTTAGACTTTAAAATGATCCAGAAATATGTGATGTTCTATACCTATTACAGTAATATTTACAAAACTATCACCGGCTTCAGGTCTAAGCAAAATCTAAGCAAAATAACGAAATAAAAATTAAAAAGTGGTTCATTTATTAGTTTATTATTGAAATGATCAGTCATATTGTGCAATAAAACTTATGGAAATTCTGTATTTAAACTGCAAAATCTCCTGTATAAAATGAGCTAAATCAGCGAAATCGGCAAAATTTCGTATACGGCCTCTTAATGCCTATTGGCATTCTCTGCCAGTCAACCTTGGGTATTGGAGATAACTTTAGGTAGGAACTTTAGGCAGGACGAAGAACAGCGACTTTCTACTCAATAACGAATATTTTAATATATTACTTGAGATTACTGTATACAATACTTAAATTAATTACAATTAGAAATAAAAACTTTTATCAAAATCATACATAATAAAATCTAAAAAAATATCTCAAACAGACAATACACACAAATGGACTTTTTGAAAATAACGTATGCTATGATATAACATATGAAATAACATATGCTATATGATAGGATAGATAAACAAACAGACATGTTTATTAGTAATCATAATAAAGTAAGTTAGTTTATTGTAAGGCAAGGATCTCCAAGAAGGTATAAATAGAGACTAGTAGATTCTAGTAAGTACTTTAAGCCACAAAAAGTAATAATAAAATCATGATAACCGTAGATTAAGTAACGATTGCTAATGTTAAACACAGATCCATATTAGAGGAACAAATAAAATGCTTTAGATAATTCCCGTCTCAACTCGCCGCTTAATAGATATATCCTATGTCGTGGGTATCTTATTAAATACAAATAACACAAAACACATAAATCTATTAATCACTGACTAGCTTGAAGCATATGCGAGGCAGACAAATAGAAAAACACATCAGTATTTATGTTAAGTCTCCTTTACACACTCTCAAACTCTAATGAAAGAAACTCTGTTGTAACCTTAAAGTTTGCCTTCATTGAAAAGGCTATTTAAATTCTACACAAAGAATACTTAAAGCCACGAAAGACAATAATAAAAGCATCGTAAATCCAGTTCACCACAGATTAACCTGCGGTAGCGAATGTTAGACACAGATCCAGATTGGTGGAACAAATAAAATACAAATAGAACAGAAATTCTTAACCTATCAATAAATTTTCTGCTTCGCCGGGGATTGAACCTGGGACTCTATGATCGGCAGTCCGATAAGGTAACCACTACACCACACGGGTCTTACGAGATAACGTTTAATTTAGGAATAGGTACTGCTTAAAAACCATGCCAAAACTACACTTTTCTAAAATCTTGCAATCTTTGTTGTTGTAAGTGGACAAACGAGTTTGATCACATGAAGGTTTGTTATTAAAAATACTATATTTGCTAAATAGATAACAACAAAAAAGATCTTATCCTAAAAAATAACAATTACAAATAACACAAAAGGTAAAAAAGGTGCAGAAAAACACACAAATCAATGAATTATTGTTTACGAATCACTGAATAGCTTGAAAGATAGGCGAGGCAGATAAATAGAAAGTCATATCAGTATCTATATTAACTCTCCTTTACGTACATTCTCAAACGCTAATAAAAGAAACTCTGTTGTAACCTTAAAGGTTGCCTTCATTGAAAAGGCTATCTAAATTCTACACAGAGAATACTTAAAGCCACGAAAGACAATAATAAAAGCATCGTAAATCGAGTTCACCACAGATTAAGCAGCGGTAGCGAATGTTAGACACAGATCCAGATTGGTGGAACAAATAAAACACTTCAGGTATCTCCCGTCCCAGCTCGCCGTTAGCCTCACGTAATACGCCGTAATAGCCTCGCGTAAATAACGATTACGTTTGACTCAAAGATACCACTTTAACTACTTTCGAATCACGCTACAAATGTGCAAGGTGTCTACAACTACTGCAACTGAACAGTTTAATAAAGTTTATAAGCCTTTAAGTATTTAGAATAAAATATTTTGAAAATTAAGGTAATTTACTAATTATATTGTTGATTTATTTACTTATTTTACTATTGATCGACGTGCCTCTGGAATTCTCTTCCGGAACACAGAAAACTGTGCTCAAAGCCCTCATCCAAAAAGGGTATTTTTGCTCAAGTAATGAGCAAAAACTTTTTGCTCTTAATTTAACAAGACTATGTATTATGTCAATTATATTTTCGTCTTATAATTATTTATTTCTTTTCATATTTATCGCACATACACATGTACGTATATGTTTTTATTTATCATATTTCACTTACAATTTCTTTCTTTCTTTCTTTCTTTTGATCCTTCTTGCTCATAGTTTTTTTATTCTTGTTGCACCACCTTTTTATTTTCTACACTTCTTAAAGGTTAGCTGGTAAAAAAAGCAAATAGGCATTAATATCGCCTTTTGCTCAAATTTTAAAATAAATAAATAAAAAAAATAATAATTAGTGATTTATTTATTTACCATAACCTATTTCACTTGGCTGTTTTGAGACGTAAAAAGGGTTGACTTTTACGTCTCATCGCTGGGCAAGGGTCTCTCTCCATTATCGGGGAGGCCCGAAGCTGACTTCACTCCACCATGTTGCTCCAATGCGGATTGGTGGAGATGCGGATTAGTAGCCAACCAGCTGTCGGATGTTTTCAATCCACCCATGAGGCCTTCGACAAGATTTAACGTCTGTTAACTATAACAATAACGATAACAAATTGTAATTTTATCTTAGTAGCTGTCATTCAATTCAATAATTCAATCTAAACTATAATTGTCAGCTGTCAAATTCTCACATATATAGAGAAACGTCATTGTAAATACCATAGACTGGTAGACAGACGCAAAATTGTACCAAATTGTATTTTTTTTTTTTGTAATTGCGGCTATGATTCATATGATGTTGACAGCCAAGTTCATGTTTTTCATGCTCATCATTTGTGTATTTCTGCTGTTAGTAGTTAACCGTATATTAGTTCATTTAATTTTGTTTTGTACTCTAGTTGTAGTTTGTATGTAATTTTAGCGTTGTTGTAACTAAATTTGTCAGCTGATGGGTTGGTGCTTAGATGTGAGAGCATTAATTAGATTTTTGACTTGTAAGGTACATTTTATAGTTTGCTTATTTGCTTATAAAATATATTATAAAATATATCATATATATATTTATTTATTCTATATATAATATATTTATTGTTATTATGTCAGATAATGATTCTTATTATTCAGCAAATGGATCTGATACCTCATATAACTCTTGCGACGAATCTTCGGATTATGATGCCAGTTTGTTAAAAAATCAGTTAGTGTCAATATTTCAAGATAATTCTAAATGCATGAATGTATGTCACATTAATGCACAAAGTTTACCCAGTCATTTTTCAGAAGTCGAAAGTATGTTTACGTGTGAATACATTCATGCAATCCTCATTTCTGAGAGCTGGTTGAAACCTTCACTTAACTCATTCTTATACCCGCTGCCGGGTTTCGTTTTGGTTCGGAATGACAGAACGGGGAAAGGTGGAGGCGGAGTAGCGATATATCTGCGGTCTACGATTGCGCACAAGATTGTGTTAGCATCACCCTCTACTTATTCTGCCTCTGCCGAGTACCTTTTTCTAGAACTGAACATAAAGGGTCTAAGAGTGTTACTAGGTGTTGTATACTGTCCTCCAACTGTCGACTATTTCTCGTCATTAGAATCTGCACTTGATACCCTCGGGTCCGGGTATGCACATTATTTAATTATGGGTGACTTTAACACAGACTTACTTAAA
The DNA here is from genome assembly GCA_911387765.1 of Pyrgus malvae. Classification (NCBI taxonomy): domain Eukaryota; kingdom Metazoa; phylum Arthropoda; class Insecta; order Lepidoptera; family Hesperiidae; genus Pyrgus; species Pyrgus malvae. The sequence goes on from OU426958.1 coordinate 11,401,189, forward strand.
ATCACACCTCGTGCACAAAAATTAAAATCCATCGTGGAATCTGTAAATCTAACAATTCTACCTTTATCGCCAACTCACTGGAACACGGACACTGATCCCACTCTGCTAGATCTCATTTTTACAGCTTCCCCGGATCGGATACATACTTATGGACAGCTCTCGGCGCCTGGTTTTTCTCGCCACGACCTAATATATGCCTCATATAAAATTAAACCCCCAAAGTTCAAAGCCAGCACATTAGATTTGAGGAATTTTCGAAAATTAAATACAGAGGAGCTTAGGAGTGATGCATCCAACGTGGATTTTTCGCCGGTGTTAAGCGCGTCTACAGTAGACTGTAAAGTTTCTCTTATTAATAATATAATACTGAATCTGTATGACACCCATGCCCCGGTCCACAGAGTTCGTCTAAAGCGTCCTCCAGCCCCTTGGCTTACTAGGCTGGTTTTAATTGCCATGAGGAAACGGAACAGGGCCTGTCGTAAGTTTAAAAAAGACCGTTCCGACATAAATTGGTCAGCTTTTAAGGTGGCGAGAAATCGGTGTAATCAGATGGTTCGAGCTGCGAAACGCCGATATATCCACGAAAATATAGTCAATTCTTCTCCCGCTGATGTGTGGAAGTTTCTAAAGTCTATGGGAATTACTAAACCACCATCGCATGATTGCAGTTTTTCCATTTCTCTCGATTGTATTAACAAACACTTTCTCTCTACTTCTTCTTTGGACCCTGCAATCAGATGTCGTACCTTGAATTCTATTGCATCATTGCAATCACCTTCCATTCCAGTTTTCAATTTCTCGACTGTAAGCCAAGAGAAAATAAGGAAGGTAATTTCAAATATTAAGTCGAGAGCGGTTGGGTCTGATAGCATTGGTAGATCAATGGTGGTCCCGATAATGGAGAGTCTACTACCCTCTATTACCAATATCGTAAACTGTTCTCTGTCGACGAGCCAATACCCCACAAATTGGAAAAATGCATTTGTTCGACCACTTCCTAAGATTTCAAAACCTACACTTCCTAGTCACTTCCGTCCTATCTCTATTCTTCCTTTCCTATCTAAAGTTATGGAAGCCTGTGTACATGAGCAAATCTCCTCTTTCATTTGTACGCATAACCTACTGAGTGTACATCAGTCTGGGTTCCGTCCTGGTCACAGCACCACTACAGCCTTGATTAAAGTCACTGACGACATCCGAAAGGCTATGGATAACAGGAAAGTCACTATTGTGGTGCTGATTGACTTTTCAAATGCTTTCAACACAGTTGACCACGAAATTCTCCTTTCCACACTTTCCCATCTTAATTTCGCACCAACTGCTCTCAAATGGTTTACTTCGTATCTTCGTGGTCGTCAGCAGTCTGTTCGCATTGAACAGGAATGTTCTGAGTGGATGGAAGTAAATGCTGGCGTTCCACAAGGCGGCATACTCTCTCCTTTGTTATTTTCGTTGTTTATCAACTCAATCACTTCCGTTTTAGACTGCTCGTACCATCTGTACGCTGATGATCTCCAATTATATGCCCACTCTAACCTTGAGGATCTAAATGATGCCTTTGGAGTGATAAACCGAAACCTGGAAGCTGTAAATATGTGGTGTTCACAATATGGTATTGTAGTTAACCCGCTGAAGTGCCAGGGAATTCTTGTAGGCAGCTCCAGGTTATTGGCGAAAATTGATTGGTCGGAACTACCCTCCATTGTTTACGATGGCAATGTAGTACAGCTCACCAAAACTGTAAAAAACCTTGGTTTATTAATTGACAGCTGTATGAGTTGGCATCCTCAGATAACGGAGGTTAGCCGAAAGGTTAATGGCACTCTCCAGGCTTTATGGCGGTTTAAAAACTTCCTACCGCAGCACACTAAACTAACATTGGTACACACCCTTGTGTTGCCCATAATTGATTACGCAGATGTGTCCTACCCTGATCTCACGGAAAATCTTCTAAATAAGCTAGAGCGCCTTCTTAACAACTGCATTCGGTTTATTTTCAACTTACGCAAATACGATCATATTTCCAAATTTCGAAGCCAGCTCAAATGGCTTACCATTCGACAAAGGCGTAACTCTAGGATTTTAATGGGTCTGTACTCTGTCTTGCATGACCCATCTTCTCCTGTGTACCTCAAGGAAAATTTTCAATACCTCTGCTCTGCCCATGACAGAGGATTACGTTCCACCAAAAATCTTAGTCTCATTCTTCCGCCACATAATAGTGGATTTTTTCATCACTCCTTCACAGTTCAGGCTATACAACTATGGAACACCCTACCCGAAAATATCAGAAAGGCACCCAGCAAATTGGCATTCAAGAAGTTGGTCCGAGAGCATTTATTGAGTATCCCCACAACCATCTAATCTTTTTTAATAATAAGAGTTCTATTTTTAGTTCCTATAAATATGTGTACGTTTATATGTATGTATATGTATGTATGTATGTATGTATGCATGTATTTATTTATGTGAGTATGTATGTATCTATGTATATATATATTATGTATGTGTATTATAGTGTGTATTATATTATTAGTATGTAGTTATAATATATCATTACTCTACTATAACATTTTTTTCTTCTTAATCATTTGTTCCTGTAGCTTGTTTATTATGAAAGCCTACCTCACATTCTCAACATCACCCAGGGTCGACCGGGAGACAATGCCAATAGGCATTAGGTTTAACCCTTTGTGAATCTTAGTTTTAAGGTGTTTCACATAAATAAATAAATAAATAAACCGGGCACGACGAATTTGCTCTCCGAAACACAGAAACATGCATTAAGTTATTGCGGTAAATCTAATGGTCACCGAACTTACACCCGACAGCACCCATTCGACTTAGCTGCGTAGATGGCTTACACTCTACACCAGCGGCCCGGCTATGTGCACTTCGGGGCAATGACCTAAATCCTTCCCAATTAAAAAAAGGAGTGGCTTAAAAAAGGAGTTTCAGTGGGACACTAAAACGTGGTCATTGATATCGATGGTGCTATTGATAATAATTATACTTATATCAGCAAACTGACTATGAGGTACAGACTAACAGACAAGCGTGTAACAAGTAGAAAATACGAAGGGAATCCTAAAAAACTCACACCGCAAATGCATTCGGCTACCGTGGACGGATTAGAGCATTTTTACAGGGTTTTTCAATTTTCATTTTACTGCATTTTATTTCACTGGCTCGGTTTATGAGGTCAGATTGTGTTGAAGTGATTTATGGAGCTGAGTTAATACACGACTTGTTTTCATAAAGGAATTCTATTGGGAATGAAAATGGTATCTAAGGAAAAAAGAAGGAAGATACTAATATTAATATTTTGATAAAACAACAAATAGATATAAAACACTGTGGGCTGTGGATTGTATATTTTTTCGCATTAGAATGACGTATTTTGTAGGGGTTAAAAAGTACCCTATGTCAACCCTACAAATTATCGGCAAATAAAAGTCGTGAGAGGCGACTAAAAGGGGACTTCCAGGGTTAAGAGCGGGGAGAGTGGGAGCTCGATCCGTCCAGCCATCGGCTCCGGGAAGGACGGCGTGACGGCATGCCACCGTAAGCATTGAAAGTGCAGGAGAGCACATTTGCTCTTCCGAAGATGAGTGTTCCACTGGAACTCCCGGAGTCCTCCCCAAGCGCACCGTGGGGGTTTTACTGCGGTACAAATCCCACATTACCCAGTATCCTCTCCCAAGGTGCAAGTTACCATACGCGCTTACCTTATGACGGTTCCCCCCTTCTCCGATAAAAAAGTCAATCTGTAACAACATTGCAACGCGAATAGAGGACAATCAAACGAACAAATACACTTTTATATTGATAATACTCGTATTGGTAAGGATGCATGAACTAAGCACTAAAATATATGTAGACTAACAAAAATATAATACCACATTTTCTTACGTAGAGTGATTGATTAAAAACATTAATAACATAAATTAAATAGTCAAAGATAAATATTTTATGTGTATTCCTGATGTCCCTTTTGTCTATCGATGAAAATATATTCCATTTAAAATCAATCTGAATTTAAAAATCATCGTGTTGGCATTTAAGTATAATTTAGTGTTTTTTATTTGAATATTGAATTTTTACATTGTAACTATTACTTTGTGATCAAAAATATAGATTTTCATCTATACAATAAGACCCTTTTTGAATTTTAAAACACGGCGGACAATAAACTCACAGAAATGTTGCGCACGAGACATTATTGCAATATGAAGATAACGATGATACAGAATGATGGGGAGATGACGGCAAAGTAGGTCGCGTTTTGCTCGCACACTCTCTAAAATGAGTCCTATTAAATATTGGTAGCCGACTCGGGGATGACTTTGAAGATTGAGCTTTGTAAACATTTGGCTCAGCTCCACCTTAACTAGGGGTGCATTTTAGAACGCATCAAGATGTTCCGCGCTTTTTAACAACGAAAAGTTTTTTTGCTTTTTTCCAACGCTCTAAAGCTAAATCTAGTGACTCGTTACATTGAGTACTTAAGTATATTCATTAAAATTTGTTATTAAACATACAACTGATGAAAACTACTAAAAATAACAAAACTGAGTGAGTCGTGGGACGCCTGGTAAATGTGAAACAATGTTATATTTTATTTAATAAATACAAATTATTTTTAAGTTACCTCGTGGAATAGCCAGTCTATGCCACGACGAAGTTCCAAACCGATGGTTATCTGTATTTCAATCTGTCGTACTTGTACATATGTATGTACGTCATTGAAGGTGAAAGAACCTTCATTGTTCGTTCAGGGCATAAGTATGCACCCGCCCTGTAGACCACAGCTGCACCGATTTGTGCCGTAAAGTAAGTCTTTTATGTTTCGGTGAAAGGTGCGGTTGTCGCCCAAACATACATGATTTTTTTTTATTGAATGGAGTAGCAGACGTGGCCTGCATGCCACGTGGTGTTAAGTGGTCGCTGCAGCCCATAGACATCTACATACAACCTCAAGCAAGCATAGGTAAGTCTTGTCTGAGGTCGTATGCAATTGCGCTGCTACTCCGGAGGCTGGTGGTAGCCTCATGTAAGTGTGGCCAGTAACTGCACCTTTCCACCGAAACACCATGAAATGAAATGAAATGAAATGAAATGAAATGAAATGAAATGAAATGAAATGAAATGAAATGAAATGAAATGAAATGAAAATACTTTATTGTTGACTGTTTACATACATACAGTTAGATGTTTAAAATTATTATAAGAGTTTAAACAGTCTACCATGCTCTGGCATACAATATTATATTACTAATTAAAATTAAATGGCTAAGTAGTCAAATAGTTTTATTTTAAGATCCGCTAAGAATATTCTTAACGGATCATCGGCTTTTGATGCCTACCCACCACTGGGTCAATGAGAGAAAAAAAGCCGGCGGAAAAAAAACTCTCAGGCATTGTTTAGTGTTAATATTTTACGCGGAAGCTCCCCAAACCATTTTAATGCACGTCATCAAAAAATTCGTTTATACTATAGTATACTTTTTTTATAAGCCATTGCTTTAGTTCTCTTTTAAATTTATTACCTGATAATTGTTTGAAATGTATGGGTAATTTATTGAATATTCTAATAGCAAATATGTATGTACTATTTTTGAAAATCTGACATTTCACTCGAGGTAAATATAAAGCGTCACTATCTTTCTGCCTCGTGGGTACATCTCTTATGCGCATGTTTATTTGCTTTTCAAATGAATTTATGTTATTAAAAACGAAAGTACAAATCTCCAATATGCATATACTAGTTAATGTAAGAAATTTCTCTTCGGAAAACAATGAGCGAATAGATTCATCGCTCGCTTTACCATACATTATTCTAAGACTGCGTTTTTGCAATATAAATGTTCTACTAACATTGACAGAGTTTCCCCAGTATATAATGCCATAAGTTAGAAGGGGGTAAATATTTGCATAATAAAAACTTTTAGCTACCTACTTCAAGAGTTGACGCATCCACTAATACTGAAAGCGCATAACAATTGGCAGATATTTTATTATTAATTTTATCAATGTGACTTTTCCAGTTTAAGTGAGTATCTAAGGACACTCCTAGGAAATTAGTTTGTTCTACTTCTTCTATTTCAACTGAATCTAGTTGTATATTTAGATTTTCTAAATTCTGTTTATAATTTTTAAATTGCATAATTTTAGTTTTGTTTAAATTTACCGTGAGGTTCATTGTGTCTAGCCAAGTTTTTATAGTTATTATCAATCTAAGTCTAGTTTTTATAGTTGTTATCAATAGAATTGGTTCACGGAAAAAGTGGGTGCAGCGTGGTACCTCCCCAGGTGAATCATAATGTTAAAGAATGAGGCAGCCATCAACCTCTGAAGTAACAGCGTAACTGCATACGATCTAAGTCAAAACTCAGGCCTTCTTGAGTTGTGTAGATGTTCATTAGGCCTGCAAGCTCCTCTTCTTAAATTCAGAAATAAAAATAATATGTGTATAAGTAATAAAACAGTACAAATTCGACAAATATTGTCGTAATTTTCAAACTACATAAGTAGTAAAAAATCGACTGCCATCAAAATTCAGCCAGAAAATATTATTTATAGAGGTTCTGTTTTCCAAACTAACATTGAAATATCCACTTTTTATCCTCGCCGCTCGGCCGTCGATTTGTTTTATTTTGTGAAAATATTGCTAAGAAGGTCCAACGATAAATAAACCTTTTTACGTCTTGCTTGTGGGAGCTCACCGGCACGGCGCGAAATTTGTTATTATAATTTTTCGAGTTTTTGTATCTGGAAGGAATACAGACATCATTATAGAAAAAATATTAGAAGAATAAAAACAACGCCAGCTTTATTGTTTTCCAAATCGGAAACTGTAGTGACTGTCGCATCCGGCAATTCAGCTTGTTTTGCGAGAAAATGTCACTACTTTTTTATATCTTTGATTCCTTTCGTTATGTCGTCATTGTGCGGAGATTGGAGTCGGAGAAACGGAAACGACTTCTCTTTTGAATAAAATTAACAGTGCATTTTAAGTACACAGTTCTAGGTCATGAACAAACTCAAACTATGGTTTCGTCTTAAGTTCGATTTTCGCATCAATAGATTTGCCGTACAACGTTTCGCGACGAAGTCAAAGTGCACTGTTGTCAATGACGTTCAAAGAGAAAAACATCTTAGACTGTTGTCGGTTACATTTCAAGTAGAGACAACAATTCTTTGAATAAGGATTCAAACAACCCCATACATAAAATCATCATAGAATTTATTCAAGAATCTAACTTCAGTTCTATAGGAAAAATTTTGAATATAAGAAAGATGTTTTTGATGAAGTGCCAATTTTTGCCAAATCGTTTTGTTACTGTGGTGTTATTTTTTTCTTCTTTAGATAAATTTATGCTTCATTTAACGGTCTTAGAAAAAGTCCTATCTGACTGTTCAAAAAGATCCATAAACAAAGTAAAAAAGAAAATTGGCAGCATATTTTGAGATTCAATTAGTTTAAAGTTACAGCAAACAGTTATCTATAAATGAACAGTACTAAAAAGCTTGTAAATACAAATTTGAAACCACGACATGGCAATATGTCATGTTTAACCTAACAAATGAAATTCGGCACACGTGTCTACATCATGGTTTCCAACGACAAATTGGTATTCGGCGGTATTTGCTGTTACTCATCACGTTCATTTACCTACCATCAAAAATGTATTACCTCGCGGTGATGGCTCATTGCTTTAATGTTATTTTTGAGATAGACGCAGGGGAGCGATGACGCGAGACTTGATTGCTTCGCGTAAGGCTAGGAACAGGTATGGCGAAACTTCAGTAGACGCCCTACACGGTAATTTTTAAAAACTTTATAAACAAACGCTACACACTCATAGCCCCACAGTAAGGAAATCAATACCATGTGTCGGGGGTACCATGAACACAAAGACAGGAACACAAACACCCAGAACAAGATCAGAAATTTAAACTCATCATTCAAATTTTGTTTCGCCGGGAATCGAACCCATCGATTGGCAGTCCGGCATGGTAACCATTGCGCCACGCGGGTCGTCTATAAAAAGGGTTTAGTTTGTATTAAAACTAATATCTGGTAAAAATATTTGTATTGTGTATATAACATAAAGACCGCGGTAGGTCATTAAATGACATAGCACTGAATATGATGGCTGCTGATCAATCCTTTCGTTTATAATTGCGTTTGAATTGAGTTTGGCAATTCAGGATAACCCATCTTTCGGTTTTTCGTCCTTTTTAGAGTAGCTAGATTCTCTTTGAAGCAAAATTTCCGTTTGCAGATCCAAACGTACGAGTATATTGGTAAGTTTAAAGGGCTGATTTGATTATTAACATTTAAAAGTAGTTTTCTATTATTTTACTGTCAGCATAGAACCATCGCGGATTTTCTCTACATCAGTCATTGCCCTAAGGCCCCAAAGTCGCCGTGCCTACACAAGAATTCGTGTCGATTCTAAACACGAACTGTGTACACTGCTCCGGCGTTGACTAAGAAAAAAATCGTGTCTGCGCTAGACACGACGCGCGAGGTTTTGCTGCGGTGCGGTGGTTTTCGTGCCTAAGTCCGACAAAATTTTTGGCGTTTACATGATGAATTTGTCCTGTCTGCAGCAGTCACGACGACTTTTCTTAGCGTGTACAAGGGGCCTAAAGCAGCGAGTGGGGCACTTGAGGGAAATTGCACTCCGCGCGCTCTATCGAATGTTTTGTACACGCGACCTGCATCACTCGCGCCACTCAAAGGAACCCTTTCATACTTCCTTTCTAATTTATACTTTGTACACACCCAAACGCAGAACGGTAGTGTTGTCTTATAAGTCGTTATATTTCTCAACATTGCTGCATTGTCATTTTATGTTTTGTTTGCTTATTTCATTATTAAGCTGATTATTTGCAGTGTTTCGCTAGGGTTTGAAAGGATATTTAATAGTTTTGTCCTCTTATTCATTGAATCCTGTAGGATATTGAATATTAGTTGCAAAGTTCAGCGTTAAAAGAAGTAAAGTATAAAGTTAGCATGATCAGGAAATTTTGTACGTTTTCTCATGATCTATACTTGTAGATATAGACTAAGATCCTTTAGTTTCATGAAGTCACGGCATGGTAAATTAAGATGTTTTTTGCTTAATTTAAGGATTTTGTAAACCAATTCAGTAATAAAAAGATACCACAGGGGCATACTAAAATGTAGGACTGACAATTGGTACCTACTCGTACTATTAGCCACTATCAATCTTAAGAGAAAAAAACTATTGCTTTATAGGAGTGACAGAACAAAACATGATAATTCCGTGATGTCTAAGTTTTCACCAAAGGTCAAAAACCGGCAACTACTTTGCCATTGTGCAATTAAAAAAATATGTTTTCTAATGAATAGATAACTGTAAAAGCTTATCAAGTAGTTTTTAATAAAAAAAAATATCTGTATTTGTGTATATATTTTTTATGTAAAAAATGGAAATATCATGTTCTGATCACATCTGACGACCAATCAATCTGCACACTAGAAATGTATGAAATGTATCATGTTTTGTATTAATTTTGTTTATGAATGTTTTTAAACCTGGAAATATCATGATTTGCGTCAGAATTTTAGCTTCAGAGGCTATTTACTACAAAAATCAGCACGATTTGAACCACTCCAGTCTAACGGGCGTAACATGGTATACTATCGAATGTCATTGCAAACTTGTCTTTTTTTTACAATAAGTGGTATTGTCATGTTATGTTATGTCACTCCTCGACTCGGTTGTACTTAGTGAATAGCCTAGTGCTTATCCTTTAAATTATAGTTTTTACAAAATTCAAACCCGTTTTTACGTTATTTAAACAACTCACAAAGGATTAACCAGCCGCAATTAACACACTCTGATGTGAAATTCATATTAGGATTACTAATAATATCAATGTGATGTGATGTGAGGTTAGATTCGCGGCTCCCATAATAAATATCATTTAGGGCAAAGCAAATATAACGCGCAAAATGATTCCAAATTGAATTTCGCAACTCCAAATAACATCAAAGCAATAAGGCATGGTAATGTGGCATGAAATTAAAATACTAATGAATTGTAGTGACGTAAAATAGACGTATCATTTACGTCTATTTTCATTAAAATGGAAATGATTTCTGTTTATACAGTTTCATTTACACGGTAATGTTTGCCTGTACGTTGCTAATTCAATAAAGCGGTGAATATTTTACCTATTATGCAAATCCTATATTTGGGTTAAAGTTTGGGTTATGTCAAGTTGGTTTTAGAACTTCAGATGTAAATACGACCCATTATCTTTAGAACTATGATGTGTTACTATAATTAAATATTGTGGTGCCCTGTAATCTTAGAACAATCCCTTGATTTAATATTAATCTCTATTTTTGTATAAAAAAGAAATTGCTAAGAATATAGGGATGCTTGAAGTTTAGTAGGACGTGTTATAAAAATATCTTTGCATAGAACTATTTGGTTCGACTGCGTTTTACTTTGTACCTATTTTTATCTTTAAAGAACACCTTTGTGTTTCGGTGAGATGTTATATATGGCGTACAAAAATTACTGATTTAAAAATCAATTTATTTATCTTGTAATTTCGTAGATACATTTATTTTTACTGGTATAAGTGTCAAATAATATACCAGGTACTTATAGGCAACTATAGGTGTCAAAGAAGTGCGCATGGCATGTTAGCGTAGAACGCAAGCGATCTATGCGACCAAGCAGAACAGGCACGGTGGGTGACCGCTAGTGGAAAAAAAATCATGCGCGCTTAAGAGGGCACGTTAAGCCGTCGGTCCCGGTTGTTGTCGATAGATAACAGTCGTTAAGCCTTTTCGGAGGCCTTACGGGCGGTTTGAAAACATCCGACAGCGGGTTGGCCACTAACCCGCATCTCCACCAACCCGCGTTGGAGCAGCGTGGTGGAGTAAGCTCCAGGCCTCCCCAATAATAATGGGAAATGACCCGTGTCCAGCAGTGGGACGTAAAAAGGGTTGTAGCCAGCCAGCCAGTCAGGTATCAAAAGTCTTAAGAAACATAAAACCTACTTATTTAAACTATATTATTTTCCTGGTAAATGTGAAAATACCATCGATGGGTAATATGTCCTCGATTGCGAAAGTGTTAATAAATACTTTTTACCAAGCAGCGTCTCTTTAACAGCTAGCTTACAAGTATTTTCAACGATATTAATTTTCATATGAGATGATGGTATTTTCATTAAACGTGCGAAGATATTGCATAGCTTAAAGATCTGGGAAAGTTGATGTAATTGGTGTTGAATATTTTTTAACACGCTTTTATTAACTTGACCTGTATGTATGTATGTATGAATGTATGTAACGGAATCTTTTAACTTCATTTTCACTAACTTCTAGGAGTCTGATTAACTTGAAAATTTGCACAGGGGTCAAGGGCCGATGACAATACAATAATCTCATAATTTTATATTAAAGCCCTAACTAGGATTATCAGGATAAAAAAAATATGCGAGGAGCGGCTGATAAGTTCGTGGCCTAAGGTACTTAATGAAACAAATATAAAGTTTTATATTTTTAACACGTCTAAGCGTCTGATTAACTTAAAAATTTGCACAGGTGTCAAGGGCCGATGACAATGCAATAATATGAGAATAAAAATCCAACAAAAAAATTAAAAACTTTTATTTTACTGTAAAAAAAAGCGTGGGGTGGATAAGTACTATTGACACCATGCACCCCACGCTTTTTTTTACAGTAAAATACATTTTCTTCTTATTTTTTACTTTTTAGTTCGTATTTTCACAAAAGCGTGTTTTTTAGTTGTTTAAACTACATTATTTATTTATCTACCTACGCTGTAATGAAATAATTATTTTATACCAACTATTGATGATGGTAAAAACATGTGTCGCTTAATCGATAGGTAAGTAAAATCTATACTAGGGAACAATAAGCTCCGGCAGACTTACCAGGCTACCGGAGTAAGTCCCTGTAGCTTCGAGATTAAAGTCCCTGTAGCTTGGAGATTAAGAATAGAGTTACGGTAACCCCTGCCTGATCGTAAGAGGTGACTAAAAGGGGGCTTCCGGGGTTGCAGACGATGAGAGTAGGAGCTCGACCCGTCTAGCCAGCAGCCCCGGAAAGGACGGCGATGTGGGCGTGGCCGCATGCCTCAGATGCGCTCTTCTGCACCCTCAGTGCAGAAGAGCGCATCTGCTCTCCTGAAGATGGGCCCGTTCTGGGGCGCCGCGCGTGGAGATCTCGGAGTTCTTTCAAGCGCAGAGGCAGGCCACCGAGGGGTTTTTAGTGCGGTACAAATTCCACATAACCCGGTACCCTCTCCTAAGGTGCTGGGTACCTTTTGAAGGTTTCCCCTCCCCCTACCAAAAAAAGGCTACCGGAGTGGCAGTATACGATCTCAGAAAATACTCAGGCTCGTTTGAGACTGTGTCCATGGACTGTAGGCGCTAATTAACACCACGATGCATGCTTGTGTGTTATTCCATTTTAATAAAAAGGCATTCCACCAAAAACATTTTCATGTAAAATATATATTACAACATAATATATATTTATTTCCGCAAAATAACATGCTCAGAAAATGGTTTACAGTTGCCTAAACTGAACAGAAACCTGTAATATAGACAACTAGACTCTTCCTAGATTGATTCTAATATATTATAGCCATGATACTTCTAGGTGTAAATGTGAAGATTTATGTTATACTTTCAAATAAAAAACTATAACTAGGTAAGGAAAACTAAACCTACCAAAAATTTTGAGAAGAATACAAAATATATTGATATCTGTAACTTTAAAAATTTTAATATGCAACTATGAATGTGTGTGTGTGCGTACATGTGTATTTTACCAGTGCCAGTAAGAGTGATTGTGGTAATCATATTGGAACTAAAATGAGATTTTCAGTATCATCACAGGCAAAATTATTTATAGCTGGTATGACTGTCTTTTTGTTGAATGAATTGATGAATTTAGATCATATAGTCGTAAAATATTGCCGATACGAGTGAATATGCTTTACTGTATAAAAAAGTTACGAGATCTTATAATATGTAGAACCAAGCTCGTAAATCTACACGCACTAAGTCTACCAGCCTTAACATCACCAACTCCACATCTTAGTTCATCTTAGTCTTAATCAATACGTAGCTTCGCCGTACATCAAGTATATAAAGTTGGAGAGTAATAATAAAATGTCATTTTTGTCTGTCTGTCTGTCATTGAAACGGCTGGACCGATTTTGACGGGACTTTTACAGTCACGTAGCGGATGTAATAAGGAGTAACATAAGCTACTTTTATTTGCCGTTATTAAACTATAAAAATAAAACTGCACTCCCGTGCCTCCAGATTAGGTCCACAACGCCGACCAAATATAGGCCGGTGGATTATACATGTCGGTAGTGGGAGAGAGACCAGTGCATTAAATACATGGCTTTCGCAGTACTAAATGCTGATGGTGGTAAAAAAATTGTAAGAATAATAAATGTAGATACTAACTTGTAATATGCTGTGGTTGCTATCAATAACCTTATTGTATTTGTATTTGCACTTTTCGTGTACGATTTTTATTACATTTCAATACAAAATTCAATTAAAAAGAACAGATCAGATGAAAGCTTCCAATTTCAGTAGTAATGCTGTAATTAGTATCTAGTAAAAGTTTCCTATTCTTCAGCTATACTGTAATTACGATGCGTAGAAATTTCATTAAATATCTTTTTAGGCAATGAGGAAGTCTCCATTTCCTCTGAGACGATTCCTCTCGTTTTATATTCCGAGTAAAGTCGGCCTCATCAATTATACCAATATACTCGAAGAGCTGGTTTAGATCAATCCCAGATCTGTTGCAATACATGTTTGATGAGTATTAATGCGCTATTGGTAATTTCGTGTCAATTTAAAAGATTTATTTAGGTTTAACATTTACATTTGGATTTTATTTTATTTTTCATAAAATTTTTGGTCCAATTTAGGATGTAAGGATCTTTTATTTTTAAATACTATATATAAAAAAAATATCTTAGAAACGGCTTCAATGATTTTCATGAAATTTAGTGCCCAGGGTTTCGGGGGTGATGTGTAGATTGATCCAGCATTTTATTCGTATTTTTAGCGATAATCAACTTAAATATAAACTGTAAAATATGACTCTTACTGACATCTATTGGAAAATATTAATAATAAAGTGGCGTAGAACGCCGCAAACGTCATCCGCCAATCCGCCGTTCAAACAAATGACAATGACGATCTGAAAGACCTCTATAAAAATTTCGTTGCTGGAAATAGGGCTTACTTGGTCGAATGGTTACGTAGGCTGACTGCGAAGCTGGAGACCCGGGTTCAAACTTCAATGTAGCATGTTACGTTTTTTTTAATTGGAAGCTATTTCAGATGGCGGTGTTAAGTAACACTAAGCCAATGAGTGTTTTACTTAAAATTAATCCAAGAAAATCAATTGTTTTTATCCGAGAAACGCTCTTTCGTCCAGGTACTAATTTTTTACAAAAAACAAAGACAAAGCCGAAACCAAGCGGGCAATAACTTGGCCAGTGTAGTAAATTATGGTAGAAAATAGTTTACTTTAATGATACTCGGAAAATGAAAATGAAGAAAATGTTTGACAATATGGAGTGGTGGTGGTCCCAACCCATGGTCGTTAACACACAACTTCAAGTGAGGCACAGTATTGTCTGAGGTCCTATTCAGTTGCGCTGCTACTCCACAAATGGATGGTCGTCTCATATTAGTCTAGCCAGCAACCAAAAATATCAAAATAAAAATTGCTTCTTGGCAGAAATGGTAGTGGTGGTGCCTCACCTCTCGGACCTACATATTTGTTAGACATTTGGAAACAGTATTTTAAATAAATAATGTAGTTTAAAAAACTAAAAAACACGCTTTTGTGAAAATACGAACTAAAAACTAAAAAAATAAGAATAAAATGTATTTTACTGTAAAAAAGCGTGGGGTGCATGGTGTCAATAGTATCTTAAAAACCACCCCACGCTTTTTTGTACAGTAAAATACATTTTGTTCTTATTTTTTTAGTTTTTAGTTCGTATTTTCACAAAAGCGTGTTTTTTAGTTTTTTAAACTACATTATTTATTTTTATTTTTTTAGTAGGATTTTTATTCTCATATTATTGCATTGTCATCGGCCCTTGACCCCTGTGTAAATTTTCAAGTTAATCAGACGCTTAGACGTGTTAAAAATATAAAACTTTATATTTGTTTTATTAAGTACCTTAGGCCACGAATTTATCAGCCGCCCGTCGTATATTTTTTTATCCTGATGATCCTAGTTAGGACTTTGATGTAAAGTTATGAGATTATTGTATTGTCATCGACCCTTGACCCCTGTGCAAATTTTCAAGTTAATCAGACTCCTAGAAGTAAGTGAAAATGAAGTTCAAAGATTCCATTACATACATACATACATACATACAGGTCAAGTTAATAAAAGCGTGTTAAAAATAGAAAGCAGAGGAAAAATTACTAACGCACACTGTACAGGTGGTGTAAAAAGCCACCTTATAAATAATTTAAAGCGTGTGCCAGATATTTTTTACTTTTCTTATCATTTTCGTGACACAGTTTACAGTTCTTGCCACATAATATTTCGGCTCAAAAACCTACTAAAACTTCTATCGTGTTGCCGTTGTAAAATTCACAGCAGCATTTCGGTATAAGCCGGAATATTTTGTATACTGTATTACACTTTATGAAGACTCTTGTCTTCTGTGTGTTTAAAAGACTTGCCTAAGGCTCTGTTATATTCAAGCGTGTTTTTATTTAAAAAAGTAGGTAGCAAACATGTAAATTATAAACTTTTTGTTGTTAAATGCATAATGAAAATCAGTATCGTTAACCCACGCATGTTCAACTGTGCTACAGTTCTGGAATATAATATTTTTATTCTATTTTAACTTAAATGTGTATTAAATAAATTGTTTATACTCAAAGGAAATCATAAAAAAATTGTGGCTTTTTCTAAGCAAGTCAGTGAAAATGAAAAAGACAATTTAGAATGTTGACGATCGCCTATAAGAACATTTAATTGAAATACGACTCCAAAACCACACAGTAGTAATTTTTTTAAACCTTTTTTTATGTCCCACTGCTGGGCACAGGTCTCCTCTCACAAGTGAGAGGGATTTAGGCCATAGTCCACCACGCTGGCCAAGTGCGGATTGGTGGACGTCATGCTTTCGAGAAATTATGAATTCTTCTCAGGCATGCACGGCGATGGAGAACATCGTAATCAATTTAATATCACGATATTTTCCATCACCATGGAGCAGCGATAAATGCGCACATTACAAATTTCTTTTTAGAGGTTCGCGCCGAGGATTTGAACCCGGGATCGATCGCGTCGAAGACAGCGGATTTATACCACTCGGCCATCGCTGCTCTTATTAAGTATTATTAAGTAGTAATTTACAAATGCATTTTAGAAAAGTAAGTGTTGACTGTATGATTTTGATCAGGATAGTAATATTAAATTAAAACTATGTTATACGGCATAAATGAATTTGGAAACAGTATTTTAAAAAATAGTCATGCAGATGAAAAATTACTGACGCACACACTACATGTGGTGTAAAAAGCCGCCTTATAAATAATTTAAGGCGTGTGTCAGATATTTTTTTTTACTTTTCTTTCTTTCATTTTCAAATATGAATTCAAAATCTAAAATATTATAAAGCTACATGAAATAATACTGAAGTAAAACTGAAAAATATTTAATGTGTGTGATGGAGCTCGCCAAATCGCATGAGCCGCCCGTTTAATGCCCATGGGCGATACAGAAATATTTTTCTTTTATTCAATTAATTATCAAACGCAAGTGGTCTATGCAGCTAATCTAAACGGGCGCGGTCGGGTGTGAGATGGTTGACAGCTAGTGGCAAAAAAAAAACATGAGCGTTTCCGCGTTTCGGATGGTACTTTAAGCCGTCGCGTCGGTCCCGGTTGTTGTCGATAGATAACAGTCGTTAAACCTTGGAGGCCTTATGGGCGGTTTGAAAACATCTGACAGCGGGTTGGCATCTCCACCAACCCGCATTGGAGCAGCGTGGGGGAATAAGCTCCAGGCCTCCCCAATAAGGGGGCCATCCGAATGGGAGCCGTGTCCAGCAGTGGGACGCAAAAAGGGTTGCAGCCTATTGCGTACTTCGAAAATACATAAACGCTCGATAAGGTATTTATAAGAGTGTTATAAATATGGTTAGCTGCAAATCTGTATCAAATAATCAAAACTGCCAGAAATACCTATAATTGAAGTGAACGCCCGTTTACGCTCATGGCCGATCTCGATCCGAGATCTCGGCCTTTTTAGCGAGATTGATCTTGGACGAAAAAAGGGCGAGATCTCGCGAGTTTAACGAGATTGCACTAGAGCATAAAAACGTCTTATTCGAAGCGACACGGATGAAGTTGCGATCTGTCTGAGATAGTTTTATTTAATTGATAATAATATCTCAGTTTAATAGTCAACTCAACTTATATAATAAGTTTCATTTTTTTACCATTCCAACTTGGCGGGTTTTCATCACACCAATACTTCTGAAAAGAGCAAATCTTGCGGAGGTAAGTTTTAGAGTTGAACTTTTTTCCTTCATTAAAATTTCAAAACCCGCCAAGTTCGAATGATTAATATCGGTTATGATTATTATTAACTTGGCTGTAGTTTAGATTTCAACTCTTTTTTTATGTACAAGAACTCTGCCTACATTTTTACATTTATGTTTTTGGTGGGATTTCATTTCTTTTTGCTCAGTTTGCTTTATAGTACCTATCGCAACGTTGTTCATATCATATTATTATTATTAAAATGAAGTGTGTCTGGTCCACCAGATGTAATAATAGCTTTATGTAACAGGTAATAATATAAACATTTATTTTAAACTGCAATACGATACGGTGCACGACATCTTGGGATGAAATGGATTGTTTTGTTTATAGTTCATTTTAAAACGTAGAAAGTTATCTATAATTTCTTTTTTTTATGTTCTGATATTTTTTTTCGTGTATTATAATTTCTTTTTGCACTTGACCATTTCCTATTTTCTAAAGTTTTCCTTTACTTTTATGCTAACGACTACCCCGATGCCAAATTTCAGATTTGTAGGTCTTAGAGAAGTATGACCAACATTTTTATACATCATAATGATAATGACTATAATCTGACTCGCACTTGACCAATTTCCAATTTTCGATGTTTTCTTTACTTTTTTAAATGTTAACGACTATCCCCATACCAAATCCCAGATTTTTAAGTCTTAGAGAGATAAGAGATTTATTTATTTATATAAGTACTCATTACAGCTAACATTACAGGCTAACCTAATGCGTTAGCGTAGATTACATATTACATTTCATTATTTAACTATATTATATGTTGGCTATACAAATATAAATATACATTAAAAATATCATTAAAATTATATAATAATTAAATGTCAAATTACACATCACATTATAAATTAAAAACAATAGTCATATAGAACGGTTTTTACTCACTTGATTTATCGGGATTGCCCGACTAGTTTCGGACCAATCCGTGGTCCTTAATCATGAGCTCCCGCCGCTCGCCGCGAAGTGACGACGGAGACTACGGGCCGCCGCGCGTGTCGCCCGGCTGCTGGGTTCGGGGGGGTTCGGGGCCGCTTCGTCTTCTGTAGCACTCGTGTCGTCTCGCTCGTCGTCGGGGTCCGCGTGTGCGCACAGATAAGGTTTAGGCTGAGCGCATACAATGCTAACTGTGTCGCACTCCAGGCGATCCGATACACCCGGACTCGACGCAGTGTGAAGAACTGGTCTCCAGGCTGAAGGTACAGTCCATCCACTATCACGGTTGTAGTTCGGATGACGACTAATTTCAATAGCTTCGCGCACTTTCCGGGGTACTGAGAACTTTTCCCTCGCCAGAACAGACACCTTGTCAAAGCGTATGAAATGAGTCGTCTCCGGGTTGTGGGCATGTTCAGCGACTGCAGACCCTCTGCTGTCCATATTCTTCACACTGCGAATGTGTTCGGACACCCTGGTCGCGATGTTGCGTCGAGTTTCACCAATGTAACTCTTGCCACAGTCGCATGGTATCATGTACACGCCCGGTACGTTCAGTGGATCACTGTCTTTCGGTGAGCGTAGGAACTCCCTAACCTGCGCCGGTGAACGGTAAATCGTCTTTATGCCGAATCTAGAGCGTAATAAATGGCCGATTTTATCCGTAACACCTTTAATGTAGGGTAAATAAGCTGGTAAACGTTCTACGCCCACCGGTCGTCGCTTTGCACTCCCCCCCACCAACCGCAGGCTCTGCCTCCATGTGTAGCCGTTCGACTCCAGTACGTTTCTCACATGGTGTAACTCGGAGTTTACGTACTGGAAGTCACATAAACTTAGGGCTCGGTTGATTAGCGTTCTGGGTACCGAAGAGAGATGGGACGGGTGGTGATGCGAGTCTGCGTGTAAATAACGGTCCGTGTGTGTCGGCTTCCGGTAGACTGTGTGTGACAGTTTACCGTCAGGCTCACGGCAGACTAACACGTCCAGGAACGGTAGTGATCCCTCATTTTCTTCTTCCACTGTAAATTTTATTTTTGTGTGTACAGTGTTGAGGTGACCCAAGAACTTAGGAAGCGCGTCCTTTCTTATGATAGCGAAGACGTCATCCACGTACCGCCACCAATAGCGTGGCCTTACTGTGGCACTATTCAACGCCTCATCCTCAAACCACTCCATAAATATATTAGCTACCACTGGAGCAATCGGAGAACCCATAGCCACCCCATCGATCTGCAAGAAATACTCGTGCCGCCAGACAAAATAGCCACTCTTCAGACATAGTTCTACCAGTTCAGTTGTCCCAGTGGGTACATCAGAGTTTTCTAGAAGCCTAGATATGATGTTTATTGAGTCCTCCACTGGAACGTTGGTGAACAGCGAAGCCACGTCGAAGCTGACCATTATCTCTGTGTCTTGCATACGAACATCCGCCAACAAATCGACGAAGTGGGCCGCATCCTTCACGTAGCTGGATGTTCTGCCAGTGAAAGGCTGCAGCACTGTTGCTAGGTGTCTTGACAGCTTGTAAGTCGGCGAGTCGATTTGACTTACTATGGGTCTCAACGGCCAGTCCGGTTTGTGCACTTTCGGTAAGCCATATATCTTGGGTGGTGTGGGGTTATGTGGTCGGAGGCGGAATATAAGGTTGTCGTCATAGTGCTTTTGCATAACTTTGATAACTTTCGTGGTCACCCTAGCTGTCGGATTATAAGCCACTTTTTTGTATATCGTTGGGTCGCTCACTAGTTGCGTTATTCTATATTCATATGCAGACGTGTCAACCACAACCGTGGCATTTCCCTTATCCGCGGGTAGAATAAGTCTGGTTTCATCCCTGCGCAGGTCCCGAAGGGCTGTCATTTCTTCTGGCGTGATGTTGCGTTTCGGGGGTTTTGACCGGCGCAATAGTGTCGACACATCTTGTCTAAGACATTCCGCATCCACGTGAGGAATTTTATTCCGCACTATGCTGTCTTCCAAATTCGTAATTATTGTCTCCACCGGGATTTTACGAGGGGATGGTGCAAAGTTAAGACCACGAGATAACACTTTCTCAGAAACCGGATCAAGCACTTTTGAGGATAAGTTGATGACGGGTGTTTTCTCATCTGCGTGTGCGGCCCGCCTTAGAGGTTTGTTATTATGCGGGTAGGTTGAGCGGCTACCATTACGATCATTATTTAAATTAATCAACTTATTTTTGTGCCGCGTTTCAATGCTGTTTCCGGTTGCTTCTGTTCTGCTGTACGTCATTGCATCAAGCACCAACCATAGATCTTCTTGTAATACCACCGCAAGTTGTAAATGAAGGTCGTAAAGTACTTTGTTTATATGTGTCAATTTACGGTGGTAATCCGCGATGACCCGAGACAATAGCTTGATGTTCGCGACTCGAAAAAACTTATCGTAATCCCGAATGCACTTCACTTCCTTGATACGAGCAAACTTCGGTATAACATTACTGTCCCGGCACTGCACAACGTATTGAAGACCGCACTCGAGTTTCTTACGTTTAAGTCTTAACCGCGTAAACTCTTTCACTTTTTGTAGCCATATCGCACCGTAACGATAAACTATTTTGTCCTTAAATGTATTGTGAGTGTCTTTATTCATTGTTATATAAAACGGTTTTTACTCACTTGATTTATCGGGATTGCCCGACTAGTTTCGGACCAATCCGTGGTCCTTAATCATGAGCTCCCGCCGCTCGCCGCGAAGTGACGACGGAGACTACGGGCCGCCGCGCGTGTCGCCCGGCTGCTGGGTTCGGGGGGGTTCGGGGCCGCTTCGTCTTCTGTAGCACTCGTGTCGTCTCGCTCGTCGTCGGGGTCCGCGTGTGCGCACAGATAAGGTTTAGGCTGAGCGCATACAATGCTAACTGTGTCGCACTCCAGGCGATCCGATACACCCGGACTTATTTACCCTACATTAAAGGTGTTACGGATAAAATCGGCCATTTATTACGCTCTAGATTCGGCATAAAGACGATTTACCGTTCACCGGCGCAGGTTAGGGAGTTCCTACGCTCACCGAAAGACAGTGATCCACTGAACGTACCGGGCGTGTACATGATACCATGCGACTGTGGCAAGAGTTACATTGGTGAAACTCGACGCAACATCGCGACCAGGGTGTCCGAACACATTCGCAGTGTGAAGAATATGGACAGCAGAGGGTCTGCAGTCGCTGAACATGCCCACAACCCGGAGACGACTCATTTCATACGCTTTGACAAGGTGTCTGTTCTGGCGAGGGAAAAGTTCTCAGTACCCCGGAAAGTGCGCGAAGCTATTGAAATTAGTCGTCATCCGAACTACAACCGTGATAGTGGATGGACTGTACCTTCAGCCTGGAGACCAGTTCTTCACACTGCGTCGAGTCCGGGTGTATCGGATCGCCTGGAGTGCGACACAGTTAGCATTGTATGCGCTCAGCCTAAACCTTATCTGTGCGCACACGCGGACCCCGACGACGAGCGAGACGACACGAGTGCTACAGAAGACGAAGCGGCCCCGAACCCCCCCGAACCCAGCAGCCGGGCGACACGCGCGGCGGCCCGTAGTCTCCGTCGTCACTTCGCGGCGAGCGGCGGGAGCTCATGATTAAGGACCACGGATTGGTCCGAAACTAGTCGGGCAATCCCGATAAATCAAGTGAGTAAAAACCGTTTTATATAACAATGAATAAAGACACTCACAATACATTTAAGGACAAAATAGTTTATCGTTACGGTGCGATATGGCTACAAAAAGTGAAAGAGTTTACGCGGTTAAGACTTAAACGTAAGAAACTCGAGTGCGGTCTTCAATACGTTGTGCAGTGCCGGGACAGTAATGTTATACCGAAGTTTGCTCGTATCAAGGAAGTGAAGTGCATTCGGGATTACGATAAGTTTTTTCGAGTCGCGAACATCAAGCTATTGTCTCGGGTCATCGCGGATTACCACCGTAAATTGACACATATAAACAAAGTACTTTACGACCTTCATTTACAACTTGCGGTGGTATTACAAGAAGATCTATGGTTGGTGCTTGATGCAATGACGTACAGCAGAACAGAAGCAACCGGAAACAGCATTGAAACGCGGCACAAAAATAAGTTGATTAATTTAAATAATGATCGTAATGGTAGCCGCTCAACCTACCCGCATAATAACAAACCTCTAAGGCGGGCCGCACACGCAGATGAGAAAACACCCGTCATCAACTTATCCTCAAAAGTGCTTGATCCGGTTTCTGAGAAAGTGTTATCTCGTGGTCTTAACTTTGCACCATCCCCTCGTAAAATCCCGGTGGAGACAATAATTACGAATTTGGAAGACAGCATAGTGCGGAATAAAATTCCTCACGTGGATGCGGAATGTCTTAGACAAGATGTGTCGACACTATTGCGCCGGTCAAAACCCCCGAAACGCAACATCACGCCAGAAGAAATGACAGCCCTTCGGGACCTGCGCAGGGATGAAACCAGACTTATTCTACCCGCGGATAAGGGAAATGCCACGGTTGTGGTTGACACGTCTGCATATGAATATAGAATAACGCAACTAGTGAGCGACCCAACGATATACAAAAAAGTGGCTTATAATCCGACAGCTAGGGTGACCACGAAAGTTATCAAAGTTATGCAAAAGCACTATGACGACAACCTTATATTCCGCCTCCGACCACATAACCCCACACCACCCAAGATATATGGCTTACCGAAAGTGCACAAACCGGACTGGCCGTTGAGACCCATAGTAAGTCAAATCGACTCGCCGACTTACAAGCTGTCAAGACACCTAGCAACAGTGCTGCAGCCTTTCACTGGCAGAACATCCAGCTACGTGAAGGATGCGGCCCACTTCGTCGATTTGTTGGCGGATGTTCGTATGCAAGACACAGAGATAATGGTCAGCTTCGACGTGGCTTCGCTGTTCACCAACGTTCCAGTGGAGGACTCAATAAACATCATATCTAGGCTTCTAGAAAACTCTGATGTACCCACTGGGACAACTGAACTGGTAGAACTATGTCTGAAGAGTGGCTATTTTGTCTGGCGGCACGAGTATTTCTTGCAGATCGATGGGGTGGCTATGGGTTCTCCGATTGCTCCAGTGGTAGCTAATATATTTATGGAGTGGTTTGAGGATGAGGCGTTGAATAGTGCCACAGTAAGGCCACGCTATTGGTGGCGGTACGTGGATGACGTCTTCGCTATCATAAGAAAGGACGCGCTTCCTAAGTTCTTGGGTCACCTCAACACTGTACACACAAAAATAAAATTTACAGTGGAAGAAGAAAATGAGGGATCACTACCGTTCCTGGACGTGTTAGTCTGCCGTGAGCCTGACGGTAAACTGTCACACACAGTCTACCGGAAGCCGACACACACGGACCGTTATTTACACGCAGACTCGCATCACCACCCGTCCCATCTCTCTTCGGTACCCAGAACGCTAATCAACCGAGCCCTAAGTTTATGTGACTTCCAGTACGTAAACTCCGAGTTACACCATGTGAGAAACGTACTGGAGTCGAACGGCTACACATGGAGGCAGAGCCTGCGGTTGGTGGGGGGGAGTGCAAAGCGACGACCGGTGGGCGTAGAACGTTTACCAGCTTATTTACCCTACATTAAAGGTGTTACGGATAAAATCGGCCATTTATTACGCTCTAGATTCGGCATAAAGACGATTTACCGTTCACCGGCGCAGGTTAGGGAGTTCCTACGCTCACCGAAAGACAGTGATCCACTGAACGTACCGGGCGTGTACATGATACCATGCGACTGTGGCAAGAGTTACATTGGTGAAACTCGACGCAACATCGCGACCAGGGTGTCCGAACACATTCGCAGTGTGAAGAATATGGACAGCAGAGGGTCTGCAGTCGCTGAACATGCCCACAACCCGGAGACGACTCATTTCATACGCTTTGACAAGGTGTCTGTTCTGGCGAGGGAAAAGTTCTCAGTACCCCGGAAAGTGCGCGAAGCTATTGAAATTAGTCGTCATCCGAACTACAACCGTGATAGTGGATGGACTGTACCTTCAGCCTGGAGACCAGTTCTTCACACTGCGTCGAGTCCGGGTGTATCGGATCGCCTGGAGTGCGACACAGTTAGCATTGTATGCGCTCAGCCTAAACCTTATCTGTGCGCACACGCGGACCCCGACGACGAGCGAGACGACACGAGTGCTACAGAAGACGAAGCGGCCCCGAACCCCCCCGAACCCAGCAGCCGGGCGACACGCGCGGCGGCCCGTAGTCTCCGTCGTCACTTCGCGGCGAGCGGCGGGAGCTCATGATTAAGGACCACGGATTGGTCCGAAACTAGTCGGGCAATCCCGATAAATCAAGTGAGTAAAAACCGTTTTATATAACAATGAATAAAGACACTCACAATACATTTAAGGACAAAATAGTCATATAGGTTAATCTCATGTCAAAAAATAAAATTATAAAATTTAAATTAAAACAACAAGTAACACATTACAGTGTAAACAATCATTAAAAAAAATTCCAAGTCAAAATATGCTTAAGTCAGAAATTACAAAAATTATATTAAACAAAAAAAAAAAAATTATACAAATGTCGATTAAATAAATTATTTATTTTCAATCACATTAAACACGACCTTTGTGAACTCGTCCAGTGTGCATTTAAAAAGATCAATGCGATCCGCTACCCTATTAAGATTGCGCAACGCTCGCGTGAGCGGCGCTTGGCGCAGCAAGTTGGTGCGCGCATGAGACAATGCCAACAGTGGCAGCTGTCTCCGACGCTCCACGTACTTATCCGGCACATAAAGTTTCAGCTCCTCCAGTACTGCTGCATTCTCTTTTTTACCTCGCAGTATCTCAGACAGGTACTTAGCTAGGGACACCTCTCGTCGTACTTCCAGCTTGCTGTACCCCACCATGCCGAGGACGTACAAAGTAGGATACAGCAGTGGATATCCTGGATAGACCCCGTACAATTTTAAATACAGGAACCTAATGAATTTATTTTGAATTCGTTCCAACATTGTACCATATTTAATCTCACTCGGAGACCATATAACCGAACTGTACTCCAGATGGCTCCTCACCAAGGCCTCATATAAGGCGCGTAAGGCACTAGAATTGGTGAAACTATGTGATTGCTTTAGTATAAAGCCTAGGTTCCGGTACGCTCTTTTGCACACCTCGGCTATATGGTCTCTAAAGTTAAGATCAGAGTTGAAACGAACTCCTAGGTCCCTTACCTCCGCGACGCGTGTGAGCGGCTCCCCCCCGACATGGTATGGATAGTGCTGAGGGGCGCGAGAACGGCTAAACGACAGCACGGAGCACTTACCAACATTAAAATGTAGCTTGTTATTACGGCTCCATTCGACTATCCGATCGATATCGCGCTGTAGCCCCACTTGATCTTCTATGCCGCCTACTTCGCGAGCCAGTTTCAGGTCGTCAGCAAATAGTAGACAAGTCGACTCTTGGACCACCTCTGGCAAGTCATTTATCATTAAGATAAATTGGAGGGGCCCTAAATTGCTACCTTGGCTGACGCCTGACCTCGTCGGGTACTGGTCCGATAGACATCCTCCACAGTCGACGTATTGACGCAAGTAGCTAGCGAAAAAGGTCAACGTGTGAGACATAATTTTTTCTAAAACCTGACTCGTACTTGACCAATTTCCAATATTCGAATTTTCCCATTACTCTTACCCTGACGACTAGCTAAATGCCAAATTTCAGCTTTGTAGGTCTTCTAGAAGTGGTCAAACATTTTGATGAGCTGTCAGTGAGTACATGAGTCAGTGAGTACCAAATTTACAATTTTCTCGAGTCTATAACTTTTTTTCTGTAATAGCTACAATATTGAAACTTTTTATTCAAAGTATATTAAATGGTGTTATTATGTCCGTAAAGTTTCATCCAGATCTATTAATCAGGTAAGAAGATACAGGCGGGTCAAAAGTGGCTCGAAGCGGTTCGGGTAAATAGTGCACGGTGTGCGCGCGGCCTGTGCTTAGAACTTTCGTGCGCTTTGATTTATTATTAAAAGATTTTCGTTTGATTTTAGAAGAGAAGACTGGTTATTTCTTTCATTTGTTATTTGATAGATACGTACGTCAAAGTTTACCACTCGGAAGTTTATTAAAAAAATATGGACAGATAGGTACGTCAAACAATGTTGATGCATAAAAGTGTATTGAAAAAACGGCAAATTGTTTGTAAAGTAGGTTTACGATCGAGATGTTTACGTGATAACGTCCGCACGAGAAAATCTCCATTCGTTTGTATGCCGCTAGAGTGAGAGAGACGGAAGATCGGTCCACTCACTCGAACGCTATGCCAGCCTCCGCTCGTGAGGATTCCGCGTGACAAGTTTCACGGAATGACTGGCAGCGCTCGAGATGAGACGGGAGATCGGTCCGTCTCTCTCTCGTTATACCTGCGATCGCGCTCGTGAGGTTTTGGTGTGACACAAGTTTCTGAACATGTCACCCGACTAAAACGATTTTAAAGACGTTATCACGTCAAAAATCGTGGAAATAAAAGTTTATCTTATTATACTAATCATTTTTATTATTTTTCCTAATTTATTAAAATATTGTGATTATTTGCAAAAAAAAAAACACATACACAAAATTGCCAACCTCGCGGGATCTCTAAATTGGCGATATCTCGCTTGAGCCCCGATCTCGCGAGATTTGCATTCCCTACTCATGGACCATATACAAATATTTCCTTTTTACACGCTTTTTATTAGCTTCACCTGTATGTTTGTATGTTTGTAACCGACTTCTTTGGGCGCGATTTTGACCCACTTTAAACGGCCAGATTTCGTTCAAACTTTGTAGATTTATTGAGGACCGATGACAATACACTAATTTGATAAAATTATTCCATTTTTCAATTTGCAAAATATGATTTTTGTTTATTTATATAATTTTCTGGTTAACTTGAAAATTTGCATAGGGGTCAAGGGCCGATGACAATGCAATAATATGAGAATAAAAATCCAACTAAAAATTAAAAATAAATAATGTAGTTTAAAAAACTAAAAAACAGGCTTTTGAGAAAATACGAACTAAAAACTAAAAAAATAAGAAGAAAATGTATATTACTGTAAATAAAGCGTGGGGTGGTTTTTAAGATACTATTGACACCATGCACCCCACGCTTTATTTACAGTAATATACATTTTCTTCTTATTTTTTTAGTTTTTAGTTCGTATTTTCTCAAAAGCGTGTTTTTTAGTTTTTTAAACTACATTATTTATTTTTAATTTTACTAACGCTCAACTTGAGAATCACTAACGCGATTTGAAACTTATTTCCTCACTCATGGGCCATATAGAAATATTTTCCATTTAACCAACGCTTGGCACGCGAGTCACTAACGCGATTTAAAACTTATTTCCTGCGAACGATGTGTTGGGCCAGGATTGACGTCGTGCACCTTTTATTACGATATCACACAACGCTACAGACGTTTATTGCTAGTACGTGAGGATAAGCTTTTAACGTTTAAGTGCCATTGAGAGAAAGCAATTTCAAAGAATCGATCATTTTTGAGATTTAATTAAATCACTACATAAAATTTTTGAAACACCGAACATTAGTCTTAAAAGCAGCGTTTGGAATATACAATTGCCAAAGTTTTATAGAACTATGAGCCAAAAATATGATATAAAAACTTGCCGTCATGTTTTGCTAAAGCTTTTAACATTTAAGTGCAATAGAGAGAAAGAAATTTCGAAGAAAGATTAGTTTATGATTTTAAATTAAATAGCTTTTTAAGGTGTACATCAGAAACGTACATATATTATATATTTTTATCATTTTACAACAGCAATACGACTGAACTAACAATGCAAAACTTTCATTAATTATTATTATGGCTCGCTTGACATACAAGTATTGCGAGTCAGAAAAACTGTTTAAATATAGAAAAAAAACCTAATATTTTATATGACATGTTTATAGTTATATTAATTAAGATTTTGTTTAATTACCCAATTTATGACTACACTGACGCATTGACCTGAAAACTTTAATGTTAATTGTAAATATCAGTAAATAAATAAATAATATTTAAGCTATAAATATCCGTGAATTTACAAGAAACACGACAGATATAAAAGTGCAATTAGTTTACCGTGGTTGGTGGAGCTCGGCATATTACATGAGTCCCCGTTTTACCCTTAAAAAGCATGCAAGTTTCTAAAGCGATTTGCACCTTATTTCACAAAAAAAAGCATCGGGTAATGTGTAACACTGCAAACATAGGTAATTTTGTGAATCAAACGTTAAAATCGTTATTGCTTGAATAGTATTTCCCACGATTGTATTTACAGCAAAAATATTTATGATATGAATAAAATCACAACTAGAAAATCAGCAAAGCCAATAGAAATAAGTCAGAAATATAAGTGCAATCAGATTACCGTGTGTAGTAGAATAAATCGCATGCGAGCCCTTAACGTGATTCAAAACTTCTTTCCAGCAAACGAACGTGCGGCATCTAAATCACATTTTTAAACAATAGGATAGAAATTACATTACAATCGTATTAGTACATAAAACATTTTATTATTAAATAGATATTATGATCATATTACGCTTAAGCAGTGTATTTTTAAAGCTATACTGAGCATCAATATTATAAAAGCGCGATATGAACTTCCAGCATGATATAAATAAAATCAGAACTTGAAAATTTGCAAGGCCACAAGAAATCGTTTAGAAATATAAGTGTTATCAGATCACCGTGGGCGGTAAAGTAAATCGCCTGAGCCGCTTCACGCCCATGGGCGACATAGAAATATCTTCCATGTAACCGACGCTCGCAAGCAAACCCTTAACTAGATTTAAAACTTATTTCCTACGAACGACGCATCGAGTTCAACTTTTTATTGCGATATCTGCTGTAAATTTTTGGTGATTGTATGTAGAAAAGGCAAAGCGCTTCACGTTGAAAATTATACAAGAACTAAGGTTTATTTGAATTAAAATTCGTGCCATGTACACAAAAAGTACCTTTGTATTTTTATACCTTAAAAGTAAATTTATTTAGTAAAAAATATAACGAAGTCTTGAAAAAGAAGACTCACAAAATAAATATCGATAGTGCTAACAAATTTATTGAATAATCCATATTCTCGATATACCAGCAAATTATGGATTGAAATAACAATATCCAATATACCAATACAAGATAAAGGTTTGAAATATATGTACAATCAGATTACCGCGGGCGATGGACTAAATCGCATGAGCCCATCATGAGCCGCTTCACGCCCATGGGCGACACAAAATATCTTCTATTTAATTAACACTCGACACGCGAGTCCTTAACGTGATTTAAAACTTATTTCCTGCAGACGCATCGAGCGACAACTGAGGTCACCAGTTTTAATTTTTTTTTAATATTTTTGGACAATTCACACAACACCATCTAATTCCAAACTAAGCAGAGCTTGTACTATGGTAATAAGAAAGCTGATAAACATACTTATATAATTACATAATTAATACATACTTAGATAGATAATTAACACCCAGACACAGAACAAATAAATAGTCATGTTCATCACACAAATATTTGTCCTGGCAGGGAATCGAACTGTTATAACCCTGGTCTGTTAGCCTTATCCCTTACCTGGCCTGCCATCTCAGCACCTTTCATCTAGAACCCTCAGATGCCTGCTCCTCCCAGTCAGTCCTATTCCTACCTCCGACTCCGACGGTCGCATTCAAAATTAATTCTAGTTCTTTTATTTCAAAGTCCTTGAATGTTATTATTTCTAGTTTTGTGAACTTTCCTTTTTTTAAAAAGGGGCTTAACTAGTGTCCTATAACATTTATGGTGGCAGCGGTGGGATCCGGATATTCTGGTGCCTGACTCCGTCTCGCCAGTCGGTGATCCAGATCCGGATTCCTAACTAAAGACTCCGTCGTAAAATAAATAAATAATAGAAGTGAAAGACAAAAGTGTAAAAGTGTTTGTGTGCAACCTCCGTCTGTGTTCACGACAAAACGGGTAAAAGTCAACCTGGGTCTGTCCTACTAAAGGCCCATTGCTACTCCAACTGCACCACAACCAGCCCATCAAGAACCTGCATCCTTCTGTGTTTGCAACCTACATTCTACATCCGCTGTGATTAGCGCCGTTCCTGGGATCTACCTACGAGCCTGACGAGGCTCTCGCCTACCTACGACCTGCGACGCGACGAAATGAAAACAATCCTTATCGCGTTCTCCGTATTCATGTGAGTGAATTCTTTAGCAATAGCGATTCTCAAACTTTTCTTTGTTATTGTGATATCAATTTCTTTTATTTCTTTTTATTGTATGTTCGTTTATTCCGTGTTTTATTGTTAATATCTAAGCGTCTAAATCCTATCTGTTAAAATGACTGAAAGTAGAGCTCAGAGTCCAAAACTTGAAAAACCTGAAACCATTGTAACGGACACGGAGGACGATAATTTCTGCCCTCCTGGTCCAACTACTAGGTCACAAAGTAAAAAGAAGGTCACTCCTAGTATTAAGGTAGAATTAGAATTAACAACTCTATTAAAATTCATTAAGCCCTACGATGGGGCGAGAGAAACATTAAACTCATTCCTTGTTAATTGCAACAACGCATACGATTTAGCGACAGACTTACAAAAAGACATCCTTTTTAAATATATCTTGTGTCAACTACAGGGCAAGGCTCAAACAGCTTGCTCAATTAAAGAGTTCACCAATTGGACTCAACTAAAAGAGTTTCTTAAAACCCAGTTTAGTGAGAGGAAGCATTATGCTCACCTGCTCACCGACCTCCAGGAATGCAGACAACAAAATAACGAGACAGTAAGCCAGTATGCTCTTAGGATCGAGAAGTGTCTCTCTCAATTACTTACGGAAATTTCTATATCACACTCACATAAAAGTAGGGAAATACCTGGCCGAACAGCCGCTATGGAGGAATTAGCCCTCCATCATTTTCAGATGGGCCTGTTGACGCGCTTATCTAATATTGTCAGATGCAAGTCACCTAAGTCGCTTAATGAAGCCATAAATATAGCGATCTCTGAAGAGAAAATCCAGCAATATCTCTTCAAACAGAACTCTACTATTCCGAAACCGAACCTATCCAGACCTACCTTCCAAGGTTCACGCCGTGACCAACCTCCTGCAGGGCCTAGCCAACCTAGAACGACCTTACAGAACAGACCTACTAACGTCAACAACTCGTATCAAAACTCTGGCACACCAATTTGTAGATACTGCAAATACCCAGGTCACACTATCGAACAGTGTCGTAAACGGCAATATAATAATAATAGATTTAAAGCCGACCAAAACTCATTTAGGACGCCTCAACGAGTACATTTTACTTCTGATGTTCCCGAATTTCAACACCCAGTAATCGACCCGGAAGAGGGTTACGATACTGTCGATGCCAAAGTAAAAAACGAGTAAAAGTCTCGTCCCAGTGTCGTGCGGGACCTCTTAATTTAAAAATCGACACGCCTACACTTGCACATACGAATGTGCAAAAACCTACTAAATCCACTGTATCCACTGAATCTTCTAAACCTACGAAATCTGCTAACTCCACTGTTTCTGCTAAATCTTCTAAATCCACTGAATCTCTTAATCCACTGAATCTTCTAAAACCACTGAATCTACTAAATCCACTGAATCTATTAAACCCAATGAAACTACTAAATCCACTGAATTCACAAAACCTAAGGAATCGATTAAATCTACTAAACCCACTAACGTATTCGAAATAACTAACAATCCTTCAATTATGTTATTACCACATGTACTCGTCGAATCCTCCGTCTCAGACATTCCCTTAGCTTTACTTGTAGACTCAGGATCCTCTGTTAGTTTGCTGAAAAACGCCTGCATTTCTAGGCAACCTAATTTAATCAAAGATAAAATCCAATTAAAAGGCATTGATTCTTCAGAAGACCTTATCGAGACCCGAGGACATTTTCAATTAAAATTACTTTTACCTAAATCTAGATTAACACATAAATTCCACGT
This sequence comes from Pyrgus malvae, assembly GCA_911387765.1. Lineage (NCBI taxonomy): Eukaryota > Metazoa > Arthropoda > Insecta > Lepidoptera > Hesperiidae > Pyrgus > Pyrgus malvae. The sequence continues at coordinate 11,433,793 of OU426958.1, forward strand.
TATCGATAAAATACACCTGCCTTATGACGGAATCATAGGCTCAGACATGCTCAATGCACACAGCTGCAATATTGACTACAATAATGATTTGTTACATATTGGTAAATCATCTCTGAAACTTCACTTCAATGACCCTGCTTATCTGATACCTGCAAGAACAGAAACTATTATAGAATGCTCCGTAAAGAATCCGGAAATAAAAGAAGGAATGATACTAGACCAACACATATCAAATGACATTTTAATAGCTAATTGTTTAGTAAAAGTTAAGCCCAACAATAGAGTAAATATTTCTATATTAAATACATCAGAGAGTCCAATCGAAATCAAGTCTAATTTATGTCTGAAAATCGAACCTTTTATTAATAAATACAATTTCAACTCTAATAATAATAATTCATTAAACAGAACTCAAGAAGTTCTAGATTATCTTAGAACCTCTCATCTAAATCAAGAAGAATCGGATGTTCTTCTAAACCTTTGTTCCAATTTTTCTGACATCTTTCATTTGCCTCAAGATAAATTAACTTTCACTCCCGCCATTAATCATCAAATAAAAACAAATTCCGACACACCTATTAATACTAAGTCATATAGGTTTCCACAATGTCATAAAATGGAAGTACAAAATCAAATCCAGAAAATGTTGGACCAAGCCATAATCGAACCATCCTTATCGCCTTGGTCTTCTCCAATTTGGGTTGTCCCCAAGAAGCTAGATGCTTCAGGGGAAAGAAAATGGCGCGTGGTAATAGATTACCGCAAGCTAAACGATATTACAATTGGTGAATCTTATCCTATTCCGCAAATCAATGAAATCCTAGACCAATTAGGCAATTGTAAATATTTCAGCACACTAGATTTAGCTTCAGGTTTTCACCAAATCCCAGTCAATGAAAAAGATGCTGAAAAAACAGCTTTCAGCATCCCGGAGGGTCATTTTCAATTTAAAAGGATGCCATTTGGACTTAAGAACGCCCCTGCAACATTCCAGCGGTTAATGAACACCGTACTATCTGGGCTTCAAGGTATACATTGCTATGTATACCTCGATGACATTGTAATTTACTCATACGATCTCAAAACTCATATAGAAAAACTTGAAAAGGTATTCCATAGGCTACGTCAATTTAACTTAAAATTACAACCGGATAAATGTGAATTTCTTCGGAAAGAGGTAACTTATCTGGGTCACATTATAACAAGCGAAGGTGTTAAACCAAACCCAGAAAAGGTTAAAGCCGTAGAAGACTTTCCTACGCCCATAACAGCAAAAGACATAAAATCTTTTCTTGGCCTCATTTCTTACTATCGTAGATTCATTCCGCACTTTTCAAAACTCGCCAAACCACTTACAACTCTTCTTAAGAAAGATACTAAATTCAATTGGGGTAATGAACAACAGTTAGCGTTTGAGCTATTAAAAAATAAATTGATAACTGCACCTATTCTTCTATACCCAGACTTTTCAAAACCCTTTGTACTTACTTGTGACGCTTCGGGATTTGCAATCTCTGCTATACTTTCACAGGGAGAAATCGGAAAAGATCGTCCCATTGCTTACGCATCCCGAACCTTAAATAAAGCTGAAACGAACTACAGTACAACGGAGAAGGAATGCTTAGCAATTATTTTCGGGACTAAAATGTTTCGCCCATATCTGTATGGAAATCATTTTACCATAATCACCGACCACAAACCTTTACAATGGCTTTTTAATTGTAAAGACCCCGGCTCACGACTTGTGAGATGGCGTCTCAAGTTAGAAGAATTTAATTATGATATTAAGTATAAAAAGGGCAAAATTAACGCCAACGCTGACGCTCTCTCTCGATACCCCGTAAATCCAATTCTTCCCGAAAGCAGAAATAACTTAAATCCGAATGTTACTAACGACGACAATCCAGTAGCTGATAATCATATTCCATCGGAACCACTGCTTCCCGATATTTCCCAAGAAAATCTCGACGAAATACTTGGAACAGACTTCTCTCCTGTAGAACAAATAGAATTAGATTTCGTACCACTGAATCCTCCTACACCCTTAGACGCCGCTTCCAATCCAGATCCTATTCTAGCTCCTTCTACACCCGGAAATCCTCTCACTGTACCCGGCACGTTGTCCCCTGAAACAGGATTAGGGATTCCCTCTTCACCAACTGTAAACTTACCTTATAGCCTTGACACCCGCGATGATATTTGTCCTGAAATACAATCCTCAGACAATTATCACAACTTTCTAAAAACTATTTCTGACAAGAACAAACATTTTAATACGGAAGTCCTAGAACACAACGAAAATCTCATGAAATGCCATGCTAAAACCATCCTTATTCCTACTTCTATAGATTTAGATGAGTCTAATCCGTACATTCAAGAAATCTTAGATAACCCAGAATTAACTACTTCATTGCTTGATACAGAAAGGCAACTCTATTCATTTCAGAAAGTCGAAAAGAATAATAAAAATTACTATCTGATGTTCGTCAAGGTGCATCATTTTGATGAATCGTCTTACCCTGAGATCTTCCAGACTCTCAAAACCGTTAGGGACGAAATAGTATCCATAAGGGATGTAAATAACATCGGAATCTCTGATATGAGGAATCCATTCGATAAACATTCATTTGTCAAAATTTATAACATGATTTGCTACTTATTTCACAACACCGGAATTAAAGTTGATATTTATCATAATAAAATTATTTATCCAGCTCCTACTGAAATAAAGAAAATCTTATTCGATAATCATAATATACCAACAGCTGGTCACTTAGGCTCATCCCGCATGTACAATAGGATTAAAGAAACTTTCTATTGGAAAGGTATGCGTGGTGATATCGAATCCTATGTAAAACAATGTAAAGCATGTCAAGAAAATAAGGCACTTCGAAAAATAAACCGTGCCCCTATGCAAATAACTAGTACATCAACCGAACCAAACCAGCGAATATCCCTAGACGTTGTTGGTCCCTTACCTGAAGCTGGTACCGCAAAATTAAGATTTATCCTTACTATCCAGGATGATCTTACTAAATTCTCTATCGCATACCCTATCCGAAACACGACAGCCGAGGAAACTAGCGAGTGTCTTCTACATTATATTTCTATATTCGGCATACCTAGAACAATTCTTACCGATCAGGGAACAAACTTCACAGCAGAGCTATTTAAGAAAACATGCGAATTCTTAAAAATCAAAAATCTCTGGTCCTCTCCCTATCATCCCCAAACTCAAGGGGCCCTAGAGCGAAGTCATTCTACACTAAAAGAATATCTTAAATCTTACATCGATGAGGAACAGACAAATTGGCCAAGATACGTATATACTGCCATGCTCGCGTATAATACGTCAGTTCACACAACAACCCATTTCACACCTTATGAACTAATGTTCGGTAACAAGCCATTTATTCCAAATTCTATTTACGGTGAGCTTCCTGGAACTACTTACCCTGAATATGTACGAATGTTACAAAATCGATTAAAACATTCAAGGGAGAAAGCTTTAGAATTCATTAGGAAGTCCAAGGAATCGTCCAAATCCTATTATGACACTCGTACTCGTCCTGCCAAATATAAAAGCGGAGATTACGTTTACCTAAAAAATCACTTAAGACTGCGAAAGGCTCTCTCGCCACTCTGGAAAGGTCCTTACAAAATTGTAAAAATAAATGGTAACAATACACTTACCTTACTCATAAATAGACGACATGTCACTCATCATTTCGATCAGGTGAAGCCAGCAGTCGACGTAGACCGTAATCTGTGAACATAAATATAATTTTAGATATAAGTCATAATATATAAAAAAAGTAGATAGATACTTACCTAGAATTAGATACAGTTCCTGAAAAAAAAAATGTATTAAATAATTAGAAATAGTATTATTAAATTACTTAAGCAAGTTATTGTGAGTAACACTTACCCTTTCGTCGCTCGATATCCTAAGGCATTATTTGGCTTATTTATTATTTACAGGGCCTCGACCCAAGGTCAAGTGCATCAACCCTTCAACTCAAGCCCTGGAATATATTTTGATCCAATTGGTGAACTCAAAGTAAACATTGGTCACTTAGATGTAGTTACATCTTATGATATTTCTTATATTGCACCTCATATCCAAAATATTAATGCAGTACTAGGCACAATTCGTTTCTTTTGCAATCAATTCCAAATAAATATTACATACCAACTTGAATGCCATAATGTCCTAGAACCATTAACTATTAGATATAAAGACATCATTTCCGCATATTCATCTATAACTCATTTAACAGGTACCAATAAATTCAAGCGTAGTGCTTGGATAGGCGCCGTAGGCACCCTATCAAAAACAATATTCGGCACTCTTAACGAAGATGATGCTATTAAGTACGATAACGCCATACGAGACTTACATGACAATCAGAAAAAACTGGCTTCCCTAATGAAAGATAATATTTTGGTTACAACATCCACCTTTTCCAAATTTAATGAATCCCTACAATCAATTAAAATCAATGAAATTATCCTTAACCAAGGGATTGAAAATCTTACATCGAAATATAATAATTTGTCACAGTCATTTAACCACATAAAAATTAAAGCAAATATTAATTCTATATTGCAAAGTTTGGAAGCCGCTGTCCTCACTTTATCATTCCAATTGGAGGACATTGTAAACGCCATCGTACTCAGTAGCCAAAACATTCTACACCCAGCCATAATGACGCCTACACAGTTGTTTCAAGAACTTATTGATAACCATAGGTACCTGCCTGTTAACCGTAAATTACCAACTACGTTAGAGTTGAGTAATATACATGTATTGATGAATGTTTCCAGTGTAATGTGTTTTAGTTTAAGTAATAAGATTATTTTTATTCTAAGAATCCCTCTAGTGTCCTCTAAGGAATATAGTTTGTATCATAATATAGCATTACCTACACCGCATGATAGTCTTAAGCCTAATTCCTTTATTTTTATTGTACCCCATAGTAAGTACATCGCATTGTCCAAGGACAAATCAGAATATTGCTATTTGGATTCACTCACTGAATGTAAAACAATTAATTCCCGCGAGTTCGTTTGTGACGTGATTACAGTGTATTCGACAAGTGCCAACCCTAGTTGTGAAAGTGAACTTTTATCTAACGTTATAAGTGCTTTACCAACCCAATGCAAGACAGACTTTATTTACGGACAATTAGATCTATGGAAACCACTTAGTAATAATAAATGGATTTATGTACAGTCGCAAAGTAACAAACTATTCTTTGAATGTAATAACAACAAAAACTCAGAATTAAATATACTTGGTACAGGAATTGTAAAAGTACCTATTAACTGTTATGCCTATTGTAAAAGTACCAAATTAATACCTAAATCTGTTAGCATTAAGATTAATGTCACTACCATCCACCCTGATTTTAATATAATTCAAGATTCATGTTGTACTTTAGATAAGTTTAAAAATGAAATAAGTAATGGCCCCCTTATTAAACTACAAAATGTAGATCTTGACACATTTACTCCCGAAACAAAATATAAATTAAAATCACTGGCAGATGAAACACAGAAAATTATAAATCAACAGCCTATAATAAAATACGGGGATCATTACTCGATAGTGCTAATTATTATTATTTGTATCATCTTTATGTATGGAATGTTTCGTCTATTTTTATACATTAAATCGCGTAACCGTCTTACCTTCCAAATCCCTATCGCTTCCCAACCAGTTCTTGCAGATCCACCTATACCAAATTCACCTACTCCAAGCTCTGTAATTCCTGTCCCAAAAAATGAAGTGAACCAGACCCCGGAGGCCATTCCACCAGCCAGCACCAGAAGGCATTATATAGCTTTATTTTTCCTAAACTTCGAAAGTCAACCCCGAAGTTTAGTCTACCCCGGGGAGGTGTTATAACCCTGGTCTGTTAGCCTTATCCCTTACCTGGCCTGCCATCTCAGCACCTTTCATCTAGAACCCTCAGATGCCTGCTCCTCCCAGTCAGTCCTATTCCTACCTCCGACTCCGACGGTCGCATTCAAAATTAATTCTAGTTCTTTTATTTCAAAGTCCTTGAATGTTATTATTTCTAGTTTTGTGAACTTTCCTTTTTTTAAAAAGGGGCTTAACTAGTGTCCTATAACAGAACGCACGACGACACGATGAGCCGACTGCGAAACGTGAGCAGTCGGCACATCACCCGGTTTACTGTACTGTGTTTTATAACAAGCTGCTGTACATGGTAGTAGGTACGTGGAAAAGTTATGCGCTTTATACTGAAGGTGAAATAAGAACCAAAATTTGTTCAAGTTTAATATTTTTTTTTTCAATACCAAAGCATATTTTGCCATATTTTAAAGCTGACTTCATTCAATTTCAAAATATAAATGAAACATTTGAAATACATAGTACAAGTACAATTCAGAAAATAAATATTATTGAGTTAAGCTGTGTGTTAATGTAACACCCTAACATTAGAATTTGAGAGATAGATAAAGTTACAAGAAAAAAGATTGATATTAAAGCTAAACCGCCCGTTTAAAGCCCATAGGCGATACAGAAATATCCCCTATTTGACTAATACACGACACGCGAGCCTCTAACGCGATTTCATACTTATGTCCTGAACGAATCCATATATGTTGTATGTATGTTTATTCATATATAAATAAATCTTTTTATTCGCATTAATTCGTCACTTCGTCAGTTTGCTGTTTTTCTCTTATACATAAAAGTAAACCACCTTCCGCTGTTTCTCTCACTACCCAAAGTTTGACTGATAGAGAATGCTCGTAGCATTAAGTCCACCTTTGTACACTAGTTTGAAGTATATAAAGGATAAATAAATAAATAAACGAATATTGAGGTCACCGGTGCACCTTTAATTGCGATATTACAAACTGCACTAAATGTTTATTGCTTGTATGTGGAAAAGGTATGCGCTGAACGCTCTGAAGCAACATTTTATGTAAAAAAGAACTAAAAATTATTCGAGTTTAATGTTCAAAATATTTAGACTCAAGATTCTTACATTACAAACACTCGAAAGTTAACTGTAATTTTTCCTTCGAAACTAAAATAATAGTTAAATTCGCTTCCAAAATTGTTCTGAAACATTTTAAACAACATTTGAATGAACATGAATTTGAAAATCCACATCCTCGATACACCCTATTACGGTTTGAAATATCGACCGTACTTATAAAAAAGATTGCAATAAAGTGCTGTTAAAATCTGTTTGCCGCGATTAAAATCGACACATCATGTCTCCTTTAATGCCCAAGGGCGATACAGAAATATTATCCATTTAACTAACGCTCGACACGCGAGCCTCTAACTCGATTTGAAACTTATTTCCTGTGAACGACATGTTGGGTTACAACTGACGTCATCTGCATCTTTCATTGCGATATCATAAACTGCTGTAAACGTTTATTGCGAAAAGGTAAGACAAAGACAAAGAACTTTATTAACTTATGTTTCATGCAAGCTTGTCCGTATAATGCTCTGTTTTTAAATGTCATTATATTTCTCTTATCGAGATTTTAAGATTATTACTATCTAACCAATCTATTAGGGATTCAAGAGCATTATTTATACTTCTTTCGAAAGAGTCTGTGTTTTTTTGTCAATATTACTGTACTATCGTCAGCAAATAGTATCATCGGTTGTTTTATGACTTAAGGAAAATCATTTACATAGATCAAAAAAGTAAAGGGCCTAAAATACTTCCCTGAGGCACGCCATACAGTACCTACTCTCCTAGAGTTAGAAAGATAGAAAAGCATAAATAAGTATCTTTCGAAGAAACAAAGTAAAATATTTATTTCAACTGGGATTTTAACAATGAGATCTGAGAGTCTGAATCTCAAAAACGGCTCCAACGAGTATGCAGGCGGTTTCGGATACGATAAATCGATCTAGCTGGGTTTCATTTTTAGAAAACGTCGTAATATTCGTTTTTTCAGTGATAGTCTTAATAATACTCTGAAAACTATAACTCTGGATAACATCTAGTAGCGAAGCATGTAATATTTTTTTTATGGTGTAATTAAGTAACACTAAGTCTCTGAATAAAATCAATTGTTTGTATCTGAGCAACGCTGTACTTATAATTATTATTATAATAAAATGCAGTGATACCCCCCCCCCCCGAATTATTATTAAAACCAACAATGCATTATTTAACCTCATTAAGACTCATTTTGAAAGAGAATTGTTTTTTAGTAAATATTTCGTTTTTGAGATAACTTCCTTCCTTGTGGATTTACCTTTAACGTACGAAGAGATACTAACCTCATTAAAAAACTAACCAGTGCTGGAACTAATGTATAAAAGGTTTCGCAGAACTTACAAAAAAATTAAATTAGTGCAAAATGTTAATTTTTTTGTTTCGGTTTTACACGTGCTAGTTTTACACTGCTGTTGTTTGTTACTCGAATTCTAATTCAAAATTCAAAAATATTTATTTCATATTAGGAATACAAAATATTCGCTTAATGAATGTCATTTTGTCCCGGTCATCGCCTTTAGGTGCCCGTTTGGGCTAGATGTTAAGCTGAGAGAAAAAAGGCGGCGGAAAAAACCTCCTAGCAGCACTCTTTTTTTAGAAAGTGTTTTAGAAAGTTATTTCTTAAAAAGTACATATAATTGAGACAACAGTATGGCTATAGGTCCATAATGGGCACACGTGACAGCTAATCGTATGAGACACTATAAACCCACTTCCAGCTGCTCACAGATGCGAGTAATTACTAAAATTATGTATTACATTTAATATAGAAATTGCTATGTGTGGGCGAGATTCATTCCCACGCTCCTTTATCATTAAGATAGTCCTTAGTGTTGTAGTAAGCCTTGCGGCAGAGGACTTGTTTGACTGTCTTCTTGGCCGCAACTTTTTTTGCGTCCCACTGCTGGGCACGTGTCTCTCCCCATTATTTTGAAGGCCTGGAGCTTACTCCACCACGCTGCTCCAATGCGGGTTGGTGGAGATGCGGGTTAGGGGCCAACCCGCTGTCGGATGTTTTCAAACCGCCCATAAGGCCTCCGACAAGGTTTAACGACTGTTATCTATCTACAACAACCGGGTCCGACGGCTTAACGTGCCCTCCGAAGCACGGAAACACGCATGAATTTTTTTTGCCACTAGCGGTCACCCATCTCACACCCGACCGCGCCCGTTCGGCTTAGTTGCATAGATCGTTTGCATTCTACGCTAACCGCCGGGCCATGCGCGCTTCACACTGTCTTCTTCTTCAGACTGTCTTCTTAAAAGGTTTTAAAGGCATGGATTGAATTTTTATTGGGATTTTATTATATATTATATCCTTATGGACATCCCAATAAAAGAAGAGCTTTCTATAGGGAGCCGGCATTTCGGAAATGCCAGCTCGTGGCCGTTCCTAGTTGAGACACAGTTAGGACTATGCAAGTCCAATATGGTAGTAAATTTCTCTTAATTTTTGTCAGTCTTTACTCTTAGGTTCATAATCTTACGTCATGTTATTATGTTTCAAAACAATGTTAAACAAATATATTTAAGGATATATTTGATTTAAATTTAAAGGCACTAGCTCCCTCTAACGAGAGTTTTATGTGAATTATTCAAAACAACTGAGATAATTGCTTCGAAACAAACTTGCCACAGATAATTACAAATACAAATTACGGTCTTCGTAATTATCAGATGGTATCGTAGTGGGCCGCACCAGATTCTATAGAAGTGTTAAGACAAATTTATTACATGATACCGCATTCAAGGCATGCTAATTTATTATAATTGCATGAAAGTACGCCTAAATGGTACTTACGCAGATTTACGCAATCGTAAACAATGAGTAGAGACCTGCACAAGTTCAACCATAAGTTCCTGATGATTCTGTCTGTAGTAATTTTTGTTCTGTCCCATTTCGAGTAAGATATATTAATAAAAAAGATGGATAAAGCTAGGTAAAAAGTCATGTGGTGTCGTGGAACTCCGAATAGGAACAAAGTTTCTTATTATAAAAATATTAATTTTAAGTTCTATTCGAGGTATAAAGAAATTAAATTATTCGGGTACACATTTTTAATTATGATTTTGTTATCGATAAAAAGCAAAGAAACTACTTTACAAAATTATCTTAACACCTTTATTTTATTTACAATGATATATAAAAAATTATAATAATAATAACAGTCATCGCATAGACTATACATTTGGTACAGTACAGCCATCATACATAGACTATACAAAAAAATCTCACGTTACTGACGTTATTTCCCGTCTAGGTACCTCTCCGCAACGTCCCATAAGGAACTTCGTTTCAAAAGTCGTGTGGTGTCGTGAGACACCGGATAGAAACGAAGTTCCTTAATATAAAAATATTAATTTTAAGTTCTATTCGAAGTTAAAGAAAATCATTATTCGGGTATTATTAATTTTTCATTATGATTTTATTATCGACAAAAAGCAAAGAAAATACTTTAAAAAATTATGTGTAGGAAGGGTGTTACCTTATTTTATTTACAATGATTTATGAAAATAAATAATAATAACTAGCCTTCCGCCAGCGGCTTCGCCCGCGTGGACCCGTTTTATAAGTTCCCGTAGGATAAAAAACCATCCTATGTCCTTTTCCAAGGTCCACCCTATCTGTGTTCCATTTTTCACTATAATTGGTTAATTAGTGTAAGCGGGAAAGCGTAGCAGACAGACAGAGTTACTTTCGAGTATTATAATATTAGTAGGGATAATAACAGTCATCACGTAGACTATACATTAGGCACTGTAGAGCTATCATACATAGAATCAACAATAAAAAAATATACACCAACACACATAAGTACACGTGTTTCGCCCCAAAACAGAGCACCACCAGGGTTATTGACTCTACGACGGTTACTCGCAAAGTCAATCAAGATCAAGTCAGTCAAGTATTAATTACTTATCTGCATAAAATGATGGATTCAAATAAATTAGGAATAATATAAATAAATAAATAACTTTTCACACTCACAGCTCCACAGTAGGGTAGATATACCCTGTGTCGTGGGTACTATACTGCGGGGAAGCTACCAAAGGAAAACTGCCGAGGATTTTTAAGTATTATTTTAATGGGAGTTGAACTACGACTCCTGTCAAACATCACAAAACAGAAGAGAGCGACATCTAATTCGTATTTTTAAAAATAATATCTTCTTAATAACTTTTATAAGTAACCAGTAATCACCATAGAGGTTGATGTGAAGCATCAAACTCTACATCCCCCCTCCTACAGAGAAAAATTTCTTCCAGACTTGGAACGGACGGAGTAAGAATAACAACTAGAACATGTCAAGGATGCCTACTGCTAGTAGGCAGCTGGAGCAACCTGAGATAATCTTCAGACAGTTCCTCAAGCCCCGTTGAGCAAAAACCGACCCAAAAAAGCTCAGCGCATCCAATGCATGCCCGTTTTATAAATTATGCCAAGAACGACAATTCCAAAAAAAAATTACCCATCTATCTAAATTTGATTCAAACATGTATTAACAATATATTATAAGAATGTATCAGCCTCTGATGCATTAGCTATTCAGCACCTGATATATCCACCAAACTTAAAAAAATCATGACATTAACTAACTTATAAATATCACACTGCCTAGCATTCACTTAAAACTATGGGAGCGCGCCTATCCTTTCATCTCGAACAAAACGACCTGAAAACGCGAGGGATCCTATCGCTACGTGTTGGCAACACAATGGAATATGCAACGTTATGAATCCAACAAAGATTCCTCCACGTCAATATAATATGGAGCAACGCCAAATCCTCCAAGATGCAGTCAACCTAAGCATCCCCTTTATTACCCGGCGCCTCCACTCCACCATATACTGCGGGGAAGCTACCAAAGGAAAACTGCCGAGGATTTTTAAGTATTATTTTAATGGGAGCTGAACTACGACTCCTGTCAAACATCACAAAACAGAAGAGAGCGACATCTAATTCGTATTTAAAAAAATAATATCTTCATAATAACTTTTATATGTAACCAGTAATCACCATAGAGGTTGATGTGAAGCATCAAACTCTACAGTACTACACACACAGAGACAGAAACACAAACACCCAGACCGAGGACAGAAATTTAAACTCATCATTCAAATTTCTGTTTCTCCGGGAATCGAACCCGGGACCCTTCGATTGGCAGTCTGGCATGGTGACCGTTGCGCCACACGGGTCGTCAAAGACTTATATGAGGCCACACTTACATGAGGCGACCACCTGAGGCGGCCTCCGGAGTAGCAGCGCAACTGCATACAACCTCAGACAAGACTTACCTTACCTATGCTTGCTTAAGGTTGTATGTAAATGTCCATGGGCTGCAGCGACCACTTAACACCACGTGGCCTGCATGCTCAAATAAAAACTGTTTGCACAATTTTTGTTTACAAGAACTTACAAATTAACGTTAAACAAAGCAAAAGTAGTTAAGGAAGTTAAACAAAGTGCTTTAATTTATAAAAAGCTTTTATTACGCTCCGTCGTGGCTTGTCTAAGTTCTTAGTTTAGTTGCATTCTCGTAACTTTATCTTCTGTTATATCCTAGTTTTCGAAGTGAAGCCTCTTCATACACGCTGACGTGCTACTTGATATCTGCGCTTACTTTAATAAGATCAAGAAGGAAGTAATATATTAATTTACTAAGCATAACGATATAATCTATTATTATTTGAATACTTCGTTAAGGTGTTAAAAATCTGTAGTTAGGTATAGCTTCAGTTCTTTCGTAATAAATTTGAAAAAGCATTGTATAGAAGTGAAACATTAAAATTATTGACGTACCGGACTGCCGATCGGAGGGTCCCGGGTTCGATTCCCGGCGAAGCAGAAATTTGAATGATGAGTTTAAATTTCTGTTTTAGGTCTGGGTGTTTGTGTTTATGTCTTTGTATGTGTCCATGGCACCCACGACACAGGGCATAGGTATATAGTATCTACCCTACTGTGGGGCTATGAGTGTGAAACGTTATTTATTAATTAATTATTTTATTTATTGCATCTGTTAGGAAAGCTATTTTTATTTAGTAACAAATAGTAAGGTGAAACTCTAATCAGAAAAACTAAGGATATCAAAAGATGTTACACCTTCCGCTACTCATCAAGAGATGGCGCCACGGGTATTCCTGAATCACGCTATCGAAGTTTTCTGAATATCCGACCACATATACAAACTTCGCACTATCGAAGTTTTCCGAATATCCGAGCATATATACAAGCTCCGAATTGAGTCAGTTGGAGCGCGGCCGCTCCCCGGGCATGACCACCTCGCCTGGCGGGAGATCTCCCTTTGCCAAACTTGATGTAGCGACCTTCGCTACTCATCAAGAGAAGGCGCCACGGGTATTGTTGAATCACGGTATCGAAGTTTTCTGAATATCCGTCAATATATACAAGCTGCGAATTGAGTCAGTTGGATCGCGGCCGCTCCCCGGGTATAACCACCTCAGTCTAAAGTCTAAAGTATTTGTCTTTGTTTTCATTTTCATCAAAGGTTTTTGAAAACCGACGCGGATTTTAGATCGGACGAACATGTAGTGATGTTCAGCGTTCGATTGACGGGATATTTCAAACAATTTCAATCCATAAACATAAGTAAAGCTTGAACATTTTAACTCGATTGATAGATGCAATTTAAATGGTTAAATTATTGGCGAAGCGAGTGCTTTAGTGCATTACCGTGTTCACACACACGGAGCAAACTTCAAAAGCAAATTGCACAAGTACGTCACATTTATCTCCGCTGGTTGAACGATGAAAGTTTCCATTAGCTCGAAATGGATATATGCACTTAAGGTGGTTGGATGCCATCCGATGGTCGCTTGTTTTACATCGATTGCATTAAAATAAGCGACAAACGAGCGGGCCGGATACGCAACATCTGTACCCGTTACTATGGACTTTTTGTATGTAGAAATTTCGTTTACGCTTTGAAGTACGGCACAATATTCCAGGCGTTAAACTGATGAGAAGTTTATTAAGTATATATATTCTCGAACCTTATTATTGTAGTATAGAGCTCGATGTTTATCTCTTACAATTACAAATTGCTCGATAGCAGAAAGGATGCAGCGGTGATACTTTCTCGGTCTAACCATCAAAGTTCAACTACATATTTTGCATATGGCCAATACAGAGCAAAGTTAATAATAAAATCTCTACACAACACACAAACAGTTAACATTTATTGCGGAATTCTTCAAAACGTCCGATATCCCATTACTTCCTTTCTCATTAAAAACGGTCACCAAATGTATGACGCTTATACTTTACTAAAGCCCTCAGGGCGGAGATACGTCAACAAATTTAAACTTTCCGTCGTTTCTAGGGTTACGTCAAGTGAAACCATTTGTTGTTGGTTGTGATAAACGAGTTTATCTTATGACGCAAAATATTTTGTCATTCATTCAGTCCGCTCCGCTGAGTTTAGGGCTAAGGCTAGAAATGTACAAACCGTTTTACTGCGTTCCATTTGTGACACTATTTATGTTCTATTGCCGGAAAAGGATCGTTTCTTTACATTACGAAAGATTTACCAGACGAGCATCCTGAACACGCGGTGTTAAGTAGTCACTAAAACCCTTGAAAATCGCCACACACACTCAAGTAAACTTGACCCTTGTGTCTGGTCGTATGAATCGTACCTACGCTGCTACTCCGGAGGCTGAATGATGCCTTATATTTCCTCCAAAACACTATAGAATAGCGTAAAGGCAAAAATGGTTGCAGAAGTGGTACTTCCCGTCTTTAATCAACAAAGTTCAACAACTTATTCATATGGTTAATACAAAGCAAAGTTAATAATAAAATCTCCACAGAACACACAAACAGTTAACATTTATTGCGAAATTCTTCAAAACGTTGAAATGAGAAAGGTAAAGTACCTTATATTTTCCTTTGTCATTTAAAATGGTCACCAAATGTTGCTTATACTTTTCTAAATCACTCAGGGTGGAGATACGTCAACAAATTTAAACTTTCCGTCGTTTCTAGGGTTACGTTAAGTGAAACCATTTGTTGTTTGTTGTGATAAACGAGTTTATATGACGCAAAATATTTTGTCATTCATTCAGTCCGCTCCGCTGAGTTTGGGGCTAAGGCTGGGAATGTACAAACCGTTTTACTACGTTCCATTTGTGAGACGTTTTATGTTCTATTTCTGGAAATGAATCGTTTCTTTACATTGCGAAAGATTTACCAGATTGCGATAGAATAGCGTCAAGGCAAAAATGGTTGCAGAAGTGGTACTTCCCGCCTTTAATCAACATAGTTCAACAACTTATTCATATGGTCAATACAAAGCAAAGTTGATAATAAAATTTCCACAGAACACACAAACAGTTAACATTTATTGCGAAATTCTTCAAAACGTTGAAATGAGAAAGGTAAAGTACCTTATATTTTCCTTTGTCATTTAAAATGGTCACCAAATGTTGCTTATACTTTACTAAATCACTCAGGGTGGAGATACGTCAACAAATTTAAACTTTCCGTCGTTTCTAGGGTTACGTTAAGTGAAACCATTTGTTGTTTGTTGTGATAAACGAGTTTATATGACGCAAAATATTTTGTCATTCATTCAGTCCGCTCCGCTGAGTTTGGGGCTAAGGCTGGGAATGTACAAACCGTTTTACTACGTTCCATTTGTGAGACGTTTTATGTTCTATTTCTGGAAATGAATCGTTTCTTTACATTGCGAAAGATTTACCAGACGAGCATCCAGAACACGCGGTGTTAAGTAGTCACTGAAACCCTTAAAAATCACCACACACACTCAAGTAAACTTGACCCTTGTGTCTGGTCGTATGAATCGTACCTACGCTGCTACTCCGGAGGCTGAACGATGCCTTATGTTTCCTCCAAAATACTATAGAGTAGCGTAAAGGCAAAAATGGTTGCAGAAGTGGTACTTCCCGTCTTTAATCAACAAAGTTCAACAACTTATTCCTATGGTCAATACAAAGCAAAGTTGATAATAAAATCTCCACAGAACACACAAACAATTAAAATTTATTGCGAAATTCTTCAAAACGTTGAACTGAGAAAGGGAAAGTAATATTTTCCTTTCTCGTTTAAAATGGTCACCAAATGTCGCTTATACTTTACTAAAGCATTCAGGGCGGAGATATGTCAACATATTTAAACTTTCCTTCGTTTCTAGGGTTACGTTAAGTGAAACCATTTATTGTTTGTTGTGATAAACGAGTTTATATGACGCAAAATATTTTTTCATTCATTCAATACGCTCCGCTGAGTTTAAGGCTATGGCTGAGAATGTACAAACCGTTTTGCTACGTTCCGGTAAACAAATGTTTATTTTACTTTGCGAGGCTATTTATTTATGTCCTATTACTAGGCATGGATCATTTCTCTACATTGACATAAATATAGGCAATAGTACAGATAAGTTTTGAATACCTAATATCAGACTTTAGGTTACACAAAAATGTATTTATTCACCACGAAGCAAGTGCAAAGATTTTTTTTTATTTTCAGGCTTTGAATCGGAGATCCTGCGGAGTGTGACTGTTGTCGTAACGATGAGGCTCTCACTTCGCTGTATTATTAATCTTAGCTTCTTATCTGTTAAACAACGACTTGTTGAAATATTTAGTATTGGCTCTAATCCTTTTTTGCATCCCACTGCTGGGCACGGGTCTCTCCGTTATGCGGGTACGCAATGCAGGTTGGTATCCATTTTTTGCCACTAGTGGTCACCATCTCACACCCGACCGCGCTCGTTTGGCTTAGATTCGTAGTTCGCTTGCATTCTAGGCCAGCCGCCCGACCATGCACGCTCATTAGGATTTGCATATTAATTTTATAATCTAATACTCAATTATATTTCATCGAATTAAATTTATAGATGTCTGTCAAGCACACCATGTACCCAGCAGGCTTCTTTCAAAGTTTAATATTTAAATATTTTCACACATCATTGTCACATATGAATTCGATTATTTCATCACCATTTATTGAACAAGTCCGGTGAGTCTTTCTCTATCGCACCTAAGCAACTTTACATAGTTTCTTCTCATACGTAAAACAGATCGCCGGGCCGGGTCAATACTGCATGTACTCGCCCCCTTACGGGCAATACTCATGAATATACATCACTATGAGTAATGCTTGCCTTTCCATTGAAAGATAAGATCAAACATAGAAAGGTGTTCTTAACGGTTGATGTGATATCAGAATAATTTTATGCTTGAATGACAAGCTGTCTAGCTTGTTCGAAAAATCAATAAAACCTTGTTAGTTTACGGTCATTAATAATTCTATCCAACTGTACCTGTGTTATATTAGTGTAAAATGTATGAAAAAAATAAATAAAAGGCAATTAAATTGCAGAGTTTTATTTGCATTTACTAAAAACCGGCTATCATGATAGAGGAATTCGTGTCGATATTTTTTTTAATAAAAATGACTCTTTTTCTTAGCCCCATAGTAGGACTACTGGTATCATGAAGACTTTGGACACACACAAAGACAAAAACAAAACCGGAACAGATACATATATAAGTATAGGCTCAGCATTCAAATTTCTCCCTCGCTGGGAGTCGAACCCAAGCAGATCGGCAGTCGGACATGGCAACCATGACACACTATTTGGCATCCCCCTGCTGGACATGGATCTTTCCCCAGTATTGGGGAGGCCTGGAGCTTACTCCTCCACGTCGTTCCAATGCGTGTTAGTGTATTCGAGAAGCGAGCTAATAGCTAATCTGCTATCTGATGTCATATAGGTATAATACAAGAATTGCTCTTTTAAAGGTATAAGATTTCTCCTTCACGTCTAAAACAAGTAAATGGTGAGACAAAACTCCACGTGCAAAAATAATTCTTGATGGCCCAATAAAACTGTGACATTCGAGGTGTGACATCTCTCGCTCACGGCTCGCTGAACACATATCAGCGAATATGACGAATCTGACTCTAATCTTACTTTGCGTCATAAGTTTTACATCACTTACGCTCTATATTATTTCTTCTTGTGATGTTTCTAAAAGAGTTTTTGCGGGAAGTCTGAAGGGACAATTTGTGCTCTTGTTTTATTTTCATTTTCTTGGTGTATTTTTGAGTTATATGGGATAAAGTTGATGGCATTTTGTTTGATATACGTTAATGACAGTGCACGAGTGTTGTGAAATAAAATAACAGTGCGAAAACATTCGGCTTGTCTCCAAAACTCCATCGGACACGTTCTGGTAAAGTAACCATCACTTTACTCCCTTTATCTCCCGTACAAGCCGCTCGCTCCAGCAATGATTATGATTATGATATGTCGGGATGTACTATAGCTTAACATGCTCTGCGAAGCATGGAAACACGCATGTTTTTTTTTCCACTGGTGGTCACCCGTCTCACACCCAACCTCTCCCGTTTGGTTTAGCTGCGTAAATTGCTTGTGTTCTACGCCAGGTCATGCGCGCTTTAATTTTTTGGTGACAATGTTCGATTTGCATACAGCTTCTTTTCCTTTTGTTCTATGGAATTTAATTTTCAAACTCAGCAGCAGGGTAGGTAAGTAGATATGGAGCGGGTAATATGTTCAGACTATTTACACCCCGGCATACTCGAGCATGCATGTAGGGCATGCATAGACCGTAGCAAGCAGTAAAGCCAGCGTGGAAGTAATGAAAGTGTCGGCGTCATCGTACAATACGAGGCTTCAGTTATCCAAGTTAATTTTCTAGTTTACCGAGTTAATTTACTTCGCCAATCGAGCTAGAACTTTACGTCGTTATGAACATAATCTGCCCGAACTGAACTAATATTCCGGGTGGTTATGTGTAATTGTGTTTGTGCTAGTTGGTACTAAAATCGGTGGAAATTAGAATGGATTTTCATAAAGCGATTTAGTTGCTGCAATGGGCTAAGTTTGTACGTAAAAGTTAGTATGATGGTGATAGATTTTGATTATTTTGTTAGTTAATGTTTGTTTTTAATGGTATTATTGTTAACTTTAATTCATTTTGTAGGTGAAATATACATATTTTTCAAGTGAAAACTTCTTTAGCGGCGTTGTGCACTTTTTTGGGATGGATAAAAAATGTTAAACTCGCGTCAGGACCACAGAATAAATAATAGTACAAGTATCAGGATACGTGGCCTGACCGAAGATTCGTAAGACGGAGGGGTGACAGCTGATGACTGTCTATACTTGTAAAAGTCGTTTCAAGTATTTAAAATATGGGCATTGAACAAAGTGCATCTATTAATGAAAAAAGTGACGAAGAAATAGTGAAAGAAAATGTGTGAGTATTATATAAAAATACTAGATGAAAACCTACAGAAAATACTAGATGAAAACCTACAGAAAATACTAGATGAAAACCTACTGAAAATACTAGATGAAAAATAATACTAATAATAAAAGCGATTCGTGCGAAATTATTCCCTAACCATTCCAAAATATCAAAAATGCACAACGTTACATGTTTCAGTACTGTTCAAGTTTTCACTTCTGCCGGCACTACCGGAGTGCAACCCGTTGTTTTTTTTTATAAATACGTCATATACATGTTTGACCCTTTCCTATATAAATCCTCATTTTTCTCTTCACACTGCGCCCAAAGCGGATATCGGTCAGCCAATGACCGTACAATTATTAACATCAACTGTATATTGTTACCTACCCAGAAGAATTTCATATCTAACTAGCGGCCGCTCGTGACTTCGTCCGCGTGGAATTTGGTATTAATCATGATGTTATATAGCCTATAGCCTTCCTAAATAAATTGAATATTCAAAACAAAAATATTTTTTCAATTCGAAACAGTAGTTCCTGAGATTTGCGCGTTCAAACAAACAAAGCTTTAGTTTTATATTTTAGTATAGATAATTTAACTTAATTTCATGTGTGTGTCCATGGTAGCCACGACACAGGGTATATCTACCCTACTGTGGAGCTATGAGTTTGAAACGTTATTTATTTATTTCATTTCATTATCTATTAGTCAAGATTGATACCGACTTCTATGCCCGTGTGTTTTACCTCAGGCAGCAAGTCTTTCTTATTATGGTTCAGTTTAGTTTGTGAATTTTATAATTTGTTAATTAATTTCGTTTTGAAGGAGAACCTAACTGCGAATTAGAACTTTGAAATATTCTTTTGAATTTTTTCAAAGAGTGATATTGTTCGAAATATCTTTATTGTCTGCATTGCCTCTTAACATCTTTAAAATAAGTATAAATTATTTATTTTACTTGTAATTGTAATATTGCTTTATGTAAAATTTATACAAGTTATATAATAAACTGAACTTCATGTGATATTTTTCTGCAACTTTATAAAGTGCCGCTGAAATGAAACACATTCTTTCCTTCTTATTAGATAAAAATCGCGTGGCAATCTTTTTGTTGCAAGTAGAAAAACTCACCACTCAACATACATTTCGTACAAAATTCTCAATTGTCTTCTGTCGTAGGTAACTACAAAAATCATTTAAATTGAAGAAGAAAGTTGCTTTGTCAAAAGAACAAACGATCGACGAGAGGAATGGAACGGAATTTTCGGTCAGAGCATTTACTTTCTTCATTCTATCTGGCGAGTGCTCTGTGTTGTATTAACTTAGTTTTGTTGTAGGAAGTCTCTTATGTAACATTGTGACTTACGTTATTCAAAAGCATGGCGTAAACTGTATTGACGTCATACCATTTCTACAAAGTTAATATAAGAAGTATCTCATCTCTTTACCACCACACCAGCCGCATACGATGTATTTCACATCAACTAGGTTACTTTCTACAATGGTCTAATAAATAATAATTGGAACATAACACATGCTGCTATCCTTTGACATATTTTAATTGCGAATGAATACCAAGAGAAGTCACCAAACGAAGATAAAACTAGAACTAGAACACAGTTAGATCACATATTTATTTAACAAAAAGAAAATAAAGGATTTTATGGAAAAAAATATCGCTTTCATTATAACATCTTATAATTTAAGAACAATTAAAGACGATTTTGAGTATATTAAACGCTCATTATTTTTTCCTTTATAATCAGATACATTCATGTCTATTAGTACATCGAGGGTTCACAACAAATAATAATATGAATGTCTGTCCAAAACCAGAACAAAATTTTCAATTATTTTCAATCGTACATAAATTCTTATACGTTACTGGAGATAGATATGAGTGTTGTAGTTATGTATAATACGTCTGTACTCACGCTTTTATTTGTCTGTTGGGGATGCCGACATATTCTCCTCCGCGGTGCCACCGCGACCGGCGGGAGCTCCTGATGAAGATCCTCGGTCAGGACCGAAACATATCGGCATCCCCGACAGACAAATATTAGCGTGAGTACAGCCGTATTATACATAACTACAATGTTAGTGTACACTCACGATTCGTTCAATACTAAAAAAGATACGAGTAAGTATATAAATACAGTTCAAAATAAAATAATTTATTGTTTCGCAGTAAAAAATTTTTTCAGCAAACAAACATTGAGGGTTTTGTCAAAAGTCTGAAAGGTATACTCAGACAATAATGTGTTCAACCCACAAGCTTGGAAGCAAAAAATGAATGGACGAAGACTGCACAGAAAAAGGAAAAAACCAACAACGTCGTATGACAAACTGACGAAAAAGGAACGAAAAGGCTAAAAGTGAACAAAATTTTCCGCTTCATTCGCACTCATCGATCGTTTGTTAACGACTTCTGTCTACTTTTTGATCGTTGTTTTTTTTTAAATACTCATAATAAAATTACTTCGGTATTGTAACCAATATTACATTACGCTTATACTGGGGTTCTTAAGAAATACTTTTTAATAACGATTTCCTAAGTCATCTTAATATAATATGTTTATGATGATGAAAAAAATCTAGAATTTAAACAAAAATCTACAAAATAGTATGTTCTAATGCAATTTATTCCTTTACTACACTTATTACATCCACAAATTTGGAAGCGAAAAGCATATAGGTACAGAAACTCCACAGAACAAGAGCAAAACCAATAACGTCGTATCACAAACTAACAGAAAAGGGGAGAAAAGGTTTTAACGGAATAAAATTTTCCGCTTCATTCACACTCATCAGTTTACATTGGTTTTACTGTTTCTTTTGATGGTTGAATTTCAAAGTTTCCTACTAATATTATAATTGCGAAAGTAAGTTTGTTTGTTACTCTTTCACGCGAAAACTACTCAACCGATCATCATGAAACTTAATACTTTGTATTCTTGGATTTATTAGAAGTAAAATAGGATACTTTAAAAAATAACGCGGGTGAAACCGCGGGGCACAGATAGTGGTTTATAAACCTTCCTTTTTTAAACACCTTCTCTTAAGGTTAAATTAACAGTATCTGCTGTTGATATGTAAACAATTGACAAATTGAGATCGGTAAAAATGAACGGGTATAGTCTAATATTTCATTACAAGTGCGAAAAGGCTGTCATTGCAATGAGTTCCGACAAATTTAATGTCTACCCGAGCCGAGGCGTAGCCGAAGGTGAGGGTTGACAGTCGGAACTCTTAGCAATGACGGTTCCGCACGTGTACTGAACAACTATTTTTAATACAGTTGCGAAAAAATGAAGCAATTTAATAAAATAATAAAAACTCGCAAAGAACATTTTGGAAAAATGGCGCCAACTGTAATATGCAGAGATTTTTTTTGTTTTCTTCACCCATTCTGGGTAGGCAAAGGAAACTATGCCCATACAGTCAAGTCTTCAGTAGATTTTTTTTATTGATATGAAATGAAATGAAACCTAACCTAACTCATTGAATCAAATCATTAAATCTCATATTGAAACAAATTAGTAGCTTCTTTTTAGAAATATTTGCATGAATCATAAAAGCTTCTAAAACTTCGTGGTTGTTTTTTTTTCTTTTCATGGACATTATTTTGACAGTTGGGAAAGAGAACGCACGAGTGCGGAAAAGGTAAAGAAAAAGCACGAGTGTGTAATAGCCCACCTCCCGCACGCTATACGTCCCTGCAATACGTCACTCACCTTTTCCGTACTCGTGCGTTCTCTTTCCCAACTGTCAAAATAATGTCTATTAAAAAGAAAAAACCAACCACGAAGTTTTAGAAGTTTTTATGATTCATGCAAATATTCCTAAAAAGAAGCTACTACTTTGTTTCAATATCAGATTCAATGAGCTAGGTTTCATTTCATTTCAACTCCTTAATATTTTCATTTCATATCAATAAAAAAAAATCTACTGAAGACTTGGCTGTATGGGCATAGTTCCCTTTGCCTACCCAGAATGAGTGAAGAAAACAAAAAAAACTCTGCATATAGATATTCTTTTACGGTCGGCGCCATTTTTCAAAAATGTTCTTTGCGAGTTTTTATTATTTTATTAAATTGTTTCATTTTTTCGCAACTGTATTAAAAATAGTTGTTCAGTACACGTGCGGAACCGTCATTGGAAGGAGTTCCGACTGTCAACCCTCACCTTCGGCTGCGCCTCGGCTCGGGTAGACATTTATCGGAACTCCTTGCAATGACAGCCTTTCCGCACTTGTAATGAAATATACTATTGTGACGAGCACATCTATATTGGATTTGTAAAAGTCCAATTTAAACACTATTCAAATGATTGCTTGATGTTCTAAATAAGAAGTCCATAGAAAATATTAATTAAAATCTACAGCATGCCGACTTAACCAATGAAGTTGTAAGCGAAAATCGGAAGGTACAATAAGACCACAGAATAAAAATCACTAACACAGTCGTATCACAAACTGATAAAAAAGGGCGAAAAGTCTCTAACAAATTAAAAAAAAATCGCTTCATTTAGTACTAACTTAAAGGTGATAGAACTTTAATGGTTTGAGCGAGGAAGCACCCACTATTATAATATTAATAATAAATGTTACACACTCATAGCCCCACAGTAAGGTAATTACTACCCTGTTTCGTGAGTACCATGGACACATACAAAGACAGGAACACAAA
Source organism: Pyrgus malvae (assembly GCA_911387765.1). NCBI lineage: Eukaryota > Metazoa > Arthropoda > Insecta > Lepidoptera > Hesperiidae > Pyrgus > Pyrgus malvae. The sequence continues at coordinate 11,457,755 of OU426958.1, forward strand.
CACCCAGACTGAGAACAGAAATTTAAACTCATCATTCTAATTTCCGTTTCGCCGGAAATTGAACCCGGGACCTCCCGAATGGCAGTCCGGCTTGGTAACCGTTGCGCCACGCGGGTCGTCAATTCTGTTGTGTTTTGGAAAAGTGAAGTTGCCGGCCATACTGACACGAGGCTATCAGCCTTCGGAGTAGCAGCTTAAATACATATGACTAAAGAATAGAATTGGGATTGCTTAATCTATACATAAATAGATGTCCATCGGCTGCAGTCACTTCGTGGTTTTAAGTGCACGGTGCACCACGTGGCCTGCACGCTCCTCTGCTTTTTCATTCAAATAAAAAGAAAAAAAAAGTTTGTGATTTCAAATTTTACAAATAAGTACAGTAAATGGGTACATTTAAAAGTTTTAAACTAGCGGCCGCCCATGACTTCGTCCGCGTGGACTTTAGTTGTAAAATTTCTCTACAATAAAAGCAGCCTGAGTTACTCCTTATTACATAAGCTACCTAGCCAGTGAAAGTCCCGTCAAAATCGCTCCAGTCGTTTCAGAGATTAGCCGGAACAAATAGACAGACAGATAGACAGACAGACAGATAAAAATTGTAAAAAATCTTATTTTGGTATATGTACCATATAAACATTCATATGCATGTAGTAAAAAGGGGTTATTTTAATATTACAAACAGACACTCCAATTTTATTTATATGTATAGATGAAATACCATCTTAGTATAGTCCCTCTTGGGCACTACACGATCGAAGATTGTTCCTACTGTCGGTGCAATAAAACTTTAATAAAACAAGGGCCTCAAAAAATACGACGAAAATCCACGAAAACATTGAAAATTCGTGGACAAAGTGGACAAAAAGGAAACGTAGAAAAAGGGTAAAACCAACAGAGTCGGATCACATGCTAGACGTAAAAGGAAAAGAAAAGATAAGGATATCACCGGAATTCTTCGCCTCTTCACGCTTTTTAATAGGGATGTTGACAAAAAAATTTAAACATTAAATATTTAAGCATTTAATTTTATACAGCAATTTTTAACAATTTATAACACATTTTTTTTAAATTGCATAGCATTAAAAATATGTGCGAAACGAACGTTTCAAATTGAATGTTAAACACACAGAGCAATACCAAATCGTGATGTCACTCGCCTGTCACAGTCAGTTGCCAATCACAGTATAAACTATTGATAAAGTTTCATTTTGCTAGAAAGGGATAGATAGTAAATTTAAATAAACACACATATAACTCTGCTGGTTTTAACCAAAACTTATCTTAATTCTAATTAATGTGACTACTTTCCTCTTCTTACTAGAAAACTATTTTCTTATTTTATTGATAAAAGTTAAGAGCCCAATATCAGCTAACTACCCAATTGCTTATGTTCTAAAAAAATTATAAGTACAAAGCAGATAACGCTAATATCCTCTTACCATTACTATTACATAAAATAATAGCCATAAATTAGACGACCAATAAACGGACAAGTCATTGAATAAAGTCTAATACGTGTAATTATAACTGATCACATTATCATAATTGCTGGCGCGCGGCAAAGACCATAGAACATAATGGGGGGCGTAGCTTCATGCCTGCATAGTTGCTGTAATTGTCGTTTAGTTGCTCACATCTGGACAATTATGTGATCTACACACGGAAGTATACATCATCTTAATTAATAAATGAAATTTATTGCTCTTTGTTAGCTTAATTCCTTTTTTTAAGCATTTTTGAAGTGAAAACTTCTTTAGCGGCGTTGTGCACTTTTTTTGGAATGGGTAAAAACGTGGCCTGATCGAATACTCGTAAGACGGAGGGGTGATAGCTGATGACGGCTCGACTGTCTATACTTGTAAAATTCGTTTATATCAGTATTTAAAATATGGACATTGAGCAAAGTGCATCTATTAATGAAAAAAGTGACGAAGAAATAGTGAAAGAAAATGAGTGAGTACTTTATAAAAATACTAAATGAAAACCTACTGAAAATACTAGATGAAAAATAATACTGATAATGAAAGTGTGCAATTAATCCCTAATCATTCCAAAATAGCAAATGTTCAAATTTTCACTTCTGCCGGCATTACCGGAGTACAACCCATTGTTTTTTTAATGTCACCCTGCTGGGCAAAGGTCTCCTTGCGGAATTAAGTCAATGCTATTTTGATTCCATGGTGTATATCATAGTTCATCAAGCTATCAAAGTACGAGTTGGTGTATATCATGCCTCTGTGAAAATTTTAAAACTCTCAGGCAAGCGCTGTGATGGAAAACATCGTAACGAAATATAACAATTCTTAGCCCTACCACAGAATACTATGCCCCCACAGTGGACCTCCATAAATAGGTACGCATATTATAACTTTTATTTTTGTAAGAGCTTCACGCCCGCGCCAGTTTGAACTCCCGGGAATAGATTGGAGATATAATGTACTGGTATTTAACACTCTGCTATCGTTGCTCTAACTGGTTACATGGACATTATCGGGATGCACATTCGGACATACATTTGAACGATATGAAAAGTTGTATTTTCTACAAAACGATTGGTGCATTACCAATTTTATTTTTTACCGTTCTTTGGAAGTGGTGCTCATTTATGTGTAGATGTTATCCTGCATTAAAAGTTATAAAAATGTATATTTGATGTATGTATGTAATGACGGATATAACTCACTGATAGAGCTGGAAATTTTTGAATTAAAAGTAATATTAACGTCATAGAATTAAGATCAATTTGTAAACTTTCCATTCAAATAATTTTCTAAATAAATTTTCAAGACGTTCTTTTGAAGTTATCTTGAACTCGAACTCTGGAACGAACCCTGTCTGCGAACGACGTTTATGATTTCTTTGAAATTCTTAAATTACGAAACGTAAATATTTATTATGAAGACTAATAGCGTTTTTTTTGTATCTAATAATTTATGATCAGCTTGAGGCGATCAGTTTAGATAACTTCGTCGAAATATTACTTAGTAATATTTTGAATTCTGAAGATAAATACAGGCTATATACATTAGTTCTAGTTTAACTGACGACCGGTACAGCGCAATGGTTATCCATCCATGCATCCATCGGCTTTTAGAAGTTCACTGCTGCAAAAAGGCCTCCCCTAAAATTCGCCACTTCATCGGGTCCTGCGCCCTCTGAATCCAGCGGCTTTTTGCTGACTTCTTCAGGTCGTCAGTCAGCCTTGTTGGAGGGCGGTCTGTGCTCCTTTTTTACCGACTTCCAAAAGAAGGAGGTACTGTATTCGGCTGTATGTATTTTTTTTTTTATATATGTTCACCGATTACTCCGCCGTTTGTGGACCGATTTTCAAAATTCTTTTTTTGTTCGTATGCTTATACTCCCGAGGTGGTCCCATTGTCACCAAATCAGGATCTGATGATGGGATCCCAGGGAAATCGAGGGGAACTCTCAAATTTTATAGGCACACACATTGATTTTCTTATACTTTCTGAAGCATAAGAGATATTTGTGCATAGTAATCATCATCTCATGTTGCTGAGCTGATAATGGAAGGTACTGCGACGGTGAGGAGTTGAGAGCAAATTCTTTCAATAAATGGTCTTTTGTTCGAAATCTTACATTCCTGAGGTGGTCCAACTGTCACCAAGTCAAAGTCTGATGATGGGATCCCAGAGAAATCGAAGGGAACTTTCAAATTTTATAGTACAACAAATGATTCTTATATTTTTACTAAAGCAAAACAGGTATTTGTGTATAATTATCATCATATCATGTTGCTGAGCTGATGATGGAAGGTACTACGACGGTTAGGAGTTGAGAGCAAATTCTTTCAATAAATGGTTTTTTGTTCGAAATCTTACATTCCTGAGGTAGTCCAACTGTCACCAAGTCAAAGTCTGATGATGGGATCCCAGAGAAATCGAAGGGAACATTCAAATTTTATAGTACAACAAATGATTCTTATATTTTTACTAAAGCAAAACAGGCATTTGTGTATAATTATCATCATATCATGTTGCTGAGCTGATGATGGAAGGTACTACGACGGTTAGGAGTTGAGAACAAATTCTTTCAAGAAATGGTTTTTTGTTCGAAATCTTACATTCCTGAGGTAGTCCAACTGTCACCAAGTCAAAGTCTGATGATGGGATCCCAAAGAAATGGAGGGGAACATTCAAATTTTATAACACAACAATTGATTTTCATATTCTTATTAAAGCAAAAAAGGCATTTGTGTATAATTATCATCATATCAAGTTGCTGAGCTGATGATGGAAGGTACTACGACGGTTAGGAGTTGAGAGCAAATTCTTTCAATATATATTTTTTTGTTCTAAAACTTAAACTCCCAAGGTGGTCCAACTGTCACTATGTCATAATCTGATGATGTGATACTGGGCAAATCGAGGGAAACACTGAAACTTAATAAGCACAATATTATACATATGTACAGAATTATTAAAGTTACTAAAAAGAGTGAAATAAATTAAGTTTTTAACAAAAAAATAGAACCGACTTCAAACGGTAAAAAATAAAATTGTTCAGTACCTACTTCTTCATGCATGGTAATGACTCTTAAAACTATTTTTGGAATCGGGCCCTTAGTAAAATGTCCTGTCTTAGTAAATATAGTGTACCTTTCGTTCGGAATGGGCACCGACTCCAATATAGTTTTAATAGTTATTAACATAAGCAAGAAGAAGTAGGTGCTGTCCCACTGTCTGTACTGTCGATGCCCATTTAGAACGAATGGTTCCTACGACATTTTACTAAGGGCCCGACTCCAAAAATAGTTTTAAGAGTCATTACCATGCATGAAGAAGTAGGTACTGAACAATTTTATTTTTTACCGTTTGAAGTCGGTTCTATTTTTTTGTTAAAAACTTAATTTATTCCAATACTTGGTTGCCATTCGAGAAGACAAAGTCAAAGACAAATGATTTATTTGTACAAATACGGGTATTATAAAAGTTGTTTTATACATTTAATAGTCCACCATATTTACTTCAGTAAGGTATGCAAATATTATATTATTAATAAATAAAAGTACTGACTAAAATCTAACTTACAAATTTATTTAAGTATTAAATTTACTAATCATATTATTGATTTATATTTATCCCATATTTGCGTTTTTTTATTTCATTGTTTTTGGTAATTATTTATACGGAAACTTTCTTCACAATCGGTTGTCAGTCCTTCTAACTGTATGGCCTATACAGAGTGATTTGTATTAGGTGCAAGTATGGATCATTTGCTGTAAAATAAGTCATGTAATACCATGTCCGATTTTCAGTACTCTCTGAAATATTTGTCCATACTTTCATCCCTTAAAGGAAATTATACCTATTACAAATCACCTGTATATGCAAAATTATTGTGTCACAAGTTGTCATACTTCTCCAAACCTGATTTTTATGAAGAGACAATTATTAGATGAGCTTCGTTATTAATATAATTAGGTTTATATATATTTTTAAATGGTGACATTATTCTTCCAAGTTTTATTAACATATAAACAGGCAAACTAAAAACGATTTTAATATAAATACTAAAGAAAGAAAATTTCATTAAACATCTTCACATTAAGTGTTTTTAATAAAGTGTTCAAGCCAGCTCAACGTAAAATACTGGAAACAGACTCACTTCAGCGAGGAAATACAGAAAAACAGATTTCCCTTTTGAATAACTGTTTCCATTCCCAGCTCAGTGTAATCACGAAACTTTATTACACTTACAAAACTTAATATTTAAAACAGACAACATTCAATGTTTTACAAATTTTAATTTTTACAGTTTAGTTACATTTAATTAAAACTTGTTTCTGTTGGATACGGGTCTCCCCTCTGAGAAGGCCTAGAGAACTTACCACACCACCCTGCACCAATATGGGTAAGTGGAGGTGCAGGATAGAGGCCGAATCGCTGTCGGATGTTTTCAAACCGCCTATAAGGACTTTCTATTTATCAATAACAACTGGACCGACGACTTAAGGCGAGGGTTTTTGAAAAAAATGTTTGTGTTTTAACCATGAACATTGGCTGCAACCCTTTTTACGTCCCACAGCTGGGCACGGGTCTCTCCCCAATATTGGGGAGGTCTGGAGCTTACTCCACCACGCTGCTCCAATTACAAAATAATGTATATTTTATTACAGTCTTTCATCTAGGGATTTAAGTACTACATGATAACATTCGCTACATGAACAAAATTGCAAACAATGTTTTAAAAAAAATCTGTCAGCTACAATAAAAAAAATTATTGCAATAAATTCGTTTATAACTTTAAAGAATATTTTTCATATAAATCAAACTTACGAATCGAATAAAATAGCTGCTGAAACTTCAATCGTAAATCTAAACCAGTTTGAAAAGATTAGGATTCAAAATGCCGAACTTTGCCGACTGTGAAGCAGAACTTGATAGCCTAGTGGATAAGTAACCAAACTAAGATAAGTATTTGACCCAGGTTCAAAATGCGGTGGGCAAGCTTGACTTAAAAAAAATAAACATTGCCTGTTTTCTTTTATCGTGCGTGACTGAAGGTAATTCAAAATTTCTCCAACGCAAGTAATTTCTCCAATTACTGGCAAAGTGAGATATTTGAAAGAAATTCTATAAAATTGGATTAATTGAGTATTTTTTCATTATGTAGTACGTGAATTTATTAATTATTCGGATAAAAACATGTCCTATATATTAAGTGTAGAGTATAATATGCATAAAACAAGGCGAAAATCCGATATTTCATAGTAACATTTGTAAATTTTTCCTGGATTAAGCTAGTAAGATTGAGCTGTTGAAACAATCTGCTGATATCTAACATTATATCAATAACACTGCTCTAAGTTTTGAATGCTTTATTAAAAAAAAATAATGAAATCAAATCAAATCGTTTACTGCGCCAAAAAGCAAAAATTTAGGTAAAACAATACATTTAGTAGATTCCTCAAATGTCTGACTAAAATTTGATTTTCTATTCTACTATACGATATCTTGGTTTATGCCCTAGTAGTTTCAAGGCAGCAATAAAGGCCTGCTAGCCTAAAAGCTGTGCTAACACACATAACTGCAGATTAAGTCTTAAATTGCAAAGTCAGCTGTACGTCGAGAAGTATATCGTTTAAATATTTCTAATAAAAGTATTTTATTTTCTGAGAGTTTATTTAACAATCTTCCATTTATACATTGCAACATACCTAAAACCTTCAGGCATAATCCTGGCGCTTTGGAATCATTGTACCCTTCCTAATATTTCAAATATTTAGAGAAACTGGACATTCTCGTTCATTTTAATCCTTAATCTGAGCGTCTAGGCATTCTAGGAGGTAATAAAGGCCTGTCATCCTGGAATCCGTTTTCTCGTTCATTTTACTATTTTAAGCCTTAATCTGAGCGTCTAGGCATTCTAGAAGGTAATAAAGGCCTGTCATCCTGGAATCCGTTTGAGACTAATACACAGAACTGCAGATTAAGTTATATAAATTGCAACGTCACTAGACTCTCTTCGCATAATCCCGTCTACTGTATATCGTTGTTGCCGTTGTGTATCTATCGTAGCTCAACATCCAGCCCAAACGGGCACTTAAAGGCGATGTCCGGGAAAAATTGACATTCATTAAGCGATTATTTTGTATTCCTAATCCATACTATTATTTAAATATTAGAAATTCGAAATAAACTCTGTCTGTCTATCTGTAACGCTTTCACGCTTACACTACTGAACCAATTTTAATGAAATTTGGAACACAAATAGAGTAGACCTTGGAAAAGGATAAGATGGTTTTTATCCTACGGGAACGGGCTAGTATGAAATAAATATTTTGACTTCGACTTTGACTTAAATATTTGAAGAGAAATCGGGATAATTCCATATTGTATTTACATACAAATATATGAACATAGTAGGAACTAATATCGCACTTTCTGGGTTTTTCTACAAAGTTTGATCGAATTCAGACTTACGTTACGTGTAATAAATCGCTTTTGAGAAAGATAAACAAACTTAGTTCGAAGCAGGTTTAAATACGCATCATGGTGTTATCCAGTATTTTTTAAAAGGGTAAAAAATTTAAGCCATAGTCCATCACACTGGCTAAGTACGGGTTGACTTTCCCACCTGGGAAACTTAGGGTGACTCCTAGTCTTGAAAGTTTTATCAAAATGTTTCTTTCGATGTAAATCAAACAACCTATTTATTCATCAGCTTTTAAAGGTCCATTGCTGGATATAAGCCTCCCTTGAAATTTTCTATTTCGGCGGCTGGCTATGCCCTCTGAATCTAACGTCTTTCCGCAAACAATATGCATAAAATACTTATGGGTGTTAGACCTCTCATGATTCTACCGGGGAAGCCCACAACTTTTATTCCTGCCGTAATCAATTCTATATAGGTAATATCTATTGAAGCACGCGTGGCCCGGCGGTTAGCGTAGAACGCAAACGATCTATGCAACTACTCCAAACGGGCGCGATCGGGTGTGAGATGGGTGACCGCTAATGGCAAAAAAATTTCATGCGCGTTTCCTTGCTTCGGAGGGCACGTTAAGACGTCGGTCCCGGTTGTTGTCGATAGATAGGTAACAGTCGTTAAAACCTTGTCGGAGGCCTTACGGGCGGTTTGAAAACATCCGACAGCGGGTTGGCCACTAACCCGCATCTCCACCAACCCGCATTGCAGCAGCGTGGTGGAGTAATCTCCAGGCCTCCCCAATAATGGGTAGACCCGAGCCCAGCAGTTGGACGCAAAAAGGGTTGCAGCAAATCAATTCTATTGCATTTTAGGATAGAATTTTGGTTGTTGGTTATACTTGTACAAAGCGACCATTAGCTCCCAGAAATAAACTTAGAGGTGCTCGCGAAAATTTCAACCGTAATTCCTGACGCGAGTCCAAGTCTTATTCATTTGGTTACCACCTATACCATTCCTCAGCTGCAAATTGTTAGATGACACGACACAGTTATCGTTGCAACCGTAAGCTTTATATTATATATAAATATGGATCTTTATTGCAATTTTTCGCATCATTTTCTTTAACTATTTCTTGCTACGAATTTTACAAAAAGTAAGTATAATGGTAAACCTGCTCCACAGCTGAAAATTTGAAAATCCACATACGATATTACTCGCATAAATCACGACGTCATCCGTGCTTTGACGAAGAACTAGGTTACAGTAAGGCTTAGCGAAGGAAGCTTGCTGTTCCCAAATATTAAAAAAAACATGCCGAAACTGTCCTATATTCATTCTTATAGGCAGAAACCTTAAGATCTCACAATAGTTTATATTTTATCTTAGGTGCATTATGACAGTTAGCTTACTTACAAAGCCTTGCTCACTATATACGGGCCTAAAAGTTCGGAGACATTTTCTTTATCGTGGTATTGTTGCGTCTGATATACAAGTCATAGCAGTAGGTTACAATCGAAGGAAACGAAATAACCGTCATGAATTATAGTGTGGGTCAATTTTACTTTAATTGTATTCTGTAGAAATAATCTAATCTTAAGTGTAATAGATCCACGAAAATACTCTGAAAGTATTCGACGTAATCACTGAGTAGTCTTTAAATATTCATTTATGCATTGTTCATAAATCCTACTAATATTATAAACGCGAAAGTTTATAAGTATGGATGTTTATTACTCTTTCACGTAAAAACTCATGAATGGATTTTAATGAAACTTTACAATAATATTAGGTTATACATCAGAATAACACATAGGCTACAATTTTATAAATAAATTGTATGAATTGTCCAAAATATGACGATAAGTGCCAAGTAAGTAGGAAAAAATCTACCATCTGCGAGCTATTCTGGCGTGCGCTGTCAAAATCGCTAGAGTTACACTTATGTAATGTATGAATCTTAAATAGTCCTACCAAAAAGCTGGACCAGCGGCACTTCAGAACGAACTTCAATTTATGCTAACGATCTTCTCTAACGCGGGTGAAACAGCGGGGCACAGCTAGTTAAATTATACTATTAATATGATTATTGCCCTAAGATGTACGAAAGCAGAAATAATAGTTATATATCATTGGGTTTTTTGAATAGCCTGGCTTTACCTTGAAGTTTATAAGTACTATTGTTAGAATATAGTTTTGTTAGAGTAGTCGAAAAAATTGGTGTGGTGACTACTTTACCATACGGAGTTTCAACACAACAAATTACTACTAGAACATTTGCATTCTACTGTAGAACTTTAGGTACAAAGTTGTGTCTAGGATTCACTTTCACACTAAATTCAAGGCAGCGAGTCGAAACTTCGCAGACGTAATTGCTAGAGCAAACTACGATATATCAATCTAAGTGCGCCTTGGCTGGGTAACTTAATAGATTGACGAGTGGATACCCATTATAGCAATGCCTTTCTTTAGCCGCATAGTTTAGTGGCTGGTACAGAACACAACCAATCTATATATATATACATATACATATATATATATATATATATATATATATATATAGATAAACAAATAAGATGGGTGATCGATAGTGGTAAACAAATTCATACTCGTTTTTGTGTTTCGAAGGGCACGTCAAGATATTAATCCTGCTTGTTATTAATATAAAGCAATCGCTATAAAATGCTTGTCGATCTAATGAGAGGTTTGAAAACATCCGACAGCGGTACAATGATTACCACCACGCATTGGAGCAGCGTGGTAGTAAACCACAAGCCTCTCCCAGTTATGGAGGTGTCACGTGTCGAAAATTGTGGAACACCTTATTTTGGTATGGCCCCTACTTGTATCAGCTATAAAAGCTTAACAGCAGAAATGGATGCAGCAGGAAAATTTTTCATTTAAACGGTTCATCCCTCTAAAAATTAATTATTTATTTTGATATTACATTTAAATAACAAAGTTATGCATCATTCTACAACTACATTGTACAGTACTGAAATGAAACGAATGTTGTAATTCGTTCACGAAATTGAATGAACATTATAACTCGTGCCTCATTAGAGCAGAAATAGAAACAAACAATCCAGGGGTAAATCCATTCAGCTGTTAATGGCGCTTTATGTTCACGTGTAGTCGGACGCGCGCCAGGCCCTTAGGAGTGAGCAGAAAGAGTACAGGGGATGTGATTATCTATACTAATATTATAAAGAAGAAAGATTTGTGTTTTTGTTTATTTGTAATGAATAAACTCAAAAACTACTATTCCGAATTCAATAATTCTTTCACCATTAGAAAGCTACATTAACCCTGAGTAACATAGGCTACTATTTACCGCGGGAAAATGCTTTATTCCTACGTGAAAACGGGTAATAGGGTAAACGAGGAACGAAGCCTGGAATAGCACATAGGCTATTTTTTATCTTACGGGAACCTATAAAACGGGTTCACGCGGGCGAAGCCGCTGGTGGAAGGCTAGTTATTTATATTATTATATTGGTGTGTCCTGTGCCCCGCGGTTTCACCCGCGTTAGAAAGTATCCTTAGCATAAAGTGAAGTCCCTTCTGAAGTGCCGCTGGACCGCCTTTTTTGTAGGACTATTTAAGAACATTTCCATCATACATTACAAGTGTAACTCTAGCGGTTTTGGTAGCGTAACCAGAATAGCTTGCAGATGGTAGATTTTTCCTACTTACTTGACACTTATCGTCATATTTTGGACAATTCACACAATATCTTAAGTGTTATTCTGATGTATAAGCTATATTATTGTAAAGTTTCATTAAAATCCATTCACTGGTTTTAACGTGAAAGAGTAACAAACATCCATAATTACAAACTTTCGCGTTTATAATATTAGTAGGAAGTAGGATTCTCCAAATAATTCGTTAAAATAAATTGAAATAGTTTGCAATTATTTAAAAAAAATGATTCGAGAAGTTTCTGGAACTTTCTCGAACATTCTCAATAAAATTAAATTGAAAATAGTTTGCTAGATCATCCCAGAAATTTTGAGATCCATCAGAAGTCCCTATTGGTTAGAAAAGTATTTAGATATTTTTTTCAGATTTTTCCACCCATTTTCCACCCACTGCGATCAAATTCTCTTACTAACATTTACGTACTAAGGGGTATTTACCACCCCAACGGGGAGTTAATGATAATAGAGAAAACACCGTGTCTTTACGGACAAAGAAAATCCTTTACTTTTTATATATATATATTAAGATTAAGATTACATTAAACAACTGAAAGAAAGTCAGAAAAGTAATTTATTAGCGCAAATGACGAACTGCCGGTTGAGGGTTCTTATCCTCGATTCGCGGCGAATTCATAGTACCCACGACATATTAAACCATATAGCTATAACCTTTCACTTATTCTCTATTTTTTTCTCACATCTTTATTCTCACATTTGATTTAGTGATTTATCTTTTTTTCGTTATTTTTATAACGTACAAATTTCAATATTCTTTCTGCGCTTTATTGAAGTATTAAAATACAATATCGTTCCAAAGCTACTAAAGGTTTGGTAACTCATTCGGAAATTGAATGAACATTACAACTCACAGAAATAGAAACAAACAATCCACATTAAAAATCAATTCAAGTGTTAATGACACTTTATGTTCTTATTGATGTTGTTTGTTATTATGGTAAATTTATATTAATTTTTATTTATTTCCTCGCCCCTTAATTTAATATGCATAAATACAGGAATAAAAAACCTGAGTCTTGCTTAGGGTTGCCTCGTCAGGCCGAAAATAGCACCTTTCCACATAAAAATTACTTTAAGCCAGAAATGGGAGAAACATTTCCTAGAATATCCACAATAGCATTAATATTTCGCTTTTCACTGTTATCAAGTCGGGCACGCAATGTTGCGATCAATGGCGTAGATCAAAGCCCACATCGACACCCTTTTATAACACTTCCGAGCTTTTATTGCTTAAGCTTTTCAAGCTTTAAGTAGCTTCTTACAGAATAGCTGATGGAAAAACTCTTACGTACAAGGTATTAATCTTCGTGATTCATAATGATGCAATAGGAAGAAATAAGTAGATTAGACATAAATCGTACAGAATCAATAGATAGATTAATGGTTTTCAATCTCAATCCATTTTGCCTCATTTAGTATTTAGGAAAGTATTCCATTTTCTTTGTTTTAAATTTCTTAATAAACAAAATATGTTATTTTCATTTTGTTGAGATTCATATCAAGATTTTCTGTTGATTTTCTTTCTTTCAAATCAGAAGTGTACAAATTGATGCAATCCTAAGTTGCTATCAATCATAATTAAACCATCGTCTACAAAGAAGTCTGCATGATTATGGTCTATAATTTTGTATATCCATGGTTCCTATAGGGCATGCAATTATATTATTATAGAGCGCTAAGCGGCTTTAAGACTACGCTATAATAATTATAATAATACCATATAGTATATAGCTCATAGCACAACAATATGGCGCACCATATTATTGTATTGTTATGGACACGTTCACACTGTACTGTACTATATATATATTATTTGCTTAAATTTGGTGCGATGCGCTAAGTTCATGGTGTGCTATAAATTCTCTTCAAATATCTCAAATCTCGATCTTCAAAGATTTAAAAATCTTCAAAGATCGCGGTCAACTGAGCTTGCTATGTACTAAATGCTAGCAATAATATCATGTTATGTAAACGCCATGCTATATAGTATAGTATTAGGCCCTTCTTTGCTATACTATAAAGCACAATAGTATAGCGTAGTCTGAAATCAGAAGCGCGCATGGCCCGGCGGCGAGCGTAGAATGCAAGCGATCTACGCAGCTAAGCCAAACGGGCGCGGTAGGGTGTGAAATGGGTGACCGCTAGTGGCAAAAATTTCATGCGCGTTTCCGTGCTTCGGAGGGCACGTTAAGCCACCAGTCCCGGTTGTTGTCGAAAGATAACAGTCGTTAAACCTTGTCGGAGGCCTTATGGGCGGTTTGAAAAACATCCGACAGCGGGTTGGCCACTAACCCGCATCTCCACCAACCCGCATTGGAGCAGCGTGGTGGAGTAAGCTCCAGGCTTCCCCAATAAGTGGGAGAGACCCGTGCCCAGCAGTGGGACGCAAAAAGGGTTGCAACCAGTTTGAAATCAGCTTTAAGCGTTATTTTCAATGTACACTTCACTAATATTATAATTGTAAAAGTGTGTTGTTTGTTTGTTTATCCTTCTTTCACTATAATATTTTATTTTATATAAATAATAATTAAGCTTAGAACATCTCGAAACGTAATAAAAATGTACAAATTAAACAGTAAAATATTATAGTGTAAACGGAATAACTAATACTTTAAAATATTACTATACGCAGTCAAATTTTAATGGATACGCCAACCCGTTGCCTGAAATTATTTGCTCTATAACTGTAACCCATAAACGCACTACATTAATTGCGAGAGATTTACGATGATAGGGCTGGATTACTGAATGTGGTATTCTTATCGGTTTTTTTTCAACCTTTTTTATGTCCCATAGCTGGGCACAGGTCTCCTCTCACAAGTGAGAGGGATTCAGGCCATAGTCCACCACGCTGGCCAAGTGCGGATTGGTGGACGTCATGCTTTGAACGGTGATGGAGAACATCGTAATCAATTAAATATAACGATATTTTCCATCACCTTGGAGCAGCGATAAATGCGCACTTTACAAATTTCTTTGTAAGAGATGCGCGCCGAGGATTTGAACACGCTATCGGTCGCGTCGAAGACCGCGGTTTTTTACCACTCGGCAATCGCTGCTATTATTGGTTTATTTATTATTATTTTTATCTGCTATTTATGGTGTTCCTGTATGTTTGTTCTTGTAACCGTCAATCGTAGGACTGCTAGGTTGGACTCTCTACATTAACAAATTATAATAATAATAATAATAATAAGCCTTTTATTCGGACAAAAGAAAACAAATTACAGTTACACTATCTTACACTACGACACTATTATAATATTTAAATATTTTTTTTTCAATATTTATTTTTTAATTTTATATATCTCTTATTTGATGTTTTTTTATTTTCTGTAGGTCCGTTTGCCAGTTGGCAAAGGCCTCCTCCAACCTATTCCATTCATGTCTCTCTCTAGCCACTCTACTCCATGTTATGCCTGCAACCTGCCTGATGTCATCGTCCCACCTTTTTTGTTGGCGTCCTCTTTTCCTTTTTCCTTCCCTTGGAATCCATTGTGTCACTATTTTGCTCCACTTGTCTTTTCCCCTGATCATGTGTCCCGCCCACTTCCATTTTTGTCTTTTTATTTTTAGAGTTACGTTCTGTACCTTGGTCTTCTTACTAATGTGCACGTGTCTTATTTTATCTCTCTTTTTTACTCCTAACATACTTCTCTCCATTGCTCGTTGGCAAATGGCAAGTTTATCGGTTGTGTTCTTTGCTATGGCCCATGTTTGACTTCCATAAATTAAAATTGGTAAGATACAGGCATTGAATAATTTGCTCTTTGTTGTTATATTCAAGTTCTTATCTTTCATTACTTCCTTAAGGCTCCAATACCTTTTCCAACTGTTTGCTATCCTTCTTTCGATTTCTTTATTGATATTATCTTTAGGTGATATGAGCTGTCCAAGGTATATATATTCTTCCGTATAGGTAATTTCTGTCTCTCCCACTTTTATGCTGTTCTTATTTCCATTGGTCATTATTTTTGTTTTTTCGGGATTTAGTTTCAGTCCTACTTTCTCACTCTCAAATGCAAGTTCGTTTATCATTCTGCTTAGTTCTTCTGGCGTTTTTGCGAACAATACAATATCGTCGGCAAATCTTAAGTGAGTTAGTCTACGGCCGTCGATATTCAAACCCAAATTTTCCCATTCGAAGTTTCTGAAAATCATTTCCAAAACAGCTGAGAAAAGCTTTGGGGAGAGAGGATCTCCCTGTCTTACTCCCTTCTGTATTTTAAATGAATCTCCTTTCTTTTCTAGCTGAATGCACGCCGAGCTCTCTTTGTACACATTTCTAATTAATCTTATGTATTTTTGTTCTATCCCTTGTTCTTTTAACGCCTCCCAAATGTTTGTATGTATTAACGAGTCGAATGCCTTGCTATAATCTACAAATGCTAGATAGTATTTAAGTTGATACTCTGCATATTTCTCGATGATTTGCCTAACAACATGGATATGATCAAGTACTGAATAGTCCCTTCTAAATCCTGCCTGTTCTATGGGTTGTTGTTCATCGAGTTTGCTTTCTATTCGCTTAAGTAGGATCTTTGCAAATATTTTATAGAGGTTGGACATCAGGCTTATGGGCCTGTAGTTCCCGATGTCGTACTGATCTCCTTTTTTGTACAGAAGTATTATATTAGATAGAGTCCATTGCTGCGGTATTATTTCAGTAATTATGATGTCATTAAAGATTTCTTTTAGAATGGGTACTACTATGTGTTTTGTTTGTTTCAGTATTTCGTTGCTTATCCCGTCGGGTCCAGGAGCTTTATCGTCCTTTTGGGTTTCTATGGCTAGTTCTATTTCTTCCCGTATGATGGGTGGTACGAATGAAATTCCCAACAGTTCTGTTTCTTTTTTCGCTGGAGTACTTTTATAAAGTTCCTTATAGTACGATGTAGCAATGTCTAATATTCCTTGCCTTCGATTCTCCTTCAATCTATTTTTATCTTTCATTTTTACTATCCAGTCTTTTTTGTTAGTTAGCTCCTTATATGCCTTTTTTACTCCTCCTGTCTTTGTAATATGTCTTTCTAATGTTTCCATTCTTCTCTGGATTCTGTCTTTTCTAATACTTTCTTTTATTTCTTTACTGAGTTTTGCTATTTCTTTTCTGTTATTTATTTTTACCGACTTCCAAAAGAAGGAGGTACTGTATTCGGCTGTATGTATTTTTTTTTATATATGTTCACCGATTACTCCGCCGTTTGTGGACCGATTTTCAAAATTCTTTTTTTGTTCGTATGCTTATACTCCCGAGGTGGTCCCATTGTCACCAAATCAGGATCTGATGATGGGATCCCAGGGAAATCGAGGGGAACTCTCAAATTTTATAGGCACATACATTGATTTTCTTATACTTTCTGAAGCATAAGAGATATTTGTGCATAGTAATCATCATCTCATGTTGCTGAGCTGATGATGGAAGGTACTGCGACAGTGAGGAGTTGAAAGCAAATTCTTTCAATAAATAGTTTTTTATTCCAAATCTAACATTCCTGAGGTGTTCCAACTGTCACCAAGTCAAAGTCTGATGAGGAGATCCCAGAGAAATCGAAGGGAACATTCAAATTTTATAGCACAACAAATGATTTTCATACTTTTACTAAAGCAAAACGAACATTTGTTTATAATTATCGTCATATCATGTTGCTGAACTGATGATGGAAGGTATTACGACGGTTAGGAGTTAAGAGCAAATTCTTTCAATAAATGGTTTTTTGTTCGAAATCTTACATTCCTGAGGTGGTCCAACTGTCACCATGTCAAAATCTGATGATGTGATATTAGGGAAATCGAGGGAAACACTGAAACTGAATAGGCACACACATGCTTTTAGTCATATTTTTAACATAATACAAATATTTATGTCTGGTAATTATCACCTGCTGTTGCTTAACTGATGATTGAAGGTACAACTCCTCAACGGTTAGGAGCTGAGAGCAAATTCTTTCTTTAATTTATACGTTCAGGTGGACTGATAGTATGTCTTTCAGACTTTTAGATGGCTATTAGATAAACATGATTATAAAAGGTAAATCTGTTTAAAGTTTAGAAGTTGTGAAAATTTTTCCAATTATTGTAATACACAGAATTATTAAAATTACTAAAAAGAGTGAAATAAATTAAGTTTTTAACAAAAAATAGAACCGACTTCAAACGGTAAAAAATAAAATTGTTCAGTACCTACTTCTTCCGGCTTATGGTAATGACTCTTAAAACTATTTTTGAAGTCGGGCCCTTAGTGAAATGTCCTGTCTTAGTAAATATAGTGTACCTTTCGTTCTGAATGGGCACCGACTCCAATATACTTTTAACAGTCATTACCATAAGCAAGAAGAAGTAGGTAATGTCCCACTGTCTGTACTGTCGGTGGCAATTTAGAACGAATGGTACGACATTTACTAAGGGCCCGACTCCAGAAATAGTTTTAAGAGTCATTACCATAAGCCGGAAGAAGTAAGTACTGAACAATTTTATTTTTTTACCGACTTCCAAAAGAAGGAGGTACTGTATTCGGCTGTATGTATTTTTTTTTTTTTTTATATATGTTCACCGATTACTCCGCCGTTTGTGGACCGATTTTAAAAATTCTTTTTTTGTTCGTATGCTTATACTCCCGAGGTGGTCCCATTGTCACCAAATCGGGATCTGATGATGGGATCCCAGGGAAATCGAGGGGAACTCTCAAATTTTATAGGCACACACATTGATTTTCTTATACTTTCTGAAGCATAAGAGATATTTGTGCATAGTAATCATCATCTCATGTTGCTGAGCTGATGATGGAAGGTACTGCAACAGTGAGGAGTTGAAAGCAATTTTTTTCAATAAATAGTTTTTTATTCCAAATCTTACATTCCTGAGGTGGTCCAACTGTCACCAAGGCAAAGTTTGATGTTGGGTTGGGATCCCGGAGAAATCGAAGGGAACATTCAAATTTTATAGCACAACAAATGATTTTCATATTTTTACTAAAGCAAAACAGGCATTTTTGTATAATTATCATCATATCATGTTGCTGAGCTGATGATGGAAAGTACTTCGAAGGTTAGGAGTTGAGAGAAAATTCTTTCAATAAATGGTTTTTTGTTGGAAATCTTACATTCCTGAGGTGGTCCAACTGTCACCAAGTCAAAGTCTGATGTTGGGATCCCAGAGAAATCGAAGGGAACATTCAGATTTTATAGCACAACAAGTGATTTTCATATTTTTATTAAAGCAAAACAGGTATTTGTGTATAACTATCATCATATCATGTCGCTAAGCTGATGATGGAAGGTACTACGATGGTTAGGAGTTGAGAGCAAATTCTTTCAATAAATGGTTTTTTGTTCGAAATCTTACATTCCTGAGGTGGTCCAACTGTCACCAAGTCAAAGTCTGATGTTGGGATCCCAGAGAAATCGAAGGGAAAATTCAAATTTTATAGCACAACAAGTGATTTTTATATTTTTATTAAAGCAAAATAGGTATTTGTGTATAATTATCATCATATCATGTTGCTGAGCTGATGATGGACGGTACTATGACGGTTAGGAGTTGAGAGCAAATTCTTTCAATAAATGGTTTTTTGTTGGAAATCTTACATTCCTGAGGTGGTCCAACTGTCACAATGGCAAAATTTGATGATGTGATACTAGGGAAATCGAGGGAAACACTAAAACTTAATAGGCACACACATTCTTTTAGTCATATTTAACATAATACAAATATTTATGTCCGGTAATTATCACCTCATGTTGCTAAGCTGATGATTGAAGGTACAACTCCTCAACGGTTAGGAGCTGAGAGCAAATTCTTTTATTAATTTATACGTTGAGGTGGACTGATAGTATTATTCTTTCAGGCTATAAGTTGGCTATTAGATAAACATGATTATAAATGGTATCTCTTTAACGTTTAGAAGTTAAGTGAAAAAAATTCCAATTATGCTTATACATATGTGAAGAATTATTAAAATTACTAAAAAGAGTGAAATAAATTAAGTTTTTAACAAAAAAATAGAACCGACTTCAAACGGTAAAAAATAAAATTGTTCAGTACCTACTTCTTCTTGCTTATGGTAATGACTCTTAAAACTATTTTTGGAGTCGGGACCTTAGTAAAATGTCCTGTCTTAGTAAATAATATAGTGTACCTTTCGTTCTGAATGGACACCAACTCCAATATAGTTTTAACAGTCATTACCATAAGCAAAAAGAAGTAGGTACTGTCCCACTGTCTGTATTGTCGGTGCCCATTTAGAAGGAATGGTACGACATTTTAGTAGGGGCCCGACTCCAAAAATAGTTTTAAGAGTCATTACCATAAGCAAGAAGAAGTAGGTACTGAACAATTTTATTTTTTACCGTTTGAAGTCGGTTCTATTTTTTTGTTAAAAACTTAATTTATTACCGTTTGAAGTCGGTTCTATTTTTTGTTAAAAACTTAATTTATTTTATTTTCATTGATTAGGTTTGCTCTTTGTTCCAAAAGGTTAGTAGTTTTATTAGTCATCCATGTGTTAGATCGATATTTTTGGGTCCCTTGTTGAATAGTTGTTTTAATTGTATCTTCAAACCAATTGTATTTATCTTGCATATTCATATTCGTTGTTTCATTTTTGTTACCGACTTCCAAAAGAAGGAGGTACTGTATTCGGCTGTATGTATTTTTTTTTTATATATGTTCACCGATTACTCCGCCGTTTGTGGACCGATTTTCAAAATTCTTTTTTTGTTCGTATGCTTATACTCCCGAGGTGGTCCCATTGTCACCAAATCAGGATCTGATGATGGAATCCCAGGGAAATCGAGGGGAACTCTCAAATTTTATAGGCACACACATTGATTTTCTTATAGTTTCTGAAGCATAAGAGATATTTACGCATAGAAATCATCATCTAATGTTGCTGAGCTGATGATGGAAGGTACTGCGACAGTGAGGAGTTGAGAGCAAATTCTTTCAATAAATAGTTTTTTATTCGAAATCTTACATTCCCGAGATGGTCCAACTGTCACCAAGTCAAAGTCTGATGAGGGGATCCCAGAGAAATCGAAGGGAACATTCAAATTTTATAGCACAACAAATGATTTTCATATTTTTACAAAGCAAAACAGACATTTGTGTATAATTATCGTCATATCATGTTGCTGAACTGATGATGGAAGGTACTACGACGGTTAGGAGTTGAGAGCAAATTCTTTCAATAAATGGTTTTTTGTTCGAAATCTTACATTCCTGAGGTGGTCCAACTGTCACCATGTCAAAATCTGATGATGTGATATTAGGGAAATCGAGGGAAACACTGAAACTTAATAGGCACACACATGCTTTTAGTCATATTTTAACATAATACAAATATTTATGTCTGGTAATTATCACCTGCTGTTGCTTAACTGATGATTGAAGGTACAACTCCTCAACGTTTAGGAGCTGAGAGCAAATTCTTTCTTTAATTTATACGTTCAGGTGGACTGATAGTATGTCTTTCAGACTTTTAGATGGCTATTAGATAAACATGATTATAAAAGGTAAATCTGTTTAAAGTTTAGAAGTTAAGTGAAAATTTTTCCAATTATGCTAATACATACAGAATTATTAAAATTACTAAAAAGAGTGAAATAAATTAAGTTTTTAACAAAAAAATTGAACCGACTTCAAACGGTAAAAAATAAAATTGTTCAGTACCTACTTCTTCTTGCTAATGGTAATGACTCTTAAAACTATTTTTGAAGTCGGGCCCTTAGTGAAATGTCCTGTCTTAGTAAATATAGTGTACCTTTCGTTCTGAATGGGCACCGACTCCAATATAGTTTTAACAGTCATTACCATAAGCAAGAAGAAGTAGGTACTGTCCCACTGTCTGTACTGTCGGTGCCAATTTAGAACGAATGGTACGACATTTACTAAGGGCCCGACTCCAGAAATAGTTTTAAGAGTCATTACCATTAGCAAGAAGAAGTAGGTACTGAACAATTTTATTTTTTACCGTTTGAAGTCGGTTCAATTTTTTGTTAAAAACTTAATTTATAATCCGCAAGTTTTGACATTAAGGTATTAGCTATTTGGGCTGCTTGGTGTTTAGTAGGTTTCGTATTTATCGTATTCTTTCTTGGCCTTGGGTTTTTTGGTGGGGTTGTTAATAGTTCTGCTCGGATCATTCGGTGATTGGTATTAAAATTAAAATTACTTAGGACTTTCATGTTTGAGAAGTAATTGCTTTTGCTAGTCATGATAAAATCTATTTCGTTTTTAGTTTTTCCGTCTGGTGATGTCCAGGTCCACATCTTGCTTTCCTTCTTCTTGAACATTGTGTTTAAGACTTTCAAACCATTTTCCAGTGCAAAGTTTATAAGCATCTCGCCATTCCTGCTTCTCACTTTTCTTCTATATACATATGGACCCAGTACTATGTTTTCTTCTGGTTGTCGTATCCCAATTTGGCCGTTAAAATCTCCCATTACAACAAGATTTTTGTTAGCGTGGCTTTGGATTGTTTTGTTTAGCTCTAGGTAGAATGAGTTTATTGATTGTGTTTCAGATTGCTCTGTAGGCGAGTATACTTGTACTATGGACCAGGGATCTTTGTACTCCGGTAGCTTAAGATTTAACACTGCTATTCGTTCTGATACTCCTAAGAAGCTCTCGACATAAGTTACAAGGTGTTTCCTTATAATAAAACCAACCCCATGGTGCCCTGGGGTCGTTCCAATATGATATAAAAGGAAGTCTGGATGGGAAATAATCCTTTCTCCTATTCGCCTAACTTCACTAAGCCCGACGATGTCCCATTTGATCTTATTTAACGCATATGTTAGTTCTATGAGATTCTCCTCATTTTTCAGTGTGAGTACATTGAGGGCTGCGATATATATTTTTAATTTTCTGTTGCTGTTTTTGAGATGGTTTTTCTCTATTGTTGGAGGGTTGTGGTCTCTGTCCCCCACGAGGACCAGTCGGCTTGGGGGAGACATTAACAAATTAATATTTATCAATCATTTTCACATCTATTTGTTGAGTATTATTACATCGATCATCGATTGCTTATAGTAAATATATCATTGTTAACATACAGGATTTTAATACAGGAAACATATTAAAAATATTTTTTATTACATGGAATTGTTACAAATAAATTAAAACAATAAAATGAATACGATATACGTAATTAATGTAGTGTCTGTTATAATTACTGGAATGTCTATGTTTTGTATTTCGACATTTTCCAATATTTCAATAGTTTCTCTAAAGAAATTAATTTTAGTTGTTCATGTGAATTAGATATCTGATTAGTAGCCCATTTTATTGGTAGCTTTTTAATAATAAATGTAAAAATAAACTTGAAATAGTACCGGTATTTAACGTTATTAATTACAACATACTGCTACTACCGGTAAGATATTCAAGCCCTTTTTACGATATAACGAATGTAAACAAGACATGACGTAAAGAAGCCGTCAAATAAAATTGCAAATAAACAAAAATGTCAACTTTCCTAGCATTTCTACTTTATCCATGGCATTAATAAACAAAAGAAGAAATAGGTAAAGTTTTTGTTACGATTTGTTTGGCTTGACCCCAAGTTTTGGCTAAATTTGGAGGAGTTACGAAATTTTGCGGCAGACAATTTCATAATAGGCCAGTAATTAATGTTTCACCGCTCGGGTTATACTCTGAATTGTTATGGGTTACCAAAAGTTTGTAATTCTATTTATTCTCCTCTGACTGCGGATATTAAGAGGATTCGTAAACAAATACAGGCTCTGAAATACAAACGATTCGCTCACTATTTTTTTGATATAAAAATAAGCAAACTTTAAAAAACTTTAAAAAAATAAGCAAAAATTTGGTACTAAATATGTATTTATTAATTTTAACTTGAATTCTTAAAATTGAAGTATACTTTTCACAACCAGTAATATGACGGACAAATAGTATCTTTGATATAACGTGTTGTTGATATCTTATTATTAATTAATTAACTTATTAAAAATTAATTAATTAATAATAAGATACCAACACTCAATTAACTTACTAAAAATTAATAAATTAATAATTAATTAAATAAACATTACAATATTAAATTTGTATGAAGGATAGCTTCATACATCCAACTTTTTTTAAATGTTTTAGCAGACGAGCATGCAGGCCACGTAGTGTTAAGTAGTCGCTGCAGCCCATGGACATCTACATACAACCTCAAGCAAGAATAGGCAAGTCTTGTCTGAGATCGTATGCAGTTGCGCTGCTACTCCGGAGGCTGGTGGTCGCCTCATGTAAGTGTGGCCGACAACTGCACCTTTCCATCAAAACACAACAGAGTTGGCTCACGGCAAAAGTGGGTGCAGCGGTGGTACTTCCCCGGGCGAACCATAATAGTTCTACCACCTACAAAATATAGATAAGGAACCGGATTGATGTCCAACTGCCGGTTTCTTAAGGGTTAAATAAAAACGGTATCATCATAATATAGGAAACTAATTTTTGCTATAACACATTGCATTTAGTACTGAACGTCCATGATCGCTGGTTTGCGTGCGGCGCTGATAGTTTAGTTCGGCGCCGGCTATCGCACAGACAAAACAGACCGATCGTAATAAATTATGTGCTAAACCAAAGCTTGTATTATTTATTTACTAATAACGTTCGTGACTCTCTCTTGAGCTCGCACGAAGCTATTATCCGCCACAAATTAGTCCGTTCTTCCTTTTAACCAACGTTTATACTTTCTATTTTATTGACATTTTTTTTGTAAGTATTTTGATTATTGATCTGGTCGTGCCTTTGGTTGGCCTTGCAGACAATTTGAAGGTATCCGATAGTGGATTGGCCACTAAACGGATTCTCCACAAGCCCACAATGTAGCGACATGATGCAGATTAGAAACCTGCTTCATGATGGCGTGAGAGAAGTCCACAGCACAATTTTGATATGCGTATGAGAATTTCCATATTTTCAACCAATAATGTTAATACTGATTTTCATAATGCTTGCTTTGAAACCGGTAAATTATCTAAAAAAACTCGGGCCTCGTTTACCATCTCCAAGTAAAGTGTTGATTAGTTACGTGCCATGTAAAGTATGATTAGTGCTACTCGAACATCGTGTAATTGAAATTGAAGCTACGGGTTTAACCGACAATTAGCGTACTTGTCACTTTACTTGAAGGTGGTGAAAGAGGCCCTTAATCTAATACCTTTAAACGAGCATTTATTGTATATATGTATACACCTATATATAATTTGAATCTCAGAAACGGCTCCCACGATTTTTATAAAATTTTGAATGCAGAGGGTATCGGGGGCGATTTAAACTGATCTAGTTAGATTTTCTTTTTAGAAATCATAGTTTTATACTTGTTTCCAGACAGTGAAAAACAGCTAAAATATCATTAGAATACGGTAAATTTCGCCTACATCCATAAGGTTACGAGTACAATAGCTTAGGTGGGAAATCAGGCGTTTCCGAAACCAGTTCGAGAGCTATCCGATTATGTATTTCTCTTTTTTTAATTTCCTTCTTGAGATGAGACCAAGAAAATAAACAGATCTTATCCGAGCTGAGCTCGGTTATCCAGGCACTATTTTATTTAGCTAACTTAGAAGTAATATATCAAAAAGAAACCTTCCTTGGTAACCTCGGAAAACTTGGAAACCCTCCTGTCCTATGCAGTTGCGCTGCTACTCCGGAGTCTGAAGGTACCTCACTTAAATCTGACCGACAACCGTAACACCTTCTTTCCACCATTCCACCGTCTTTCCTCCGAAACATAATTAAAATGCTTCATAGCAGCAATAGTCGCAGCAGCGACACTTTTCCAGTCAAACAATGGAAGTTCCATCACCTATGATCAGATGATTAGATTGTTAATTAAGAAGTATTATAATAATTAAGCGGCGACGTCCGAGCAGTCAAGACCGCGGTTTACGACACGGTGATAGAGATTTAAACTCAGGCAAGCTAATCTGACAAAGAAAAAAAAATGTTATGTGTGTATCGCTGCTCCACGGTGAGGGAAAATGAGAGTAACTCATAATTTCTCGAAGATACCTCCACGCATTCCTATGAAAAAGGGCCTTGACAGACATATAGACAGACGGATGGACATTAAAGTGATCCTATAAGAGTTCCGTTTTTTCCTTTTGAGGTAAGGAACGCTGGAAATACCTTGATATTATACTACACTACAACTGGCTATAACTTAGTGTAGGTAACACTAAGTTGTAGCCAAGGGAATTTGGAAATTAAATATATGGTAGTTAATTCGCTAATGCGAGTCAAATTATAAGATAACCGAGACACATTAATATATACTATAGAAAGTAACACCCAATTTACAATTAATCCAAGGTATCAATTTCACAGTATGAAGATGCAGAATAAGCAGTGTTACAGTTGGCTAGAAGTCCAAAGTAGGTGGTTGCCAAATATGTCACAATCCGTACAAATCGGCAGAACCACCGCCAACAAGCTGTAACTCTTACTTCCTTTGATTTACCATGTTATCGAAAATAGTAGGGGTTTTTAAATACTCAGCTTCAATGACCTCTATCTTAAAAAAATAATTTTGAAAATCGGTCCACAAGCGGCGGAGTAATCAATGAACATACAAGTATATAAAATACATACAACCGAATACAGTACCTCCTCCTTTTAGATGTCTGTACTAAAAACTCTGTCTTTAAAAGTAAATAAAAGCGTAATATTTTATATTTTATATGGAGTTTTTCATCTTAAGGTACTATTTTCCCAATAAAATAAGTAATCCTAAAATTAAAATATAAAACAAAACAACCAACTATATATTTATAAAAAAGCACGAAAGGTTCAAGTACAATTTATTAAATAACTAGCCTTCCGCGCGCTTCACCCGCGTGGACCCGTTTTTTAGGTTCCCGTAGGATAAAAACTATCCTATGTCCTTTCCCAAGGTTCACTCTCTCTGTGTATCAAATTTCATTAAAATTGGTTCAGTAGTTTAAGCGGGGAAGCGTAGCAGACAGACAGAGCTTTCGAATTTATAATATTAGTAGGGATTATACGGTTATTGAAGCTCTGTAGGACATTTTTATGACTTAGTCTTTAGTGTTATGTGAGTTTTTCATTCGTAAAATGTTCACATGTATTTTGTTTTTATGTTCACTTCTATTTGAATAGTACACTGTTTTACTAAAATTCAATTTCACTTTTCCTTCCTTTGATTTGATATATAATCAAAAATCATTCAAAATTTCAAAAAGTCCTTAACTTGCATATATTTAAGCTAACAAAAACACTAAAGCTTGCAGAATGAAAATGAAGCGAAAAATTCCCGTGTACACAATTGACTGAAGTATTATACTCAGAAACAAATTGCGAAACAACACTTAGGTTTGACGTAGAAATTAACTTTACATACGAGTATTAACACATCCGAAATGCGGCTATGAGTCAAAGGGGACTAAAACGGATTTTATTTTTCATTCTCGTACATTTTGAGTGGGAGTGTTTATAATTTTTTCGCTCGTTACTTTGCACTCGACACACCGCAATGGTGCTATCATAATGTTTTCCGCTTGACTCTGAGCTCGTACGGTCGAGCGGGCTTAAAAGCTCGTGCGCTAAAGCTTCGGTAAAAGTTACGCGCATGGCCCGGCGGCTAGCGCAGAACGCGATCTATGCAGCTAAGCCAAACGGTCGCGTTCGAGTGTGAGATGGGTGACCGCTAGTGGCAATTTCATGCGCATTTCCGTGCTTCGGAGGGCACTTTAAGCCGTCGATCCCGGTTGTCGTCGATAGATAACAGTCGTTAAATCTATGGGCGGTTTGAAACCATTCGACAGCGGGTTGGCCACTAACTCGTATCTTCAACAATCCGCATTGGAGCAGCGCGGTGGAGTAAGCTCTAGGCTTCCCCATTAATGGGGTACGGGTCACCCTAGCAGTGGGACGGTGGGCAAATATGTCCATACGTACTGAAGCGTTAAGAACGTTAGTAATGCGTGAATGAGTTACAGGTGTACCGACGATGTATTGAAATGCAGTAAATATTTTGGCCGGACTGTGATTGTAGAGTTTATTTTAGGCCTACATGCATCCATGACGGAATGTTTTACCAAAAAGGCTTGACGCACAGATTGGAAATATCTAAACTGCATTCTGGTAATGGTCCGACAGATTTAATATCCACTTTCAATTCTGTCTGTCTGTCTGCTACGCTTTCCTATTAAACTATTGAACCAATTTTAATGAAATTTGGAACACATATAGAGTGGACCTTAAGAAAGGACATAGGATGGTTTTTATCCTACGGTATCCTATAAAACGGGTCCACGCGGGCGCAGCCGCTGAAGGAAGGCTAGTAAGATATAACGTGCACAATAGGTATCCCTATACTCCATTTTTCCTCGGGAATAGTTATAATAAGTGTACAATATTTGTACTACTCAATAACGAAATATAAATAAATAAAACTAAGAATATTAAAAAGCAATCGGCTTTAACATAAAATTATAACTATGCTCTAAATCTTTTTATTCGTTTATATCATATTTTTAAATAATAAGTTAAATAATAATTCTATACGTATACTAGCGGTCTTCGTCCGCGTGGACTTTGTTACTCTTTATTACATCAGTTACCTTCCAGTGAAAGTCCCGTCAAAATCGGTCCAGCTGATTCAAAGATTAGCCGGAACTGACAAACAGACAGATACAAACTCAGAAACCTTTGTGGGCGTTATTAGAAACCTTATTTATTTATTTATCAATCCACTATTAGACGTATGTCTCCACTGCAACGGCACTTCGTAAGGCCCGTCGTCCTCTACACCCAACTGATTCCTTACTTCCTTATTTCTATATTATTATCTGTACTCTTGAGTCTATCTTAGATCTTTCTTTTTGAGCTCTATAAAAACAATTGAAACAAAAGCTGTTTCCTTCAAAAGTTGTATACCGGGCACGTAGGTCACCATCTATCCGTATTCGTTTCCGTCTCCGCTTCCGCTGTCCGCTTTCTTCGGATCAATACTTAACTATCCCACTTGGACAGCGACACCTCGCTAAATTCACGCTCCCTCATTATTTTGCTTCGAGTCTACATCCTTCGCTTCAAATAAATGTTGTTAAAACGTGAAAGTTATATTTTTAAAACGTTAGACGTAAACCTTCCGCTGAGATTCCTGTAATTAAGACTACACATGGCGTGTGTTAATGTAAGTTTGTCATTTGAATATATTTTAATCCCTTTAAAATTCAGGCGACTTTTTGCTAGTTTATGTACGTGCACGTTGCTGCGAAATGTGATTAGAAAAATAATGAAGGAAAAAATATTTTTAACATTTTCCTGAGCACTCCTCAGTTATGATATAAAAGCTGTGCTATTTTCTTGTGGCTGGTGAGCAATTTTCATTTGATGTACAAGACGAAAATATGAAACGCGCATTGCCCGGTGGTTAGCGTAGAACGCAATGATCTATGCAACTAAGCCAAACGGGCGCGGTTGGATGAGAGATGGGTGACCGCTAGTGGCAAACAATTTCATTCAGTTTCCGTGCTTCGGAGGGTACGTTAAGCCGTCGGTCCCGACTGTTGTCGATAGATAACAGTCGTTAAACCTTGTTGGAGGCCTTATGGGGGGTAAGGAAACATCCGACAGCGGGTTAGCCACTAACCCGAATCTCCACCAACTCGCATTGGAGCAGCGTGGTGGAGTAAGCTCCAGGCCTTCCCAATAATGGGGAGAGACCCGTGCCCAGCAATGGGACGTAAAAAGGGTTACAGCCATGTACAATACACATCACTTTTACAAGTCTATTGAACGTAAGGTTTCCTAACATTTGCATGTCAGTCCTTTCACAAAGCAGACAGGAAGGGCAGCGTATTGAAAAATAGCATGATAACTACTCTTAGGCAAATGGAATTATGACAAAAGGGTAGTTGCCATTCGAAGACCCATCGTTTTAACTGGTTATAAGTCCGTTTCATTATATATGAATGAATTATAATTTTCCGTTAATTTCTGATTATTCACATTTATATCTTCACGGATTATTCACAATTTTCTCTCTGTATTCTTCATTCAACCAGTGTCTGTCTTGGTTTGATTTTTTTAGTGGATACGTATAATACAATTGGTGCTCCTTGTTGATTGTTTTTATTATTTCTTTTGATATTAGATCGATTTTTAACAGTCTACTTGATTTACGTCTAATCATTAATAAGGGGACTAAATAGTTAAAAGTTAAACAATACATTTATTTTGTTTATGAGGAAGTAAGTAAAATATATGTATGTAGTAAACAAAAAACAAAAATCTCTTTTCGTAATCTGATAGGACAATGAATTTAATGCTGACTTGTGAAACCATTACTTAAAGGGCTTCCTTTTTTCTTCCAGTTAAGTCGATAATCGGTCAGTAAGGGCTTAGTGTGCTTCCAAACGTAAGGGCAAGTTGAAATGTTATGCGATTAAGCGATTATCCTTTGGAGCGACCACGCAATATGATATTGAATGAGTGATTGACCTGTTTTAAAGGTAGATTAAGTAAATGGATTGATAAACAAAACAAATTATGTTGAACAATTATGTTGAATAATTTGTTTTGGGTCTTTAATGGATGGACACGTATTGATTGAGCTGCTCGGTAACTATTTCATTATGAATGATGAACATAATGACGAACTGATGATTAAACATACATAGATACAAGCTGTTATTCTTATAAACCTTTTAATATTGATTATATAAATTTAACTGCAAAACAAATCTTAGCTTTCATTCTGGTAATAAAAAAAGCGCAGTAGTAAAAAAGTAGGTAATTATTCTCATTCAGTTAAGCATTTGTGCCTAAAGTGTACCTTTAAGATATATATATTCTCGATACATGATTTTATGCTCACAATAGGTCTGACGAACATAATATCTTAATTTCATCTAGAATTGAAACAACCTATAAAACATTCAGTTCAGCTTTATAAAAAACTATATCCAGGTGTCTAACAACGTAAAGGTCGCAAAGGTTGAAAAACTAAACATGTCTCGAAGCGTCCATTTGGAACAAAAAGCGTGGTGAGGCTTCCGTTCTTCGATAAAAGGAAATTCAATAAGAGCGAATTTCCCCTGATTTACGACCACTACTTCCTCATTAAGTGCTCGCGTGCTCTCAAAATATTGTACGGGTTTGTTATAAAAATACCTTTATTGAAAAGTGAAGTTTGTCAGTTGAAAATTGCAAATGAACTGAAAGAGAGTTCACTTTAAGTGGTCAACTGAATAAAGCCATCTAACGTTGAAGAGAACTAAAAGCCTAGGTTATGTATTTAATTGTGTCTAAATATAAATTCACTCCACCAACCCGTATTGGAGCAGCGTGGTGGAGTAAGCTCCAGGCCTCCCCAATAATGGGGAGAGACCCGTGCCCAGCAGTGGGACGTAAAAAGGGTTGCAGCCAAATATAAATTCTATCAATATTTGTCTTACATGACCATCGACTAGACCTTCCTACCGTAAAATAAAGAGGTGATTTTATTTTTTTAAATAGTGTTATGGAGACAGCAACATATATGTAGTTACTTACTACTACTAATACATAATACACACACATCACAATCGGATGATAAAATTATTTGTTATCGATTATTACGCGATTAAAACTTCGTCAAATATTTTTTTAATAAACTCGCGCGTGGAGGGCTCCTATGCGTTCCACTGGAGATCCCGGAGTCCTCCCCAAGCGCAGAGGCCGGCTACCCAGGGGGTTTAAGTGCGGCACAAATCCCATATAACCTCTCCCAAGGTACCGGGTACCTTTTGAAGGTTTCCCCCCCGATACTAAAAAAAGGTATCAGCGCAAAGCTCAATAAACTGACGTGTCTAAAAGCGTCCATTTGGAATCAAAAGCGGATCAAGATTTCATACCTCAAAAACTGTATATTAAATATGAACAATTTTTCCGTAATTTACGTTCACTATTTCTTCATTAAGAGCCTGCAGGCTTTCTAGGTAGTTCAATATTTTGTTGTAAGCACGACTTTGATATACATGTCCAAGGAAATCTTTAGGTAAGTCATGTAAAACGATAACTGATAAAAAAATTAAAAGTAAAGAAAGCTATCCGTGTTTTTTCCATTGGCTAGCGTTTACTAGTCGACTAGTGGCCGCCCGCGACTTCATCCGCGTGGACTTTGGTATTAGTCACAGCATGATGTTTATAGCCTAAAGCTTTCCCCTATAAATGGACTATCCAATACAAAAAATAATTTTTCAATTCGAACCAGTACTTCCTGACATTAGCGCGTTCAAACAAACAAACTTTCAGGTTTAAATTAGTATAGATTATTTTCAGGTGTTCAGCAAAGGTCAAAAAACTAAAGATGTCGCGTCCGTTTGAAACAAACAGCTTGGTTAGGCTTTATTTCTGTGACAAAAGGAGGAAATACAATAAGATTCTATAAGTATTTACACTGATTTACGACTACTATTTCCTCGTTAAAAGTTCGTAAGCTCCGTGTGGGTACGTTTTTGTTGTAAACATGACTTTGTTGTACGTGTTGAAGGAAATCAAAAGGTATGTTTAATAAGTCAACGTACATCTGACTTTGGTACAACCTATTTGCGTACCCAGTTTCTTGGTCAGGGGGGGGGGGGGCAAATATTTAGGTTCTTGGTCAGGGGAGACAATTTTTTTCAAAGTGTGGTATCCAGACGCGTAAATTTATCTTCGACTCATATGTTACACGAATACACGCACACAAAATATTAAATACTATACAAAGGAGAACAGCGACAGGTTGCATATGTATCTAGCTTATTCTTTATAGATTTCTTTTTTCGGGGTCTTCTGGGCCTTGATCCAGCGTAGCACCTGCCTCTGCTCCCCCCTCGGTAATGGTACAACCTAAAATAGAATAAAGCTTTTTAAGTTCTGACGAAATTCTTTTTCCATAAAAAAGTAACTGACAGTAAAATTACTAATATATAATTCCACTTTTAAAGTCACTAGACCTTATCAATTCAAATTCAAAATTACCCGTATTTTTTCATTGTTTATCGGCTTTATCAATCAAATATTTTTCAGGTGTCAAGCAAAGGTCATCGTACACTTAAAAAATACGTGGTTTCCGTTTTACTACAAAGGTAAATTCAATAAGAGTGTAGTTCCAGTGATTTACGACCACTATTTCCTCGTTAAGAGTTTTCAAGACTCCGAGGTGTAGCATGATTTTGTTTTAAGCACGATTTTGTTGTAGGACAGTAAAGTAGTGGATGAAAACTGAACTACTTTATAGAAAGTCAGTCTGAATTTTCGTGAAATTCCTGATGAGGCCGATGTTCTTCCTGTCACTGAATAACTGTTGAATATGGGTTTCCTGATAACTAATACAGCAGCTTGTATATCTGTGGTTATCTTTCACGCTCTATAACTACGACTACTCAAATTCAAAAGGGAGTTTCTTATAACAACAGTGGGGTAAAAGATAAAAGGGTTATTCATGCCTTTTCTTCCTCTATTGTTATTTCACTTGTTACA
This sequence comes from Pyrgus malvae, assembly GCA_911387765.1. Lineage (NCBI taxonomy): Eukaryota > Metazoa > Arthropoda > Insecta > Lepidoptera > Hesperiidae > Pyrgus > Pyrgus malvae. The sequence continues at coordinate 11,490,859 of OU426958.1, forward strand.
CCAACAACGTCGTTTCATGCTTAAATAACCATAATACAAAAGCGTACAGATGATTGTATCAAGATGCCCCAAGACAAATTACTAGGCTTTCACAAACATTGTAAAAAGTATGCGTAGGCGGAAAGTTCACTGAGACCAAATAATGGCGGATAAGAACGTATGTGACGTAATTTATGTGCAAAATTTTCTGGTAAAAAGTTCGCCGTTTCGCGTTTTCCGTGATGCCGGCTTTTTCAAGTGGAACCATCGCGACGTCACGGGTGTCATTACGGCCTGGGCTTTAAAACGATCGACTTTATTTTTTATTTTGTTTACCTAATCTTCTCCTTTTGTAGCACCCGCGGGAAATCTTAATGGTTTCAGAAAAATCGCTTTTTAAATACGACGCTACGCAGTTTTTTACATATCGTAACCAATATTCAAGCTGCTGTTAAAGTATATGTTTCTGAAGACTTTAAAAGAAGCACGAATAGTTCTTCCGCAGGTGAAGAGAGTAAGGCAAAGCTATGGTAGAAGTAGTGTGATGGGTGACTGTCATCGATACCGGGTATATGTGCCTCTTTCAGGCGGGCTATAGTATATTTCAAATAAACGAACTTAATTTTAATTCTACCAAAATCGGTTAAGTAGTTCGAAACCATCGAAAAGTGTTAGGTAGACATAAAGAAATAAAAAATAGAAATTAGCAGTACCCTGTACATATTTCTCTTCTATTGTCGTTTCTAACAATTGGTTTGTGTACTAATTAAATAAATAAATAAATAAAATCATAAATAAAGAATGCAACAAAGGGGCCGTATACGAAATTTTGCCGATTTCACTGATTTACCTGATTTAACATATGAGATTTTGCAGTTAAATTACAGTATTTCCATAAGTTTCATTGCAAAATATAACTGATCATTTCATTAATAATCGAATACATTGGCCAAAGTCGAATACATTAAGAATTATAATGCGAGATTTAGGTTAGTTTAAAAGATTTTTAATGCCAAATTTTCATTATTAATTTGATTTATTTTTCAGGAAACGGATTGATTATGAACTGAAGTATATTTATGTAAAATAAAGTTTATGAAAGATTGTTTAAATTTTCCGAAATCAAATGCAATTTCTGGCCCATTTTCTCTCAAAATTGACTAAGTTTAATGTTTTTTTACTAATATTTTTTGTAATAGAGTAGCAAAAAGTGACTCATACACTATGTATGTGGTTTTTACAGCAATACATGGCATTTTTTTCGATGTGCTTAGATTTTAAAATTATCCAGAAATATCTGATGTTCTATACCTATTACAGTACAATTTACAAAACTACCACCGGCTGCAGGTCTATTAAGCAAAATAACGTAATAAAAATTAAAAAGTGGCTCATTTAATAGTCAATTATTGAAATGATCAGTCATATTGTGCAATAAAACTTATGGAAATACTGTATTTTAACTGCAAAATCTCCTGCATAATATCAGCTAAATCAGCGAAATCGGCAAAATTTCGTATACGGCCTCTTATTTTCAGATACATATTAAAGGCAAGGTTAAAAAAAAAATAACGCTACACACTCATAGCCCCACACTAGGATTCCCTGTATCGTGGGTACCATGGACACACACAAAGACAGAAACACAAACTCCCAGACCAAGAACAGAAATTAAAACTCATCATTTCAATTTCTGCCTAGCCGGGAATCGAACCCTCCCTCCAATCGGCAGTCCGGCATGATAACCATTGCGCCACACGGGTCGTCAAAATGTTACGATGAAGCAATATCTAACTTAGCTATTTGTTGTTGTAACAAGGTTGCAACGTTAAAAGTAACTTAGTAAGTGCTAGCAAGTTTCTTTTTAAAGTTGTGGTGCAAACTTTACATATTCAGTTTGTACAACCGCTACATGAAGTTATACTCGTACATGACGCTTTACGTTATATAATATGACTCTATATATATATATATATATATATATCTTAGAATTGGGGCGCAGTTTCACGTTTTTCATTTCTCAGAGTATCATCATTTTGTTTTATATGGGCTCTTAATTAGTTCAAAGAATGCCCCTATCCTCTTTCTGAATAGACCTTTTAACATACATTTAATATTGTACTATTAAATGTATGGCTGCAACGCTTTTCACGTCCCACTGCCGGGCACGGTGTCACCCCATTATTGGGGAGGTCTGGTGCTTACTCCACCACGCTGCTCTAATGCGGGTTGGTGGAGATGCGGGTTAGTGGCCAGCCCGCTGTCGGATGTTTTCAAACCGCCCGTAAGGCCTCCGACAAGGTTTAACGACTGTTGTCTATCGACAACAACCAGGACCGACTGCTTAACGCGCCCTCCGAAGCACGGAAACGCGCATGAAATTTTTTGCCACTAGCGGTCACCTATCTCACACCCGATCGCGCCCGTTTGGCTTAGTTGCATAGATCGCTTGCGTACTACGCTAATCTCCGGGCCATGAGCGCTTCATCAAATGTATATGTATGATGAATAATGCGTCGATTGTAGCTTTGTAGAGGCTGTGAAAATCGTTACACGCGGCAGCGTGTCAAGCCAAGTTCAAGCAAAGGAACTAGCTAGCCAGCGCCAATACTTACACGAACCACTTGGTGCCACTTTTGACCCTTCTATAACTCAAAACCTATTTAACGTAAACACATAAAATTACGTGTGTTTAATTATATCTATAAGGACATCTAGAAGCCCAAATTTCAGGAAACTATCTCAAACGGTTATAAAGATATGAAGGTCAAAACGTCGTAAATTTTAGCACTGACGGACTGACATATAGTACCTAAACCTAACCTACTTCCAGATAACCTAGAAGGGTGAAATTTGGAATCCAGCTCGATAATCGTGTGTAAGCTTAGGAAAAAATCTAAAAATAAAAAAAAAGTTAAAAAATAGGGGCATCCCCATACAAAAAATCACTCATTTGGTGAAATGGTTTTCATCCGATCTAACGATCGAGGGACCAGAGTTCAATTCCCGGTAAGGCATAATATTAATTGATGAGTTTATATTTCATGTATCGGGTTGAGTTCGTCTTTTATATTCATGTTCGTTCAGGGAATACTATAGTTCATTCGCGTTAAGAAAATAGTGACTCATCAGTGCAACTGCAGGGTAAGGGTGTATTCATAATGGAGAAAAAAATTAAACATTTTTTTTTCAAAACATTAAATAAGTTTAATAGAAAAATAATAAAGTATCAATGATTTTAAACATGTTAAAATATTCCTATTAAGGTAATTTTTAATGTCAACTTAAACGCTATATTAGTAGAGTAACACATATTTGGATTAATGGTAATAAAATAAGTACTAAGTAAAAAAATACAAAATTGTCTTAAAACTAAGTACTTAATAGGTGAGATATCCATTTTCCAAATTTAATTTTAAACAAGTAGTACGCAAAATACACAACCGATCAGTTCGAAGGTCTGACTTCAACTGAGCACTGTGAACTCGCCTTACTAATTTCTAGCGTTTTAATTGGCTAGGGGGCGTGGCTTGGCCGGCAGTCGGTGATGAGTCACTATTTTCTTAACGCGAATGAACTATAGTGTGGAAGTGTTAAGCATTATTTTATTTACTAATGGTTTTTAACCCCCTGTCGTGTGCAAAACATGTTCAAGAATTCCACAGTACTCGTGGGACAATTTTATCGAGAATTCTATGAACTCACACAATAACAAGGATACAAGCACCCCTACCAGGAAGAAACCTCTAATTCAGCATTTTAGATATCTCTCCAGCTGGGAATCAACCCATTTTCACGGCACACTGGCATATTGACCATTGCAGTATATAGGTACTATATAAGTTATATTGTAGTACCAGAACAAAGAAACATGAAAAAAATATATCGAAACATCTTCATTCTTACTAAGCTTTCTTGTTAGTACACTTTGCGACGAAAATGTCATTGTGTTCTCCAAAACATCACGATACTGATACTATTACGGTGAACTACGTGTAAGCAAATTGTCTTCAGTTCATGAAAACGGAATACCTACCAGGCTTATATTCTGCATGTCCCATACATTATGTATATGAACAGTTAGATCTATTGATTGTAAATTTTTATCCGCGTGTATCTTACAACAATCCATTCAAGTTTGTCCATGAATTTTCATGGTGCAAAAAAATTGTTCAACAGCATTGGCTCGATTACTGATAGCTCGCGCACTATCACTACTCACACAAATGCAATGTCATGTTACGACGTCCGTAAACGTCACGCTTAATGCATGAGTGCTTATTTGTTTGTGTTTGTGCCAACTATCAATAAATCACAATTGTCTACAAGAAATTTGGAGAGGGTGACCTGCTTCTAAGAGATTTGCGGAGAAGAGGTGTCACAAATGGCTTGTTTCGCCTACTATCTACGCTATCTATATCTATGACAGATGGATTGGGGGGGGGGGGGTGAGATTAGTATTTCCGCGGATGCACATAAATATTATCTCGATAGATAATTGTAATTTATCGGATTACATCAGTGCGTATAAAAGTATCGTTCGATACTTTACAAAATAAAATAACATCCTTAGATTTTAGAATTGAACCGTTTTGTACGCAAATATTTTGGCAAGTACTTTTACTGTTGTCACGTAGCCAGTGTTCACAGTTACGGATTGGCAACATTTGTCAGACAGTGTGAAGCTGCCGCGTATAACCAACTACTTGGCTCACTCGCTAGATTTGAACAAGAACAAGGGTTACATTTACATACTGAAGTCCGTAGTTTATATGTAGCTAATTGTGTTCTTTATAGTGTTTCATTCTTTCAGAATTACCACCTCACTGTACCCATTCCTTTTGTTTTTTGATTAAAAGACACAATTGTCAATCACATAACATGAAACAACAGCTTTTGAAGTAGCAGAGAAACTGTACTATACTGACTCTTGGACCAAAACTAATATTCTTGAGGTTGTGATATTTGCCTTATGCGGTGCATTGGCTATTTAACAACATGTGGTCTATCTTATCTGCATTTAAAGTGTTGCCAGACTTCGTTATATCTTAAAATCTGAATGTAAGTTGACGTGACTATTTTGGCAAGTGTTTCTACGTAGTCAGTGTTCGCGAGGATAGATTGACTTCGTCAAGGTATGTGTAGCAGCCGCGAATAACTAACTACTTGGCATACGATGTTTATTTAAACACTGGTTAAATTTACATACTAGAATCTGCAGCTTTCTTAAGAAACCTTGTTAAAGTTGTATATTATTCGTTGTTATTAAATATTACGTGTATTAAAGTAAGGATCCTGGGCACGTACTACCATGTTAACAGTTAGTTTGTGTTCACGAGGAAGAATTTTTTACGTCCGTCAAAGTGTGTAGTTGCCGTGAAGAACCAACTACATAGCTTATTCGCTAGGTTTGAACTACTGTAAAATTAATATACTAGAATTTGAATATTCAAATAATAGCTTTGACGACCCGCGTGGCACAATGCTTACCATGCTGGACTGCCAATCAAGGGGTCCCGGGTTCGATTATTGGCGAAACAGAAATTTGAATGATGGGTTTAAATTTCTGTTCTCGGTCTGGGTGTTTCTGTTTCTGTCTTTGTATGTGACCATGGTACCCACGACACAGGGTATTAATTACCTTACTGTGGGGCTATGAGTGTGTAACTTTACTTGTATATTGTTGGGTAATAGCAACGTCAGAGTATTGACCTACAGGATTTAATTGGCTACGTTTATAAGAGGTCTGTGTACCCGCCGCGTATATATTATAATATGTCAACGATAAGTCCTGTCCCATGCTAAATTATAGGCCCTTATCTATTTGTAACAATGGTAGAGTGTATGGAGAAAGAGTATAAAGATTTATCTTCTGGTGATTTATCGTCAAAAAATTACTTTGCTTTTTTTACACAAAACTCTATCTCCGTCTATACTGCACTAAATTTAAAAATTTACTTAAATCTAGTGAATAGAATGTAAAAGAATGTAAAACTATTTTGACTGTTGTCGCGTTGTCATGTACGCGAAGAGAAATTGGCTGCATTCGTCAAGTTGTATGTAGCCGCCACGAATAACCAACTACTTGGTATATTCGCTATGTTCGAACACTGGCTACATTTACTTTATTATTATCCACATCTTTGTAATGGTTATGTTGTAATATTCGGATTTCTTATACTCTTAATAAAGAAATTAGACGATAGATAGCCGTTTATGGTTGCCACCACAGGGTGTCACCGTCGTAGGGACAAGTAGTTCATGGAGAGCTGCGATCCCACATCTATTGGAAATTGCTTGACAGTAGAAGATCTTGGAGATACTTCACAGGTATTGAGGAAACAGTCCCTGTAGTTTCGGGATTAAGAATAGAGCTGCGGTATTCCCTGACTGATCATAAGAGGCGACTAAGAGGGGGCTTCCGGGGTTGCGGGCGGTGAGAGTGGGAGCTCGATTCGTCCAGCCAGTAGCCCTGGGAAGAATGACGGTGTGTACGTGGCACCGCCGTAAGCATCGGAATGTGTAGGGAAGCACATCTGCTCTCGCAAAGATGGGCCCGTTCTAGGGCGCCTCACGAGGATAACACCGATGCGTTCCACATCTCCTCCAACCCGTATTGTAGCAGCGTGGCGGAGTAAGCTCCAGGCCTCCCCAATAATGGGAGAGCAGAGGCCAGGAGTATCCAGAAATAAGACGCAAAAAGGGTTAAATCCATTCAAAGGGGATTTGGAGAGACCTTCAGAGCTCAAATTACGAAGAAAAACCGCGAATACTTTTGGAAAGAGGATTGTTTTAAATGAAATTATATTCGTATACAACTTTCAACAAGTAATGAAAAATAGACCACCAAGTACGCGACGAACTGTCGACTGCACGAAGTTCTATCGCTTCACCGATTCCAATATTCTAGCTATTCTCCGGCTATATTCCTGGAAACTCTTAAAAATTTATTGCTTCGCGAAAGCAAACCGATATCTACCAGTTTTGAATTCCTAAGCAGCGCACTTCTTGTGATCATAAGTAGTTTGCATTTCCATAAAACTGGAATTGAAAATTTGTGATGTTACATTGATGGAAACAGTTCATACTTGTAGACAATAGATATTATGAATTTTACTAAATATAGGATACTTGAACCTGACATATTTTAATGTTATTGAGCAGTGGTAAATATTTGTCAGTGGTAAAAAAAAAAATTCATGTGCCGTCTCGATTGTTGTCGATAGATAACAGTCGTTAAACCTTGTCGGAGGCCTTATGGGCGGTTTGAAAATATCCGACAGCGGGTTGGCCACTAACCCGCATCCCCACCAACCCGCATTGGAGCAGCGTGGTGGAGTAAGCTCCAGGCCTTCCCAATAATGGGGAGAGACCCGTGCCCAGCAGTGGGACGCAAAAAGGGTTGCGGCCAAAATATTTGTCAGAAAGTCCTTTCTTCTCGTGAGGGTCTGGTATCATTCAAATTAAAAATAATTGGATAAATTGGAAATTTATCGATCATATCATTATGATTTTTTTCACAACGTTTATCGGTACAGGAGTTCATATTATCTGAAGTATTAAAATGAAAGATTTGAAGAATAAAAAAAAGTCTCAACACCTAAAACTACACATATTTCAAAGAATAAGTGCTTACAATGCTAATTGTAAGAACAAAAAAGGGATTGTGCAATTTCACACGAGAATATCTTTCAGCTGTCATTCAGGACACGAGATAAGCAATATACGAAATGCTCCTAAAATCAACCCGAGTTACGCTGTGACTTATTTTGTATGACAACTATAAAGTAGGGCTGCATTTATATTGTTTACGGTGACAGCGAAGGAGGCTGACAACTACGTCCTTGATTTGTTTTGCTGAGATTTGAATGTTAATTGTACGTATGATATTAAGAGGCCATATACGAACTTTTTCCAATTTCGCTGATTTACCTGATTAAAACATGAGATTTTGTAGCATTTCCATAAGTTTCATTGCACAATATAACTGATAATTTCAGTAAAAATCTAATACGAGTACAATGGCCACTTTTTTAGCTTGCGTCAATAATTTATAATGTGAGTTTTAGGTTACTTTAAAAAAGTTTTTTAATGCCAAATTTTCATTAATAAGTAATTTTTTTCAGGACAAGAACTGATTATGAACTGAAGTGTATTTATATCTAATAAATTTTATGAAAAATCATTCCAATTTGCCGAAATCAAATGCAATTTCTGGCCTATTTCCTCTCAAAATTGACTAAGTTCATTGTTTTTTACTAATATTTTTTGTATTAGAGTGGCAAAAGGAGATGTATTCGTATAGGGACTCTTAAGGTTGATTACCAAAAATAATAATAATTACATTTCATAATAATTAGAAATTGTAATATTTTAATTTTATCGGCAACAGCAGGCTTTGTAAATTGGGTAATATTTTATATAAAATTTGTAGGAGACTATTTGTAAAGAAAATAGGCGTGGCTTAGCTAGATAAAACCTGTATAAAACAGCAATTGAAACGACGTTGAAAGAGTAACAGTGTTTCATGTTAAATTCATTTTACCGCAAAAAAGTTTGAAAACATATTATAGAAACAAAAAAACGGATTGCGGAATCACGCCTTTTCACTCGAAATTTTCTTTTAGCTGTCAGTCAGGACACGAGATAAACAATGTACGAAATCCTTCTGAAACCAACTCGTGTAACTTATTTTGTCGTTCTCAAACTGGAATATAAGGAGGAGTTTATATTATTTACTTTGACAGCGAGAGAAGATGAGACATACTACATATAAATTTGTTGGTGTGGTGCTCTATTTTCCATTCTCATTAAGACGAGAAGAAATATCTAACAATGGGTAGGTTAAGGTTGATCAGATACGGAATAGTCATGGAACTGGTTGTTGCATCTGACATTTAAAAAAATTAGGAGTTTGATTTTTCAACGATTTTATGAATTTACATAACGGCCCCGCTTCGTCACTTTATAAACAGACTCTGAAAACATTTTTTTTAAATTCTGGCATGTTTACAAAATTATTCAAATGACTATGACAGATGGATTGGGGGGGGGGGGGGTGAGATTAGTATTTCCGCGGATGCACATAAATATTATCTCGATAGATAATTGTAATTTATCGGATTACATCAGTGCGTATAAAAGTATCGTTCGATACTTTACAAAATAAAATAACATCCTTAGATTTTAGAATTGAACCGTTTTGTACGCAAATATTTTGGCAAGTACTTTTACTGTTGTCACGTAGCCAGTGTTCACAGTTACGGATTGGCAACATTTGTCAGACAGTGTGAAGCTGCCGCGTATAACCAACTACTTGGCTCACTCGCTAGATTTGAACAAGAACAAGGGTTACATTTACATACTGAAGTCCGTAGTTTATATGTAGCTAATTGTGTTCTTTATAGTGTTTCATTCTTTCAGAATTACCACCTCACTGTACCCATTCCTTTTGTTTTTTGATTAAAAGACACAATTGTCAATCACATAACATGAAACAACAGCTTTTGAAGTAGCAGAGAAACTGTACTATACTGACTCTTGGACCAAAACTAATATTCTTGAGGTTGTGACATTTGCCTTATGCGGTGCATTGGCTATTTAACAACATGTGGTCTATCTTATCTGCATTTAAAGTGTTGCCAGACTTCGTTATATCTTAAAATCTGAATGTAAGTTGACGTGACTATTTTGGCAAGTGTTTCTACGTAGTCAGTGTTCGCGAGGATAGATTGACTTCGTCAAGGTATGTGTAGCAGCCGCGAATAACTAACTACTTGGCATACGATGTTTATTTAAACACTGGTTAAATTTACATACTAGAATCTGCAGCTTTCTTAAGAAACCTTGTTAAAGTTGTATATTATTCGTTGTTATTAAATATTACGTGTATTAAAGTAAGGATCCTGGGCACGTACTACCATGTTAACAGGTAGTTTGTGTTCACGAGGAAGAATTTTTTACGTCCGTCAAAGTGCCGCGAATAACCAACTACATAGCTTACTCGCTAGGTTTGAACTACTGTAAAATTAATATACTAGAATTTGAATCTTCAAATAATAGCTTTGACGACCCGCGTGGCACAATGCTTACCATGCTGGACTGCCAATCAAGGGGTCCCGGGTTCGATTATTGGCGAAACAGAAATTTGAATGATGGGTTTAAATTTCTGTTCTCGGTCTGGGTGTTTCTGTTTCTGTCTTTGTATGTGACCATGGTACCCATGACACAGGGTATTAATTACCTTACTGTGGGGCTATGAGTGTGTAACTTTACTTGTATATTGTTGGGTAATAGCAACGTCATAGTATTGACCTACAGGATTTAATTGGCTACGTTTATAAGAGGTCTGTGTACCCGCCGCGTATATAATATTATAATATGTCAACGATAAGTCCTGTCCCATGCTAAATTATAGGCCCTTACCTATTTGTAACAATGGTAGTGTGTATGGAGAAAGAGTATAAAGATTTATCTTCTGGTTTCTGTAGATTTTTCATTGATTCAAAAAATTACTTTGCTTTTTTTACACAAAACTCTTTCTCCGTCTATACTGCACTAAATTTAAAAAATTACTTAAATCTAGTGAATAGAATGTAAAAGAATGTAAAACTATTTTGACTGTTGTCGCGTTGTCATGTACGCGAGGAGAAATTGGCTGCATTCGTCAAGTTGTATGTAGCCGCCACGAATAACCAACTACTTGGTATACTCGCTATGTTCGAACACTGGCTACATTTAATTTATTATTATCCACAGCTTTGTAATGGTTATGTTGTAATATTCAGATTTCTTATACTCTTAATAAAGAAATTAGACGATAGATAGCCGTTCATGGTTGCCACCACAGGGTGTCACCGTCGTAGGGACAAGTAGTTCATGGAGAGCTGCGATCCCACATCTATTGGAAATTGCTTGACAGTAGAAGATCTTGGAGATACTTCAAAGGTATTGAGGAAATAGTCCCTGTAGTTTCGGGATTAAGAATAGAGCTGCGGTATTCCCTGACTGATCGTAAGAGGCGACTAAGAGGGGGCTTGCGGTGTTGCGGGCGGTGAGAGTGGGAGCTCGATTCGTCCAGCCAGTAGCCCTGGGAAGAATGAAGGTATATACGTGGACCGCCGTAAGCATCGGAAGGTGTAGGGAAGCACATCTGCTCTCGCAAAGATGGGCCCGTTCTAGGGCGCCTCACCAGGATAACACCGACGCGTTCCACATCTCCTCCAACCCGTATTGTAGCAGCGTGGCGGAGTAAGCTCCAGGCCTCCCCAATAATGGGAGAGCAGAGGCCAGAAGTATCCAGAAATAAGACGCAAAAAGGGTTAAATCCATTCAAAGGGGATTTGGAGAGACCTTCAGAGCTCAAATTACGAAGAAAAACCGCGAATACTTTTGGAAAGAGGATTGTTTTAAATGAAATTATATCCGTATACAACTTTCAACAAGTAATGAAAAATAGACCACCAAGTACGCGACGAACTGTCGACTGCACGAAGTTCTATCGCTTCACCGATTCCAATATTCTAGCTATTCTCCGGCTATATTCCTGGAAACTCTTAAAAATTTATTGCTTAGCGAAAGCAAACCGATATCTACCAGTTTTGAATTCCTAAGCAGCGCACTTCTTGTGATCATAAGTAGTTTGCATTTCCATAAAACTGAAATTGAAAAATTTGTGATGTTACATTGATGGAAACAGCTCATACTTGTAGACAATAGATATTATGAATTTTACTAAATATAGGATACTTGAACATGACATATTTTAATGTTATTGAGCAGTGGTCAATATTTGTCAGCGGTAAAAAAAATTCATGTGCCGTCCCGATTGTTGTCGATAGATAACAGTCGTTAAACCTTATCGGAGGCCTTATGGGCGGTTTGAAAACATCCGACAGCGGGTTGGCCACTAACCCGCATCTCCACCAACCCGCATTGGAGCAGCGTGGTGGAGTAAGCTCCAGGCCTTCCCAATAATGGGGAGAGACACGTGCCCAGCAGTGGGACGCAAAAAGGGTTGCGGCCAAAATATTTGTCAGAAAGTCCTTTCTTCTCGTGAGGGTCTGGTATCATTCAAATTAAAAATAATTGGATAAATTGGAAATTTATCGATCATATCATTATGATTTTTTTCACAACGTTTATCGGTACAGGAGTTCATATTATCTGAAGTATTAAAATGAAAGATTTGAAGAATAAAAAAAAGTCTCAACACCTAAAACTACACATATTTCAAAGAATAAGTGCCTACAATGCTAATTGTAAGAACAAAAAAGGGATTGTGCAATTTCACACGAGAATAATATCTTTCAGCTGTCATTCAGGACACGAGATAAGCAATGTACGAAATGCTCCTAAAGTCAACCCGAGAATTACGCTGTGACTTATTTTGTATGACTACTATAAAGTAGGGCTGCATTTATATTGTTTACGGTGACAGCGAAGGAGGCTGCCGACTACGTGCTTGAGGAGTTTTTGCTAAGATTTGAATGTTAATTGTACGTATGATATTGAGAGGCAGTATACGAAATTTTCCGATTTCGCTGATTTACCTGATTAAAACATGAGATTCTGTAGTTAAAATACAGCATATCCATAAGTTTCATTGCACAATATTACTGATCATTTCAATAAACATCTAACACGAGTACAGTAGCCACTTTTCTAACTTGCACCCTTAATTTATAATGTGAGTTTCAGGTTATTTTAAAAGATTTTTTCAGGACAAGAACCGATTATGAACTGAAGTGTATTTATATCTAATAAATTTTTTGAAAGATCATTCCAATTTGCCAAAATCAAATGCAATTTCTGGCCTATTTCCTCTCAAAATTGACTAAAAACAATAATTTTTGAAGGTTCCCCAAACTTAGAACTGAAACTCAAAAATTTTTTTTTCATAAAATCCATACGTGTGGGGATCTATGGATAGATCTTCAAAAATAATATTGAGGTTTCTAATATATATTTTTTCTAATCTGAATAGTTTACGCGAGAGACACTTCCAAAATGGCAAAATTTGTCCCCCCCCCCCGTAACTTCTAAAATAAGAGAATGATAAAACGAAAAAAAATGATATTATATATGATGTACATTACGATGCAAACTTTCACCGATATGTCATAAATCGTAAACCACAATTTATTTATTTTTTATTTATTTATTTAAAACTTTATTGCACCCATATAATGTGGTACAATAGGCGAGCTTAATGCCAAGTGGCATTATCTACCAGCTTACCCAAGGGAGTGCAGAGAAATTTAAAGGCGGTTAAGGAAGAGACAAGAGAAGAGAAATAGATATAATATGAGTGATAAAATTGTATGTAGATAAATATAACAAAGAAAAAGTGTATATATATTGCATAAAAATAAGCACATATATCCATAAATACATATATATGTATAAAAAATGAAATTGAATAGAAGTAGGATTATAACAAATATTCTTTACCTTAATTTAATTTATTTTAATTTATTTTTACCTTTCACAAATCTTAATGCAATGATTTCTATGGATAATCAAAGGCAATGATGTATTTCTGTTGCCGCTATTGTTATATAAATGCTAAAAATAGAATAAAATAAATATTTAAGGGGGCTCCCATACAATAAACGTGATTTTTATAGATAATGGTACGGAACCCTTCGTGCGTGAGTCCGACTCGCACTTGGCCGGTTTTTTACTAATAATTTTTGTATTAGAGTGGCAAAAGGAGATGTATTCATATGGGGACTCTTAAGGTTGATTACCAAAAATAATAATAATTACATCTCATAATAATTAGAAATTGTAATATTTTAATTTTATCGGCAACAGCAGGCTTTGTAAATTGGTTAAAAGTAATATTTTATATATAATTTGTAGGAGACTGTTTGTAAAGAAAATTGGCGTGGCTATTTTGTTAGCTAAATAAAACCTCTATAAAACAGCAATTGAAACGACGTTGAACGAGTAACAGTGTTTCATGTTAAATTCATTTTACCACAAAAAAGTTTGAAAACATATTGTAGAAACAAAAAACGGATTGCGGAATCACGCCTTTTCACTCGAAATTTTCTTTTAGCTGTCAGTCAGGACACGAGATAAACAATGTACGAAATCCTTCTGAAACCAACTCGTGTAACTTATTTTGTCGTTCTCAAACTGGAATATAAGGAGGAGTTTATATTATTTACTTTGACAGCGAGAGAAGATGAGACATACTACATATAAATTTGTTGGTGTGGTGCTCTATTTTCCATTCTCATTAAGACGAGAAGAAATATCTAACAATGGGTAGGTTAAGGTTGATCAGATACGGAATAGTCATGGAACTGGTTGTTGCATCTGACATTTAAAAAAATTAGGAGTTTGATTTTTCAACGATTTTATGAATTTACATAACGGCCCCGCTTCGTCACTTTATAAATAGACTCTGAAAACATTTTTTTAAATTCTGGCATGTTTACAAAATTATTCAAATCAATATAGGAAAGATATTAATAAAAATTAACACCAAAACATACAACACCTACCAAAATATTACAAAGAAAATTGTAAAAACAAAAAGCAAATAGCAGAATCGAGTCGTTTCACACGAGAGTCCCTTTCAGCTGTCAGTCAGGACAGGAGATAAACAAAGTACGAAATCCTCCCGAAGCCAACCCAAGATACGCTGTGACTTATGATATAGGATGAATTTTATGCGGGGTTGCATTTATATTGTTTACGTTGACAGTAAAGGAGGCTGACGACTACGTCCTTGATGTGTCCTTGATTTGCTTTTTAAATGTACATAGTACTTATGAGATTGCTTACCAAAAATAATAATTCCATTTCATTATAATTCGTTTTAATCTTAAAATTTAATCGCAAATGCAGGCCTTATACTTAAGTCAAAAGTATTTATTTATTTTATTTAAACATCTTAAACTAGGAGTTACAAAGTGGTTTAGACTAATGCCTATAGGCATTGTCTCCCAGCCGCCCCTGGGTGAAGGTGAGAATGTGCGGTAGGCTTTAATTATGAGAAATAAAATTTTAAAGAAAAAAACAATAAAAAATATATATATGGAAAGTAAAATAAATTATACAAAAGAGGAAGAATCAGAATACTTACACATACACAAACTATACGTACTATACTTTTATAATAAATACATATAATATATAATGTACATAGATTTAAATTGTATATAATATAATATTAACAGATATGACTCTTCGATAAAAAAATATAATTTTATTACAAAACAAAACAAAATTAATTGGTGGTACTCAAAAAATATTCACCAATCAGTTTTTTGAATCTTAACTTCTTTTGTGTAAAATCTTATTTGGTATAAAATTTGTAGGATACTTTTTATAAAGAAAGTAGACGTGGCTATTTTGTTAGCTAAATAAAATCTCCATAAAACATCAATTGAAACGACGTAGAACGAGTAATAACGATTTATACTTTAAACAACCTCTACATTATGTTCAAAATTCATTTTACCACAAAAAAGTTACAAAGCAAATTGTAAAAACAAAATGCAAATAGTAGAATCACGTCATTTCACACGAGATTCCCTTTCAGCTGTCATTCAGGACATGAAATAAACAATCTACGAAATCCTCACGAAGCCAACACGAGATACGCTGTGACTTAAGTTATAGGACGACTTTAAAGAAGGTCTGCATTTATATTGTTTAGTTTGACAGCGAAGGAGGTTGGGAATCTTGATTTCGTTTACTTTGTTTACTATGCATATAGCGTAAAAAGGCTACTGACTCTCCTCTCTCTAAGAAAGGCGCGAAATGGTAACGAAGTCTTTACGAACAATGTGGATTACTATTACTCACTTAGTTGACTGCTAACGCCATCCAAAAATCAGCATCAATTTAGAATCCTTACAGATGATGTCTATAAATAGTACGAGTGCTAAAATGTTTAAGTTCAATAAACATACATGAATAAAACAAAAAATGTTTAAGAAGCTGATACACCGTAAACTGTTGAATTGGTAGCAAAAATAAAGATAAAAAAAAGTTTTAACAAAAAGTAGATCGTTGAATCAGATTTCCTTCCCTTTCAGCTGTCAGTCAGGACTCGAGATAAACAATGTACGAAATCCTCCCGAAGCCAACCCGAGACACGCTGTGGCTGATTTTGTAGCACAACTTTAATGTACGGCTGATATTTATAGTGTTTACGGTGACAGCGAAGGAGGTTGACGACTTCACTCTGGCGTGTTTCGCCGTGATTTGCATGCCACATGTGTTATTTGAGGTTATTGATTGACTGAGGGTTGAGAACTCTAAGAAAGGAGGTGGCTAGCAAGAAACGAAGCCTTTACGAACAATGTGGATTACTACTACTCACTTAGTTGACTGCTTCATCTACAAATCAGCATCAAGTTAGAATGATGTCATAACATGATGTCTATAAATAATACGAATTCAAAAATTTTTAAGTTCAATAAACATACATGAATAAAACAAAAAATGTTTCAGAAGCTACAAAGCTTATACACCGCAAACTGTTGGATTGGCAGGAAAAAGAAAAAAAAGGAGTTTTAAATACAAAAAGTAGATTGTTGAATCAGATTTCCTTCCCTTTCAGCTGTCAGTCAAGACACGAGATAAACAATGTACGAAATCCTCCCGAAGCCAACCCGAGACACGCTGTGGCTTATTTTGTAGGACAACTTTAATGTACGGCTGATTGTTTAGTTTGACAGCGAGGGAGGCTGACGACCACACTCTGGCGTGTTTCGCCGTGCTTTGCATGCTACATGTGCTATTTGAGGTTGTTGACTGACTGTTGATCTACTTATCTACTACAGTACAGATGTATCAAGATATATGAAACGTAGTATATTTTCTTTATATAAATTCGTGCTGGGTTGTTTTGATAAAAATTAAACAGTTTTTTTATAATTCACAATAAACATATACACGTTTACATGTAACATTATGACGAGCTGATTTTGCGAGATAGATATATGTATTTGTTTTGTTACATATTGTAAATTATAAAGTAAAAAAACATGTTCTACCTTGACTTGTTCTCTTGCTCTTTGGAGATATCTTTAACTTAATCTTCCTTAGCTGAATATCAAGATCATACCTTTACCTTTACCTTACTTGTACCTTTACTTACACTATAACCTAATAAAGCAGTACCTAAGAATTTTGTCGGACAAATAGGTTTTAGGAAGTAATTAAGTCACTACAATGAAATAATTACAATATTATGTCGACTCTAATAGAACACGAATCCACGCCGCCTAATTAATTTTTATCACAATGTTGAACTAAACATACTTACGAATTATTTTCGCGTCATAACTTTCTTGAAAGAGGGTCTTAATAAAAATCAGCATAATGATTGATGGGATAGATTCTATTCACGTCGGGGTCGACAGAGCGTTACTGAGAAAATTAATAACTTCAAAAAATGTATTGTGCTGAGTATTTATAGGTATCAGAATTTTGCACAAAGTAATAACTGAGAAATATCCAGTTGAATTTTTTTGTCTCTTTGCAGGTGTATCCTCTGAAATATTTTATGCTTTATCTTTAAAAAATTCGTTGGATTACCTGTATTTGTATCATTATTAAAAAAAGACTGGTCTTCTAAAAATGATCATCAAGTACTTCACAGCTGAATATATTAAACGCTTCGAACCAGAATGCCTCATTTATTTATTAGTATTTTTTATTATGTGACGAACGCGTCAGCCAGCTAGCCAATCGGAGCCTTGCCGCCATGCCATATTGACGTCTCCCTTCAGCCAAGCCAAGCCGTAGCCAATGAGGAGGAAGTCTATATAAACCATCGCCAGCCATTATTCTAGGTCATTCTGGATATCAATAAAAATGCAAAAGCTCTGTCCGATTTATTTCAGGTATTTTCAACTGAGCAGCGATGGCCAAGTGGTAAGAATCCACGGTCATCGACGCGACCGGTCCCGGGTTCAAATCCTCGGCGCGCACCTCTGACAAAGAAATTTGTAAGTAATGTGCGCATTTTATCGCTGCTCCACGGTGATGGAAAATATCGTGATATTTAATTGATTATGATGTTCCCCATCGCCGTGCATGCCTGAGAGAAATCCATAATTTCTGGAAAGCATGACGTCCACAAATCCGCACTTGGCCAGCGTGGTGGACTATGGCCTAAATCCCTCTCACTTGTGAGTAGGAGACCTGTGCCCAGCAGTGGGACATAAAAAAAAGGTTGAAAAATTTTATTTTTCTATTAATTTTTACGAGCATATAATTACGCCATGTGATAATACAATTTTGTCTTCCTATACACGTAACAAAAGTATGACAAAAAAACTTATATATTAAGATGTCTTTATGGTGAACTCAGGTCGTTATTTTTTATTTATATGGAGTAACAAACAAACATGCAGGCCCGGTGGTATGAGGGATCACTAGGGTTTTATTTATTTATCTTTATCATCTAACGTGGACAGTATGGACACACATTAACCCAGCCAGAGCTTTGCCAGAGGATGTTGTTGTGCTGCGATGTTGGTTGATGTTGTGTGTATTGCGCTGTTACTTCAAACGTCACCTCATGTTAGTCTGGCTCGGCAACAGCACGTTTTCACCACAACAAAACATAATTAACAACAACAATAATAAAATAGCTCAAGCGGTTATATACTTCACCGGTCGAATTTCGAAGTGTAGCGACATTTAAAAATGTTTACCATCGAATTTATAAATATACAAAATAAAGCCACAAAAAGCTTTAAATCTTGGAACCTTCAACAAATTTACCCTTTTTGGATCGGTAAGAAAAAATTGAAGATCGAAACATTTCTCAAAGTTCAAACAATGCCGAGCGGAACGTTTCGCGCGGGACATCATACAAAAAGGTGGCTTTGTCCTCTTGTCTCTATGATTAATGCACTTTTCACTTGTCAGTACCACGCTTACTCCACTTCACTCTGGATTGAGATGATTTCTAAACAAGGAAGGAGGATTTCTACTTGAGAAAAATCTAATACTCCTATATAAAATTTTCGTGTCACGGTGTTTGTAATTAAACTCCTTCGAAATAGCTCGACCGATTTTCGTAAAATTTTATGTGCATATCGGTTAGGTCTGCAAAACGGACTACATCTATTTTTCGTCCTCCTAAATGTTAAGGGTGGTCCACCCCAAAAATTTAAACGTGGTACGGAGCTCGCGAGGTCAGCTAAATTTCTATAAAATTATGTTAAAAGTACCTTGCAACAATTAACAATCAATGCATAGGTATACCTTTTCACATTAAAAAATAAAAATATATGTCATCATACTTAGCCAAAATTCAGTTGAAGCCAGAATTTTGGTGACGACCATTTTCATACCCATGCTATCACTAAAGAAACTATTAATTCTTTACAAAATGTTCATTATGTTAAAATTAGTTATCGGCGAAAGATAATGGATTTTAAGTTAGTTAGAAAATAACTTGGAAAGCTTTATAAAAATCTATGCATAAGCATATCACTAAAGAAACAATTGATTCTTTACAAAAATGTTCGCTATGTTAAAATTAGGTTTCGGAGAAAGATAACGGAATTAAGTTAGTTAGAAAATGGCTTAAAAAGCTTTATAATAATCAATACTAATATATAAAGCTGAAGAATTTGTTTGTTTATTTAGACACGCTAATCTCATGAACTACTGCTTCGAATTGAAAAATTCTTTTTGTGTTGAATAGTCCAATTATTGAGGAAGGCTATACGCTATATAACATCATTCTACGACTAATACCAAAGTCCACGCTTACGAAGTCGACGGCGGCCACAAGTGTACAAATAAAATTTGTAAGAAAATTAATAATAGTATAAGAAAAAAATTATAAGTCTAAAGGCTTATCATATTGTTTAATAAATTGCCAGCCTATATACGCATCCCCAATTTCTCGAAAGCTTTTATCTCTCCATCAAGAGCCCGAATCGCCTAAATAAATTTACGGATTAAGTGCCTTTATTGCTTTGTCATACATTGCAATTATGCAGATTTATTAAATAAAAATACCTATAATTGAGGAGTGACAGGATATAACAATACATGATAATTCCACTTATTGGAAAAAAAAGTAAGCAATGACAATCGACAGTACCTAAACCATAAAATGTCGTACCACCAACTACAAATCATGATATTTCCATGTTTAAAAATATTTATAAACAAAATTGGAACTAAACATGATACATTTCATACATTTCTGGTGTGCAGATTGATTGGTCGTCAGATCTGATCATAACATGATATTTCCATTTTTTACATGAGAAATACGAGTAAATATACACAATTTGAAATAAAAAACATATATAAAAAACATAATAAATAAGCTTTTATAGTTACCTATTCATTAGAACCCATATTTTTTTAATTGCACAAAGGCAAAGTAGTTGCTGGTTTTGAACCTTGGTGAAAAGTTAGACATCATGGAATTACCATGTTTTGTTCTGTCACTCCTCAATTATAAGAGAAGAAAATGGTTTGACTACTTTTTAGAACGATTTTAAAGAAGCGTATTTTTTTGCGCGTGTATGGTCGTTTCGTAAAATCGCGCTTACACGCGAACTCATTTTTGCACTTCAAAAAGCCAAAACTTGCGGATTCGCGTCTACACGTGTCTCACACGATCAGCTGTCACGTGTGACCATTATCAGCCCATAGCCATTCCGTTATCTCAAATATATTATCATGTACTTTTTTTAAAAGAGTGCTGGGAGTTTTATCCCGCCGCCTTTTTTCTCTCAGCTCAACATCTAGCCCAAACGGGCACCTAAAGGCGATGACCGGGAAAAATGACATTCATTAAGCGAATATTTTGTATTCCTAATATGAAATAAATAATTTTTCTTTCTTTCTTCTTTCTTACACGTGCTGTAAAAAGCAAAAATTACGAGCATTTAAGTAATTATGTGAAGCGAATATAGAAGGGTATATTTGAGGGTAGCGCCAAATGGGATAGGACAATGATGTTCAATTTGTTGTAAACACTTGTCTTTAAACTGCCGTAAAAAATAACTGAGGTATTTGCGCTACACTGATAGGCACGGGCTTTTCCATATTAATGGAAAGGCCTGGAGCTTCTCCATGACGCTGCTCAATGCTGGTTAGCAGAGATGCGGGTTAGTGGCCAGCCCGCTGTTGGGTGTTTTCAATACGCGCATGAGGTCTCTGATAAGGTTTAGCCCAACGACTTAACGTGCCTTCTGAAGCACGGTAACGCGCATGGAATTTTTGCCACTTGCGGTCTCCCATCTCACACCCAACCTTATCTCGCTTAGTTGCGTAGATTGTTTGCGCTCTACACTAGCCGCTGAGCTATGCGCGCTTCATGATACATTATACATAAGATACGTATTAATTCTCATTAGGAACATGAATAAAAATAGAATAATAGTGATAGGTTTTAATGGCGATAGAAAAATAGAATAAAGGGGCATGAACCTAATCTTCTCTTAAACTATTGCTGCTGTAAAACTCGTTAAGATGGGATTAACGTTGACATTGACCGATCGGACCTATTTGAGGGCATGGCAATTGGACGGTAAATCCGCCCGATTGCCTACAGGGTCGATATTCTTTGATTCGAACACTTGTATTGAAAGTCTCAAAACCACCCCTACTTGTAGTCTGCAACCCTTTTTGCGTCCGTCTGTTGGGTACGGGTCTCGCTCCATTATTGGAGAGGCCTGGAGCTCACTTCACACCGCTGCAACAATGCAGGTTGATGGTGATAGAGGTTCGTGGCCAAACCCGCGGAAGTTAGTGGCAACCGTTGCTAACAAGCTTTAACGACTGTGATCTATCGACAACAACCGGGACTAACGGCTTATCGTGCCCTCCAAAGAAGGCAAGGGAAAGCAAAGGAAACATACATAATGTTTTTGCCGGTAGCGGTCACCTATCTCAAATCCGACGGCGCCCATTTGGCTTTGCTGCATTAATTGCCTGCGTTCTACGTAAGCGTGCGCTCTTCGTATTTATTAAAACTCATTAAGATGGGATTAACGTTGACATTGACCGATCGGACCTATTTGAGGGCATAGCGATCAGACGGGACGACATCGATAAATTAGTTCAATTCGAACACTTTTCTCAATATCACCCCTAATCGTCTTTCATATAATTTGATCCCGCCGATTACAAAACAAATTTGTCGATTGGAACTGAGAAATCCCTGATTATGATTATAGCATCCTTGATTTTTAAATGAATAATAGTCAGGATATTATGGATTCTTGATTTAAGTCGTATGCTACACCCATGCTACGCTGCTACTCCGGAGGACGACACTGGTCTCATGTGAGTTTAAATGAGCGATATAAACATGGGCGTACCCAGGTTCTAGGTCATGGGGGTCAAGTTCTTGGTCGGCGGGGGAGGGGTAAGGTCAGGGGGGGGGGCAAATTTTTTTCAAGCTGGGTACCGCGCGTAACTTTGCCTTCCACGTTACACGCAGGAAACAGCAAGAGGTAGATATCTAGCTAATTCTTTATAGGTTTTTTTTTCATTTGGGAGATCTTTGGGGATTCTTGAATCCCTGAATCTGGACCTTTGGGCAGACGGGGAGGAGGGGGCAGCTGCCTCCCTTGCCTTCCCCCTCGGTACGCCCATAGGCATAAATAATTACGTCTATCTACTCGCCACGTGGGAGCAAATATACCGCCTTTATACGCTTTCCTATTACCTAAGTCTGTCTAATATCCATCGTGGATTTGATACGAATCGAAGCCGCTCTTAACGTTATGCCGTAGGTCCCTGTTGTTATTGATTGCTAGCAGTCGTTAAAGCTTGTCGGAAGCCTGATGCGTAGTTTGAGAACATCCATTAGTGAGTTGGCCACTAACCTCCATCACCACTAACCCGTATTGTAGCAGCGTGGTGGAGTAAGCTCCAGGCCTCCCCAATAATGGGGAAAGATCCGTGCCCAGCAGTGAGATGCAAAAATGTAGTCAAAGACACAAGATTATGTTACAATCCGTATCACAAACTAAGATACAGTCACATGTCTATGCCGCTATTCCCGCTTTAGAACTCATTAGGAGCAAATTGGCGTAGACTTTGACTGATTGGTCTTATTTAGGGACAACAACGGTAAGAGAGGACGCAACGATCAATATGTTGAGTTTGAATTTTTTTCCCAAATAATGACAATGTAATGAGATACAAATACAAATAAAATATGCTTTATTGTACACCTACAATAAATAATAGAATTTGAACACAATGTCAAAAATATAGTCCATACAAAAGGCGGTCTTATTGCTGATAGCGATCTCTTCCAACTACCGAATGGGTAAAAAAGTGTAAGAGAAGGGCATCGGTGAACAAAATTATTGAGATTAGGGATGAGAATTAAGTGATTTCTATAAATTATTTAAAAAATAAAAAATAAATGTATGGTTATAAAGTTAGGTTATAACTACTTGCAAAACCTTTGCAAAGACTTTGCGAGTAACCGTCATAGAGTGTATAGCACTGATTTTGCCCTGTTTTGGGGCAAAACACGTGTATTGGCGCGTATGTTAGTGTATTTTTTTATTATTGCACTAGCTGTGCCCGCGACGTCGTCCGCGTGTATAAAGACTTTTATAAAATGGATTGATTAAAAATTAAAGATTATTTATTTGCATTGAATAAGTAGTAGGTAGATTATTCTTACATATAGTGAAATCACTTATAATACAATGTTCATAATATGTTCAGAAGAAACTTAATGTATTTTTTCTAAATTGAAATTGAAAAATTGAATATTGAGCTTCACTCAATCCACCAAACTGTTACAACCTACCCACAATTTCTCACCATCACCATGGGTTGACTGGGAGAGAATGTCATTAGGCATTAAGTCCGCCCATTGTTATCCTAGTTTTTTAGGTCATAACAAAAAAGAATAAATAAAATAAAATAAAATAAAATAAATCCTTCAAACCTAAAACAGTAAGGAATGCTTACTGTACTGATCTTACTATCCACTTTTCTCACGTTTCGCTTGTCTCGCGCAATCAGATTCTCTTTACAAATATGTACCTCGTTTATTAAAGTTAAGAGATACTGCTGTGCCCGAGGCTTCATCTATGTTAAAAATAGTATCTTTAGTAAATTGGGTGAATTTATACTGCAAAGAATGTATAGACTCATTCTATATACATAGCTTTAACCTACTGCAGAAAAGAGGTGCACTATACAACTACTTGTAGTTGGGAGATAAAATTTCTAAACATACACGTGCTTAGGATTAAACAATCGGAAAAATAATTGTAAGGTCAATTAATAAACTATAGGTTTAAAACTTGCGGACAGCAATTTGGTCATAAGTCATAACTCATATAACATTGTGAAAACTAAAGCAGAAGGCAGGGTCTCTACACAGTGTGCTATCTGTATTTGGAAATAAAGAATATTTTTTTTAAAGAATCTTTAAAGAATCCTTAATATCTCCATCAATCAACGTGTGTGGATGAGCCCTCAGCCCGTACGCAATAAAGAGACGCAAAAAATGAGTTAAGTTATCATTGGTCCAATTAACAATGTTCAGCATCATACGTATACCTACCCAACGATGGGACAACCCGCGTGGCGCAATGTTTACCATGCCGGACTGCTAATCGAACTGTCCCGGGTTAGAATCCGGGCGAAGCAGAAATTTCAATGATGAGTTTAAACTGTTCTCGGTCTGGGTGGTTGTGTTTCTGTCTCTATGTGTGTTCATGGCACCCGCGACACAGGGTATATCTACCCTAATGTGAGGCTATACGTGTGAAATGTTATTTTTTATTTTTTTTACACTATGTACTTACTTTTATTAGACTTAAGGCTTTTATTTGAAATTATCTCCATCGATTCACTTTGGAGAAGAAATGAATATTGCTCAATAACGCCATCTACCGTATGACATGTAAACTTTGTGGTTGATAAATCGAATGTCAAATTACCAATTAGGTAGATATTGAGATTAACAGTTGGTTCACTAAAAGTTTAACTATTCGTCACCTAGATGTCTGCAGTAGTCTTGTTTTGTTAAGGCTTTGTACATTCTGTATGAAGGTTTAGATTCCGTATCTTATAACCTTAATGCTGGATTCATTGAGATTGTAAGATTTGGATTTCGGTTCATCGGAGCTTGAGGCCTCCTCAATATTGGGAGAGCTCTATGCTCAGCAGTGGAATGCTAAAAAGGTTGCAGCTTGATATAATGTAGCGATAATAATCGTTTCAGCTGCAGCCTGTTAATAATCTTCCACCCCAAAAGAAGACTAATAAGCTAAGCAACTAACTCAATGGAGCCTGTGATGTAAGGTTCGGCGGCGGTAAGGCTCGCGATGCGCTTATTAGGTAGCCATACTCGGCCAACGAAAGAAAATACAGTAAGCTGATCTAAGTATATTTAATATAGTCGACAATATTAGTTAGAGTTCAAAATAATTTTACTTAAATTTAAACTTTTGTTTATGGTTTTGAATGGGCTGTTACCGAAACTTTCATACAAATTCCCCAAAGTGCCTTTTAAGTTTATGTCGCGTATTGTGTAAATGAACATAACTTTTTTGTTTATCACCCGATTGATATGAAATACACACTAATGTTACGGAAATTCATTCAACAATAAATCAGTAAACACATCATTCAAAGAAGGGAAAAGAATTTGAGAATGAAATATTAAGTTAAGGTTAATTATTGTACGCTTGAGATACCAACTTTCGAAGCCACTTTATTTGCTATTGAGGGGTAGTTTTGAAAAAAGCTTAAATAGAATTCTTACTATGTTAGTAAAGATTACAAATACAAAATTATAAGTATATTACTCTGCACAAAAATATTCTGTACATCAAGTTTCGACACTCAATTTTCAAAGAGTTTCAAAGAAAATTGACATTTAAAGGGTGAATTTCGGGAAATGCTGAAACACGTATTCTTTTATTTTGGTTAGAAAATATTTATACCAAATTTCAAGAAAATCTATTGAAAAAATCCAAGTTTTCCATACAAATTTTCATCGCTCATTTCACACCCTTAAAGGGTGATTTTTAAAATTATCTATAGCCTAAATGTTAGCGAGGACCAATATATATAAAACAAAAAAAGTTTCATCAAAATCCGTCCAGTAGTTTTTGCGTGAAAAGCTAACAACAGACAGACAGACAGACAGACAGACAGACAGACAGACAGACAATAATTTCAAAACTTATATTTTTAGCTTCTGTTACTTATAAAAAGACCCCAAGAAGTATTTTTTTAAATTTATATGCAATGTACAGAATTGACCCTGCTTACAGTTTTATTATATGTATAGATGTGCATTTTTCTTATGTGGGAGGGACGTATGTGCTACTGCAAGAAAAAGTACCTATACACCTCCATACGTTTTGATTGAGTAGTAGTTTTAGCTTAACTTTTTAACAATGGAGTTGAGCATAGTAACTTTTCAATCTAATCAATTATAGCAATTAGTGCAATAAGAAATTTGTACAACAATATTTATTAATGGTTCAATATTCAAGTTTTGATGGTACCATCGCTGCACCCATTTGTGTCGAGAAGTCATTCTATTAGGTTTTGGCAAAAGGTTTGCCTGCCAGAATTAAGGGGTGAGCAATAGGGGTTTGGTTTGGCTGATGCATGAGGTGTACTGGGATCGCGATTGGTTTGGTAGGGAAGAGCTGATTTATCTTGGAGGTATTATAGGTTTATCAAGGGTGAACCCGAAGTGTTTTGGGGGGTGCTTGCTTGAACGAAGATGACAGTGCTCTTAGTTCAGTTCAGAAACTGAATATGATGCGACTGCAGGCTGCTTCACCTAATGATTGATAAAATTAAAAGAACGTTTTATTATTATGACTTTGGTAAAGTGGTCCCAGAGCGTATCCTTGAATATGAATGTTACGAATTTCATGTCGTTATTGACCTTCCGTAATGAGTAAACATCTTTAAGATGTCGCGGATATTTTTCAAATAATTTTCCTCATTCTGTTACAAAAGGGACGAACAATTAAGAAAGATTTTAATGATCTTGTTCGACGAAATCTCCTGAAATTTTGATACTAATTATTTTTTCTTAATATATTAGCAAAATTATTTTAGTAAAATCAAAAGTCGCTAGGTCTTTTGAGAAGCTTTTGATATTTTACGTATGAGTACTTTAAAAAAAATTATACTTTTAGCTATTAAAGTTGCAATCTGTGATATAAATTCTTGTAACAAACAAGTGCAAACCTAATTTTGTTCGATCCTATAAAAGCTTTCAACATTAGAGTCGCTACTTACAATGTTGAGTTTGAAGCAGCATCGATTTATTCTGTCCAAGGTCAAAAATAGTGGCTGCAATCAACAAGGTACACTAGATTCCAGATTAAAGTAAAAGCTAAATAAAAAAACTAGAAAACCCGACTGCGTTTATGTGTAATTTGGATATGTAAAAACCCTAAAATAACCAAGTCGTCATACCCGATTGCACTTAACTTAAAAATCGACTAATAAAGGTAGGTAAATTATAGAACAAGATCTCATTATATATTTAACAATATTTTTCTGTGGCCAGAATATAGTACTTACTACTCTAGATTCAAGCTAAAAATGTACCGTTACACAATTTCTGCTTGGTTTTTACTCAAGACTTGATTTTCTTTGAAGAATTATGGTATTTCGTGATAATATTAGATACACAAACCAGTAAATAACAAAATGGGGTACAATTTACAATAATTTACAATTATCAAACAAAATATTACAAAAATTTACAAGACTTACCTACGTTATTTTCGTTATAATAATAATAAAATTATATTGAAAGACTCGTTCAGTCTCGAAATAGCAAGTTATTCACTGTAAATACGAAGTGTGTAAGAGGATAAAACTCCCTCTGCTTCCCTTACTCATTGATGCACTCCAAAATGCATTATTGGCCGTCAATATCGGACAGACCAAGACGGCGAGAGGAAATTGGTGGCAGTTCTCCCATTTATGGAAAATAACTCGCTTAGTCGACCGAAGGCTAGATAATACCGAAGAAATAAAGTAAATAGTTTCAATGTGTGTTAAAATGAAATAAACATTGATATAACTTGAAATTGAATGGTAGAGAGGATAGAAGATAAATAACTTAGGCATACACATACATGCACACATATTATAATCGATCTAGTTTAAAATATATAACAGAAATAGAGCTCAAGATAGAAATAACGATGACCCTGTGGTAACAACATCGCTCTCCCACGCGGGGATCCGAATTCTAACTCGGCGTTTGTGTATTTTCTAGTTAGTTCCTCCATCACTCCATATGATACCCTGATCTGACTTTAATTTGCACTGAATTATATTATTGTATGCATGAAAAAAGAATAATGCAGGCCACAAATGGGCGAGCTTCCCTAGGAGCCCTCCGAAGCACGGAACGCGATTAAAATTTATGACTAGTAATCACCCATCTTAAACTCGACCACGCCCTTTTTTCTCTTTTATGCGTAAATCGACTGCTTACTACGCAAGACACAGACAACGCGCGCTATTAATCTAAACTTTTTAAATCTATACTAATATTATAAAGAGGAAAGATTTGTATTTTCGTATGTTTGTAATGCATAAACTCAAAAACTACTGTTTCGATTTCAAAAATTCTTCACCATTAGAAAGCTACATTCACCCTGAGTAACATTGGCTATTTTTTACCGCGTGGAAATGCTTCATTCCTACGTGTAGTAGGGTCAACGCGGTTGAAGCAGCTGGCTAAACGCCTATGACTTTAATGTAGCAATGAAGCCTAGAATAGCACATAGGCTATTTTTTATTCTACGGCAACCCATTAATATTGTAATAATATTACAGAGATGATGAGTTTGTTTGTTGAAAAGCGCTAATCTCAGGAACTACTGCTTGGAATTGAAATATTTGTGCATTGGATTATCAATTTATTGATGACGGTTTTAGTCTGTATTAATCACGCTATAACACGGGTAAAGCCGCGGGGCACATTTGTATAAAAATAAGTATAAAAAATCTTTTTATTACAAATAGAAAAAAGGTTTGATAAATAACAAAGACAAGCAATTTTTTCCGTCTCACAAAGATTCGTAGGTTCAGTTCGAAATTTGTTCCTTGATGGCGGTTGTACAGGTTCCTAATGGCTGGCAAATTTTACAAATTCTCCCCAAGCTGTTATCGGTGGAAATACTGTAACGACGTTATTTCTTGTCGACCTTTCTTTTGACAATTTCTTTGTACCTAATTTATTTCCTCTTTGTTTGAGTACAATAAGACCGACACTGAAATATATGTTCGTCATTCAACCAAAAAAGACGTCGAGACACGCATCGCATAAAAACTAAGTCGTGAATAATTTTGCTCCTCAATAGCATGTTGAACGAATTATGGAATGAAATTTATCTGGGAATTTTGTTCAATACAAATTCGGTTTGCCAAAATAAAAATAGTGAATCAAATTCTACTTTACAACATTTCAACTGCAAAAGCTCGCGAATTTTTTCCTCTTTCAGCGGATTTTCTAAATCTATGGATCAAGGTAAGTAATTGGTGTAATTGATCGACATGTGGGAGAACGGCGAATGGTTTTAGGTTGCCTGAAAAAACTACATGCGGCAAATCGAATCGAGGTCCAATTAATCTATCTCTGAAAACTGCTAACCCACGAAGAAGATAGTGCTCCAAGAGCCAGCGACCCAAAATTGCAAGCATTTTCTAGGGATATTTATTTCGTCAAATTGCTAGACTTGAAAAAAAAACATGCCGTCAGTTTATATACGAGTAATTATTTTGCGTGCGGTAGACCTAATTTTGAAAAACTACATTTTTGGACATTGAAAACCTATAAGTATTTGCCAATACATATATATGTATTTAGAAGCAGCTTTTATTATTGTTTAAGTACCCTCTTAAAATTTATTGTGTACAAATTAAACATTTTTTTATTTTGACAGATTTAGTGGTTATTTTTCAAATTTGCTAATATGTAGAGTTTTGTTTATTTAAGATAAAAACTTCAAAGGATGCTGTGTAATAATGAGACTTTGGCTCATTTGGCTAGTGGTACTGAATATTGCGTATTGTTCTGACACGGAATGAGAGATATACCAGTAACTTTAGGTGCTAGTTTATACCCGTAACAATAGTTTTAAATAATTTTTTTATTTGTTCCACTAATTGTGCCGGTGTGTATATTTTATTACAGCTGACTATCAGAGGACTATTTATAATACTTTATTAAAGTGACATATTATTAAAAAACCTTTAACCCTTAAGCCTTTAAAAATATCTCCGTTCAATATGTTCACATGCTGCATTTTAAAACACGCAGTCATACTTTAAGAACCGAACAAAATTGCTCGAAAAGAAAAGCATTCGGGCTGTTTACGTATTTTGTAGCAAATGCTTGCAGTATTTGGTGCTCGATTCTCGGAATGTAGAACACGGTGGCCGTGAGCAAAAAGTTAGATGTGTTTACCTCGACCGTGTTACTTGGCTTACGTACATTAGAGTTGTGGATGGGTAAATAAGTTCTTGAAAATACCCATAAATCTATTGGTTACGCCGATGAATTTAGTGCTTATATTACTACTAACACCAAAATAGTCTGACACGATGCTGAGACGCATTTTATAAACAGTTTTATGCTGTAATGCTGGGCACGGGTCTCCTATCAGAAGTGAGAAGGATACAGGTCATAATCCACCACGGTGGCCAAGTGCGTATTAGCGGACACTCTAAAATACCATGGAAGAATTTCTATTTTTGGTCAATTTATGGTAGATCCCACTCCCGGACACTACGATACGAAATTGATACGAAAGAGTTCCAAAAAATGACATTTCTATATTTTCTATCCTATACGGGCTTCATCTTCTTCTTCCGCTGTGTAAAGCACTTCATACCTTCGAGTAATTATGAGTTTCTCTCAGGCATGCACTATGGAAAACATAGTAATCAATTTAAATATCAAAATATTTTCCATCACTGTGGAGTAGCGATAAAATGCGCACATTATAAATTTCTTTTGTCAGAGAAAGACCAATATAATAAGATAATATATCGGGTTCAATTCTGTCATGCTTAAATGAAACTGTTGAAGGTACATCACCTGACCTTTGGTTCCTTAGTAAATAAAATAGATATTAAATAAATTCAAACATAAACAACCTATAAAATGGAGGAAACCTCTCGGGTCACATAAAACAATGTTTCAGGCGTTATTTGGGTAATAAAGAGGTGAACGATCACTGGTGTATCACTTCCACGACATTTGATACGCTATGGCGTCGTAAATGGGACGTACATTCGTATATAGTCACTATACACCTGTCTTTTTTATAGGAATACAGTGGCAGATACAAGCTAAACTACATAGTAACTAGTCGTCCAAATACACTGCTTACAAATTTCTGCTGTGCCAGGAATCGGACCCGGACCCTCCGATCGGTAGTCTGGCATGGTAACCATTGCACTTGTTTACTACTTATTTCGATATTTTATTGATTATTGATATATTTTAGAATCGTAGCAAGCGTATTTTTAAGTTTTAAGAATGATATAAATGTATGTTTTAAGTACAAAGCCCGGGGACCGGAAACGGGATCCTATTAGAAAGCTTGCGCTATCCGTCCGTCCGTCCGTCTGTCTGTCTGTCTGTCTGTCTGTCATCAGGCTGTATCTCATAAACCGTGATGTCTAGACATTATAAATTTTGACAGATGATGTATTTCTGTTACAGGTATAGCAACAAATACTAAAAATATAATAAATTAAATATTTATTACAATAAACGTGATTTTTATAGATAATGGTACAGAACCCTTCGTGCGTGAGTCCGACTCGCACTTGGCCAGTTTAGTAAGTTTAAAGTACGCCGAAAAAAAGTGAAAAATATGTGCAAGTTATTAAGGAGCTAGTCTTCTTCAGGTAAGTCTTCAGGAGTGTCGCTCAAGTTTGACATCGTGACTGGTCTTTCCTTGTTGTTATTCATGACGGTTCCGAGTCTCGTAGAGGCGTTAACCTGATTGCTTTATTACAGAAATTTATATCCAATTGAATGTTATAATAGGTGGCACAGAAATAAAACTAGTAATTAAATTTATCAGAAATATATTTTGTTACAAAAAGTCTTACAAATTTATGTATCTTAACTGCACACAGTAATTTATATGCAACTGAATATTTTAATTCCACCAAAAACATAAATGTAATAAAGGAGAGCCAAGTTGAGTACAAAAATTATGCTTGGCTTCGTCGCAAAAAGAATGGAGATCTAAATGAGTGCCAAGTTCTATGCAAAATCCAAATATGTATTTATAGGAACAAAATAACATTATGAACCAGTATTAAACTATATTTCTTTGCTTTATTGGATACCTATAACAATTGCTGTTATTTAAAAATGTGAGATCTTAAAGTAGGTTAGATTTAACTTGGCTTTTTTTAGAGTTTTTCCTACGCTTACACACAATCACTAAGCTGGATTACAAATTTCATCCTTCTAGGTCAACTGGAAGTAGGTTAGATTTAGGTACTAAATGACAGTCAGTCAGTGCTAAAATTTACGACTTTTTGACCTTCATATCTTTATCTGTTATAAAGTTAGCTTCATGAAATTTGGGCTTCTAGATGTACTTATGGATATAATTAAACACACATAGTCTTATGTGTTTACGTTAAAGAGGTTTGGAGTTATAGAAGGGTCAAAAGTGGTTCGTGTAATATCAGCGCTGGCTAGCCAGTTGCTTGAACTTGGCTTGAGACGCTGCCGCATGTCTCGATAGGTAGAATGAAATAAATCTAGTAAACAAATAAATAAAAATAGCCTTTCAAACATATTAAACTATGTTCTTAGTATTGTAACATATAAATAGAATGCCCAACCCCCTCAAAAATTTCTGTCATAAGTATAAAAGCTAATTAACTAGTTGTATTATTTGATTGTATCATTTATATGACTTTTTTAATACTTTGTGTGTGTGCGCAATATAATTAGTATGATGATTTTAAGCGCACGTAAATGAATTTCGCTCATAGCTTTGTGTAAAGGAAAGGTAGTGTCGCTCAAGTTTGACGTCATCTTAGAGCATCAAGGTATGACAGGTATGACACCCGTCAGAGAGGGGGGCCTTTACCCCTCGTCCCAATGTCCATGCACAATGTGCCTTCTAGTTATACAACTAGTGTGTCTGTGTGTGTCGGTGTCAGTGTTGACGGTGCATAGAAAATGACGTTGTTAATTGAAATTGACATATTTAGAAATGTATGCGTCTGTGGCGATGAATAAATATTTGTGAATGTGTGACAAAATTAAAATGTGTGCGTTCTCCCCCCGCACCAGATTTGGCACAAAAATTATGTATCGAAGCAAGGCGCTATGCCGTCTCTACTGAAGGGTGAGTCAGGAACTTTGATGCTCTAAGGACGTCAAATAGCCGCACTGACTGCTCTACCCTTGTTGTTATTCATGGCGGTTCCGAGGAGACGTTAGCTAGATTGCTTTATTATAGCAATTTATATGCAACTGAATGTTTTAATAGGTGATATAAACTTAAACTTATTTAAGTAATTGACTATCCTTATTCTACAAATAAAGCAGTGTCGCTCAAGTTTCACGAAGTAAACACAAAGTCAAAGAAAAACAAAGACAAATATTGTTATTTGCACAATTATGATGTTTACAAAAG
The DNA here is from genome assembly GCA_911387765.1 of Pyrgus malvae. Taxonomy (NCBI): domain Eukaryota; kingdom Metazoa; phylum Arthropoda; class Insecta; order Lepidoptera; family Hesperiidae; genus Pyrgus; species Pyrgus malvae. The sequence continues at coordinate 11,524,500 of OU426958.1, forward strand.
CTGTTAATACATATTTAGTACACCATAGTTACCTTTCTGAGGTATGCAAATATTACAAAGATAAAAGATAACATTTAGTTATAACACAATTTATAAAAACCGGCCAAGTGCTAGTCGGACTCACGCACGTAGGGTTCCGTACCATTATCTATAAAAATCACGTTTATTGTATGGGAGCCCCCTCAAATATTTATTTTATTCTATTTTTAGTATTTGTATAACAATAGCGGCAACAGGAATATGTACACTACAATACACACATACGTGTGGGGTACGTATGGGTTTAATGAAAAAAAAAATTGAGTTTCAGTTCTAAGTATGGGGAACCCTCAAAATTTATTGCTTTTTTCTATTTTTGTGTGAAAATCTTAATGTAGTTCACAGAATACATCTACGTACCGAGTTTCAACAGTATAGTTTTTATAGTTTCGGAAAAAAGTGGCTGTGACATACGGACGGACAGACAGACATCACGAATCCATAAGGGTTCCGTTTTTTGCCATTTGGCTACGGAACCCTAAAAATGTACATTTATATCAGTTTTATTATTCGTTCTAATTGATCCCATATTGCGCCGTTTAAAAACTTAAATTTATTTAAGTGTGTATTTATTTAGTTAGTTCTTTATTTAATTATTTATTCATATTTATTTATATTTCGGGTCGGATTCGATCGTCGGCTTTGGGTACCCATATCGCAGGGATTTTGTACACTAAAAGGAAAATAAGCCGGTGGGAAAAAAAACCTCCCAGGTTTTTATTGATGTCCTTTATGCCGTTTTATCGTTTATGAGATCAGTGACTGAATAATACGACTTTTTCAGTAAATGCGTTTTAAGGCACTACCAGAAACTGTTATATGTTTAAATTTTTACAATAAAATTGTCTATGATAGCAAACTTCGATACCTATAGTGATCTATTCACAGGTGAATGTTTAAATAGGAGGTAAAACTTATTCCCTGTAGCTTCGGGATTAGGAATAGTGCCACTGTATCCCCTGCCTGATCGTAAGAGGCAACTAAAACTACTCTCCAAAGGTGGTAGAGATTTCATCGTTCGACCAGAAAGGTAACATCGCTGTAAGTATCTATTTCTGTGAAGCAAAAGTTTGTTTGAGTCAGAAGATGCAGACTTACATGAGGCGACCAAAGGCCTCTGGAGTACAAGCACAACTGCATACGGCCTCTACGTGAGGTTGTGCGTAGACGTCCAGAAACAACAGTGACGCCTTAGTAATTGTTCGTCTGCAACTCTATTTAAATGAATAAAAAAGAAAAACTAAAAAATAATGCTTACCTAACTTTTTCTTTTCATTTTAACGTTAAGAAGTCTGAGAGTTCTCCTTTTCTCCTATTTTAGCCATTCTCGAATTTTAGCGACACTAACGAACAGCAAACTATTTATATTTATATGGATACAAAATAATAAAGTCATAAACGACCAGTAATTATATCGCTCTTATATTTATAAAGTAGAACATAGGGGCGTATGTTCTGCTTCAGAAAAGTCTGAAGAACCTCGAAAAGTTTAATGACGTCAGCCCACCGCTCGTTAGCAAGCCTTATATTATTTTAACTTAACATATTCTATAAGTACGTGGTTTAGTAAATTTGTGAAATATTTATTCTTGGCATTTTATTTTGGAGTAATGGCCACAGCTCTCTTTTTACTAATTTAATTTCGACGACCCATGTGGCACAACGGTTAGCATACCGGATAGCCAGTTAGGGGTCCCGGGTTCGATTCCCGGCCAAACAAGCATTAAAATGATGAGTTTTAGTTTCTGTTCTCGGTTTGAGTGTTTTTGGTCATGCCATATTTATGCGTGGCTTCATGGTACCCACGACACAGGGAATAGCTGCCCTACTGTGAGGAAATGAAATGAAACTACACTAATTTAAAGTATATTTCTATTGCTGACTACGCTCTTCTTTCCATATCTTGGACTGGATCTTACTCAACTATTGCTCCAATTTGGGTTGGTAGAGATTATGGTTGGCATTGAACCTTAGTTGAAGATATGGCCTTCAACTAAGGTTCAATGCATAATATCTATCGAAACTGACGGGCTGACGGCTTACCGACAATGACGACTCATGTGGCGCAATGGTTACCATGCTGGACTGCAAGGAGGGTTCTGGATTTGAATCCCGGCGAGGCAGGAATTTAAATCATGAGTTGAACTGAGCAATCCGCACCAAAAAAGACATATAAAAATTACACAAATTTTAGTGCAATTTTGTAAAAATAAAGCACAAATTATTGTTATATTTAACATAGAGCATATCACATAATAATGTAGTACAATATTATTATCATCATAAATCCACTAACCTTATCCGCACGTCATAGTTTCACACAACACATTTGCAAAGGTACATTTAGCGCTGAATATGGGTCCAAAATATTGTATACAACAATGATCCCGACCTTAATATACACGGCAGGAAGATACCGGGATAAACTATAACTGAGCATTATGAGGGTTTGCTTATTTTAAAAGCACCCATAGTTATGTATGTTAAGCTTTAAGCGTAATAGATTATCTCCTTCTTAAAGCATTACTGCGATAGCCGAGTGGTAAATTCCGCGGTCTCCGACACGGAATGATACCGAGTTCAAATCTGTAACCTGTGACAAAAAAATTGTGCTGCACCATGGTGAGGGCTGATATTGTAATATTTAATTAATTATGACGTTTTCTTAGTTGGACTATGGCTTAATGCTGCTCACTTCTGGACGAGACTGTATCCGTGGAAGATAAAAAGCAGTACTTACAAAGTGCTTTCTGGGATAAACTTTAATATATCTTTATCTTTTATCAGAAAGCTAGTATTGTTGATATTGCAATATTGGTGAGTCTGATGTGTCTCTCTATCTCTCTCTCTCTCTCAATTCTACTCTTTTCTTTCGTATGTGTGCGTGTGTGTATGATCAGTGTGCGATGTGTTTGTGTTTATATAATCTTGGTAGAGTTAAATTCCTAATGCTTGAGTTCGACTAGATTGTTAAGGACAGTTACAGGCAAGTAGCCGAATCTTTGGTTACTTTATGCTCTAGATAAAATCCCACGACATTGCCTGTAATTTTCTCGTTACGAAGCTGAGTGAGAATAAATGTAATACTTACACTTTGGAGTTCAAGGAGAGAATAATACTTTGGGCTATATACGTAATCACAACAAAGACAAATCAACCATTACCTGCCAATCATTAGGTCTTTTTTAAAGACATCAAGATTCCTAATCCTAAATATCCAGTTAGTTTCACATTGTATGTATTTATCTTAATATTAAGGAAAATCGTTTTAATATATGATAATACAATAGGCTTACCAGATTATTCGGTCGTGTTTATTTGTCCCTAAATTCACTTATTCTTTGAGATGGAGTTCTATTTGGAAACATAAAAATTTACTTATTTCGATCAATTAATTGGTTCAATATTGTAAATTTCTAAATTGTTTGTTAAATATCAAATCTTGGACTCAAGCGTGTTAACCATTACGTTTTGGAGGAATTGGTATCAGACAAATCTTCAGTATCATTGCCTGCATTTCTGTCCTCAGTATATTCAACAAAATTATTGTTCCAAATTAAAAATTCTTTTCATATCTCCAATATTACATATTGTGAAGAGGTCATAGAGTCCTGGTTGAGAGTTTGCCCAGGTGTAACACTTTCTCAAACATTAACCTACCAAAGACTTTGGGATGAGCCCCTCCGCAAAAATGTTTACTTTACGTTTACGAACTTACTAAATAATAGCGTCAAATCTGCAGTGCGGGCTCGCCTTCTTTCAGTGTCTGTACCAGAATCAGGTCATTGGTTGCAAACTCTCCCTTCAACCAAAATTGGAACTCTTCTTGTCAATGTTTCTTTTTCAATAGCTGTTGTTCTGCGACTTGGTTCAAATCTCAACAATGAAGATGATTGCTGTCCTTGTGGGACCCAGGTCGACTTCGTCACGTCATCGACAACGTAAAGGCTCAACTTGAGCTGAATGGTATTGTGCGTGGCGATGGCAAGAGGCCAGATGGTTAGTCTTTAATACCCTGGATGAATGGAAGGTGCCTTGTGTGGGATGCTACTTGCGTCGACACTTTGGCACCTTCCCTTCTCCACATGTCATTCAGGATGGCTGGCTTGCTCTTGGAATTCTATTCCAGGCTTCATTGCTATATTAAAATCATAGGCGTTTAGCCAGTTGCTTCAACTGAGTTGACTCTATTACCCGTTTTCACGTAGGAATGAAGCATTTTCCTGCGGTAAAAAGTAGTCTATATTACTCAGCGTGAATGTAGCTTTCTAATGGTGAAAGAATTTTTGAAATCAAAACAGTAGTTTATTCATTACAAACATACAATAAATTAAGTTTTTAACAAAAAAATAGAACCGACTTCAAACGGTAAAAAATAAAATTGTTCAGTACCTACTTCTTCTTACTTATGGTAATGACTCTTAAAACTATTTTTGGAGTCGGGCCCTTACTAAAATGTCGTACCATACGTTCTAAATGGGCACCGACAGTACAGTACAGTGGGAAGAAGTAGGTACTACTTCTTCCCACTGTACTGACTGTTAAAACTTTTTTGGAGTCGGTGCCCATTCAGAACGAAAGGTACACTATATTTACTAAGACAGGACATTTTACTAAGGGCCCGACTCCAAAAATAGTTTTAAGAGTCACATTACCATAAGCAAGAAGAAGTAGGTACTGAACAATTTTATTTTTTACCGTTTGAAGTCGGTTCTATTTTTTTGTAAAAACTTAATTTATTTCACTATTTTTAGTAATTTTAATAATTCTGCACATATGTATAAGCATAATTGGATTTTTTTTCACTTAACTTCTAAACGTTAAAGAGATACCTTTTATAATCATGTTTATCTAATAGCCATGTTATACTCTGAAAGAATATTACTATCAGTCCACCTGAACGTATAAATTAATGAAAGAATTTGCTCTCAGCTCCTAACCGTTGAGGAGTTGTACCTTCAATCATCAGCTTAGCAACATGAGGTGGTAATTACCGGACATAAATATTTGTATTATGTTAAAAAATATGACTAAAATAATGTGCGTGCCTATTAAGTTTCAGTGTTTCCCTCGATTTCCCTAGTATCACATCATCAGATTTTGCCATGGTGACAGTTGGACCACCTCAGGAATGTAAGATTTCGAACAAAAAACCATTTATTGAAAGAATTTGCTCTCAACTCCTAACCGTCATAGTACCTTCCATCATCAGCTTAGCAACATATGATGATAATTATACACAAATACCTGTTTTGCTTTAGTAAAAATATGAAAATCATTTGTTGTGCTATAAAATTTGAATGTTCCCTTCGATTTCTCTGGGATACGATCATAAGACTTTGACTTGGTGACAGTTGGACCACCTCAGGAATGTAAGATATCGAACAAAAAAACATTTATTGAAAGAATTTTCTCTCAGCTCCTAACCTTCGTAGTACCTTCCATCATCAGCTCAGCAACATGATATGATGATAATTATACAAAAATGCCTGTTTTGCTTTAGTAAAAATATGAAAATCATTTGTTGTGCTATAAAATTTGAATGTTCCCTTCGATTTCTCAGGGATCCCCTCATCAGACTTTGACTTGGTGACAGTTGGACCACCTCAGGAATGTAAGATTTCCAACAAAAAACTATTTATTGAAAGAATTTGCTCTCAACTCCTAACCGTCATAGGACCTTCCATCATCAGCTCAGCAACATTAGATGATGATTACTATGCACAAATATCTCTTATGCTTCAGAAAGTATAAGAAAATCAATGTGTATGCATATAAAATTTGAGAGTTCCCCTCGATTTCCCTGGGATCCCATCATCAGATTCTGATTTGGTGACAATGGGACCACCTCGGGAGCATAAGCATACGAACAAAAAAAGAATTTTATTTTAATGCGGAGTAATCGGTGAAGATATATATATAAAAAAAACATACAGCCGAATACAGTACCTCCTGCTTTTGGAAGTCGGTAAAAAATACAAATCTTTCCTCTTTATAATATTAGTATAGATTTATTCAGACGAATGGTCCAGGCAACTGGTGATCAGATGGCTCAATACTCGTAGCTTTGATTATTCAACGAGGTAATGTTGCCAGCATTCTAGGCCCACATCCTCAGGACAGTAATTTGGATGCGTTTTCTTACATTAATTAGTTTAAACTTTTATTTTTTGTTGTTGTTTATTATTATTAATTAGTTTTACTTTATTAATCATTTGCGATTGAAGTTCAAAATTCAAATTAAAATTGTTTATTTCAACATTTAACATTGCATTATTATTTATTATATATGATAATGCTATTTTTTCAATATTCAATGATTAATGAGCAGTTCGATAAACGTTATTGGCATTATTTATCTTTTACATTAAAGTACATTTTTGATGTTTTCTATCACTGTGGTGGACTATTAGACCAGTGTCGATAATGTTAAAAATGGTAAAAAGTGAAAAAAATTTATAGTAGAATGAAAAGTATTAGAAAAGGTAGAGAATAATAATATAACAAAAATAAAAGGAAAAATAAATTAGAGGCGATCTGAGATCGGGAAGGGAGAGGGGGGGGGGGGGGGCTTTAAAGGGTAAAAAACGGTTTATCTCGATTTCCGGCAAAACTACAGGTCCTATGAAAAAAAGTTAAATGGCAAAGATGTGGTTAATAAAAAGATCTATAACTTTTAAATTTACACTTTTTTCACATAACCTCAAAATTTAAGTGAAATATTCAAAAAACCATGTTTTTGGTTTTTTTATTTTTAACTTATACAAAAAAAAAAATTTTTTCACAAAATTTGGTGAAAACTTACTTTTTTATGTCCCATATATACAGTATTTTTTTTGGTTTAAAATATTAATTTTTTTCACCTCATTTTGACTTAATATCGAAAAAGCAGCCTAGTTTTCAATCGAAAATTCTCACGTCAAAATAACTGCTTTTTTAAAAAAGTTGGTGTGCTTTTTGTACGTTGAAATCTCTTGTTTCTGATGGTATAAAAAAATATACATTACTTTTGTAAATGTGCTCAGAAAATGCAAATAATGAAAACTCGAATCCCAATTTTTTTAAATCATTATGTACAATTTTGAGCTATATATTAAAATTTACACTTAAATTACTAAAAAAATTAAGATTTCAAGTAACATTGATATACATACTTTGTTTTTCAAGTAATTAAAGTGTAATTTTTAGTAAAAAGCTCAAAATTGTACATAATTATACAAAAAAATTCGGATTTGAGTTTTTATAATTTGCATTTTCTGAGCACATTTACTATAGTAATGTATATTTTTTATACCATCAGAAAGAAGAGATTTCAACGTACTAAAAGCACACCAACTTTTTAAAAAAAGCAGTTATTTTGACGTGAGAATTTTCGATTGAAAACTAGGCTGCTTTTTCGATATTAAGTCAAAATGAGGTGAAAAAAATTAATATTTTAAACCAAAAAAAAATACTGTATATCTGGGACATAAAAAGGTAAGTTTTCACCAAATTTTGTGAAAAAATAATTTTATTTGTATAAGATAAAAATAAAAAACCAAAAACATGGTTTTTTGAATATTTCACTTAAATTTTGAGGTTATGTGAAAAAAGTGTAAATTTAAAAGTTGTAGATCTTTTTATTAACTACATCTTTGCCATTTAACTTTTTTTCATAGGACCTGTAGTTTTGCCGGAAATCGAGATAAACCGTTTTTTACCCTTTAAAGCCCCCCCCCCCCCTCCCCCTTCCCGATCTCAGATCGCCTCTAATTTATTTTTCCTTTTATTTTTGTTATATTCTCTACCTTTTCCAATACTTTTCATTCTAGTATAATTTTTTTGGTCTCAAAAATTATCGACACTGGTCTATATGGCCTACCTACTTCTCACTTCCGAGAAGAGGCTTGTTAAGAAGAAAATCTTATTAAGCGGGGCATAAAAAGGTTGAAAAAAAGCAGCACAGAGGATATTTTCTGGGAGAAGGGTAGACTACTACTGGCACGAGTGTGATGTGTCATTCTATTTCTCTCCACTCTTCTTCTCTTTTCCTTCGTGTGCGTGTGTGAGTACGAATCATGCTTGTGCGTATTTATTTGTGAGTGTTTCTTTGTTTGTGCAATTAATGTATATACGTAGAATAATCTAGAAATAATTAAATTCAGTCTTCCGAATTCTACTTCTTAGGTTTGACTTTTGAAAATTTGATATAGGCTAGACCCGAATTTTCGGTTACTTTATACTTATTCTAGGCCTTCAGCTCGCTATAATTGCTTGCAACTATTTCGTTCAAAGCAGAGTCAGAAATTTTAATAATGCTCTTTGGAGTATTATTCTATGTTTAGAAGCTACGTAATCACAAGCATGGCATAGCAACCATTGAGTGTCAATCAGCAAGTCTTTATAAAGAGAGCAAGATTCCTTATCCTGACTATCCACTACTATCCAGTTAGTTTCACATTGTATCTGATTACCTTAGTTTCACATTGTATCTGATTATCTTTTTATTATATTAAGTCATATTATATCAAATACTAATTGATTTTGTAGGTATACCTAAATAATTTTGTACATTTTTTGTGTTCTATTTAGCTTAAATACAGATTTATTTCCTTTTTTCTTTCGCATAACCTGATACTTATTAAGTTTCGAATTAAAAAATAAATGTTTAGAATTTTATACTAATTTATTATGAATTAGGACCTTTATGTACTACATGATGAAAGGGTAGGTAAAATTGTATTTGGATATTTTTACCGACTTCTAAAAGGTGGAGGTAATGTACTCGGCTGTATGTATTTTTTATACACGAGTATTCTATTTATATATGTATGTATTTTTTATACACGAGTATATTTTTCACCGATTACTCCGTTAGTGGTTAATAAATAATGGAAGTTACTACGATGGTTAGGATTTGAGAGAAAATTCTTTCGATAAATATTTTTTTGTTCAAAAACTTATGCTCACAAGGTTGTTCAATTGTCACCAAGTCAAGATTTTATGATCGGATCCCAGGGAAATCGAAGAGAGCTCTCAAATTTTATAGGCACACATATTGATTTTCTTATACTTTCTAAATCAAAAGAGGTATTAATGCATAGAACTCATAATTTCGTGTTTTTGAGCTGATGATGGAAGATATTACGACGGTGAGGAATTGAGAGCAAATTCTTTCAATAAATGTATTTTTGCTTGAAATCTTTTATCTTACTCTCGAGGTGGTACAACTGTCACCAAGTCAAAATCTGATGTTGGGCTCCCAGATAAATCTCCCCTGATTTGATCTTTCAAAATTGCACACACAGCAGACACATATTTTAATATTCATATGCTTACTACAGCAAAACACATATTTGTGTATAGTTATCATCATCTCATGTGGCTGAGCTGATGATGGAAGGTACTACGACGGTTTAATGTTGAGAGAAAATTCATTTTCAAAAGGAAATTTCGTTCAAAATCTGACAGTCCCGAGATGGTCTCATTGCCACCAGGTCAAAATATGATGACGAATGCTATTGAAATCGAGGGAAACATTCAAAAATTTCATAGGCACATGCATTTTTTTTGTAATAATTAGTGACACAATACAGATATTTGTATCCGATAATTATTTACAGATTGAATTAAAAGAATTAAAAAGAGTGAAATTGTATAAGTTATTAACAAAAAAAAACCCTACCACAAACGGTAAAAAATAAAATTGTTAAGTACTTGGCATATGATACTTTTCCTTGCTAATGGTAGTGACTCTTTGAACTACGAGTATTTTGGAGTCGGGCCCTTAGTAAAATGGCGTACCTTTCGCTCTGAATGAGCACTGACTCTGAAACAGTTTTATGGAAAATTAAAAAATTCATTAGGCTCGCTATATTAACCTTCCTTCAAATATAACAGTTAAAAATTTAACTAGTTACAAATATAAAAATGTACATTGAAATAAATTTATTTATCATATTATACTAACATATATTATTATAATTATTATATTTACACTCTTGTAGTGTAAATATGATAATTATAATAATATAGTGTAAATGTTCTCGAATACTAATAAATACTTCGATACAGATAACATTTATTTATTTATAATTTTATGTATAATATAATATTGTTATATATGTATAACGATTTATCAAATCACTGAAACACCTACATTAGAGAACATACATACTTACGTAAATATCAGTAGCAATTTTTTTAATTAATCAGGCAAGGCAATAAAGTCGGTAAAATTGTAAAAAATACATATTTTCACTAGCGGGGAACACTAAGCATTAATGGCACCAATCAACATTTTTTGGTTTTGGCGCGCGAACTTGGTTTCTATAGTAGCTTTCTTCTAAGACTTAATTATGTTCATTTGTTTATGTTGACTACTATGTAGTTAAATACTATTTTACAGCTATGAAATAAATATGAATATACAGTTGAATAACGTAAAATTATTGTTTAAATGTGTCTCTTCAGTAGGGGAAGCTTTACACCAGCCAATTTATACGCGTATATATGATCGTTTAACTAAGTGCGTATGTGCGCGTATCGGTAAATAAATTTACATTGCTGACAATCTGACTAAAAGCTATAATAAGCTAGATCAAAATACCTTATTTTTTCTTAGATAAAAGCAGCTTAAGAATATTTGTATACAATTTTGTAGATAACAATAATAGAGCGAGTAGTGATAATAGAGGCATAAAATAAGTAATTTTAACCACACCAAATTTTTTAACCCAATACATATATCCAATACAGATATCATTATATTAAATCTTCATTTACTAAAGGATGTAGAATGTAGACTTGCTATAATTCAAAATAGTCAAAAGAAAATGGAAGTAATGTCATAATTAAATTTTATTCATCGTCGCTAACAGGAAATATAAAATATTATTATCTGAATGGAATTTGCTTGTGATTTAAAATAAATTTAGTATTGGTGCTAATGGCAGTCCAAGTGCCAAGTGATAAATAATTTATGCGGCTCGCATTCGCAGTGTTCATTTTTTATTAGAGAATTAAGAGCTTTACAGACGTAGAACCATTCTCTCCTTATATTACAGTTATAAATTGTTGCTCAAAACTCCGTCCCGTCACTATCGGTTAGACGATTAGTCAAATTTCATGAATGGTGTAAGTAATACTTTGAGATTACACATATTGAGATTAATGGAACGTATCCAGTTTAAATGGATCAAAGTATTTAGAACGTTGATTAATATTCTAACTCCCTTTGTACGGGAGTAGAGGAAGCTATGCACAAAGCCGACATGGAAAGGGTATTAAACAGTGGCTTCGATAAACGGCCCAATAAGTTATGTAAAGTACGGGTGCATCGCGTTCGGCGTTACACTACAACCCCTACATGCCCCTAGCGGGTGATACGCATGCGCGTGCACCGACGGCCGCGCACGGCATATGCGGAATATTAAAGGAGGAAAGAGAAAAAAATTAACTTGTGAAGCCATTTTCGTCTATCGGCGCCCCCTCGCCCGCCACGGGTTTCTCGATGCAGGCAGGCACCAGAGAGCCTCGCGCGGCCGTGGCATTCGAGCGCCGATTGTGTACGTCCGTCGCGCGTATCTCTACGATCGTAACGCAACCGGTCAGCCCGGTACATGTGCTTAGATGTTTTTCCAAATATGATTGTGTAGTGTATAAAGAATAACTCAGTCCAAACGTGACTAGTGTCATAAATAATTATTCCGCAAAAAAACAACTTTTCATAGTGCGTAAAACTTTTCAGTGTAGTGTAAGTTTTGAGAAGTTTTTGTGTTGCTCCAAGTTGGTGACACAAACAAACTCAGTTGTAGCAAGAAATTGTGTGGTTGATGCTCTTGGATCTGTTGACAAGTTTGATGAGAAGTTAATAGGAATTTTGTAGAGTTGAATTGTTTTTACAAAAGTTCACTCAACTCCTAATTGTGGCAAGGAACCAGATTGAATATTCAACAAAACAAAGAATAAAAAGGTATGCTTAGATAAACTTAAAATTTGGAATGTAAATTTTCAGGATTTTCTAAAAATAATTTAATGACATAAATTAAGAGTTTAAGAAAATTATTCAGAATAATGGAGTGTATATTAGTAATAATACAAAGAAACATAAGAAATTGATAAATGGAAAGATGGAATAATGTAATGGAAATATTATGCCTTTAAACCGTAAACCTTTAACGTGTGGGCAACAGATTTTACATTGAAATATTTACCTAAGTCACGTAAATTCTCAAAACATCATGTAACAGATTATGTACGAGTATTAAGAAACTCAATAATTCAAAAATTAATGGAGCTTGAGGTAACTTCAAGCATGTATCAAAATACCTTGTTAAGGACTGCATAAATCATATTTTATTAAGGGTACAAGAACTACGGAGTGCACTCAAAAATAGACAACTGTAATAAAAAATCCATACCGCTCTCAATAAATTATCGGAAGACGTTCTTTTTATTGGAGTAACGAATGGTGAGATGAGTAATGGTACAACTTTTACCAATAAATCATGCTTTCCCTGCTCCAGGAGAGCCCCTCCTGACACCGTAGTACTTGGCAAAGCCCCTCTTGTTAGTTTTGTTTCATACACTTATCTCATATCTGCAATCAATGGTCTAGAAAAAATATACAGAAAACTTTCTCTACCCTTCAGCTTGTACTTCGCTAGTAATTTGTCTAGTGTAAGATTTATGCTTTACATACATTTTTCTTATCTCATTTACTTAATATTTCTCTCGCAAAATGTAAGGACTTATTTTGAATTAATTTTTCACTTTCATAACTTATTCAACGCCAGAACAGTTTATGCCATTACTTCGAGATAATAATTTTTGCGCTTCTTGGACATAAAGCAGTGAAAGAGAAATTTTTTCGCGACAAAATTAGAGTTAAATGTTTTATTTTACTTGACTCTTAAAGAAATATTTAGTATCTTGAATTTGGCGGTATGACAATTATGATCTTTAATATTAGTTGTCATATTAGATTTTCAACTTTATTTCTCTTAGTCTTTGATTAAAAATTATTACTCAGAATACTACCAGCAAAAATATAGCCATCTAACAAACTATACAATGATGTTAACGGATACCGTAGCACCGGCGGACGTTGCACCAGTGTGAAGAAAAAAAAAACAAAGAAAATAATTGAAGAAATCAGTTGCGAGACCGTTGGTATCTCGTCAAGAAAATAGAAGTGCTAAATAGAAGTAGTCGATGGGCCGTGAAATGACGTGTCGGTCGAACTCATGCTTGATGAACTATTGTTTAGGAATGTGGAGTTGTGGCCGGGTGTTCGGCTTGGCTCTATTAATGTTGGATCCGTTCGATTTGGAAATTCATTTCGAAATTTATAGGATCCGATCAAACGTTTCAAACATTCGAACAGGTCTTTGTTTCTAATAAATTTAATTTCTTCGATATCTAAACGGAAGTCAGCATCGTGTTTAGTAAAATATGCATTCAGAATAGATACTGAACCTCTGGTAGGTCCGGGTCGGGAAAGGTTAACTTGTTTGGACGTAAATCTGATTTATTGTATGAGTATAACTTAAATTTTTGTTGTTGCGCTCCTGGGTAAATTAATAAAATATAATCTATTAAATCTACAATTTACTGTACATTAGCATACAAATGCGATAGGTAATATTCTTTAATCGTAACAAATGGTTACGAGAAATTCTTTGATTAAAACGCACATTGTTAAATATGCCTTAGCTGTGAAAGATTAATATCTCAGATCGTATCTGTGTACATTTTTATTGCTGGTATTCTAGATTGTTTTATAATTCGAGAAAGGGTGAGGGAGTGATATCGTCAAAGAAATTATCGATGGCAATAAAGGCGTTCCCACGTTACCGGAAGCGGGTACTGGATTGCCACGCTCCGGTACTTTGCTCTTTCACTATTGTCCCTTTGTTCCTGCTTAGCTTCGTCAGGCTTTGAAAAGAGCGGCGCTTTATTCGTCGGATCTAGTTTGCCGCACTTAATTCGTATTGCATCATTCGTTCCACACCATTTTCTTTTTTGCTTTTCATCGATCACTTGTATAGTTGTATAGTGTGTATCCGTGGGCTCATCGGGCAATGCCGTAGATAGTGTCTTGTCACGATTTTATGATTTTCTTTCACATTGCCTATCGTCTTCCGTAACGGGTGTTACGGGATTTTAAACTCAATAAAAAGTCTCTACGAAATTTACGTAACATTTTTTGTATTTTTTTATATGAAGTGCAAACCTAGCCAGTCATGCATCATCTGCCAAAGTAGCTTCGGGATTAAGAATAGAGCTACGGTATCCCCTGCCTGATCGTAAGAGGCGACTAAAAGGGGGTTTCCGGGGATGCGGACGGTGAGAGTGGGAGCTTGACCTGTCCAGCCAGCAGCCCCGGGAGGGACGGCGGAATAACGGCCACATGCCGCCGTGAACACCTGAAGGTGCAGGAGAGCACTTCTGCTCTCCCGAAGATGGGCTTGTTCTGGGGCGCCGCGCGTGGAGGATACCGGTGCGTTGTGCGTTCCAATGGTGATCCCGGAGTCCTCACAAACGCAGAGGCAGGCCACCGAGGGGTTTTTAGTGCGGTCAAATCCCACATAACACGGTGTCCTCTCCCAAGATGTCGGGTACCTTTTGAAGGTTTCCCCCCTCGATACAAAACAAGGTACATCTAAACAAACCTAGCATAGGAAGCCGTCTTAAACAGGTGAACAAGCAACTGTTCATCGGATAGCAGTTCTCTTTAGGAAGCACAGGACGAAATAGAGGACATTGATTAAGAAGATGGTACATATAACTACTAAAAGACCATCTTTTTTGTAATAAATTAATGAATGGATGGATAGAGTAAAAATAGATTTAATGTGTAATTTTATCGCTTATGGTTTCAAATAAAGCATCTGAATATAAAACCACTATCCTGTTTATTTATTCAATATTCATAGCTAATCTTACTTGACAAACCAGTACATAATTAATTTCCTATCCAATTTATTTTCCATATTAGACAACCCGCTAAAATCTAGGTACACAGGTTCAGAAACACTAGTGAAATTTGCATTCCTGTTTCGCCGCAACAATCAACATCGTCTTAGACCACCCGCGTAGACCCGCGACTACAATTCAATATAAACTTTATTGCTCAGGAACAGGATTTCGTTTAGGCATTTACTTGATTTCCGTCGCCTATAGCTCGCAATACAGATGCTCTATAATCATCGTACCCTTACGCAAACATATTATAAAGAACCTATGTTACATTACTTACAGTACAGCCTTCATTAACTATAATAAACTCTGTTTTTACAAGGCAAAGGAAACAGGGCGGTTTAATTTCGTTGCAATGTATTTAATAAATCTACGGCGCGGCGTTGTCAAGACCCCTGATAAGATTCCTTTTTAATTTTTCCTTAAAATCTCAAATAACACAGTTGCAGCACTCGAATCTCATTAGCGACCGAAACAAAGAATAAAAACTCGAAGTAATAAATTTAGCGAGGCTCAAGTCGAAACGTTTACGGTTCCCTTTAATTTGGTTGCCATTGTCGAGGCGTCCCGCTGGGTGCCGCCCGTCGGATTTCTTGCTAGAATTCCAGCTGCTTTAAGCATTACTTACTTCTTATTAGTCCATTATGAACGGAAATTTAATTTTATGTTCCGAGTGTTTGGACCAAACCATTTTAAATTAATTAAAAATAAAAACGCAAATACTAATGATGTGAAATCTCTCATACACAAAAAACATTGCCAAGCGACGGTGGAACAAAAACCAACAGATGTGTTCACTTAAGTTGCTCGTATCAATAAATCAAAGTGATTTTTGTGGGACTGTAAGACACGGATAGTTACCGCAAGTAGGACTTCGGAGAAGTGGTGTTTATTTTAAAAGACCGATTTCTAAGGGCTTAACTGTTGGGAGCCATGTGAGCGGAGTGAATGACGTTGCACTTTTATACGGATGCGTCGAGACTATCCTCTCTGATAAAATTAATAGTTGTCCGGCTATCGATGGCAGCGATAAATTTGTCCGCGTGTGGAAAGGTACTACACGCATCAATCACTGTGCCGTAATTGAAAATGTACCTATAACTGCGAGAGTTACATGAAATTACAAGTAACAATGTACTGTGTGGGAATGGAGATGTAAGATTTATCAAAAGAGTTTCTAAATTCATTTAAAAAGCAGACGGTTAGAAGGGATAGTAAAAATTTACGGCTAAGAGGTACACATGTTTCGCGAATCGGCACCAACTGTGGCCCATCTGTGGAGAGTAGAACGTGCCGTTTTGGGTCCATATTAAAATTCCCACACATAAAATTGAATGAAAAAAAGGTTCACCCGACGTCCCCTTTCCGACGTACAACAAACAAGCAGGTAAGCGAATCTTTACGATCCCTGTAGAACTAAATATGCGTCAGTCTAGTCGCCGAGGGACTTTACATCTTATTACTAGTCACTAAAGAACACGTTTATAATAAAGAAACTTATTGAGCTTCCTTACACAATGTGTTGGTAATAAAAAATTTGTTTTAAAGTTAAACTATTTTAGTCACTAATTCGGGCGTAAAGGGTCCAGTCTTCATAATACTAAATTCAAGCACATAATATAGGGTTTGGTCTTTTTCATCATTATAGTGTTAATATTTTGATTAGACTAATAAAAAATTTAGGACCCACACGTTTTAGAACATAATTCAATTTAATGACAGGTGTAAAGGATCATAAATTGACCGTTTTTAAAGTATACACCGCAAAATATCTCTTGCTAGGATCACTTAGGCTACAGTTACTGCTAGTAGTCCAAATATTCGAATGTTATTTGCATTCTGTATGTATGTATTCTGCGTTAATCTTAATTCGCTTATCGTAATTAATATTGTGGGCTTTTATAATATTTTTTATTCACATGTTAAAGTTCAAGCGATATGGATGATAGAGTGTTCTCAAACAAATGCATGATTGTTTTATCACGTATTACGTGACAATAGGCTTGGTCGAAGGTATGCACAGAACATAATGGCTCACTACGTGTTACATTCCACTGAGAAGTGTCCACTGTCAATAAAGGATGAGCGGAGGCGGCAGGAATAGAGAAACTGTGAGAAATGTCAAGTTGTCTTGACTGACAAATCTCAGTTTGACCTCATGACATGATGTTGTGTGTGTCGTTCCTTTTTTGTTTTTGTTTTGTTGTCTGTTTTGTTTTTGATTTAATCTATTGCGTGTAATTTGTCAGCTGGCTTAAGAATAATAAAGTAATGTGTATTTCTCTTCTCTTTTATAACAATTTTGTTAGAATTCCTGATGAATACCTATCGTGTAGAAAAAAAAACATTTTATGTTAGATTTATTCACAGCGTACTTTTCTCAGATATTTAAGCCATATCTGTTACTATTGTACGGTCTTGCGTAGCGTTATGAAAATTAAACACATATAAATTTTTATGCTGTAATATGTAATTGATATCTGTTATTCGTTCCTATGAATATTAAGTATATAATATCGTAGGTTTATCAATTTCTACTTAATTGTACAGAGTATCGTTAGTGAATCCAGGTACAAGTTCGACCCAATAGATGTTTAATTATGAAATAGTTGGAGTTGACTTCGTCCAGCAGTGGTCGGGCAATCTAAACAATAATGTTACGATAGGAGCCGGCTGCGGCCGGTCGTGTTTATTTTAAACATTCACCGACAACCGCTGTAAGATTATCTTCTAGTAATACTACACCCTTAGGTTGTATGCCTTTCCTCGTTGTTTAACGATCCCTTTCGAATCCACTCTGAGTTTACGCTTTCTATAAACAAATCATTAAAATTTTCGTCTTTGACTATTACTTCACGCGTGCATAATTATGTTTACGATCGAATATCGATACGGCTGTATGTCAACATTTTTGACTATCCATGACAGCATCTCTCCGGATAGGATTATGCGTGAATGCTAATGTGATTTCACGAGTTATACGATTACTAAAGTACATAAACATCTGACGGTCGGCTTAAGTAATAGCATCGGTTAGCCGAATGGTTCAACAACTGGTTTAAATATTACTCTCAGCTACATCGAGAATCAAAGTGGTTGGTAATTTATATTTAAATTGAGGTAACGTTTACATTTATGTAGGATATAAAAATCTGTTGCTTCTATATTAAAATAGATATCTTTTTAAATGGAGAAGTTGTAGAGTTTCTGTTGTGATTGCTTTTTTAAGCTATAACGTTGCGGTACGGGTATCTTGACGACTGAATAAATATTAACGATTTTTGAACGAAATGACCAAAAATATTTTGAGAACGAGTTTATTGGCATCGAATTTGGTAAAACTCTAAATATTTTTTCAGGTGAAGCATATTGTTATTCATCAATTTACTTTTCTCACGTTGACCTCAAAACGATGACTTCTCGAAAATCGATTCTCAAATATTGTATCAATGTACTCGTAAGTGCTAATGAGTAAACTGCGGTCTCTACTATAGTATATCGGTTTGTACCCTTACGTACTCGTACCAACAACGTCTGAAGCTTGACATTGTGGCGATGTAAGTGTTATGAGTTGACTGACGTTACAAGCGTCACGCTACTACACAATTGCTATTTATTTTAATATATATGTAACAAATGTCACGAAATTTGAGAGACAGTTTTTTGATACTGTTTTAAATTGATTTTGCCATGTAAAGAAGTCTATCATACTGGATAAACACAAAGGTTTTATTTGATCTAAAATTATTTTTACGATAAATGATGAGTTCTCGATAGTCAATCCAAAAATATAGCAACAATGTACTCATGAGCGCTAATTAGACTTCTGCGGTCTATAGTATGTAGTGTAGTATGTAGCTTTGTGGCGCTTTGTTTTGTATGTACTCAGTACAACAACGTCTGACGCTTGACATTGTGGCGATGTAAGTGTTATTATATGTATATTATGTTAGTATATATATATATTATGTAATTTTACGACTTTTGGGAAACAGTTCTTTGATACTGCATCAAATTGATATTGCCACAAAAAGTGTTGTAAGTGTCATAAGCTAATAAGTTATACTGACATTGCAACTGTCACGCTAAATGTTGCCATGTAAAACTCTTCCATAATTCTATCATTATGATTGTGAAAGTGTGTTTGTTTGTTTGCTTGTGTATGGCCTCCATCTGATATTACTAAAAAACAACGGGTTGCACTCCGGGAGTGCCGGCAGAAGTGAAAACTTGAACAGTACTTAAGTATATTGTGCATTTTTGATATTTTGGGATGGTTTGGTAATGATTTCGCGAGAATTGCTTTAATTATTAGTATTCTTTTTCATATAGCAATTTTCAGTAGGTTTTCATCTAGTATAAAAATACAGTAAGTACTTGCTTATTTTCTTTCACTATTATCTATGACCCTTTTTTCATTATTAGATGCAATTTGTATATTTACAAATACTTTATATATTATACAAATATAAAGACAATCGAGCCATCAGCTGTCACCTCTCGGTCTTATGAATATTCCATCAGGTCACGCGTCCTGACGCGAGTTTAACATTTTTTACTCATCCCAAAAAAAGTGCACAACGCCGCTAAAGAAGTTTTCACTTCAAAAACTCTTTTTGCTTATTTTCTCTTAAATAGTTGCACAATTTGTTCTCATTAACTTGCTTATATCTTTTTAATATTCCCAGTTGCCAAAGACAGCTTGACACATAAATTACAGATATTTTGAAAGATATCGTAACATACTTATTTGGATACCAACAGTTAAAAACACAGACATAATTTAACTATTAATCAAATTACCATAACACTGTAAATTGTTATTTGTGGTGCAAGCATATATATTTAAATGACATTCTAATCAGATGTATGTAATTTATTCGGTACAAATTTAAATAGGTATGCGCTTGCTATAGAGCACGGCTTTCGCTTAATATAGATCCAACTTCTCAGTAAATACTCCGTGGAAATACATATTGGTATACTATTCAAATTTTTTTTTCAACCTTTTTTGTGTCCCACTGCTGGGCACAGGTCTCCTTCTCACACAATTGAGAGGGATTTAGGCCATAGTCCACCACGCTGGCCAAGTGCGGATTGGTGGACGTCATGCTTTCGAGAAATTATGAATTTCTCTCAGGCATGCACGGCGATGGAGAACATCGTAATTAATGAAATATTACGATATTTTCCATCACCGTGGAGCAGCGATAAATTCACACATTACAAATTTCTTTGTCAGAGGTGCGAGCCGAGTATTTGAACCTGGGATCGGTCGCGTCGAAGACCGCGGTTTTTTACCACTCGGCCATCGCTGCTCATCACTATTCAAATAAGTAATCAATATTGGAGTATTGGTTGCTCTTAGCATTTTGTTTTTATTTTATCTATGGTTCTTCTGTTCTGCTCTATCTATTCTCCACCAAATTGCATAGGAGCAGAGTGGTAAACTCCAAGCCTCTCCAACAATGGGGAGAGACCCCTGCCCAATAGCAAGAATACGTAAAAATATTGCAGTCAACCATCTATTACTATTAGTGCCAAGTCGGCTCTATAGCTATTTTATCTACCCTCTAAGGTACCTTAATGCGAGATACCGTTACGTCTTTTAATGAAACATATGTCAGATTGTGATTACTTATTTATTTAAATTTGGCATTTTGTATAATTGGTTATTTATAGCCCTTTTGATTTTAGATTCATAAATAAATCTGCTTAGAGGCTTAAATGTGCTTTTAATTATATTAAGTAAGCTATAGTAATTTGTTGTACTAATAAAATTTTAAAGACAGTGGTCATAATAAAGTGTTCAGTCTCGTGAATAGCTAAGCCCTTAATTATGCAAGCCCTAACTCTATAAAGCCTAATACTTCTTCGATAAAATATTTTTTGCTTAAATGACTCTAATGTGTAATGTAATTAATTATTAAAAATAACAAAAATTCTAAGAAATGGCTAAAGTTTTGACCGTCAGAATTGTGTATTTACAAGCTTTTTATTAACTTACAGTGTTTCTTTGTTCAAGTGGAATCTTGCAACTCAATTTTAAAAAAGATATCTTCAACCGATGGGGCTGAAATATTGTAGAATACTGTATTTCGATGACAATGTATGTTTTATTGTAAATTCAAAATGGTTATCACAACAAACAGGTGGATTACATATTTTATACAATATTTTTACACCGGAAAATATTGGTGTAGGATGAAGTGGCTTAACTTTTAGAATACTAAATACACCATGAAAAATCTACAAGATTGCCGCCACCACATAATAGTAGACTAAATTCTTTTGTACAACACAGCTGATATGGGTTTCCAATTTATTTGGCTGCAACCCTTTTTGCGTCCCACTGCTGGGCACGGGGAACCTGGAGGCGAGGAAGAGAGGGAGGAATGGCCTGGAGCTTACTTCAATACGCTGCTCCAATGCGGATTGGTGGAATGGTTGTTTATAGCAATTACACAGAATAAGTAATTTCTAAGCGCTACAAATAATGTCCTGCCAGGGCCGTATTCTTATCTTAACGACAATGTCAGGAATATTATTTCAGGGGCTACTTTTAACTATATCTTATCAGTACACAGTTACTGCATTAGACACTACAAGTAAATATGGTTACTGCTGTCCATGTTGACAAAAGATTCATGCAAATTGCGACCTTATCGCTTTTATTGTAAAGAGTACCGATACAGATTAAAAGCAAGACGTCTGCAAGATCAGCACTTTCGAGGTTATAAAATTATATGTCTGTCTTTATTTCTACCATCATACCATCATAACTGTATTGTTTAGCAGGCTAGAGTATTTTGAGTAGAAATCTGCTACATACAAACATATACTTATATGAAGTATGTTTTATTAAAATATTATTATTTAAGAAGAAAAATTCTGTTACAATGGGCATGATGACAGATTTTTAAATACATTTCCTTATTGTAGGTACACGTCTCCTAGTTTCGAAAAAAGTTTATTTCAGCAATAAAATTAGTTTTAACGTAAATTAATGTATTTTCTGCTATGTATGTAATTTGAATTAAGCGCGAAAACGCTCGTAGGTGTCATGGCGTCGGCTTGATTGCATCAAATCTGTAATGTAATGCTAATGCTACTTACATACCTTATCTCAAGTTATATACTCGTACCTAAGTTTATATTTTTTTTACTAAAATTATACAATAATAGAGGCCGCCCTCGACTTCGTCCGCGTGAACTTTGGTATTCATAGCATGATAGCATGATGTTATATAGACTATAGCCTTCCCTAATAAATGGACTATTCAACACAATCGCATCGTGTCAATAGTATCTTAAAAAACACCCCACGCTTTTTTTTACACTCAAATACATTTTCTTCTTATTTTTTACTTTATAGTTCGAATTTTCACAAAAGCTTCTTTTTTAGTTTTTTAAACTACATTATTTATTTTTAATTTTTAGTTGTTTTTTTTTCAATAATTTCGTTTCCCATTCAGCAAACCCTTTCATTTAATACCCATATCATGGGGGTGCATTTCAAATAGCCAATTCGCCATCTTGGATGTCTGCCATGTTGGATTTAAGTCACGTGACCATTTTTTCGTATTTCTGACAGCAAACCCTTTCATTTGATACCCATATCATGGAGGTGCATTTCAAATAGCCTGTCCGCCATCTTGGGGAGGCCGCCATATTGGATTTGTAATGACGTTTCTTAGCTAGTCATGTATTGTCATCAGAACTCAGAGCGTGTGCAAAATTTCATCATAATCGAAGACCGGGAAGTGGGTCAAATTAAGATCCCAAGATTTTCTTACATACATAGTTACAAGACTGTGAAGCTAATAAAAGCGTGTTAAAAAAATCAATTCAAACCAGTAGTTCCAGAGATTAGCGCGTTCAAACAAACAAACAAACTCATACCTATAAAAGATAAGTTAGAAAGATAAACATAGCAGAAAACCATTTTCTCAAAACTGTGTTATTTAAGAGTTCATATACAGTAGGTAAACAAAACATCACAAAATTAATGGCGCGTTATCACTTTCGCTCCGAAGTACTCCGAACTCAATCTAAACTCACACGAGTAAAGTTGCGTGGTATGAAAAGATCGAATTTATTGCTTCATAAGTCATGAGGGTTAAGTAATAATGGTCGACAATGGGCAATAAAGAGTTTATAGGCAGTAAACTTCGATCCGGTCGCACATCGTAGCTCAGAAGTCGTAGTTCGACACCAAAACAACTCAAGCTCGTCAAATCACACTTTTACTAGCGTTCCGTTATTCAGAAGGAATATAGAACTCTCAAACTTTTAGGTTAAGCTCTCCTAGTTCTGCCGGAGATAAACCAACACTGTCGTGAAGAAATTTTATCGTGTTTTGGTGGATAGGCGCAGGTACTTATTCAGCCAGATTTGTATGAGGCGATCATCACCCTTCGGAGTATCTGCTGCTACACTGCTTGTGAATTTTACTAATTGATTGACATTAAAATTTAAAAAATCAACCCACACTAATATAATAAATCTGAAAAGTTTTCTGTATGTTTGGATGTGTCAATACACGTTTGTTGCTCAGTCACGCGAGAAAGTCTTAATTAATTGGGATGAAATTTGGCAATGATATACACAAATTATATTCGGGAATAGTTTAATTTTAATTAGTTAGTATTCCGAAAAAATCAATCAAATACAATCACAACATACATAGAAGCCGGGCCGGATCACTAGTAGGCGAAACTTTAACTGTGTCTAGTGTACACTATTTGTGTATAATATTCATATTTTTTCTCTTTTACTGTGTTTATCGCGGCTTTTTACTGTTTTTAATTATTCATCATGATATTATGGAACTCTTTTGTTACAATTTTGGCTCACACTTGGTCGGTTTTTAAGTTTAATAGCCCCTGTACATAGCAGTAATTGGTTATACAGGCTATTACTGAGTACATTCGAGGAACGCTTTCTCAAAACATTATTGTTTTGACAGCTCGGTCCCCATCCGGTGCATTCGTGTTATGCAGTGTCACAGCCAAATAGATTAAATAAGCCCTTTAATTAACTGTCTAGTATCTCTACTGAATGCATAGTGTTTCATACGATCAGCTGTCACGTGTGCCCATTATCGATCCATAGCCATACCTACTGTTATCTCAAATATACACCGTGTTCATGAAGATATACATTAATTTTACTTATGTACTGTTTTTGTAAAAAAAGTACTGCTTGGAGTTTTTTTCCGCCACCTTTTTATCTCTGAACTCAACATCTAGCCCAAACGAGCACCTAAAAGCGATGATTGGGAAAAAATGACTTTAATTAAGCGAATACATATTTTGTATTCCTGATATGAAATAAATATTCAAAATATTTTTACAACCAGCGACTATAAAGGTATTCAGCCAGTTTTAGTCTTGACTTTTTTGGTCTCTACATTTTTTCACTATCCTTCCTATTTTCTTCCTTGATAATGTTTTGTATATAAATTTTAAAAAGACTGGAATTATTTTCAGCGGTCTAGGCCATTTCGACAAATTTAATAAAAATTAAATATGGTGAAATAAAAAAAAAACAGAAGTTTAAATGTTTGGGGCAACAAATCTAGAAATTTAATTGATTGACCGGCGATGCCACTTAGTACCTACATACATTGGCTATTAATGAAAATCTAATTTAGTTACTTAGCTACGACATAGCAACCCTATTGTCCATCAACGTGTCTTATTCATAGGGCTGCCATCACCTAAATTGACGACGCCGGATAAACATGGCAAAAATCCCGGACATTTGGGCGAAATATGGTTTTTTTCCCGGGCATCTCTGGAAAAATATTTTATTGCAATAAAATAAAAACATCGTTATAATTTTTTTATTCTATTCGATCGTTGACTATTTTGCCAAGCCTTCTTGAATTGTGGATGAATTTTTGATTAAGATTAAGATTTATTTCAATTTGTCGCTTATAAATCTATTAAAAAACATGGATATCCCCAGACAATAAGTGTTACACCCGGACACTTTTCAAAAACCCGTCCTTCAAACTAGGACAAATCCGGAGAATTCTGGACGGATGGCAGCCCTACTTATTGATAAATACGGGGTTACTGCGTATCAACATGCTATGCAGTTTAATGTTTTATATCTGTTCACATAAAATAAAAACATAATAATATATCTGTTTTCTATGTACGAATAGATACTCTCACCTATTTGAACAACGAAATTGGATATATCGTTGCTGCTCTGTTTACTTTTATTGACGAAGAATAAACGTTTGTACCAATTTGAATACACGAGTTTGGTTGGTGTCCTTCTATTGAACTGTTGTGTGTAAAGGAAAAATGTAAAAAAAACTTACAAATACTAACTATGCATTATTGTTCACAAAAAATACAACAACGGAAAAAGCTATAAAAGTAGTGTATCTACATAAAATGATGCTTTATAGCTGATAGCAATCTCTTCCACTTCCTCTCTTTCTCTTGCCTTAGGATTATAAGGTAATACGAGTAAGAAATTTAAGAATGAAAAATGTAGTAAAGACCTCAGTATCCCAGCGTACACGTCGTTGTATATGGAGCATATTATATGGAACTCCTAAACTTCTCAATGGTAATGTCCACTAGGGTAAGGGCGCCAATCTGGAGATTAGGGAATAGAGATGTATATCTTGCCTTATCCTACGCATTTAGTTGTGGTATCGTTTGTTTCTAGTATCTGTTCAGGGTCCGAGTTTTATAGAATAGGGAATAGGGAATATCAATAACTTCAAACATGCCACGTTTCTTTTTTTCAGTAAAATCCGATGAACTGGTGGTACAGTCTACTGAAGTCCATAGGACAAAGTATCCTTGTTTTAAACTTATTTTTCTAATATTGACTTACTTCGCATTACTGTTTTGTTTTAATTTTTTAATGTAAGTAGATATAATAATTTATTTTATGCTACAAAGTAAATCTTTTCAACACAGAAATAGGTATATAAGTGGGTGTTATTTTATTATTTTGGATGTCTAGAACTTATGTAGTTTCAAACAAATTTTTGTTTCATTAAAATGTGACATGAGCTCTTGGTCTTTGTTTTTATTTTTATTAATTCTTGTGGAATATAATAAGTGAAGTAAATGTTTATGCAACTATAATTCAAAGATTCGCCGACATTCAAACGTTTTTATACACAAGTGCAGCTAAATAAAGTGTGTTAAAACTAAAACGTATTCCAATAATATCCACCATTAGGGTAAGGGCGCCAGTCTAGAGACCAGGGACTACAGATGCCTATCTCCATGCGTATGCGGTTCCGGATTCGTTGTTTTCTGTTTTCAACCCTCTTTGGGGGAGCTGCGATAAAATGGGGGAGTTCCGGAGATTGCTTTCGAAGTTATCTTTGCTGTTTGGCATTATTAGCAGACATCGATACAAAGAGCTTTATCAGCTAACTACGTTGTCTGGCTGCTAGTTAATTTGTTCTTAAGGGGATTGTGAAAAAACTACGGGACGAAAAGTCATACAAAATAGTTATATGTTTACAGTTAAGAGTTTCTACTTTGCTTAAGAATGGTTTCAGAACAGCGTATAATGCTCGTAAAGTCTTGTTTTTAGAAGCGCGTTTGGCAAGCCTTTGTCACACATGTAACTCGTATAAGCGTTACCACGCTGGTTGGAGTGCAATACGTCAGAATAAGCCTGTGTACGCACTTGTGGTTTTTTGAGGTACGAAATAGCATACGGGTATGCGCGTTCACCAAAACGACCGTACAGCGCAGAAAATACGCAGTTTTATAACCGCTGTAAGAATGATTGAGTAAAACTAGTATGGGTCTTAATAATATTCAAACTACAATAGTATGACGTGGGGTGGTGATGTAGTAAAATTGATATAAGTCAAAATCATGAAGATACTAAGTCATGAAGAAAAATTTGATGCATTCAGATCGAACGTTCATCGTTTCAACGTTTTACAATTCTTTATAAGCGCTAAAAATATAGTAAAAAAAAATACAAAAACATTCGGAAGCGCGCATGTCGGGTGCAAAATGCTAGAGGATAATTTCCTGTGAGTTTTCGTGCTTCGAAGGGTATGTTAGAGGCCGTATACGAAATTTTGCAGATTTCGATGATTTACCTGATTTAACATATGAGATTTTGCATTTAAAGTACAGTATTTCCATAAGTTTTATTCATATCATAAATACATAGCATTTTTTTTCGATCCGTTTAGGTATTAAAATTATCCGGAAATATGTACCTATTACAGTAAAATTCACAAAACTGTCACCGTTTTCAGGCCTGAACCACGTTATAAAAATGAGAAAGTGGCTAATAGTTTATTATTGAAATGATCAGTCATATTATTCAATAAAACTTTAGGGGAACACTGTATTTTGAATGCATAATTTCATATGTAAAATCAGCTAAATCAGCGAAATCGGCAAAATTTCGTATACAGCCTCTTGAGCCATCGCGTGCATCGGCCCGGTTTTTATATATAGATAGCAGTCATTGAACCTTATTGGAGGCCTTTGAAAACACCCGTCTTGGCCACTGACTCGCATCTCCACCAACTTGCATTGAAAAATGGTCGCAAAGTAAGCTATAGGCCACCCCATTGGTGGGGAGAGCCCCATCTCTTGCAGTGGGACGCAAAAAGGGGTTGCGGCCAGAAATTTTACTAACATTTAATAATCAAGTAATAAAATAACATCTGTATAAAGTTAGGTAAAACTCTACTAGGTAGTTTACAAAGGTACAATAATAAATCTTCATTAACGTATGAGAAATGGCTAATGAGATAAAACATGAATTAACACGGCCTATCTCACTCGCTAACTTGGGGATAACGCAATACGAGTATAATGCAGGCTTACTAAAATAGCCAGGCGTGAACAATGTTATGTTATGTTATGTTATTAAAATAAACAAAACTTGTAGTTTACAACTGACATGGTGAAATATAAACATTAACTAAATTTAGATAATAAAACGTTCATGCACTGTAGCGGCTGTAGCTTATGTAAAAGTTGTATAAAAATAATCATAATGCGTTTTTATGTACTCATTACTCATACAATTATTTTGATATCTTACATCGTGACTGTGTAAGCTCTGAGCCTCCTCAATAATGGGGAAAGATGGTGGAAACGTAACGTAGAAAAGATCAGCAATAGGACGCCAGTCTCGCCACTAAAAATGTTATGCTTACATTATCCTTCAACATATATAACATATAACATATAACATCTCTCTATATACGTTATACTTAATCCCAAGTGAGAGCATTTAAATATATCCAATATTAATGTACCTACGAATACATATTTATAATATTTCTAATAAAATTAAAGATAGATCTGTGTCCAGGAATCGTTTTACTTTTTGTGAGAAGGTGATAAAGGAATATTTATTGTAACGCGTATTGCCTTGCGGCTACCACTGTAGCCAGCGAACACAAGCGATCAATGTAGCGGTCGGGAGTAGAAGGGTGAAATTTAGTACCTATTAAATAACAATTATTGTGACCATAAAATCATCGTGATTCGGAAAGTATCTTCGGTCCTTGTTTTTATTGATTAATTGCTTGCAATTCTGTAACCTCATCGATATCCTGTATCTCCGCTAACCCTCCTTAAAGCAGCGTGGTGAAATAATATTCTTACGAGATAAAAGCCTCTTAACTTCAGAGACAGAAATCTATAGACAAGTTAAAGCCATAACATCTGCAAACATATTCCCTGTTGTTTAAATTTTCATTTACATACTTAAAATCGGTCCAACCGTTTCAGAGATTAGCTGAAACAAACAGACAGACAGCCAAACAAAAATTGTTAAAAAATATTTTTGCATATGTGCCGTATATACTATATGCATGTAGTAAAAAACGGTCATTTTAATATTACAGACACTCCAATTTTATTTATTTGTATAGATTTGATTTGACTGCGTATTCCAGGGTGCGTCATCAAACTCAAAAGAACAAAAAGATCCAGTAATTATTCGTGGGTATTGTATTTATTAAAACATACATTTTTTTAGCTGCAATGCAGTTGTGTAGAATTTAAAACGCCCGTTAAAGCACACAAAACCTACAATCTGTGTTAAAGTTTTTGAGTCCAATCGTTATATTTTATGTGCAGTAGTACAGAGTTAGTTAAAAAATGCGCGTATTCTCCAGAGTACACAATGTTAAACTATGTTTAGTAAGGTTAGCAGCAAAACATTATTTTACCCATGATTAGCGAAGAGGGAATGCTGTTAGGCATTGAACACGCTGTTGTATACTTAGTTTAAGGTTATCTCTACTAATATTATAAAATGGAACTCTGTCCTTCTGCTACGCTTTCCCGCTTAAAGTACTGAACTAATTTTAGTGAAATTTGGAACACAGATATAGTAGACCTTGGGAAAGGACATAGGACGGTTTTTATCATACGGGAACCTATAAAACGGGTCCACGCGGGCGAAGCCGATGGCGGAAGGCCAGTACAAAATAAAGTAAATAAATGAACATGTGCCAAGAAACTATAGACTGAGACCACCATCGTCAAACATCGTAGCAGTAAAGAAACAAATAAACACCCTACAACCAATGCCTAATGTAACATCAATACAATAGAAAACATACGTTGCACTGACGAAGCTGAAAGCAAAATGGCACCGCTGAATGGAGCTGCAATTTTGCACAATAGATATGAATGACAAAAGTATAAAGTCGAAGGGCCATTGGTTATTGAAAGACTTGCCTTATATTACTCCGAGGCATAAAGTTATTTTCACAACAAAGCGAGACCTTCGGAGCTTATTGGACCTCTCTCGAGCCGACCCATTGTAATCTTAATACCGTATTATATTAATGCGATAAACATCTCCAAGACGAGCTCACACTGTTCATTTTTTGGGTTCCATATCCAGAAAAGAAGTGACAAGTATAGAACCTTATTACTATTGTCTACTGTTTCCTTCGTCTATTAAATTTTGCTGTACCTATAAAGGTATCAATATTTCTAAAAAAAATCTAGGTAAATAAATCAGAAAGTTAAGTATCAAGCAAAATTCTACAACAGGTAAAAACCAAAAATCCGAACTTTGTCAATTTGTAACCTGATCATGTGAAGAGAAGTAGGGGATGGTATAAATAAAATAATATATGAGTTCGGTGCCGGCTTAGAACGATGTTACTTATGCTATTGTGATAAGCAAAATAATATCGTATTATTTTAAATTTATTTCGCAGGATTTGTATTTTGTAATAGCACGGAACCATTTATTTGCGTTTGCAACATTCACCTATCTCAAAGCTCCAAGTTTAATATCGGCGGAGATAGCTTAAATGACTTGGTAACCGTCGCAGGTTACCGAGTCTTATCTTCCCGACGATCGAAGGGGAAGTATCCAATTCCGAAACGAAATCTTTTCAAATCGTTTCGTCTAGTATTATAATAGTGTGTAACCGCAACGCGCGCTAGAATTTTATTACTCATATCTTCAAATTCTGTACGTTCGAGAGCAATTTTCGTAAGATTATCTCTTATCTACATAGTACCTATACAATTGGTAACAGCCACAAAAAGTGTAATGCGGGATTATCCGCCCTTACGTAGAATTTTATTATTTGAAGTATCAGCTTACATGTCGTTGTAATTTCCTTTTAAACGACTCGTTTATTTTTTCGTGTTCGACATTTCACTTATTTATTACTTTGAATTAAATTCAAACAGCTAGCTATGCAGTACCTAACAATGACGACCCGTGTGGTGCAATGGTTACCATGCCGGACTGCCAATCGGAGTTTCCGGATTCGATTTCCGGCGAAGCAGAGTTGAAATGATGAGTTTCAATTTCTTTTCTCGGTCCAAGTGTTTGTGTTCGTGTATTTGTGTGTATCCATGTCACCCACGTTACAGGGTATGTACTCTACTGTGGGACTATGAGTATAAAAACGATATTATTCAAACCCATCAAGAATGGAAGGATCCGCGACCCAGTACTCATCGAATTTTGGTACAAATATACTCTTGAAGAGTTTTTTTCTTCGACGAACAATAAATATGCCATGTTTAGGGTTTTTTTGTAATAAAGACTCTTCCAATGCTAACAATAATTTTTATTTAATTAAGAAAGCTAGAATTTCGTGTCTTTTACGGAATTACGTAAGTTAAACGATCGTTTCAGAAATTTTCGTAGTTGGCAATATATTTCGGTAAGTAGGTAATCTTTTTCAGCTTGGCCACCTAATTCAAACCATTATCTATATTATTGAGACTAATAAAGAAACCAAAAGCTTGCACGTTAGTTTACGTAGTATAGTAAAAGCTTATAATAATATATAATGGTAAGAGCCGGAGGGTTGACAAGCGTTTTGGATAAAATATTTCTTAAATGTAAGGTTTATTAAAACATTGATTTGAGTCAGTTCACAAAGAGTATATGTGGCAAAGAGATTATGTGTACTACTTAACGAAAACTTAAATAATGGAAATATAATAATAATCTAATAAAGTTTTATGTTTAAATAGGTATGTATTCCAGTGTTATTAAGTCAAATTTTATTTTTCTGTGATAAACCATCTAAATTTCGTCCATTACCCAGGTAATTAATGTTAGTAAAGAAGCATCTTAAACCTTTTTTTTGGTATTGGGGGAAACCTTCAAAAGGTACCCGGCGCCTTGGAACTTGGGAGAGGATACCGGGTTATGTGTAATTTAACCACAGTAAAACCCCTTCGGTGGCTGCCTCTGTGCGGGAGGACTCCGGGATCTCCAGTGGAACACACCGGTGTCCTACACGCGCGAAGCCTAGAACCCACGGGCCCTTCTTTGGGTTGGGAGAGCAGAATGTGCTGCTCTCCTGCACCTTTCGATGCTTACGGCAGCATGCGGCCACGCACACACCGCCGCCCTTCTCGGAGCTGCTGGCTGGACGGATCGAGCTCCCACTTTCACCGCCCACAACCGCGGAAGTCCCCTTTTAGTCGCCTCTTATGGCGATACTGTAGCTCTAGACTAAGCATCTCAAACCTAGAATCAAATTATACGACTCCAGGTCATTTTAAGACTAAATTGGTCTGTTTAAATTCTAAGGGCCTCTTTCACAACCTTCAAATAAAATGACAAGTACGCTAATTGTCGGTTAAAGTCACCCGTAACTTCAATTTCACGATGTTTGAGCAGCACTAATCATATGATAAACTGACCCGTACTCATAGCTTTTACTTGCCAATTAACTTTACTTGGGACGTAACTAATTAACACTTAGAGATGGTGAAAGAGGACCTCAATGAAATTTAATTTCCCTGCAGTATCTTTTCGTCCACTTTAAAGCAAAGGTAAAATATTATTATCTGATAAGATTATTATTTATAAAGGTTGAAAATGTTGCTTAAATGCGTAGTAAAGACGGTTTTCGTACAAATGGTAATGGTATGGTTTTTTCCCACAGTTTTATGCTAAACAACATGTTCTGTCTAAAAATTATGGAGCTTCTGTTACTTAATTATTGTTTCTCGTAATCAAGAATACGAAATGATTCACGATATTACTACTGTATATCGGTTTTATTGTCATCTTAAGTGAATTAGGTCTTTTAAATTTAAATTTTTCTATGTGATTATTTCGTCAAATGTAAAAAAATCCTAGAGAAAGTTTAATTAAGTATTGCAAGAAACTTATTATCAGCTAGCTATCTGTAGTAGCTCTTAGAAAATGCTTGAATACAGCTTCAGTAAAAAAAAAGTAAAGTAATATAATAATAGTTCAATTTTAAACTCATATTTAAATGTCTTTTGCCGTTTTGTAAAAAACACTGATACTAAACCCACTAATACTAAAACTCTTGAGTCGTAAAATCTTTATCAGCACTTGACTGCATCCCTTCTAAAAAGATTCTCAATTATCAAACCTCTTTGGCTGTCTTATCTTAATACTCTAAAAACTCAGGTAGTTTATATCGCTTTGAAGGTCAACTCGAAGAATATTTATCTAGATTTTACATGGTTTGTCACTCCTAAAATATGAGCTATAAAAGATAAACTAAGAGTGTGTTGCACCATGAAACTATAACGATAACTAAACCCAAACTAGCCGTCAAATCCTCGGTTAAGCGACATTTGCGTTGCATCATTTAAGCTATGGTTGCAATGACGTCATAACTTAACGGTAACATTAACTGCTCGATTTTGGCCGGTTAATGCTATTGTTATGGTCAAATATCATATCGTCTGAGTATTAACTTCACCGCCTGTTAACTTTAACAATCAAGAAAAACGTGATGGTGAAACACACTATTGTTAAATTCTATTGTCGTCGTTAAAGTTAGTTTTAACTGAAACTATAACCAGTCCTACGGTGCAATCCACCCTAAGTAATTAAAAATATTGCATACTGGAAGAAAACTGATATTTATATTAGGAAACATACCTACTTAAAACAACTTGTATTAATGTTTTTTATTGTTGCCAACATTTTAATTTGTGGTTGTAGGTAAATTCGATAAACCAAGTAAACATTTAAAAGGGATATTCGCACATTATTGTACAACTACGTTACTACGGAATAAATACTACTTAGCAAGTAGTGTTAAACAAGTCAAAGCTGCTTATTTCTTCAAATAGACTAAGCCGAAGCTACCGAACAAGATCGTCAATATGGGAATTCCTTGTAAGCCTAGGATTTAGAGTAATGTACGGGCTGACCCAGTATGTGCAAAGTATGAGCCGTTGGCCGTCGCTGAATATAGGAATAAGAATCTATTTCAGCTGAGTCTGGAATATGATCATATTATCATCTGGATTCCAATTTTCTTTGTAGGTTCTAGCGAAAATCGTAAGTCTTATAGATAGGGTTTATAAGAATCTACACTTGCTTATGTTTTTCTTTAGGAAAGTTTTTTTTTAGTCGTAGAAGTCAGACTTTTGTTTCCAGATGAACCAGACCAGCCGATGATCCGTTAACATTATTCTTATCGGATCTTAAAACAAAATATTTTTTTGTTAATTTTAATTAATAATATTGTATGCCAGAACATGGTAGACTGTTTAAAACTCCAAATATAATTTTAAACGTCTTATTTTATGTTTGTAAACAGTCAACAATAAAGTATTTTCATTTCATTTCATTTCATTTCAGATTCGGTCTTCGATTTTAGTTTCTCTTCGCATTCTATTTCCATTGTAATTGCTTTATACTCGTAAGTCTCATCATGAAACCGATTTTACTTCTCATCGATTGTCATTCGGATTAGATTAAATTTTAAGTGATTTTCTACGAACTGTCTTGTTTCGATTATGCTTTCAGTTTCAATTTTAAAAGATCAGTCGATGAATAAAGTTCTATATTACAGGAAGAAAATAGTACCAAGAGATGAAAAGTTGTATTTTTGTCCGTTATCGAATTTGTTTGCGTATTTGAACAAATCATGAAATATAATCATAATACATACCTATTCCTGAAAAAAACTAGTTTAATACAAGCTTGACGGGATTAATTTACGTTTTCGTCTATACAGCCGTGCTAAGGTTTCCTTCCGGCCGATTAACGTTAAAACGTATTACAGCCGAAAATATGTGACATATTTCCCAAACCCATGGTAATATCCAGTAATGAAACATCAAGGGAACGATGGGCCCGAAACCTTGCAACTTCGAAGGCAACAATATGGCTTTGTACCCTGCTGAGTAATCGTCGCAAGCTTCGCAAATTTATGTACCTCTTGTGCCGTTTCAACTTCAACTACAATGGAATATTTGGGGTCGGAATAAAATTTTGCATCGTGAGACCATATTTTATTTTAAACGTGACATCTCAATGGGTTATAAGGGTCTCGTATCGTTAAGCGACCAGAACGACTTAGTTTTCTTTCGCACAAAACTACTTTAACCAGACATGTCTTAAAAGTTGGAGTATGCCCGATAAAAAGGAAGTTTCTCGGATACGACGCACTTATTTCTTAGGTTGGCGAGTTCATATATTACATAAGTCAGTTTCAGTGGAAATAAAAGCATGATATCTTTTTATGACTCTCCTTTACTTTGTTTGACTTTGGGTTAACTAGGAATGAAACATAAAGAAATATTATACTACTAGTGAACCAGGCAGACGTTGTCCTGCCTTAAATAGGTATATTTAAATATATTGAAAGAGGATTAGTTTCTTTATCATCTCAAAGAGTTTTTATGTTACTGCCAAATAAAAAATATAAAACAAATAGTGACAGATGTATTGTTATTCAGACAATGTTAAACTTCTGGACGATGGCGCAAAATCAATGTTTGACAGTTACTAATAGAGAGAATCCGGCAGACGTTGTCCTGCCTTAAAATATCAGAAATAAATTAAAATTGCGACTATAATTTGAGATTTAAACTATCCTATCTCTCAAGTTGGATCGAACTGCACATGGTGTGTGAATTTTATTATAATCGGTTAAGTGGTTTAGGAGTCCATTGAGGACAAACATTGTGACACGATATTTATATATATTAAGATGAATTTACAGAAACGAACGATTTACACAAAGTCGTTAGACATACTTAACAGTTTATGAGGTT
This sequence comes from Pyrgus malvae, assembly GCA_911387765.1. NCBI lineage: Eukaryota > Metazoa > Arthropoda > Insecta > Lepidoptera > Hesperiidae > Pyrgus > Pyrgus malvae. Next base: position 11,560,019 of record OU426958.1, read on the forward strand.
TACTGGTAACGGAGAAGTTATCTTATGTCTGTATATGATTTTATAAGTATATAAATTCAGTTCGATATAGAAAATAAAACCGTTGAAGTATAAACGATTAGAAATTTTATATAATTTTCTTTGAACAAATCTAAAATAACCTACATTAAACATTTAGTATAAAATATTATTTATCGTACATAGTCGGTACCTACTTAATTCAAAGTTACTTCAAGCTTTACACCTCCGAGGCTCCGATAAACTAATGCTGAATTTAATTACTCGAAGCCAAGGGCCAAGTTAGTCTGCAAATAGAATCTAGTTGCTTCAAATGAAGTTCTAAGTTTAGTTAAATTTCACCTGAAGTCGATACTGAACCAGTTGATAAATATTTGTGCTTTGGCTGTCTATTAACACATATACCTTGAAGCCTTTCACTTCGTCAACGTTTATGGAAGAGAAAACGGGTCATTTGCTTATATAACCCTATATTGATGCGTACTGATAGTTTTCCTATACTCCTCTTAAGGATTCAAGTGTGTTACGCGATTAACAATGAAAACGAACTCTACATCCTATTTATGAATATTATCAATTGTGTTCAAAATGCACAAAAATTTTAGGACTGACATTAATTTAAAGTATATTTTTACTGCCTCCAATCGGGACTGGCCAGTGTGGTGAACTATATACAGCCTAAATCCCTCTCAGTTACAAGAGAAGACCTGTGGCCAATTGAATGAATAAATGTAAAACTCGTTTGAATCAAAAGGTGAAACTACCTATTAACTTTTAATCAGGTATGTAGGTTTCTAGTAATGCCCGCCCCCACGTTACCAGAAATCCTTGCGATTTTAGACTGCACAGTTAAATCAAACGACCGTCAGTTTTCCGCAGAAGTTCGCACAATAAACATGTCATCCTTGATAGAAAATGATGAAGACTGTAACTACTTGCGTTGTTGAGCCTAATTATGTGTTTAAAGAAAAAAAAGTCGAGGACTTTCATATTATTGCAAAAAGCGCGCTTTGCGTGATATGCTAGTCCGAACACAAGCAGGATCTAAGGCGAACTGCCGATTGCCGAACTGATTACATCAGCTATTATCTACACGTAACGATAAACTGTGCAAACGCAATCGAGAACCTGCGCAAACAGATCGATACAGTTCGTCATTCATCGATCGTTACATGTGGGGCGGGCATAAGTACATTTTATAGTCAGTAGACGGCATGGGGAAGAAATTGGAGATAAATAACAGTTTGGAATGTTAACCGACCTCCAAGCGGCAATTATAAAGGTAATAATAATTATATAAGTTTACAGAAAGACTTTTACAATACTTACTTTCAGTACGTACTACTATGAGTAATCCTAGTGGAGTATGCCCTATTAATAATGAAATAAATCAGTCTAGCGGACAAACAAGGGTGTTGCTGTAAGATTAATGACTTGCAAATAAATGGCAAATTGCGATACGTTTCTGAGTAGAGGCAATTTCAGTTTTCGAAGTATGCCTAGATAACTTTATTTATCTTATACAAGTTATCCAGCCCGGCTTCGTTCTGGTGATTTGAGTTTATAATATTATATTACGTACATATCTGTCCCACAAATATTCTAGGATAAAGTCTAGGTATGTGTTATTATTATAGAGAGCAGACAGAACAAAGAATATTTCATTTCATCTTATCTCAACTCATCTCATCTCATTTCATTTCATTAGTTTGTAACAGACTATCTATATCTGTGTGCTAAATATCTTCCCAAACCGTGCAGAAGTTCTTGTGTGACTTTCTTTGTAATGGTATTCTCATGTGTAAATCAATCACACAAAATAAAAAAAATATATAAACTAAAAACTATCTAGAATTTCACTTTAAATTATTGGCTGCAACCCTTTTTTGCGTTCCACTGCTGGGTACGGGTATCTCCCATTACTGGGGAGGCCTGGAGCTGCCTCCAACGCTGCTCCAATGCGGGTTGGTGGAGACAAAATTATTTAAAATATTTAATAGATAAAAATAAAATTAGTTTGATTATTTACATAACACATAACACGCCAGCACAGTATGGTCGTAAACTATATAGATAGGTCTAAATATAAACTCGTTGTAGTGAGACCGTTCTGCGCTTATCAGACGTTAATTAAATTGACTTAATTTCTAGACGGGATACTAATTTTAGCTGACTTTATTTCATTTCAATGTCATGTCATTCAATCTCTTTTTAAAAGACTTTCAACTTTAGCTTATGTTATCTATTTAGTTTGGATTGGAGTTAACTTCCCGCAATGAAGATGACTGATTTTCATGATCGGTGGATATTAAATGAAGTGAAATAGTTTAAAATGAAGTTTATTTTCATCCTGGGTAATAATATACACTTGATGTTTGTCATTGTTGTACGGCCATCGGCTGACCGTCATCCGCTTTGGGTGCGCTATGGTTCATATGGGCTAGGAGAAAAAAAAGCGGACGGAAAAATTTTCAGGTGCAAAGGTTTTTAAAATGCAGCATGACCGTGGGGCGACAAGTAGCACACGAGACAGCTATCGTATGAGTCAATGCTATCACACTGCCATCTGCTCACAAATTTTAAAAAGATTAAAGTTATTACATGGTATATAGATACAGCCTTATGTGAGTTAAGTTCAATTAAATATTATATAAACATCGACATCAGATTGTTTATTAGCTTGACTAGCATACATGATCTAGCAGTTAGAGAGTCTACTCAGAGACTCGACTTTCTTCAGGCTAAGTATGTTCAGTGGGCAGCGTTTACATTTATTTAGTTTTTTACCGTCTATTCCTATTTTGTTATAAAAAAGTTTTGTGTCATAAATGTGATTATGAAGCAAAGAGGGCAAACATGCTTCAAAATTTTTGAGATACCTCGAAGCCTGTTCTGAAGATGTGAAGCTAATAGGTACGTTTAAGATACCCTTCGCAGCTCGAGTGTACATGTACAGTAAGGTACAGAAGTGGTGTACCATTTCAAAACACTATCGCGTCAACTTGTTCTTCTTCTTTCATACACTTCTTCCTTCATACACGCTAAGAGCATAGATAATACTAGAAGCGTGCAGGCAAAAATCGACCAAAAGAGGCTATACCACTTTTAAACGCTTTTACTGGAGACCTCTCAAAGCATGTGGATCTGTGTTTTTTGATAAGTAACTTCAAAATATAAATGAAATAGATATAGTACTTAGTAATTCGCTTTATTTTATTATCATCATGATTGTACAATATAAACTAGAAAGTCTAAATATAAACTCGAAGCACTGAGAGCGTTCTGCGCGAATCAGAGCCGGACTCGGCACTATCTTCCGCAACACGCCAACGTCAATTAAATGCTCTTACTCGGCGAAATACTATTTTAAGCTAACTCCGTGATATTATTTCGAGCTTTTTATTTCAACTGAATTTGATTAAACGCTCTTTAAAATCTGTAAAGTTTCAGCTTTTGTATTTATTGTGATTTTAGTTATTTTTGGAGTTAATTTTCTAAAAGAAAGAAGGAAGATGACGCCACTTCTTCAATCTACGGTTCTTCTGACTTGAATCAAAATCAAATTGGCCAGGCAGCATTAGAATATAAATGCATGGTTACATAACTTAATTTTCTTGCGTTAGTTTGTGAATCGATACAGCAAATTTTGTATGAAAGAAAGTAGTTTTCATTTTCTTTCTTAGTTTTTTTTATTTATTTTGCTGGACCCTAATGTTATGTTTATTTTTTCACATAATTGAAAGGAAAGGCGTGATAGTATTTGAAACACTTATTTTTCAAAATCTCTCATTTTGCATTGTCTCCTCAAATGATGAACCGGGCGCAGAAATGTGTTGTTTACAAGAAGCTAAAAAAAATCTGTAATTTAAGAAATATTTAAAGTGAGTGGTGAAAAAGAGCGCCGGCCGTTTTAAGATTTTTGTCTTAGACGATAGGACAGTAATTGTAGTTTTATATATTACACGATTTTTATCTTCGATGAAATTTACGTGAGTACAGTTGTGTAATATATAACTACACTCACGATTCGTAGGACAAGAATTAGTGCTCGTTGCCTTTAGCTCCCACATTTCCTGCATATCAAGCGCCTCAGAATTTATTATTCACGCTTCTAGCAGATTAATCTACATGGATGTTGGGCAGTAAATGGCCGGCTTTGATGTGATGCAAATGTACTGCGGCTTCTCACAGCAATAATAGTTGCATATAAATTGTGTTTTGTGTACACTTAAACTGTTCGCTGTCGGTGAAATAAGATACTAGCGGCCGCCCGTGACATCGTCTGCGTGGATTTCGGTATTAGTCATAGCATAGAATGATGTTATATAGCTTAAAGCCTTTCTCGATAAATAGAGGATTCCGCCTAACTTTCTCACACAAAAATATTTTTCAATTTGATTCAAAATCCTAAGATTAACGCGTTCAAAAAAAGAAATAAACAAACAGCTTTGTATATTAGCATAGATTTGTATGTATGTGAGTTGGTGTTAAATTAGTAGATTTAAATGTAGCTTAGTGTACAAGGTGTTTCGTTGTCGAAAGATGCAAAGTTGACAGTTGATACAATAGAAGTCAGAAAAAATCAATTTTTAGCTTACGATGGGCGATGGCGTCATCCGCCGTATAACATTACAGCTAGCCGGTTCCTAAAACAGGGCCGTTCTGTATTGTGGCGGGTCCACGATTAGCCGGATTGTTATTTCGATACGTTCTACAATATGGTGGCCCACGTTTAGCCTCATTGTAATGAAGCCTCGTAGCCACCCTGAAACACATTTTCACTATAATTATTTATATTCGAAAAATACCCAAACCGAATCAGAGCACCCCACTATCCACGTGGTCTTGTCTGTACTACCCCTAGAGTGTATACAAAAAGCCGGAGATGTCACAGAGCCACTTGTTTTATTACATTATCCAGGCCTTTGAAGATATTATATAAAATTGCTAGTTAATGTGATTAATTCGTTGTCAATTATCACTTTATCTAAATTGAGTAGATATTATAAATAATGACTAGATAATATATAATATCCGGACTTATTACTTAGGCTGTAGCATATAGGCAATTGGGCGGCACGATATTACGCCGCTTTGACGAACGCGAAGAGCTCATACAATACAACGTTCGCTAATTTAGCTGAATTGCAATCCGGCTGAACGAGAGTGCGCCGCATACAATACAGCCCTGTTTTAGGAAATAGCTAGCCGGAATGTAATACGGCGGATTATACGATCCGACTGCGACATATATATTAGTTAAGTGCATTTTAAATAGTTAGGTTACAAATGTGGCCTCAGTATTTAATTTAAATATTTAAAAGTTTTTTGTCGTAAGGTCTATGAGTAAGTTTAGTACAAATTACTCGTACTATAATCTCCCACATTTCGAACAAAAGTGCGTTACAGTTTATTCGTAACACCTCTATGCAGCGGATTATATATATTGATGTTGGGCAATAAAGGGCTTTGATGTGACGCGAATTATCTGTCCATGGTGTCGGATGTCGGATGTAAATTGTGTGTGTACTTGTGTGTAATTGTGTGTGAGCTTGTTTGCTGTCGGTCAATTAAGATTGTGACGTCATTATGATTGATGCGTTTTGCATTTTTATATAAGTGTGAGCTATACAGGATCAGTATCAGTAGATTTGATATACGAGTACATGATTTTTGTCATAGGCCGAACTAATTAATTTTTCTGTAGCGACGGACGACGACATCACGATTACTTATTGCACGTGTGTAATTCGGGCTTTACTCACAATGCACACATACAAATATGATTGTTATTAGATATATACGAAGTGACGCGCTGACACTTCTTACATAAATATGTACATGCAATTTCATGAAGCGACGGGTGATGTCGTCACGATTAATGCGGTTGTATTGTGTAAAGTGTCCTTCGCAGACACGTGTATATTGTCGCAAATGTGAATGTGTTGCTATTTTCATGATTTTTTTTTGGTATATTTGAAAAATGTGAGAATAGGTTAAATTATATTTCATATCGCTAGGTGGCCCCATAAAAAAAACAAATCTTGAAGTTTTTAGACTTAGTAAATATTGGAAATTTACATTATTTCCCACATTCGTGCATACCAAGCGCCTCAGAATTTATTATTCACGTCCTCTAGTGCATTGAGTATATGGATGTTGGGTAGTAAAGGGCCGGCTTTGATGTGACGCGAATTAACTGTCTGTATTATAGCTGCATGTAAATTGTGTTTCGTGTACACTCCGCTTGTTCGCTGTCGGTCAATGTTGTGACACAATTAAATTGATATATATTTGTACATTTATCGTTACTGAGTTTATCGTCGTTACTGATCGCAAAGAAACAAAGAGAGAGAAAAAATATCCATATCCATCGAAATGTCTCAACGGTGCTATTGATGGACTAGTTTATTTCAAAAACTCCAATGTGGATGCAATTCTCCACCAACCCGCATTGGAGCAGCGTGGTGGAATAAGCTCCAGGCCTCCCCAATAATGGGAGAGACCCGTGCCCAACAGTGAGACGCAAAAAGGGTTGCAGCCAAATGAATAAAAGAATGCAGATGGTTTCATTCTCACTCACTTCTAACAGCTCTCGTTAGGTACCTACCTGTAGATACGTGGAATAAGTAAAAGTGTATTTCAAATTGCTAGACGATTAGAGTGCCTCCAACTCGACAAATCTGTATTTGTAATAATTTTATTTATGTATACTTGACGTTAAAAACCCTCTATAAAGCCTAACCTTCTGTAGGTGGTAGAACTATTATGGTTCGCCCGGGGAAGTACCACCGCTGCACCCCCTTCTGCTGTGAACCAATTCTGTTGTGTTTCGCAGGAAAGGTGCAGTTGCCGGCCGACATTTACATAAGGCGACCACCAGCCTCCGAAGTAGCAGCGCAACTGCATTCGACCTCAGTCAAGACTTACCTATGCTTGTTTGAGGTTGTATGTAGATGTGGTCATGGTCTGCAGCGACCACTTAACACCATGTGGCCTGCATGGTCGTCTTTCTACTCCATTCAAATAAAAAAAAAAACATTCTTACCCGCAAAGCACGTAACGTTTCACACTCATAGCCCCACAGTAAGGAAATATACCCAGTGTCGTGGGTGCCATGGACACAAACAAAGACAGAAACACAAACACTTTTAAACTTATCGTTCAAATTCCTGCTTCGCCGCGAATCGAACCCGGGATACTCCGATCAGCAATCCGGCATGGTAACGATTACACCAACGTCGTCAACGTCACGTAGTGGTGTAATAATGTATAATTTATTAGTTGGAGATAAAATAATTAAACAAATTATTTTCGGTGTTTTGTAACTAAACAAAACTCAGAAAAAATAAAGTTGTTGTTTGACCAAAAACTTTCGAATTCATTTACTGTTACGATATTAAAATTTGGGCAGATTTTGTTACTTGCGAATAAAGTGGTTTAAATTTTGCGCGGAACCCGAAAAATTACTTTATTTCGATCTAATAAATTCTCTCTTTTGCTTCCAATTGTTGAGCTTTAGGTACTGAAGGTTACACCACCACGATGTTCTAATGCTTGTTACTGGAGATAATGAGATCAACTAGTTATCGGATATATTTAATATTACCGATGTGCTGGTGTGTGTCAACAGTACGTCAGGGTAACAGATAAAAAATATATCTAACTTTCTTATTCGAGTTTTTGGCGGGAAGTCTGAAGGGACAAGTTGTGCTCTTGTTTTATTTTCATTTTCTTGGTGTATTTTTAGTTATATCGTATAAAGTTGATGGCGTTTTTTCGATATAGGTTAATTACAGTGCACGAGTGTTGTGAAATAGAATAACAGTGCGAAAACATGTTTTTTCGGCTTGCCTCCGAAACTCCTTCGGACATGTTCTCGTAAAGTAGCCATCGCTTTACTTGAACATCTGACTGACTGGACTGACTGATACCTGACGACTTACTGATTTCTTCTACGATGCAGAAATTTACTTGACACTGGCAATATGCACAGAGTGCGATGCCATTATTTAATATTGAACTTTCTTATGCCTGCCACACACGTAACGATCAATCGTAGCGATTTAATAGTGCAAATCTGCAACGATTTATCATACTCACGTGCGATAATACTTCCAAACTGGTTTACGATAAATCGTTACATGTGTAGCAGGCATTAAATGACGGCAACAGCGTCGTTGCTTTGTAGAAACATTTAGACTACTCGTCAGTATCCAGCTTTGTTGAAACACTCCTCAGACGTATGTAGACTTCAAAGAACTGTGATAGTATCTAATTGCAGGAACACATTTAGTAGAGACTTGAAACTCGCGCAGTCTCCAGACATCGGGCTGAAATCTAAAACTGGCGTCACAGTTAAACCAAGCGAAACTGTTAGCTCTTTCGTGTAAGTGAATTGGTTATTTAAAAAGCGCACAAGTATTTGTGAGGAACACTTACTTATTCGTTTCTATTTCATCCAAATTTGCATGCTTTTTTAAAACACAGCTTAGAAGCACTGTGTGAAAGAACTAATTACATCGGAATAAATCTATCCTTGAATAAAAAAATTCGTAGACAGATACTAATGTAGGTGGTAGAACTATTATGGTTTGCCCGGGGAAGTAGCACCGCTGCACCCACTTCTGCCGTGAACCAATTCTGTTGTGCTTCGGTCGAAAGCTGCAGCTGCCGGTCACACTTACATGAGGCGACCACCAGCCCCCGGAGTAGCAGCGCAACTGCATATGACCTCAGACAAGACTTACCTACGCTTCCTTGAGGTTGTATGTAGATGTTCATGGGCTGCAGCGACCACTTAACACCTTTGGCCTGCATGCTCGTCTGCTACTCCAATCAAATAAAAATAATAATAATAATTTGACCTTCTACACTCCCACAAAGAATACATTTTCAAATAATGTTTTTTGCACTGAAGACGCCTTATAAACTTCCTTATTTATAGATTTGCTTAGCAAGTCAGCAAGAGAATTAGTGGATAAATATCTTATCGCTTATCTATTATCTATACATACATACATATTACTACATGCAAATAAATAAAATTGGAGTGTCTGTAATAATAAAATAACCGCTATTTACTACAAGTATTGAATATTCGGTACATATATCAAAATGTTTTTTTTTGTCTGTCTGTTTGTTCCGGCGAATCTCGGAAACGGCTGAACCGATTTTGACGGGACTTTCACTGGCAGGTAGCTGATATAAGGAGTAATTAAGGCTTTACTTCATTTTAGAATTTTTTTAAAACTGAAGTCCACGTGGTTGAAGTCGCGGACGGTCGCTAGTGAGATATTACATAAATTAATTTTCTAGTAAAAAACTACAAAATTTCGAGAAAACTACCTTACAAAAGTTTAAGAAATCAAGTTTGGATTGAACTTTTCATGCTGCTCCTTAAAGCTCCGGTTGATTTATTCAAAGCTATGCAAATAGCAATTATTCAAAATGCGCTATTCGCGCTTCCACTATTCCTCTCAAATTAACTATAAATTGTTATTTTCCTTTTCTTTTAATGCAATTTGATTGGAGATACTGTAATTATTCTATCCGCAGAGAAACGGAGTTTATTGTATTTTGAAATTGTGATGGAAAATATCGTGAGGTTTAATTAATTACGATGTTCTCCGTCGCCGTGCATGCCTGAGAGAAATTCATAATTTCTCCAAAGCATGGCGTCCAGAAATCCGCATTTGGCCAGCTTGGTGGACTATTACCTAAATCCCTCTCCCTCTCACTTGTGAGAGGAGATTTGTGCCCAGTGGGTCATAAAAAAGGTTGAAAAAAATAATAACCGGGATAAAACGTGGCCTCCGAAGTACGGAAACGGGCATGAAATTAGCCACTAGAGCCGTCACGTTTTTAGTTTACATCAATTTTAGAATTTACTCAGTCACCAATTTCACCATGGCTTCTACGTGTTTGTTTTTGTCTCAATGCTTTTATTGATCCAGCTCATGACACCAGCTCACGAAATCGTCTAAATGGCGTGTGTGCTATCTCTACATCAATTTAGGGTTTCGTAACTCAAAAGGCTAGAAACCCTTATAAGAACACTTCGTTATCTGTCCGACTAGTTATCAAGACCCTATTTCTCAGAAATTCGTAGTTGTAGTTTGAAGGCATTAGTACTTGACAAAATGTGTTTGCAAATTGTTAGAGCTGTTTAATTGTCCCTTAAGTTTCTGAGTCAACGCAGATGAATAATGTGCTGTTAATATCGCTTTTCACGTTTTCAACTGTCAAAATGTCCCCTGCATCTAAACACTCTTACTAATTCTATTCTAGATTTGATAACAATAATAATGAAACTCGTTTATTGCATAGTAAAAAACTTTTTTTATGGTTAAACCATTTTCGTTTTAGACAGAAGCAGTAGTTTAAAAAAACATGTTTTTTTGTTCAATTTGTTATGGAAAAACCTTCTATATGTGGTTTTGGTACACGCCTAATTTTAGCTTACATTTTAACCAAACTCCTCACATTTTTAAGAAGTCCTCGCATGCGATGCGACGCGTTTCACACTCATGGCCCTACAGTAGAGTAGATATACCCTATGTTGTAGGTACCATGGACACACACATAGTCAGAAACACTAACACCCAGACCGGGAACAGAACTTAAAACTCATTATTCAAATTTCTGCTTAGCCGGGAATCGAACCCTTCGATTGGCAGTCCGGCATGTAACCATTGCGCCACGCGGATCGTCTGGGATAGATACTTATTCGTATTTTTGATTTTCCAAACAAGACTTCGCAGACGTCTAGACTGATTTAATTAATTAGTATCTTCATGCTACGCGATAGAATTCGTATTGCCGACGAATTTGTACAATCAGCACGCCAGCAGCGAGGCGTTACGTGATCGCGCCATTATAAATTGTAGTTAGGGTCTGTGTCTCCTCATAAACATAGAAATGTTGTTGCAAGCTGGTAACTATAACATACTTTTACTTACGAAGAGATACAATTATGTGTTTGAGCTTACATATTATAAATAAAATAAAACCAAACGGTCATTTAATAGAACGCAAAGAGCCTTTTTCCAACTTTTTTAATGCTCGATTTTTGTACCGGTCTTTTTATGTAGGTATTCTAAAATCCACCTTACCAACAAAGTGCGGGTTGGTGGACATCGAGTTTTTTTTGTAACTCATGGTCGTTATATTGTGATAAAAAGCACTGCATTTAAAAAAAATCTATTTTCTCCCTTACTGTGGAGCAACGATATTGATTTCTGTTATCAAAAAATAAGACAGATAAATTAACCAAAAGTATGAAAATTCGCACAAAAATTGTTTTCACCCAGATAAAGTAAATAATTATTATTAAGTACGTATTTTTTCAACCTTTTTATGTCACCTACTGCTGGGTCTCCTCTCACAAGTGAGAGATATTTAGGCTATAGTCCTCCACGCTGGCCAAATGTGGATTAGTGGACATCATACCTTCGAGAAATTATGAATTACTCTCGGGCATGCACAGCGATGGAAAACATCGTAATCAGTTAAAATTCAGAATATTTTCCATCGCCATTCCACTAATAATTTACTTTTGTCAGAGGTGCGCGCCGAGGATTTGAACTCGGTATCTCCGAGTTGTAGAACGCGGTCCTTACCATATAGGCATATACATTTGCAGCATACGTATAAATATTTTTACCTAAAACTTTGCTGAGATAATGAAAATTACTTCTAGAAAAACTTTTAAAACAGATATATTTTTAGAGACCATGATGTAATAATGGTCGCATACTGCTAAGCCATCTTTTTACATCGCCAGTGCAGATAATAATTTCGATAGCAAAGATAAAAAAATTAACGATTTACTCGTGAACTAAGTGAAATACAGTGCAATACAACACAAATATTTTTTACATACAAGAAAAAAAACCTGCTATCTTCCGGCCTGCGGCTCAGTCCGCATAAGCTACACATTTTTATGCATTGCAATGAGACATGTACTATTCCCAGTTAAAAAGTAGCTTATGTCACTATCAAACTATCTCCATACAAAAGATCAGACCAATCAAACAAACTCTCCTTTATAATATTAGAATGGATTCGTATATCCGACAGAGCTTGATCATAAGCTCGTACCAGCAAGCAAGTCGCAACGTGGGGTTACGTGTTCGCGCGATAATAAATTGTAGTTAGGTTCGCTGTCCTCGCCACATGAACTACAAAATGTTATTTCAAGCTATGAATTATCTTTGTATATGACAAAACGTGTTGGAGAAACTGCAAAGAATATTTTTGAGATGGCTAGGTATATTATAAATTATGAACAGTACAACTATTTCCTGGGATTTCCAAACATTTACCCTAGCTTATTCCTTAATGGTATGCTAGGTTATGACTCCCTTCAAGTTAGGCGCGATGTTCGATTACTTGAATATTTTTATAAATTTGTGAGAGGTACCTTCTCCAACCCTCAGTACTCGAACAAAATATCGTTGTTTGTTCTGTACAACTACACACGTGCGAACACGCCGGCATCTACTTTTTGCAGTACCTACATGCAGGTTGGTGTAGGTGCGCGAATCGCCGCTCGTTCGCGCCTTGACAACGCTAGAATATGATTTACTGCCTGAAAATCCTAGTTTGGACATTTTTTATTCCATTCCTGCCGTATTTCTAGAAAGTGCAAAAGGTTAAAGGAAAAATTGTGTTTTAAATTTGTGAGATTATAAGTAATGACAAACGTATAATTTGTGAGATTATACGATTATAAGTAAGCGAATTAGATGATAAAATATCTGGTATGATTACTTTTATACCTTAATTCAATAATAAACAAAAAATTGTTCTGAAGTCAGGCGTGCTGCAAATATATTTTAAGCTACGTAGAACTTTGCCGAGCTTACGAAAATAACTCCTAGAAAATCTTTTAACCAGATTTACAATTTTTTTAAACAGTACATTTACGACAAGAGCGATAGTCGCTAACTTTTGCCAACTTTTTCAGATCGTCACTGCAGACATTAATTTCATATTAGGTCAACTATACTATACAAGTATTCTTTATTGTACGGCACATACAAGCAATAAAAACAAAAAAATATATGTTTATAAAAGTATATATAAAAGTAGCAGTCGTAGTGAAAAATAATGAATAATAAGCGGGTACAGAGTCAGTTCCTGTAGCTTCGGGATTGAGAATAGAGCTACGGTATCCCCTGCCGGCCTTCCGAAGTTGCGGGCGGTGAGGTGGGAGCTCGATCCGTTCAGCCAGCGGCCCTGGGAAGGACGGCGGTGTGTGCGTAGCCGCATGCCGACGTAAGCATTGGAGGGTGCAGGAGAGCACATCTGCTCTCCAGAGGTTGGGCCCGTTGTGGGGCGGCGCACGTGGAGGACACCGGTGCGTTCCATTGAAGATCCCGGAGCCCTCCCCAAGCGCAGAGGTATGCCACCGAGGAGGTTTTAGTGCGGTAACAAATCCCATATAACCCGGTAACACCTCTCCTAAAGTGCCGGGTACCTTTTGAAGGTTTCACCCCCGACACCAAAAAAAAAAACAACGGGTTGCACTCCGGTAGTGCCGGCAGAAGTGAAAAATTGAACATTTACGTTGTGCATTTTTGATATTTTGGAATGGTTAGGGAATAATTTCGCACGAATTGCTTTTATTATCAGTATTATTTTTCATCTAGTATTTTCAGTAAGTTTCATCTAGTATTTTTATAAAGTGCTCATTTCCTCATTTTCTTTCACTATTTCTTCGTCACTTTTTTCACTTTGTTCAATGTCCATATTTTAAATACTTGATATAAATGAATTTTACAAGTATAGACAGTCGAGCCGTCATCAGCTGTCACCCCTCCGTCTCACAAATATTCGATCAGGCCACACGTGTCCTGACGCGAGTTTAACATTTATTACCCATCCCAAAAAAAGTGCACAACGCCGCTAAGGAGGTTTTTCACTTCAAAAAAAGGCGGGTACCCGTACGTATATTGTACCCGTACTTGGAGTTAGGTGTAGATGTCTAAGGGCTGCAAACTATTTCAATACCATCTGTTAGGCTGCTATTTCATAAATAAAATTTACGTCTCTTCATTCCTTCAAGGTGACAAAAAAGATATAGAAAATGTACGCAAGACAATATTGAAGCAAGTTTGTTCCCATCACATCTCTCGTAAACGGTTTTTCAATATCTGCACACAATATTCTATTTCTTGGTAAACTCGCGTACTTTCTTTGCATCGTAAATAACTTACATGTAAGCTTCTTCGCGCTACAAAGTCACGTATCAAATTTGACGTATAGTATTATTACGTGCATATGCATTCAAATTCTGAAATATTACAATGGAACTTCATTTATATTCTTTACACAGTCCGATGTAACACGGTATTGCAAAAGTTCTGGCAGATATTTATTACAGAGGTATATCTCAGCATGTATCTAGAAAAACCACCAGTTGTTAAAATATATACTGCATATAAAAAAGTATAGCTTTACACTTGTCTCACGGTGGCTCGGCCATTGACAGCATGCACACACACTCATGTCTTAACATGAGGAACATAATCATGCCGAGAACAGGAATAGAAATTCATCCTTCCAATTTCTGCTTCTCGGGAATTGAACCCGGGACTCTTGATTGGTGTAATTGCACCACACTGGTCATCAATATTATGTTTGTTATAGGTAGTTTTATAATTTACAAAGTAATGTTGGATACGAAACTAACCTTCTAGTGGAAAAAATTCAGGCAATGCTCTCGAAGTTAGATTAAACAATCGATTCGGTCTGTATCGACTGCTGTTGATAAGCCTTATCAGATGCCTAATCTTATTAATATGGATATACGAGTAGCTGGGTTTAATCAAAATAAAATGTGCTTGCATCAAAGCTCTCGGCCGTCAAAGTACTTTAGTAAAACCTTAGGGCCTATTCTTTGAAACTTCATAAATTTTCAGACCTCATTTTTGGATAAGACTGGAGAAATTCATTGAGGACTATGATATTATAATAAATACCTACATAAAAAGATCTGATTATGCCAAAAACGACTGTCTACTAGCTTTTATAAGTACTTTTAGCGTTTTATATTTGCTAGAATTGCAAAGTCTTGCTAGTTATGCTAAAACATTGCATGTATTGCAATAAGGCAAGTCGTTCAAAGATAAAGCGCACATGTCGTGTGTGGCGAAGATCCATTAATGTAGCAGTCGCGCTCCAACAAACAAATTACAGATGCGTAATTTGTTTGTTGGAGCGCGATTTGGTGGTGCGTTTGGTGGAATTTGGTCCGTGCTGGGGCGGATTAAGAATACTAACCCCAGCCCCATGTCGGGATACCAGGGTGTCGTAAGAGGCGACTAAACCCGACAACTGCTCGGTGGTAAGGTACCTTCCTGGGGCCTGGCTGGGTGGCGACCACCCTCGGGTCGGAGTCAACCGTTTAATGCCTTTGGCTTGCCTTGGCTTGCCTTGGTGTGCCTCTGGCGTGTTTCGGTTGTGAGCCTGAGATCCAGTTCTCCCTGTCCCACCCTTCCCTATCCCTATATTGCTCCGTTGATGCCTCTTGGGTTTCCGTTGGATTCAAGGCGCCTTTGCCCTGGTAGCCGTGGTGTGTCGGCGCGGGGGCCAGGAAGACCCGGTGAAACGGCTGTCCGCTGGCCGCCCGCTGGTCAGTTGGGGACCCGAACCCAGGCCTCACTGCTAACCTCTGGCCTGGGAGGCTGTCCCGCCAACCAGCGAAAAATCCCGTTGTGCGGTGCCGTGCCGGGGTAAGAGACCGGAGGGGGGCCCGGCATCTGCGCACGGGGGGGACCGGGGGCCCTTTCGTCCCCCGCGCCGGCAACCCACGTCCTGCCATCGGCTTGGCGTTAAGAAGCCTACGCCAGGGCCTGAGGGGCACCAACGGAGCAATTCCCTTCACATTCCCCACTCCTCTTTTTTTTTTACAGCAATTAACACCATGGGCAGCTCAATTAAGGAAGGTAATAGATTATCAGCGGCCATCCCCCCCACATTTACTGTGGACATGTGCAACATCAGGGGACTACATTCCAACCTGAATGCTGTCCACCAACACCTTGAGACAGCAAAGCCGGCTTTACTTTTCCTCACGGAGACGCAAATTGCACCCCCTGACGATACATCGTACCTGCACTATCCCGGTTACATCTTAGAACAAGCCTTTAGGCGTAGGGCAGGGGTATGTATGTACGTCAGGGAGGATGTCTGTTGTCGCCGTCTAAGCTGCCTTGAAGACAAGGACCTATCGGTGCTTTGGGCACGTGTAGACGCTGGGGCTAGAACCCGAATCTACGCGTGCCTCTATAGGTCCTATAGCGGAGACGCGGAGACGACTCGATTATTTGAGCACGTCCAAAAGACTTCCGACAGAGTGCTGGAACAGTGTCCCTCGGCTGAGCTGGTGGTTCTGGGTGACTTCAACGCTCACCACACAGAATGGTTGGGATCCAGAATCACCGACTTTGCTGGCAGGGCCGCTTACAACTTCTCCTTGGCATATGGGTTGACGCAGGTGGTACACACTTTCACCAGAGTACCAGATATTGAGACCCATACTGCCTCTCTGCTGGACCTTCTGCTGACCACCCATCCATCTGACTACCGGGTGACGGTTGGGGCCCCACTTGGGACTTCTGACCATTGCCTGGTAAGTTCTGCCGTACCATTGCCGCCCCCAGAAGGTTCTAGACCCAATGGGAAGCGTCAAGTCTGGCATTACGGGTCAGCGGACTGGGATGGACTCCGGGAATTCCTGGCCTCCTACCCCTGGAGGCAGCTGTGCTTCACCTCGGGTGATCCTAGCACGTGTGCGGAATCGATAGCCGATGTGATACGACAGGGCATGATTGGTTTTATTCCCAACTCTGTAGTATCCATTGGCGGGCGAAACAAGCCCTGGTTTAATGGTTCTTGCGCTAAGGCTTCTAGCCTTAAGCAAGAAGCTTTTAAAACCTGGGCTGATGCGCACACGCGCAACGACCCCGAAACGTCTAAGCTTCGGAAAAAATTCAACGCTGCCTCCCGTTCGGCAAAGAAGCAAATAGCCAAGGCGAAGTTTAGGCACGTCGGCAGAATTGGCCAGCGTCTATCAAGCTACCCTTGCGGGAGTCGAGCTTTTTGGTCGCTTGCCAAGGCTGTCGAAGGTAACTTCTGTCGGTCGTCTCTACCATCTTTACGCAAACCGGACGATACTCTGGCTCACACGGCAAAAGGGAAAGCCGATCTCCTGGGTACCCTGTTTGCTTCAAACTCGACTCTGGACGACGGAGGTGCCACACCGCCGACCATCAAGCAGTGTGAGAGCTCGATGAAGGACGTGCGTTTCACTCAAAAGGCCGTCAGACGAGCTCTGCTAGCCCTCGATGTCAAGAAGTCGAGCGGGCCGGATGATATCCCCGCGATCGTATTAAAGACGTGCGCTCCCGAGTTGGCTCCCGTCTTAACGCGCTTATTCTCGCTTTCCTACACCACTAGTAAAGTACCGTCTTCGTGGAAGGTAGCCCTAGTACACCCAATTCCAAAAAAGGGTGACCGCAGTGACCCGTCAAACTACAGGCCCATTGCGATAACCTCCCTGCTCTCTAAGGTGATGGAGCGTGTTATAAATACGCAGCTCCTTAGGTACCTCGAGAAGCACCGGTTGATCAGCGATCGTCAGTATGGCTTTCGCCAGGGCCGGTCGGCCGGTGATCTCTTGGTATACCTCACACACCGCTGGGCTGAAGCCATCGAGGGCAACGGGGAGGCTCTGGCAGTCAGCCTGGATATCGCAAAGGCCTTTGACCGGGTCTGGCACAGGGCCCTTCTCGCGAAGCTTCCATCTTACGGTCTTCCCCTGAGGCTATGCAACTGGGTGGCAAACTTTCTGTCTGAGCGGCAGATTAAGGTCGTTGTTGACGGATGCTGCTCAGATATGAAGCCCATTAATGCCGGTGTTCCCCAAGGCTCAGTGCTGTCTCCTACACTATTCATTCTGCATATCAATGACATGCTGCAACAATCACGCAGTATACATTGCTATGCAGATGATAGTACGGTGGACGCACTATACACCTGTCGAGCCAATGCCTCTAGGTCACAAGTGGAGGAAAGTAGAATCAAACTTGTGTCTGAAGTCGAGAACTCTCTGGAGCGGGTCTCGGAATGGGGTCGACTTAACCTTGTCGAGTTTAACCTCACGAAGACACAAGTTTGCGCGTTTACCGCTAAAAAAACCCCATTTGTTATAGCGCCCAAGTTCCAGGGTACCGCGCTCACCGTCGGTGAAAGTGTCGGTATCTTGGGAGTTGACATTACGAGTAAAGTGCAGTACCGGAGTCATTTGGAGCACAAAGCCAAATTGGCGTCCAAAAAGCTTGGTGTCCTCAATAGGGCGAGGCAGTACTTCACTGCGGGGCAACTCCTGACGCTGTACAAAGCCCAGGTCAGACCCCATATGGAGTACTGCTCTCATCTCTGGGCAGGAGCACCAAAATACCAGCTACACCCATTTGACTCCGTTGAAAAGCGCGCAGTCCGAATCGTCAACGACCCAAGATTGACTGACAGGCTAGAACCGCTCAGCTTGCGAAGAGACATAGGCTCGCTCTGCGTGTTCTACCGACTTTACTATGGTGAGTGCTCCGAGGAACTTTTCAAACTAATGCCTACATCACCATTCCATGATTATACCACCAGACGAAGGTTAAAGTTCCACAGGCACCATCTGGACTCGTGGCGGTCCTCCACAGTCCGCTTTGCACGCTCCTTTTTACCACGGACGTGTAGGTTATGGGACAACCTTCCAGCTGAGGCATTCCCAGTGGACTATAACATGGGGTTCTTCAAGAAAGCTGTAAAAAAAGCTCTCCTCCAAAGCCGGCAATGCTCGGGTGGCTCCCCTGGGGTTGCCCGTGTCCATAGGCGACGGTGATCGCTTAACACCACGCGGCCCGTCTGCCTTTTTGTTCGGTTTACATATAAAAAAAAAAAAAAAAAAAAAAAAAAAAGATGCAAACAGGTACTAGCACGCAAGAAAACCCTACTCTAACTTCTATACGTTACGATACGCACTACGATACGACGCTATGGTATGATTAGTATACGTTCCTACGTTTCTGTGTGCACAGTATATTAAGAGACGCATCCGTAGTAGCCGTAGTCCAACGTAATAATAATATTATAAACGCAAAAGTGTGTCTGTTTTTTGTCCTTTCTTCAAGTCGCGATGGAGTAATCTTATGGAATTATTTTTATGCGTGGAGATAGTTAGAAAACTAGACAGTGAAATAGGCTACTTTTTACGGTGGTAAGACATCTCTTTCCCATGGGATGATCCATTATGATGTATTCAAACGTGGGCAAAACCACGGGGCAGAGCTAATGTATAGTAACTGATCAAATTATCGGATAAAGTTTGTAGCAGGTCAAATTTCGTTGATGTAAAAATAACGCACAGAAATAAATTCCATATCATAAATATCATAGGAACTATTAACGTCTTTCGTTCAATTCTGTGTCCATGGAGTACTATGGGACTATAATTGATTGTAACACTTTTCGCTTTTTTGTCATTTTAAATTGCAGGAAGCGTAAATTACGGATCCTGATTAGTTGCATGTATTGGAAATATACGTATAAAGCTAAGCAAGCATGTAGCGTGCGGTAAAGATACATACGTAAAAGTAGCAGTCGCGCCCCAACAAACAAATTACTGATGCAAACAAGTACCATCACGCAAGAAAACCCTACCTTAAGTGCTTTACGCTACGATACGTACTACGATACGACGCTACGGCATTCTAACTTTACGTGCATACGTTTTTTATGCAGTTGTGTATTGTGTAATTTAACGGTTCAAAAAAGATAGCTCTGTCGCTAAAATCTGTTAAGAACAAAGGGCTTATTTACATTTCAAGGTAATTTATGGTAAGAATAACGATTGTCTCTAGAAACAAATCAAATGTGAAAATCACAATGTTTTTTCCTGAAACATTACTGGGCATTTGTTTTCTTACCCCTACTTACATTAAAAATAGTAAGAATATTCGTATTTCAAATAATGCACTATATAACTGCGACAATATCAAATACATATATCGAATTCATAACCTCCTTTTTTAGTCTGAAAGACAACCTGTCTGTGTACAAAAACACCTTAACTATGAAATTGTTAAGTTGTTTTTAGAGAATAATCGAGTTTCAAAATATCCTAGTGGCGGCATATATCTTTTTTTTTAATTGAAAATCGACTGTACGAGATTCGAAAGCTAAAATACGAATTTTTTATCTGGTTCCGTACGAAGAAAAACATAAAAAGTTTGGCAGGTAGATTATTTTCACATTTGTATCTTTTAATTACAGAAGGATTAAATGAAATGAAATCCTACTAAGTTCAAGAAAAATAATTAAGGAAGTAAAACAAGTAGCCTGTAGGTCGCAAGCACAGCGTGCGGTTTAGATACATTAATGTAGCAGCTGAACGCCAACAAAAATTTTCGGATGCAAAGACGTACTAGCAAGCGGCAGCCCTAAAAACCCTGAGTTTCTTATACGTTTCTTTTACGCCTCTACATTATATACTGAAATTTAAACCAATTTAACATTATGCTCGAAGAAATAACGGCAAATGAACTGACCGATTTAAAATGCGTTAACCTCTACTTAGTAAAAGGCATAAAAGAGGGCTAAACACCATGGTCGTAAATGGGCACCTTACGTATTTACGTATTGATGCCTTCTACAGATAATTTGAAGCTTTATATCGCATTGATTTCAATGCGATATCCTTTTAGCAACCCACTTTTGCGGGCACGGTCTTCTTAAAATAAAGGAGGCCTAACGCTTACACCATGCTGTTCCAATGCGGGTTTCTATATGAAATCGACAACCGTTTTCTTCAGCTGATCATAAATTCGTATCGATTTCGGTATAATCTTTGCGATTCGATTATAATTCCGTTGCCAAATTCGACTATGTTCGTTTTATTTAAGGCCTACGATTGGCAATTAATGTCAACATTTGATATTTTAGGTATAGCCAATTCGTTAGTTTGTAAGATTATTCCTACTTTTCACCTGGTTTTCAGACGACTACTGATTAAAACGATTCGATTACTAAGAGTGGTTTCAAACTAGCGTATTGGGAGTTTTGGCGGGAAGTCGAAAAAGACGTATTGCGCTCTTGTTTTATTTTCATTTTCTTGGTTTATTTTTGAGTTATATCGGATAAAGTTGATGGCATTTTGTTTGATATTGGTTAATTACAGTGCACGAGTGTTTGTGAAATAGAATAACAGTACTAAAATATGTTTTTTCTGCTTGCATCCAAAATTCCATCGGACAAGTTCTAGTAAAGTAGCCATCGCTTTACTTGAATGTTGGACTGACTTGACTGACTGATTACTTACGACTTACTGACTTTGTTATTATTTCGTCGTTTCATTGAAACTGGCAAAAAATTTAAAAATTATACTTGACGCTGGCAGTATGCATAGAGTTTGCGATGCCATAATTGAAAAAAAAAACTAGCGCATTTTTCCGGGCTTATGCGGTGTTTTTGAAAAACGCGCTTACATTTGTGCTTCTTTTTATACCGCAATATATCAAATCTCGCTGTTACGCGCGTACATGCGTTACAAAACAATGAACAAACGACCGTATAGGTATGTACCGAAAAATACGCCAGATTGAAACCGCTCTTACGTTTCTAAAAGCGTCTTCCTACAAAATGAGCATAAGAACTAAGAAGTCGTGTGTAATGAGTCTGTCGTGGTGTGCCACAATAAATCGTATCGTGTCGTGCGTTGTGGAACGCCCTCGTGCTTGCCCTGTCAATTTTGCTCCACCCAAGTCTTTCCACCCGGTAATTCGATAAACGTTATTGTTATTGACAGTCAAACAATGGCGATTGTTTAGAACGACTTTACGTGAAATATTTACATTGAATTTTACATTCCCTTCAATGATAAATGCAGGTCAAGCCGAGGTCGACCCGATAAGGTACCCGCGTCACGGTTCCACGATATTATAAATGTAGATACAGCACGGTCATTATTAATCTGGACTTTGTATGAATCAGAGCCGATATTCAATTTGTCATAATTTATGTATTTATATGTTTCGTAAATATGCGGTATCTGTGGAACAATGAATTATGTGTTGTGGTGTATTACGAACAAATGAGTTTAGCGTTCTCATTAGGGTGGTTATCAGGCTATTAGGACATTGATCAAAGGGTTACTTAGTGTTAGCATTATGTCGTATTCATGAGCACTGATCCGTAGTTATATAATTTTGCTTATACAACCTACATAATGCTGAGAATTATAAATAATTCTAAAGTATACCATTACTATTGAAGCGCAGACAGTTAGACAACAAATACATTATCAACGATGATATTTATTAGTTAGAGTTATGTGGTAGTCCCTGTAGCTTCGGAATTAAGAATAGAGCTACGGTATCGCCCTGCCTGATCGTAAGAGGCGACTAAAAAGGGGCTTCCGGGGTTGTGGGCGGTGAGAGTGGGAGCTAGATCCGTCTAGCCAGCAGCCCCGGGAAGGACGGAAGAATCGGAAGATGCAGGAGAGCTCACCTGCTGCACCTTCCGATTCTTACGGCCCCAGAACGGGCCCGAAGATGGGTCCTTTCTGGGGCGTCGCGTGTGGAGGACACCGGTGCGTTCCACTGGAGATCTCGGAGGCCTCCCCAAGCGTACAGGCAGGTCACCGAAGTGGTTTTATTGCGGTACTAATCCCATATGGTTGTGTATCCTTCCGGTATCCTCTCTCAAGATGCCGGGTACCTTTGGAAGGTCCCCCCCCCCCGCCCCCGATACAAAAAGGGTTCTGGACGCGGTTGAATGTAGATGTTCATTGGCTATGGTGACGAGTATACAACATGTGGCTTGCATGCTCTTTCTTCAATAAAAAACCTTAACTATACTATATTTTTCTATACAAACTTGTTAAGAAGACTCGATGGAAACACCAAACCAAGAGATAAAGAAAAGCGAGACGTAGCTCAGTACATTTTCCCCACAAAATATCAAAATATATACGAAATTATATTAGGAACGTAGTAATTTAATTAGAAGGGACGTGATCCATTACTGGTATTTTATGCACGGACGCATGCTAAAAGCTAAATGCAAGTTAAGGGCGTGCGATAAATATTTCATGTGGGGTAAGTCGGTCTTACAGTCGTAATATGAAGGACCCCGAAGGGCTAGCATGAACGCTATCGAATAATGAAAGGAAAAAAATACTTTTTATGAAATTTGGCTACTGATATTCTGAAAGCAATTTAAAGTAGATAAACGTTTAACGTCACGTCATAGCGCCATAGTATAGTAGATCCATAGTACCCACGACACAGGGCATCACACAGACAGATGCACAAACACCCGGACCGAGAACAGAAATTTTAAACTCTTTTTCAAATTTCTGCTTCGCCGGGAATCAAATCCGGACACTCCGATCGGCAGTACGGTATGTACATAACGCCACACGGTCGTCAACGATGATTATAAATTTCTGTTCTTTTTCTTGGTGTTTGTCTGTTTGTGTTCAAGTGTTTATTAATGGTACCCCACGACACGGAATCGTAGTATAGGGTTAAGGGTATAAAACGTTATTTTAAACATTAGCTCAGAAATTGATTAGACAGTATAATAAAGCATTTTAGACCACACTTACATAAGGCGACCATTAGAATCTTAAGTATCAGCGCAACTGCATACGATCACAGTCAAGGCAGTCTTGCTTAAGGTTGTGTGTAGATGAGCTGCAATGACCACATAACACAACGTGGCCTACATACATCGTACAAATCGTCTAGGGAGCGATATTTCGACACGTTACACTAACGTGCTAGACCCAGGGGGTTATATGACAGGTTGGCGCGACGTGTAACATGGCTCTACTAATTTCGCAAACTCGCTGCATTTGCCTGCCTCAATCCCTTACCCGGATTAGATACTTTGGGCGGTTAACAATGAAATCAATTTATTTATGTTGAATAGGCCCCCGTTTCCAGTTTATCTTTTTACTACACAACTCAAGATCCCTCGGCAAATTTGCGTTGCGTGCCTTTTTGTGTCGGATCTTGCGAAATTGATTTCGACGTACGTTTGGAATGGGATTGGAATGTTAAACACAACTATGATTGGTACCTATTTCTTTTGTTTTGTAAAATGGAAAATTATTTTTGAGCATATACTTTTATTTGCATAACTGTATCTTGTTCATTATAAAACATAGCTAAGAACACTCCCGACTAATTAACCTTTCAAACAAAGAAAACAAAATCAAAATCGGTTAATCCGTTTGGGAGCTACGATGCGACGAACAGCCACACACACACACACACACACACACACACACACACACACAGAGAGAGAGAGAGAGAGAGAGAGAGAGAGACACGTTTTTGCATCGGGTTTTACAAATGAACGCATTTATTTTAACCACCGGTTCATTTCATACTTTATATCCATTTTTTTTTTTTTTTTTCAACCTTTTTTTTTATGTTCCACTGCTGGGCACAGGTCTCCTCTCACAAGTGAAAGAGATTTAGGCCATAATCCACCACGCTGGCCAAGTGCGGATTGGTGGACGTCATGCTTTCGAGAAATTATGAATTTCTCTCAGGCATGCACGGCGATGGAGAACATCGTAATTAATTAAATATCACGATATTTTCCATCACCGTGGATTATATCCATATGTACTTTAAAATTTATTATTTTTCAATTCGTCCATCATTGCAGTAATTACATTGTATGGTTCGATTGAGTATCATTGCCGCACTTATTTCTGGCATGGGGTTTTCTACTCTGATTTGGTGGAAAAGTCTGGACAGCAATCGGGCCCGAGACGGCTTATCTTATATTAGCTATATTCCACTGCGTGAATTGCTTTCTGAGAGAGTTGGATCAAGTCAGAGGTAATTTACGAATAGAAGAAGGTTCCATATTAATTGTATGAAGCTAAAAACCCGTAAGACAAGTAGGAACAAAAATAATAAAATAAAGATTACCGCAAAAAGCGGCATAAGACGCAAAGCTGACAAATACCCTCTTACTTAACTTTAAACCCTAAGTTAAGAGTTCGTTCTTGTTTCTTCTTTACTCTTTATTATAGCGTATTGTGTGTCGTGTTCTGTTGCCAATTAGCCGTACTCCAAAGCAGACACGAGCAGGCGATATATATCAACTATCAACTTATTTCTGTGATATATTGCCGCTAACGATGGCTGGTGTGCTTTTGTAGCTAGGTTGACTTACTATAACTTACTAAACCTACGAAAGCATCTAGTTCTCACTCTCAAAGACAAAGACAAAGACTTTTATTTGCACAAATATGGGTGTTTACAAAAGGTGTTTTTATTTATTTTGTTTGCCATATTTACCTTCACGAGGTATGCAAATATTACAATAGTTAAACTCAGTAATAAATACTCTCAGTGGTATGTTAAAACTTGCGCGCATCCCTTGTTTACTTACTCGTACTTATGTTCAATTCCAGCCGAAGTTAGATACCAAATTTTAACCATAAGTATCTTATGAATTTTTCCGAAAATCTAATTAGATATAAGCATGTTATTTACTTGCAGTTTTCTTTAATATAACCTAACTTTATTTCTTTTCTTACAGGTAATAAATCTGCATTTTCGTCGTGTTAAGAGATCATCGTTTAATAAGAAATTTTTAGAAAGTTAATTCATTGTAAGTATGACTACATACTTGATTTTATGTTTGAGCTAAGGCTTTGAAATAATTAAGTACCTAGTACTTAATACGCACCTTGATGAATACTACTTTCTGTTTAAGAATGAAGTACTCTTCAGACGGAAATCTTCGAACAACTTTGTATCGGTTGTAATAAACCAACTGATGGTATATCAGATAAATATCTACGTATCTACCAAGCATATTTATTTAAAGACTTACAAGATAAATACATCCTCATTCAAAACAGTGTTCGTAAGTTTTCCTATCTTCAATTGATAAGTTTGGTACTCAATTAATTAACACGAACCTATTAATGTAAAGTAAATTATACGTAAACGTGTCCTATATTTCTCTTAAGATATGATAATGGTACTTAGAAATATCATTTCTCGCTTCAAAGGGAGTAAGTAAGATAAGGTCTCAACGTTATCAAAGCGATTACGAGATCCTACGATCCTCTAATCTTTTATTTATGTCCTTGTTTACTAGGAGACACCTAATATCATCATTTACTGCCCTTAGTATCTGTTGTATATTATCTACGAGCATCCTTCCCATTTCCAAGGAGTTTCGCAGTAATATTATATTGCGGGTGACGTAGTTTAGAACTCCAATCGATTGCCATTCTGAATTTCATATTGTGTACCTATATTCTTACTGCCAACTAACATGATTTTTTTCAGCATTTTTAAGAAAACCAGCCAAAACAATCTTAATGGGGATATTTTGCAAATAATAAATGTTAGGTTTGGAGTGAAGAAGCGGGTTGGCCACTAACCCGCATCTCCACCAACTTGCAATGGAGCAGCGTGGTGGAGTAAGCTCCAGGCCTCCCCAATAATGGGGAGAGACCCGTGCCCAGCAGTGGGACGCAAAAAGGGTTGCAGCCAAATGTTAGGTATATCGAATTAAAAGATACCGTGTGTCATTGCAAGTATCTTCAGTATTTAATGCTAAGTAATTTATTTGCTGTCAATTTAAAATATTGTCTGAATAAGCGACCCATGGATCGATTAACAGTAGTCATTGAGTTTACATTTTTACACTAAGATGTTCATAAAATAATAAAGTTTAACAAAATTCCAGAAACATTTGCTTGTTTGCTATTTTTGGTTACTTGTTGCTGCCAACGCAATTAAGACAATCAGACATAAAACACTGATATTACGTGGTTCTTATTACTACTGCGCTAATTGTCGTTAAATTAAATCTCTTAAATGAATTATTGCTTAGCGAACGCCTAACTAACTAACTGTAAGAATGGCTTATAACATTTTTTTTAAAGTAATTACTTGTTACGTCTTCCTTCGTCAACAGTAAAAAGCTAGTGAGATATTTTTTGCTGTCAAATTAGTAACATGGCTTTAAAATTTTTGTTACAACGGAACGTAGCTAACGCTACTTATATTAAATAAATAAAAAAACCCACTGTATAAAGATCTAAACATTTGAAAGTTTCATGTAGGTAAGTCGTGGTTATGTATCATATTCTATCGAAGTGAATAATTAGATCTTTTTAAGTACTAAGAGAACCGATGAATAAATACGGACGTACGAGAATGAATAGATACATATACATATATTATAGCAAAACAACAACATTCACTATTTTACAAATACGTAGGTACTTATTTGTAGTAGATAAATCTGAAGTGATAATTAAAATAGATATTTTTCAACACACACAAAATCATTTAAGCACAATATAATAAGGAATAATATTGTGTCACAAATACTAAAAACCTGACGGTATTGTAGGCGTGTACTGGTGTACAATAATGTATTTATTAATACATAAAGTACACATTGTACAGTGCCAAATATGAGGGCGCATTCTTAAAAGAAGTACCTAGGTATTGTTTGAATATTCTTTCAAAGTTAAGAATTTGATATACTTAAGTGGTAAATAAGTAATAAAGGATTTAATACAGAAAAGGATCAAATGAGCAACTTAGAAGTATTAAAGCATAAAAGATCACCATATACAGAAGATTATTGGCTGCAACCCTTTTTGCGTCCCACTGCTGGGCACCCATTATTGGGGAGGCCTGGAGCTTACTCCACCACGCTGTTCCAATGCGGGTTGGTGGAGATTATTACTTCCATGATAATTCGAGTGCTATATCTACTACTGGCGGCCGCCCGCAACATCGTCCGCGTGGACTTTGGTAGGTATTAGTCATAGCATGATGGTATATAGCCTAGAGCCATCCTCGAATGGACTATCCAACACAAAAATTTGTTTTCAATTCAAACCAAATGTTTCTGAGTAAATGTTTCTGATAATATTAGTATGGATATAATAATTTAAATAATTCAATAAATTTTAGAGCTACTGTTTGATTTTTCAAACACTTTCCTTGAGTATTTGAACACGGTCCATATATTTGGTCTTGTGATGACCGAAAAGTTTGAAGCGGTGAATAAACGTTGGCATCGATTTCCAATGCGTCTGGAATCCTCCTATATTCGAAATGCATCGCGTCATTGAACAAGTCCACTCCAATCCACTCACGTACGAACAAACTGGCAGGTTTTACGTGTCATGTGCTAGTACCAGGAACTAGGACACAGGCGCAAGTTCAAATTAGTTAAAAGTGGATAGAAGGCGATTCTCTCTACTCGTTGATCAACTTTACTGCGGGCCTAGTCACCATCTCCAAGTAAAGTGTTGATTAGTTACGCCCCAAGTAAAGTTACCTAATTGGCAAGTAAAAGCTATGAGTACGGATCATTTTATCATATGATTAGTG
Source organism: Pyrgus malvae (assembly GCA_911387765.1). Taxonomy (NCBI): domain Eukaryota; kingdom Metazoa; phylum Arthropoda; class Insecta; order Lepidoptera; family Hesperiidae; genus Pyrgus; species Pyrgus malvae. The sequence continues at coordinate 11,588,473 of OU426958.1, forward strand.
CTACTCGAACATGGTGAAATTGAAATTGAAGTTACGGGTGACTTTAACCGACAGTTAGCGTACTTGTCACTTTACTTGACGGTGGTGAAAGAGGCCCTTTGTTAGGCCTTAAGCTTGTTGCCCTATGCCCTTCAATTATACTATATTTGAGCCAACTATACAGTCTTACTTTTCTAATTTCCTATAAGAAAGACATGAGAGTAATCTACGAACCTAAACAAAGCGTTTAAAGTGTGAGATGGGTGACTGCTGGTAGCAAACATATCTAGCGTGTTTTTCACTGCTTCGGAGAACACTTCGGTTGTTATCTATCGATATCGATGTGAGGTTTCTAACCTTGTTTGGAAACATCCCAAAGCGGACACTATACCGGAGATTTGGGTAAGTAGGATAGGGATACTAACCCACATTGGCGCAGCATAGCAGAGCCGGTCCCAGCAGTAGGACGCAAAAAGGGTTGCAGCCATATTTCAGACTGCAATGCGACAGGTTTGACTCCGCAATATTTTTTGAATAACCCATCTAGTAACAGATTTTCTCAATGGATCTTTCAATCAATGTTTGGATTCAAATTTGTAGCTTTGCCGTTCCAAAATTGAGTTGCCTAAGTCCTTGTCGAACGAATAACGGTTGGCTCTACGTAAAGATCACATTTTGCCTGTGTTTGTATGATTTCCCTACGATAACAACTACAAACGTTCACATAAATGTTAATACATTTCTCTTATATTGCGTATTTATTTAAATTCAAATTATTTATTTGCAAGAACATAGTAAAGTTATAATATAGGTCTTAAACATTAATATACCAGCTCCATATGTTCTACGCTAACGGGTGTGCAAAACATCTAATTCACTCCTACTATAAATAATTATTTAAATCATTCTGCAACATACTATTTTGTCAATTGAACACACAATATTCACTCCATTATCAGCACAATAATCCAATTCAACGCTAAAAGATATTGTTAAAATGTTAAAACATTTACATATATTTGATTATTCTTACATTGCAATATTTTTTTTATTTGTCAAACCATTTAATAGATAATTTTAATTATGTATTATTTTACAAGATTGTTTATATCAAATTCATGATGCATTTAATGTTAATTTTTTAAACCAAAGATTATTAATGTAAGCAGTGAATGATCATATTATTTACATATTTTTATAATATGTTATAACCTGTTTTTACATATTGATCTTATGAAGCGTATTATGCCGCCTACTACATTCTCTTCTTCGCCCAAAGGTAGACTGGCAGATAATACTTTAAGCATAAAGTCCGCCTTTAATACCAAGACAAGTGGTGTAATAAAGTGTTAAATAAATAAATGATCCAGGCTTCATACTCCATACTTGGCATTGAGCTCTAGTTCTCCTTAAGTTCTAAATGCATCGCGCCATTTCACAAGTCCTCTCCAATCCAGTCACGTAGGGACAAATAGACAGACGGACCTGAAGTGTCACGTGCTAGGACAGTTTGTCCCCAACTACAATATCGTTAAAGGTCATCGATCAAACTACACTGAGTGAGTATTCACTCCTACTTTGTGAATTCTTATTGTACACTGAGAAATAATTCTTTTTGTACACTGAGAGGAAAAAACCTCCTTGTAGCATTGCCGTTCCCATATTTTAGTTGACAAAGACCTTAAAATCGAATAAATTGCAGCCGTATGCTAGAGCACACGGTAATATATTTCCATTAACGAATTCAAAAAAATTATTTTCTACTTAAGGAATCTAATAAATATTCTATATTCATTGCATGGATTTGCTTCATATTTTTTTTTTTTACGTCATGCTTTCGAGAAATTATGAATTTCTCTCAGGCATGCACGGCAATGGAGAACATCGTAATCAATGAAATATCACGATATTTTCCATCACCGTGGAGCAGCGATAAATTCGCACATTACAAATTTCTTTGTCAGAGGTGCGAGCCGAGGATTTGAACCTGGGATCGGTCGCGTCGAAGACCCCGGTTTTCTACCACTCGGCCATCGCTGCTCGCTTCATTTACTGTCTCCAATTTCCCGTAGCTTGTTATGCTATGTAGCAGCAAATATACTGAAAACAAAAATGAATCAGTGAATAAACGTGGAAAGTATTCGCATTAGTTTTCAATTCGTCCGGCATACTCTCACCTTCATAATTCATCGCATAATTGATTAAGTCCTCTCTAATCCACTAACGTATAAACGAATGAAGGGACAGTAGGGATAATATATCAAGTGCTAGGTGCTAGGATACTTTATTCGCTACTTTAATGTACCCACTAGGACAGATAAAGAAAATAGCTAATGAAACTTTAGAAAATTTCTCTCCTCTTTTTTGAATCCCCTAGAAATTTTGTACCCCAGAAACTTGACTGCAACGCACTGAATTCCAAACCGCGCCGTTTTATTAAATAACCTACTTGCAAAGAGAATTTCTCAGTCGGTCTTTCAATCACTATTTGGAAGCAAATTTTGTAGCTTTGCCGTCCTAAATTGAGTTACCAAAGTCCTCTTAACTCAAACAAATTGCGGTTTGCCCTACCTTCCGGTAACATCTTCCTAGTAACGGAATTTAAACATTTCTAGTTTTAAATCAAATAAACATACTATACCTACTTCAGTTGGTTGCGTTTACTTCGTTTTTATGATTCTCCGTACCGTAGCTCCCATAGTCAGCCACGGCAGTATTTATACCATGGTTCCGAGAAACATTCCTTTGACACACGGACTCTGTTCAAGCGTGACACCACAAACTTAACTTCTAACTCTTACGCGTCGTTCTCTAATACCCCTACAACGAACTTCGTATCCGTATTAGCAATTTCAAACAGAATAAACCGCAATGGACACTTGGAGCGAAAAGCGTTTATGTAGTTATGAAAACAGTTGAAATTAATGTAGGTACATTTGAATCGAAACTTTGTATGGACTTTGTGTTAAATGTAAATATAAACTCACTTATAATGTTAAAACGCATTGTAGATGGTATCAGTGAATCGACTCTGTTTTAAATAGGTTTCGTATTATACTAACATTTTGTTTAACAATGGTACCGCCAACATGTGTTTCGTCAGCTGGAACCCCCGATATTACCATACAGTTACTGTCTAAAACCTTTTTAAAGTTTGACATGACAATGATGTGTTAACATTATTACAATGCACCGTTAAGGCAAAATGGGAAGTGAAGGCTATCTTTGTATTCACGAACATCGTGTCTCATCATGTCTACTTCGGCGAAGCCACTCGCCTACTTAACGCGCTGTTATACCTATTGTTTTCTTCCAAGAAAAAATGATTAAGTGAAAATGAATTGATTTCATTACATAGTCAGTATGGACACCTATTAACCTCGGCTTTGTGCCCTCCATTTTTCCTTATGCCTATGTGGGCCAAATGGTCAATACACGAATTTTGACCAGATGTGGATTTCTGAAGTTAGGACTGGTAGAGTTATGACTTGTAGAGCTACCTACATTTCACACTCATAGCCCCACAGTAGGGTAGATACACTCTGTGTCGTGGGTACCATGGACACACACAAAGACAGAAAAACAAACATTCAGACGGTGACAGTTAGTACAGACAGACAGACAGTTTATATTTCGCCGGAAATCGAACCCAAAACCCTTCGGTTGGCGGTCCGGCATGGTAACCATTACGCCACGCAGGTCGTCATGTAGAGTTCGAAACTTGGCTCTATGGTAACGTTTAACAGTGCTGGTGATAGTTGGTCTCGTCTTGACAACATTTTATATTAAATAGTTTTTGATGGGGCTTATTAATACAAAATGTTTAAATATTAAAATTCGTATGGCGCAGAGAAATCAAAATGAAAATATACACGACAATACTTAATAGTGAACATTTATACGAGACGAGTAGTATAGCCACGTACTATTAGTGGTGTATGAGATTGTAACGCTTAATATAATATTATACAAATCCCAATTTATACCAGTCTCAATTAACTTATCGTATAAGAGTACCAAGTGTAATCAAGATTGTTTTTTTAATCATCTAATAATGAGTTGAAATTAAGACATGATATTGCACTTTTTTCCTTTTTCTGTTCGCTTAAAAAAAACATATGTGCCTTATTTCTATGCGCTTTTATTTATAAAATGCGGCTAGAATCGTGTGTGCCTGTCCTTAACCCGTCACTGCGGGACAAGTCGATAAGTTATTCATTCGACCACGATTGCGCTTAGTCACAAGTTAAAAAGAACGAGTTGCCTTTGGGAATTTTAACTGATAAATCTTCCATCTCTTTCATCAGTTTCAATGGGCCGAAAATGGGACACGCTTCACTTTACTGTTATCTAAGTTCAAAAGCTTTGTCAAGATACTTTTTTTATTTGAAAGGCTTAACTACAATAGAAGGGTTATTAGTTTCCATAGGCATTTAATTCCGTAAATAGGACGAGGATTACTTTGTGATAAGTAGTTATTAAGTTAACTTTTAAAAAATGTCACGTACTTACCGATAAAAATTAGGATTAGTCTAACGCAGCGAAATATCCGGGTGTAAGATGGGATGTGTGACAGGAAATTGTACATTTTATACACATTGCTGTACTTTAAACGACAAGTTTTTTTTTTCAATTATGGCTTCGCAAACTCTGTGCATACTGCCAGCGTCAAGTATAAATTTATGCATCAATTTTTTCAATTTTTTGCCAGTTTCAATGAACGAAGTAATATTTCAATGGACGAAGTAACAACAAAGTCAGTAAGTAAGTCGTCAGTAATCAGTCAGTCTAGTTAGTCCAACATTCTAGTAAAGCGATGGCTACTTTACTAGAACGTGTCCGATGTAATTTTGGAGGCAAGCAGAAAAAACATATTTTAGCACTGTTATTCTATTTCACAAACACTCGTACACTGTAATTAACCTATATCAAACAAAATGCCATCAACTTTATCCGATATAACTCAAAAATACACAAAGAAAATGAAAATAAAACAAGAGCACAATAAGTCTTTTCCGACTTCCCGCCAAAACTCCAACGACAAGTTAAGTGAGCAGTTCCAGTTATTGATAGACAGCTATCACTATATCTCGTCGAATGTCTTACGAGCGTTTTGGAAACATCTGAAAGTCGGCTGGCTTCTATCACGCATCTCCATCCGCACTGGAGCAGCATGGTGCGGTAAGCTCTAGGCGTTACTGATTATGGGAAGAGACCCGTGGTTAGTAACAAGACGTAGGACGTATACTAATATATTTGTTCCCAGCAAAAATATGTGGACTAATTCGGGAATGCTCATTGAATTTTACTGTTTAATACCTGTTTATTCTGTTTATATTTATACAAAAACATAAACACATCGTTCTAATCGCCGACTTTTTCTAAATAATGTGCCCATTTAAGGTACTTGTTTCAATTCCTATGCTTAAGAGTGTGCTGTGAATTTGCTAAATAAACCCCTTCTCTTTCGGTAAAGTTTATGGAGCTTCATATTACTAAGCATTTTACCTGTTAAGATACCTATCTTTTTCACTACTCCCCTTATACTCCTTATAGATAATATCATTTTCTTTAATCGTTTACCTACATTTTGACTCCATTTAGTGTTGTGAATCAGACATTGCAAAACTGATCATATTCTTTCTTAAAATTAAATTCTGTTTTAAAGTAAGCCTAGCAAAGCCACGAATGCTGTATCCGTAAAATTGTTATTAAATGGTTTTATTTAACGTACTCTGTTTATTTGTTAATTTATTTATTTATGTGTTTAAATTTTTCAATGTTTTAGATGAAAATCGTACGTATGTCTCGTATATATCTTCAATTTTTTTTTAATTTAAAGCATTATTTTAGCTTGCCGATTAATGTCACGTATGCTTAAATTTAAATGGAGAATTTTTATTCACTAATTTTTCTTCTCCGTACGTGTAAGCCTAAGCGTACTTGATGATGGATGAAGACAGTCAGTTAATGATCAATATCCAAGATGATACGGATAAAAAAAGTTTTTTTCCATTCTCGTTCCTCGTAACAGATGAGACACGTCCCTTAAACAGCTCGAAGTCGTTGTCGTGTCGGGACTGAATGCTTTTTAATGGGCTCAGTGCATATTAAATAAATTATTGCTTGCATGCCACTCCATAAATAGTTGTGGTGCGCGTAGGTTGACATTCGAAAAGATAATTAATTTGCTTAGTACGATGGAATATGTATTTCTCTTTTCCAGTTAATAGCAATTCATCTGTAGAGTTCCTTTCAGTTTTTTTACTTACGCAGCATAACTTAAGGGAAGTTAAGCGTTGAAGCGTTCTTTAGAATGAAGTAAATATGTACACAGTTGATTCGATAACGATATTATATAAAATAAAATGACACATTTTGTTAAATCTGTTGTCATCTTATTGAGAAAGAAAAATTCTCAGGCTCTGCGGGACATGAATCTTCAGGTATCTACATGTTACCTAGTCTATTTTGGAGAAGTAAACGATAGAAAATGAAGAAGTTATTCGAAGGCATCAGAGCCGGAATTTTCATTGTTCATAAATATAATTTCTTGGCTTTTGATTTTATTTTACAGCATTTTATTACGTTTTATCTACCTCAAGTTATATAAAATAATTACCTATTAATTTAAGTAAAAATAACAATTTGTACTTACATTTATAGGTAATTATGTACATACCACAGAACAAACAAACGTAAACAATAATAATAATTTTATTATAATGTCCAAAATATTTATTCATGTTCTAAAAAACCTACTAACATGGTAGGTAATATTCTATTTATTTAAAATGGGCAACAACACTATACTATCTGTATAAACGATGTTTCACATATATTACACTCATAGTCCCACAGTAGGGTAGATGTACCCTATGTCGTGGATACCATGGACACACATTGGCAGAAACACAAACAACCAGACTGAGAACAGAACTTTAAACTCATCATTCAAAATTCTTCTTTGGCGGGAATCGAACCCGGGACCCTTCGATTGGCAATCCGGCATGATAACCATTGCGCCACGCAGGTCGTCGTTTGTTATCTTTAAACCTTTTACGGCGTTATGAGCAGGTGTAACACCGTTACATTTTATCAAAATAATATACTGATTAATCTTGCGTTCCTGCTTCGGTGACCACAATGACATTATCAGTTAACTAACTAAGTAACATCTGTTAAGGAACAATGCTTGTTCAACTGATTTAATTGATTGTTCAAAAGGAATCTATTAATTTATTGTCTATATTAAATTTTAAAACAATACTGCAATACCTTGTGTTTTTAAATTATGTTCACTTAGTTTAGATTTATTTCGTCTTAGAAATAAAATTATTATTTATTCTATTTGGAACTTTTTGTTTTTCTTTTGCCCATTGAAAAAAATATTTATATTAAAGGTTGTAAACATAAATGAGTTAAAATAGTAACTTTTTAGTTTATTCTTGTATGCCAAAGTAGAATAAAGCTTAGGTTTACTCGTGTATGACGTAGTTATGAAGTGCTGCTAAGCTTTTTTAGTAAAACAAAATTGCAGCCTACGAATTTGAATAAATCTCTTATAAAAGTAAGGGCGGTTTCAAACCAGCGCATGTACGGTTAGTTCAACAAACGCGTCGCGCTTACTCGCGCGGTACTTTTTGCACTTCAAAAAACGGCAAATTGTTTGTAAAGTAGGTTTACGATCGAGATGTTTACGTGATAACGTCCGCACGAGAAAATCTCCATTCGTTTGTATGCCGCTAGAGTGAGAGAGACGGAAGATCGGTCCACTCACTCGAACGCTATGCCAGCCTCCGCTCGTGAGGATTCCGCGTGACAAGTTTCACGGAATGACTGGCAGCGCTCGAGATGAGACGGGAGATCGGTCCGTCTCTCTCTCGTTATACCTGCGATCGCGCTCGTGAGGTTTTGGTGTGACACAAGTTTCTGAACATGTCACCCGACTAAAACGATTTTAAAGACGTTATCACGTCAAAAACTGTCTCTCAAATAAAATAAATTTGTATAAAAAGCACAAACTTGGGTTAAATTTAATTTAAGTAGCTAAAGTGATAATAATGTAAAATTATTTAAGTATACTGTATATTTTATTGTTTACTGTACATAATTAGTTTATAATTTAACTTGTAATTATATAACTTTTATAATAAAATTTGTACACCCTAAAGGGTAAATATGGCGATCTAAATATTTTTGTAAAACCTTTTTTGCTACCCATATTTGTGCAAATAAACGTCACGTCACGTCAAAAACTAAACGTGCGTACAAATACTTATACCGATGTATGCGCTCTAACGGGTAAAGGGTGGCGTCTGCTGCAGGTGCTACAAGCTAATAAGCTCGTACGAGTTTAAACGTGTAGTAAAAGCTCACCAATTTGCGCCTGCACGCGCTTTCATTTACAAGTTTTCACGAACGCGTGTCTGAAACAGCTCTAACAGTATAGGTTGAAGCATTGACTTACACATTCAACAAGTAATAAATGCTCGCACTACTCACGCCGCATAGCTGTTGATGATGCTCAACTAGTTACGGACCTGAACGAGGTCCTTCTACATGAGCCGTCGCGGGCGGTCGCTAGGAGGCGCGCACGGAGTCCCTTTAGTTTCGGGATTAAGAATAGAGCTACGGTATCCGCTGCCTTATCGTAAGAGGCGGCCAAAAGGGGGCTTCCAGGGTTGTTGACGGTGAGAGCGGGAGCTTGACCCGTCCAGCCAGTAGCATCGGGAAGGACGGCGCCGCGGCGGTGTGGGCGTGGCCTCATGCCTCTGTGAGCGCCTGAGGGTACAGGAGAGCGCATATGCTCACCCGAAGATGGGCCCATTCTGGGGCGCCACGCACCGGTGCGTTCCAATGGAGATCGCTGAGTTTCCCCAAGCGAAGAGGCAGGCCACTCTGGTTTTTAGTGCGGTACAAATCCCACATAACCCGGTATCCTTTCCCAAGGTCCTGGGTACCTTTTGATACCCAGTTATATCGTTATATAATAAAAAATAAATGCTTCTTAATAATAAAGGCCTCTTTCACCACCTTCAAATAAGTGATAAGTACGCTAAATACGCTAAATTCACCCGTAACTTCAATTTCAATTTGACGATGTTCGAGTAGCATTTATCATATAATAAACTGACCCGTACTCATAGCTTTTACTTACCAATTAATTTTACTTGGGACGTAACTAATCAACACTTTACTTGGAGATGGTGAATGAGGCCCTAAGTCTATTGTAATATAACATATGATTGAGATTGTTCATCTCTTATATATATTACATAGTACTGTTAGAGTACTTAATTCAATTTAATGCTCGGTTGTTTATCTAATGCGAGATCCTAATCGTAACTTGATTTCAAACGGTTCAGTAATTGATTAAATTATAAGTGTGTAACTTGCGTGGGTACAAATAATACTTGATGTCGTACAGTTTTCTGCAGATATTTGTAGAGGCTCTTTACCGCTATGCGACCAACGTATTTAGTTTAGTTATCGTATTTAGTCAAAAGCGTAGGTAGTAGAACTAGCATTGCGGCCGGGAAATTACCACCGCATTTATTTCTGCCGCGATAGTGATACATTATTATAATTCAGTGAAAAGTTGCGGTTGTAGGTCGTTTTGCTTGAAGCGAACATCAGCTACTAATAGAATCGAGCATAGCTTATGGATGCGAGTAGGTACGGTTCCATAGCCATCACCGCACACACGCCCATGGCTCAAATTATATTGGTATTTTATCCTCCAATTCTTAGGTAATATTTCTTATACCTAATCCTTATTTGTATCTATCTAACTACCTAATTAGTAGCCTGACTAGTACACCATCAACTTGATTTTTTTCTTTAACTCTATGGTAATCTGGAAAAAAATCTGATTAGCAATAAGACAACATTTGGTTTATTCATTTGAACCATATAAGATGATAAAATAGAAATCGGGACACACAACATAAATCTGCACTTTCTTCTTCTTCTTTTGTAGTCCACTGCTGGAAGTAGGCCTCCCCTAACGTTCACCACTCCTCCCGGTCCTGCACTTTCGGAATCCAGCGGTTTCCCGCTGTCTTTTTCCTGCTTCTCTTTTGCCGAGACGTGGCTGCCATTCGAGAACCTTTCTTCCCCATCGGTTGTCGGTTCTTCTATGTCGGTAACTTTCGTTCGTCTACGGATTTCGTCGTTACGAATTATATCGCGTAGAGAAATACCATCCATAGCCCTCTCCATCACGCGCTGAGCGCAGTCTATCAATCTGCACTAAGAGAAGTTAAAATGTGTGTAAAAATAAGGACTAATGTGTGTATAAAATTTCATGATAATCGGTTCGCAAGTAAAGACATGGAAGCGTTGAAAACAAATTAACTCAAAATCATTTACATTTATAATATGGTTAAAAGTTAGATAAGTAAATTTCATATTTTAACACTTATTCTTATAAGTCTTATAAGTGTTGTGGTAAAAGCAATAAAAATTTTTTTAGTTGGAACTCTAAAGAACGAAATAGATTTTTTTTTCAAACCGTTGATCATGTACTCGCAATTTGTCGGAACGACCGCGCACCGCGAATCGCTTAAACGCCTTAACTGGCGTACCGAATGTTATTACATTTTTACTCACAAAAAACAACTACTAATTTGAATGGTTTTTTAAACAAAGCCGCGTTAGTGAATGTCCAACCAATCAGAACCAGTAGCTAAGGCTGGGCGTGGTTTCTTTTTAATTTTAATCTTTAAAACACACTCTCAATTTGCGATAGAGTGAATGAAAAATAATTAACGCATTCATTATTGAACAGCGAATTTCCTTTTATAAAAGCTTCGGGCGAATTAAAAGAAACCGGTTTTAGTACTGTGCGTAAAATTGTTCGGCGTTTATTAGTAATAAGTCCTCTGTAAAACGGTTTATCGGCCGGAGTACACGAATCCAATCTAAGAAGGTGTTGTAGAGAAGATTAGATACTCATTACTAGATAAAAAGAGTGGGTAACTGCAAATAGAACATGATAGGTAGTTACCGGTAGTTAATTTAAATATAAAATGCTTTGGTACTCGCCAACCTATTGCAACTGCTTATTTATACTTAAATGCATGTGATTTAATCTCAACTAGAAAAAACGTATTTCGAATAAATTTTGCAAAAAAATCTAATTTCATACGCACTAATGCGTACCGATTCGCATTTATTTAAAATAGGTTTTTATGGGTAACAATTAATAAACGTCACAAATAAATAAAATAAAAATACAAAAAATATTACAGAAACTCGTATTAAACGTGTTTCATAGGTAATTTATAACTATATGCATAAAAAATATTGTAAGTGTTTTAAAATACCCAAAGAATATAATAAACTAACTGAGCCCTGCGGTTTCACCTGCGGTATAAAGGATTAATACAAATCTACAAATACATAAAACAACGATTCACACTCATAGACACAGTAGGGAACATATACCCTGTGTCGTGGTTACCAGGGACAAACACAAAGACAGAAACACACACCCAGACCGAGAACATGCAAATTTCTGTTTCACCGGGAATCGAACCCGGGACCCGTCGGTTGGCAGTCCGGCATGGCAACTATTGTGCCACGCAAGTCGTCAAATTCGTCAAATTGTAATGGATCTCCTCATGAGTTGGCTGTGTCCCGCTCACTTTAGCATTTATAATATTAATTTGCTATTAAACTTTTACATACAAATAACGTTTTAAATAAAATAAAAGAAAAAACTAAACCATTACTTTTTAATCACCCGTATATTCGTTCAAAATCCATCTCCGAAGATAAATATTAACATGCAAATTACTGAATGATTCATCTGTTTAATAGTGTAATCTTTACGAGCTGTAATTACCACACCCATGCACTTTAAATTAATTTTTAAGTGCACTGAACCGTCAAGCTCTGAGTTATTAAGTCCAGATATTACTAGCTGTTTTTATTATGATGACAGAAGCTTTAAAGCAAAAAGTGGATCCCACCAAAACATTCTGTAAAAAACTAGCCAAGTCTCGATGGAGCTGCTTGTTTATCTCTAAAAAGTAATGAAATCTAGAGAAAGTCGTGCCAAGTCTAAGGTTCCTTACTGCGATTTCTTTATTATTATAGTTAACGTTGTGTGACTTGGCCGTTGAACATTCTTTTTGTTTACACGTAATGTTATATCTGTTTTAACTACCTATGTTCATGTACGTACCATGTATGTACCATGTTAAGCGAGATAATAGCCCATACTGGTATTGGTAATTGGACGCTAGTGTCTCATTTTAGGCTGTTGTTGATTGTGCAACACATGCATTCAGCATTGAGAATGCTGACTTCTGCTCACTTCTTTTTGGAGCGTCAAATCGACCACCGATCTAACATAAAATAACACTTGTGTATCCTTCAACGGCCAAGTCACACAACATTAACTATAATAATAAAGAAATCGCAGTAAGGAACCTTAGACTTGGCACGACTTTCTCTAGATTTCATTACTTTTTAGAGATAAACAAGCAGCTCCATCGAGACTTGGCTAGTTTTTTACAGAATGTTTTGGTGGGATTTCACTTCTTTTTGTAGAAACGTGGGCATATTGATTTATTTTATTAGATTTTCTTATTTGACACAGTTTTTTTCTTTTTATTCGAAGTACTGCCTAAATGTAAATTAAACCTAGAAAACTAAGAGTACTATTTATTTATTTATTTATTATTCACAACAATTGCTTGTAGCGCTTACAGCGATGCCAAATCGCACTACCAGCTAACATTATTACATTATAAAAATATTATTGAAGAACTACAATATTAATCATATTAAACACAAATATTATAAAATAGTACATAAGCAATTATATTGTATTACAAATTAAATTAATTATTATTTAACATAAAATTTAAGAATTTAATTAGATTTCAATTATTATTAATTGAATTAAAATTTATTAAAAACAAATAATTATCAAAGATTATGTATTGATACAATTTTAGCACAATAAAATATAAACTTATTAGTGGACGTATAGAATAGGTCGAGTTCTGGTTCATGAGTGATAACAGCATTAAGCAAACTATGGCCTGTGCGGTGGGAGCGTGCCGCGCGGTCTGCGTGCGCGCGGGCGGGCCCGCCAGCAGCCGCGCCGCGCGCCGCCGCCCCCCCGCCCCGGGATGCGACATTCAAAATAAGATGATGCTTTCTTTTCCTCGCGAGCGCTGGCCGCTGAAGTAACGCATGCCATCAGTCTCTTCTCTTCGCCACGCCACTCCCATCCCATCCCACCATGATACCACCCGTGACCACTGTCAACGATGGACGCGTACTTTTTATGCCCGTATCGCCCGCGAAATACGAAAATTTCAAATTTTATTTCATTTTGTTTAGTTTTTGAAAATATATTTTGTTTCTTAGTAAGTAAGTATTAGGTATAAGTTATTATTTTTAGTAAGAATTAGGTAATTTTAAAGTTTAGAAAATGGGAAATAAAAGTAAAAATAAATTATCAAAACGGAAATATTTACAATTCAAACGACAGCAAATAGCTTATATGAACGAAGAAAAAAGGTAAGTAAAAAGAAACAATACCCGATATATCGATAATCTATTTACAATAATTTTTTTCGTAATATATTTTATTTTAGGCTAGCTATCTATTTATGAGCAAAGAATATTTAGGTTACTCGGTAGTCACACTTGGTCCTTATTTCACGATTTGGAAAGTAGCGTCTGTAGTCAAGTTTTTGAAGTCTTGTTTCACTCACGTTTGCAATACGACTCAGGTTCGATCCCCAGCGTAGCATATGTTTTTTATATTATATAAATTTGTTTTTTTTTACTATTTTAAAATTACAAATAATTTTTACATTAAAAAGCTTATAAAAAGACAGACTGAAAACATAAATATTTGAAATTCTTACGGCCGAAAGAAGTCTACATGAACAAAAGAAAAGTACGTAAGTAACCTAGGTACAAAGCTATGATTCATTATATACTTTAGGTGTTTATTTTTTTTACACCGTAATCAATTTTGTTTCATAAATAAAAACCTACAATTACACTACAACGACAACGACACGACAACGAGAAATCCTTACGTAGGTAATGTGTAGCCATACTGATCCTTTATTTCACTTTTAGTGAAATAGTGAGCGTAGCTCGTAATAAAATCTCGTGCATTTCGTAGGAGTGTTCTGGGTTCGATTCCCACTTGTAAAGTTTTTGTAAAATTAGTCCTCAACCACAAATATTTTTTTTACAGTGAAAACGTTTTTCCGTTTCTGATTCATTAAAAAAGTGAACAAAATTGTGAATTTATTTTAAGTATCGATTTTTTTACTTTATAATTTTACATATGAGCTGCGGCCCACTGTATACAATCGTAGAACAGTCGAAGTACATTCGTATTTTTTGCAATGTTTAAGTACTGTACGTTGCTGATATATTAAACGTATTTGTTCAAAATTTTGTTACTAAATGACATTGTTGCAAGACAGTTATTTGAGCTTCTTCGTTGTATAAGAGCTTCTTCGTTGTTCCGCTAGGTGACGCTGGCTCGTAATTTAGAAATCAACTTATTTTTACTTAAAGTCACCGATAGATGGCGATGGCGAGTTTATGGGAACATCACCCCGCCGCAGGGTAGAGGCGTGGCTTGTGATTAGGTATTTCGCATTGATGCATGCCCTAAACCTTAGCAAACCTCACGAAATAATAAGCGAAATCAACAAAATGCAAATAATCCCTCCTTATCCATAGCAAACGTTTTCAAGCGCAGTAGAAGAATGTCGTAAACGAGTCGATTGTAACGCGGCCGCAAGCGCGTTTTAAAATACAGTCAGGCGCCATCTAGCGACCTCACTATCACCGCCACTCTTAGTCCAATGCATTATATTTTGACCAAATGAGCGAAATTAATATTTTAGTGTAATTTGTTTATTTAATTTACCTATGTAATGTTCGAGTAGAATAAAGTTAATCGTTCGACTGTGTCTTCTTGTATACTTGTAAGTATAAGTATAAAAGCCAATCTTGTCTTATCCAGAGTTTTCCTTTAATTTTATTTATATGCGTATTAAAAGCAGAAGGGGAGGCATTCGCCCAGCATTGGGACGCAATAGGCTAGATTAAATTAGATATTAATAAAAAAAAACTCAAAGAAAATAATACTGAACCTACTCAATCTATACAAACTATAAACATACCGTTAACTCTTTATCTTTATTATTAGACAAGTGTTAATTATTAATATTAATAATTACATAATAAAATCAATGAACTTTCTACCAAAGGAATTACCTACTGTCCTGCCTCCTGGAGGACTCGAGGAGAGGGGGTTGAGGTTCGAAAAAACTTCGGGTCACTTATTCTCGGAGTCGAAGAAAGGATGTGACTTCGAGTCCCATTTATTTGCGATTGCTTTAAAAATTTTCATACACTGGGTCTTATATACAAGTTTGACAATCCACCCTTCAAACAAATAACAATGTCGATAATTATGAAAGACCTCTATAAAAATTTCGTGAATAATGTTAATGCTTTCTTGGTCGAATGGTTACGAAAGCCGACTACGGAGCTGGAGACCCGGGTTCAAATCTCGTAGGCAAGCTGCAATTTTAATTTTTTGTGACAATTTTTTTTTATTGGGAGCTAGGTATTTCAAAAGGATTTGTAAAGTAACACTAAGTCAATGAATGTTTTGCTTAAAAATAAACCAAGTAAATAAATTGTTTTATTCCGAGCAACGCTGGACGCCCCCAGGTACTATCTAACTAAATAAACAAAATTTTGCTTTCGCTTAACTTCGGAACTAAATGACCTACAGACTTGTAATTTTGGATTTTAAGTATGTGATTATAGCTTACTGGATGATGAAAATTTCAGCGCTCTGGTCTTATCCAGAGGTTCTCTAATAGGGGCCTGAAAATGTGGCGAAATGGTTCTAGTAAAGGATGGACCAAGAGTACTAAATGATCCTAGTTATCCTAGTTTTTATAGTTTTCCCTTTATCTGGCCATTAAACCCTAACTCTGTACCAAATTTCAGCTCTCTGAGTTTATGGGAAGTACTAGTTCTATTTTGATTTTATGAGTGAGGTGAGTGTCGTAAATGCGAACGAAAATGCGAAACTTTGCTTTCGCTTAACTTCGGAACTAAATGACCTACAGACTTGTAATTTTGGATTTTAAGTATGTGATTATAGCTTACTGGATGATGAAAATTTCAGCGCTCTGGTCTTATCCAGAGCTTCTCTAATAGGGGCCTGAAAATGTGGCGAAATGGTTCTAGTAAGGGATGGACCAAGAGTACTAAATAATCCTAGTTATCCTAGTTTTTATAGTTTTCCCTTTATGTGGCCATTAAACCCTAACTCTGTACCAAATTTCAGCTCTCTGAGTTTATGGGAAGTACTAGTTCTATTTTGATTTTATGAGTGAGGTGAGTGTCGTAAATGCGAACGAAAATGCGAATCTTTGCTTTCGCTTATCAGCGGAACTAAATGACCTACAGACTTGAAATTTTGGATTTTAAGTATGTGTTTATAGCTTACTGGATGATGAAAATTTCAGCTCTCTGGTCTTATCCAGAGGTTCTCTAATAGGGGCCTGAAAATGTGGCGAAATGGTTCCAGTAAAGGATGGACCAAGAGTACTAAATAATCCTAGTTATCCTAGTTTTTATAGTTTTCCCTTTATGTGGCCATTGAACCCTAACTCTGTACCAAATTTCAGCTCTCTGAGTTTATGGGAAGTACTAGTTCTATTTTGATGATCCATGAGTGAGTGAGTGTCGTAAATGCGAAACTTTGCTTTCGCTTAGCTTCGGAACTAAATAACCTACAGACTTGAAATTTTGTATTTTAAGTATGTGATTATAGCTTACTGGATGATGAAAATTTCAGCGCTCTAGTCTTATCCAGAGGTTCTCAAATAGGGGCCTGAAAATGCGGCGAAATGGTTCCAGTAAAGGATGGTACGGCAGTGTTTGCTTTGCGCTCGACTTGGCGGGGCACTGACGTGCCATCCCGATGTAATTTTGTGCGATACTCCGTTCATAAAGCCTTTATGCAACTTTTAAAGACAATATCTATATATATATCTATACAAATAAATAAAATTGGAGTATAAGTAAATTGGGCTGTCAATTTGGCTGTCAATGCGATACAAAGCTGAAAGTAAATAATTATTAATATTTTAATGATATTTCATGCATGCGGACAATTTGAAAAGATTTGGTTGATCCACCAAGTTTAAATAAGCGTAAAAAAGTGTTTGTGACTCAAAAACAATGATATTGGATGAAAAAATGTGATTCCTATTTATTTTGACGTTTCAACAATCTTTGGCGTCGCGAAATAATAGAAGTTTCTGCTTTTTCTTTACAAAGCGCTTACACTTTAAATACAAAACTGAAATGAATCGTATGAAAACTTTCGGATGCTCCATTATAAAGATAAGGTGATAAAAGGATACGGAGGACTTCAGAACTTTCAGTCTTGCTGTTGTGTTCATGTGTCATTTAAATTCAATATTTATATTTTTAAACTTTTATTTAAATATAGGTACTATTAAGTTTATTTGTGTATGCAGTTTATAGTTAATAACAATGAGTCATTGTTGCGGTGCCCCATCTGTGCCGGTGATAGAGTATTTAAGGGCCCAAGAGGTCTGAAGATTCACTGCAGTCGTATGCACGTGCCACGTGTAGACGTATCAGTGAATCAGACTTTATTTTCTGCTGCTAATACAGGTACAGATGGGGACCGCAACAATGATCCTATACATAAGAGGCTCGCATATTTTAAGAGAAACATTAAACTAGTGAAGCGTATCCCTAAGGGAGCACGTTTGACAGTAGCTCGCAGTCTTACTGAGTGCATAGCTAAGGTAGTATCAGAAAACACAACAAATGCCTGGCATGAGCTATTAACATTTGCATATAAAATTTTAAACATTGAAAACAAATCTACAAAATTTTCACTGGCCAAATTAATAAAACATAATAGCACAAATAATATTATTCCCATTATACATAGAACATGTAAACCATATATAGATACAAATAGTCAGAATAAAATAAGAATAGTAGAAAACAAATTGTCAGAAGGAAATACAAAAGGTGCCATAAAAGTTCTGTTTTCTGATGATTCTTTGGCTGTGCATTCACCTGACACACTGGATGCACTGCGCGAAAAGCATCCCACGACTGCAGCTTTACCCACTCGGGGTACTGATCATGAGCTAATCTCTTTGAGGGTAACCGAGGAGGCCACCGATAGAGCCATACGTTCTTTCTCTAATGGTTCTGCTGGAGGCTTAGACGGCATTTCTCCACAGCACCTAAAGGATTTAACGGATCCATTTTTGGGTGATGTGAGGAAAGATCTGTTGAGGGAGCTCACCAGTTTGTTAAATCTAATGCTAGCTGGTCGAGTTCCCTCGGACATAACACCTATCCTTTACGGAGCCAACCTCGTAGCTCTCAAAAAGAAAGATGGTGGTATTCGGCCAATTGCAGTGGGATGTACTCTGAGACGATTGGCTTCAAAGCTTTGCTGTCGTGAATACCGCGAGCGCTTGACTCAAAGGTTTAAACCGCGGCAGCTTGGCTTTGGAGTCAATGGTGGCTGTGAAGCTGCAGTGCACGCAGCTCGATCATTTTTAACACAGCAAAATTTTGACGTATTTGTAAAAATTGATGTCAAAAACGCATTTAATTCAGTAGACAGGGGTGCTCTGCTTTCAGAAATTCAAAAAGAAATTCCTGAAATTTTCGAGTACATGTGGCAATGCTATGGCACCCCTTCAAAATTATTATTTGGCGATGATGTAATTGAATCTTGCGTGGGATGCCAGCAAGGCGACCCTCTTGGCCCCGTTATTTTTAGTTTGGCAATACAACCAATTATTAATGAATTAAATTCAAAATTTAATGTATGGTACCTTGATGATGGTTCTTTGGGAGGCACTGCATCATCAGTATTGGAGGACCTAGATATTATTATCCGCCGGTTTGATCAAATAGGTCTTAATTTAAATTTTAATAAATGTGAAATTTTATTTTCAGATAAATTATCCTCAGACAAAATTTCATCACTATCACAGCAATTTAATATAATTACACCAAACATTTCGGTCATGAAAAAAGAAAATTTATTATTATTGGGTGCCCCAATATTTGATGAAGCATTTTCTCCCATTATAAATTCAAAATTATATGATTTCAATTTAATTTCAGGCCGACTTTATGATTTAAAACCTCACATGGCAATCTACATTTTACGCCTTTGCCTTTTCGCTCCTAAATTCATGTATTGGCTAAGATGCTGCCCATTTTGGAAATTTATTTCGATTACGAATATTTTAGATTCATCGTTGAAAGATACTTTGTCAAAAATTCTAAATTTGAAATTTGATGATCGCTCTTGGATGCAGGCAACCCTCCCTATAAACTTCGGGGGTTTAGGTGTCCGCACAACGGGAAGCTTGGCTCTTCCTGCCTTTCTGGCTTCATGTCATAGTACGCTCGCCCTCATCTCATCTATCCTTAATACCCCTATAGAAGATGTTTGGGTAGCGTACTTGACGGAAGCTACAGAGTGTTGGAGGGCTTCCTTTCCAGATGAGGACACCAACAATATATTAAAGAATAAGCAGTCTGCCTGGGATATACCCGCAGTTAAGTCTGTTTATGCCTGCCTTCTAGAGCGATGTTCTAGCATCGCTGATAGAGCTCGTTTGCTTGCAGTTGCCGAAAGTGAATCGGGTCACTGGCTGCGAGCTCTTCCCTCTCAAAATATAGGCACCGTGCTGGATCCCACCTCTTTGCGTATCGTGGTAGGTCTCCGGCTCGGTGCTAAAATATGTGAGCCTCATTTATGTCCGTGTGGGCAGCAGGTGGACAGGCTTGGCCGACATGGCTTATCCTGTACCAGGAGCGCTGGCAGATTATATCGCCACGGTACGCTGAACGATTTAGTTCGTCGGGCTCTTGTCACCGCTTCTTTGCCAGCCACGTTGGAACCGTCTGGTTTGTCTAGAAGCGATGGCAAGAGACCTGATGGTATGACTTTAGTACCGTGGCATCTGGGGCGTCCCTTGGTATGGGATGTTACCTGTGTAGATACCTTGGCCCCCTCGCATATTAATAACACTGCGGAGAGGGCCGGGTCTGCCGCCGACCAGGCCCAGGTCCTCAAGCGCCGTAAGTATTGTAATTTATCAGACAATTACTTATTTGCGGCGCTTGCTGTGGAGACCTTGGGCCCTTGGTCTTCTGACATGAAAAAATTCATGTCAGAAATGTCGTCCAGGCTTGTTCTTGCATGTGGCGACCTGAGAGCTGGTGAGTATTTCGCCCAAAGGCTCAGCCTCGCTATTCAACGGGGAAATGCCGCCAGCGTCTTAGGCGCCATGCCGAACACGGACATTTTAGAGGAAGTTTTTTATTTATAATTTTATTTTTATTTTATTTTTGTAATTACAATATTTTTATACAGTTTTTTTATTCTTATTGTATATAGTTAAGTCTTTTTTAATATAAATTGTAAATAATAGTTTGGTATATAATAATTATATCTTCTATACGTAGTATATATAAAAAATTGGAGTGTCTGTTTGTAATATTGAAGTAACAGCTTTTTACTACATTCATATGGATTTATATACGGTACATATACCAAAAAAATATTTTTTACAATTTTTGTCCGTCTGTCTATTCTATTTGTTTATTCCGGCTAATCTCTCAAACTGCTGGACCGATTTTGATGGGACTTTCACTGCAGATAGCTGATGTAATAAGGAGTAAGTTAGGCTAGGTATATTAAAAAAAATCTAAAACTAACGTCCTAACTAACGTGGACGAAGTCGCGGGCGGCCGCTAGAAGAGTGATGACTTTAATTTAAATAATACAAGTTTGCAAATACGCAAATCACGTATTTGCTATGGCTGGCCTACGTATGTATGTATGACCTACCCTTATTTTTCTTGAATATTTTTTTGCTCTAAAAATAATGATAGGTAATACAGGGAGAAGAGAAATAAAGAATAAAAAACGCCAAAAAGTCAGCCACACACTAGTATTCCTTGAGTCGTGGATGGACCATGGACACAGACAAACACAAAGACCAAGACCAAGAACCAAAATTGAAACTCATCATTCTCTCAACTCAATTTCTGCTTCGGCGGGAATCGAACCCAGAACCCTTGATGGGCAGTTTGGCGTGGTTGTGACACACGGGTTATCAAATACTTCTAAATTAGCTTAACATTTTATAGCGAAACGTAATTTTCTTATTTGTTACTATGTACTAAGTACCAAGTAAAAATTGCGACTGTCTTTCTGTAAGGTCTAAAAAACTGGACAACTTATGTTTTTTAGTAATTAAATTTAATTAATTTAACCCTACGTTATTTTCGATTTCTTAACGTAATATATTTTTCAATTTCAGTTTAAATATATTATTATCTCTTTTAGGGTAAACTAATTAGGGAGTCCAATTGGTTTCATTAGAGGGCTATTAAAGTGAATTTTATTGCAACGTAAATTAATTTTGAGCTAACATAAATGAAATGCCGGCTTCTGTTATGACTTGGTAGCTAATTATAAATGAAAAATTAATGAATAAAGAAGGCAAGGCTTTGAAAAGTAATATTTTATAAGATTCAAAGCTTTTCGATTTGAAATTTAAATAA
Organism: Pyrgus malvae; assembly: GCA_911387765.1. Taxonomy (NCBI): domain Eukaryota; kingdom Metazoa; phylum Arthropoda; class Insecta; order Lepidoptera; family Hesperiidae; genus Pyrgus; species Pyrgus malvae. Next base: position 11,610,121 of record OU426958.1, read on the forward strand.
TAGTTTTGAGGTAGTTATAAAAAATGGCTAAAATGATAACATTATGTAAAACATTAATCAATAACTATTACCTGCACATCAGTTATGTATTAAATAATTTATGCTGAAGCTTTTACTAAAATTTTTTCTTAAAAAATCTTACTAATAAAGAGTTAAACGAGAAATTGTTGCCAACGACCAGTTGGCTTCTAATAGGTATGTACTTAGCAAATAAACTGACAAATTATATATTTTAATTTATTTTAAAAATTTATTATCAATTTATTACTTGATTATCTAGATTGAAGAATGATGAAACTGCGATTGACAGAAATCCAATTATGTACTGGGTTTGATATGTTATCTTTAAAAATAATTTGTTTTGCTCTCCATATTGGAGCTCAATCTACCTCTCAGCCAAGTTTTCCATTTATTTTAAAAGCTTGTAAAATGCTTACAGTTGAAATTACTCAGAAAATAAAAAATGAGTCCAATAGTTATAAAATGAAACCTACCCCACTAGTTCGCTCCCCTACCTTAAATTGGCCATTGTAATAAAACACTCAGTAAGATATTTTCCATAAACAAAGGGTGTAAGAGGTCCTAGCGACTCCTTTGGGGGCAAACGGGCCCCATTTGCGCGTGCCACTCTGCTAATTAATGGAACCCTTCCAAGACCGTGTAGATATACTCGTATGATACAGGTTTCATAGCATAGGAATGTTTTTAATTACTGTATCATGCTTCACAATATGTTTCAGATTATCTGCTATTCTTGCGATTAACCTTTCTTGTAACGGACGAAAGAAATTAAATTTTACAGCTATTTCGCATGTACTATGCCTACTCTGTAATGTCGCTAAGATTGCTACAGTATTGCCCAAGAACGAGACCGGAACTTTCAGATGCGTATAGAACAGGCTCTCTGCACTTGGCTACCGTCGTGGACTATGTTTCAAATCCCTGTCTATCCGAGAATATAGTTGTACCAAGCAGAGAAGCAGAGATATAAAAAAGGTTGAATAAAATGTATATCGAACACTAATTTTGCTGAGTAATGCCGTAGTATCTACATCAATCTATCTAATATGTACATATGTATTTTTAAACGAGCAAATCTGATATATAATTATATACCTAAATATATATTTTGAATCTCGGAAACAACTCCTACGATTTTCATGGAATTTAGTGCGCAGGGGTTTTCGAGGGCAATAAATCGAGGTTTCATTTTAAAAAAATATGGCTCTTCCTGCCATCTATTGGCGAGTATACTCGTATGTCATTCTATTTGTTTTAAATTGGGAGCTGAAATAGTTGACGTTATTAAGTAAGCCAATGAGTCTCTGAAAAATGAATTGTTTCTATCCGAGCAATGCTCAGTTCACCGGGTACTTATCTATAAATGCCATATAATTTTACCAAGTAAACTACAACACAACATTTATATTTCACGCTTTTACACGCTCAGACTAGAACTAATATTTGCTACCTTTAAACATTTGAACTGTCGGGAACGAATCCCTTCTCAATGGAAGCAATATGTACCTTCATATATCTATAGAATAGATATACAAGTCAAACCGGCGACTTTCGCCCTCTGCATACTGATGACATCTTTGAACAGATATTCGATGGTTTTAATACATATCGTAATACATTTAAATTGTTAGATAATACTAGATACATAAATGTAATGTTTTAAATTGCTCATTTAAAAAAGTGACTCACATTTTTTTTTATAAAAGATTTATTAAACAGTATTTAAAAATAAATAATAAATGGAAGAGTACTTGTGTACTTTTCAATTTATTATTAATATACTTATTATATGACACTAAAATACTGAATTGGGACTAAAAATATATAACGGTCTACCGGCATTTCTCAAAATCAAAACGGGTAACGAAGCAACTGAAAAAGGCGTAATACTAAATCACTCATTTCATAAACGATAAAGCGGCATAAAGGAATTCCATAAAAGCCTGGGAGGTTTTTCTCCGCAGGCTTTTTACCTCTCAGTGTACTAAAACTCGGCCATATACCCAAAGCCGACGATTGGATCCGATCAGAAATATAAATAAATAAATAATTAAATAAATATAATAATAATAATAAATAATTTAATAAAAATTATGGAATCAAGTAAAAAAGTAATAAAATTGATGTAAGTGACATTTTTACAAATTGTGTTATTAATTTTTTTTATTTGTAATATTTGCATACCTCATGAAGGTATATTTACCTTCACGTGAACTAAATATGTATTAACAGCTTTGCAAACAACATATTTTGTGCAAATAAAAATCTTTGTATTTGTCAAGAGTTCGCAAGACTATAATAATAAATATTCTTCGTATAAGCAGTTTCTGTACATAGTTATCAAAAGTAGGGTCCAAAGAAAGAACACAATTACTAGAAAAGTTAAAATGTGTTTGTTATAATTCTACCATCAGCTTTACAATGTTTCTCATTTCTGAGACGGGTTCGTGTAACACGCAAGTGAATTTGACCCCTAATTGAACTGTAACTGACTCCTTTTACGGGAGATTTTAAAGAGATACAAAGAGCAGTGTTAGTCGAATGGACAAGGCCCGGAGGTACTTGGTTGAAACCTCGTTGTGCATCTCTGACTAATAAATTTGTAACGAATTTTCCTCTGCTCACAATGGAAAAACATGGTACTATTTCATTACTAGTAATCCGGCCCGGCTTCTCTCGCGTGATTTGAGCTTATAATAATATGATTATATCGTACTTATCTATCCCACGGGAACAGTACATTTTTCTGAGACAAAAATTGTCTTATGTCCTTTCTTAAGGTCTATTCTAGATAGAATAGCCTTAGATTTGTACACAGATGTGTACTAAATTTGATTAAAACAAATTGTATGTAGTTTAGGTATGAAAATGTAACAGACCCACAAACAGACAGAGTTAACTTATGTATAATGATAATCGTTCATGTCGGAGAATAACACAAAAAATTGCAAAGGCATATCATGTCCATAAAGCTGTTTGTAGCCAGCGTGATGAACTATACTACATAGCCTTAATTAACGCTTCTCACTCATAGCCCCACAGTAGGGTAGATATACCCTGTGTCGTGGGTACCATGGACACATACAAAGACAGAAACACAAACACCCAGACCGAGAACAGAAATTTAAACTCATCATTCAAATTTCTGTTTCGCCGAGAATCGACCCTTCGATTAGCAGTCTGGCATGGTAACCATTGTGACACGCAGGTCGTCCTGGTAGCTTAATGCTTATACCATAACATAAAGACATCTCTGTGTACTATGCTTATACCTTACGGATTCCAGATTCAGATAAAGTAGGAGAAAAACGGGTAGCTATAAAGACATCATTTATACAACGACGTTAAAATTCAATAAACTTTACTACAACATTTAAACTTATTAAGGTTATCTTTTCTCCAACAAAGCCGTAGCGAACGAAAAAAGAAAAGAGATTGAAAGAAAATACCGCAAACGCTAGAGCGCGCTATCTTCGAAAAGTCACGTTTCGGAGCACCCTGTAACTTTTATACGAAATCTAACCTCATTATTCTGACACCAACTCGCTTTTAAACTAAAGATCAAAACGTTATATTAAGTAGTGGAAACCTCTGTGGAATTTGAACTCATGAAAACAAATAATTCTTTATTAAATTAGCGGACTCAGATATTTTTATAAAATTAAACCTTGAGAAGATAACTACAAACATGATTTTAATATCTGATTTCGATGACATAGTCAGACTTTTCAACTTTTTAATTGCAGTGTACCGATAAGGAACACTGTTGTTAGGCTCTGTGACAGTGACATAATTTTTATTAATTTTTAAAGTTGCATCGATTTTTGTTTAGTTTTATTTATGTTGTACTAGCTGTGCCTCGCGGTTTCACCCGCGTTAGAAAGGATCATTAGCATGAAGTAAATATACTCCGCAGATTTCATAAGTTCTAAACGAAACCCATACTTTTATTTTTTATTATCTTTGCCTACACAGATCATTTTTATTTTGTAATAGCTGTGTCCTGCGATTTCACCCGCGTTAGAAAGGATCATTAGCATGAAATGAATATACTCCTCAAATATTTAAAATTATCTTCGATCTATTCGATCGATCTTCGACACCGCCGTAGTGTCGAAGGCCCAATTTCGCTTCATTCTTAGCTCTCATTAAAATAGCTACTGACACCCTCTGTTAATTAATAACAGGAAAACAGTAAAATGTAACAAAATATAATTTATAAATTAAGATAAGAAGAACGGATCGCTATCAAACATAAAAGTATCATATAAGTGCCACAAACAAATTTTTAAACGAAGTCTTTCGTCGAATATTTATTCCTTGATGGGAGAAGCCTATAAAGGATAGCGCTAGTAGAAAGTAAGAATGATCATAAAATAAAAGTAGACTGAGTTATTAATTATAACATCGGCTACCTGCCTGTGAAAGTCCCGTCAAAATCGGTCTTGTCGTTTCAGAGATTGCCGGAACAAACAGACAGACAGACAAAATAAAATTAGTCTGAGTAACTCCTTATTACATCAGCTACTTGCCAGTGAAAGTCTCGTCAAAATCGATCCTGCCGTTTCAGAGATTAGCCGAAACAAACAGACAGACAGTCAGACAGACAAAAATTGTAAAAAAAAAATTTGGCATATGTACCGTATAAACATTCATATGCATGTAGTAAAAAGTGGTTATTTTAATATTACAAACAGACACTCCAATTTTATTTATTTGTATAGAGTATAGATTTATTGACCTTAAGTGGTCTTTAAGGCGTGGCACAAGGTGACAAGCAAAACGCACACGTTTATAATTAATTCATTTCTGCAATCTTACAAATAAAAATTCATATTCAACATTATAACTGAATTTTAGACAAAGAGCATCAAGTTGTTATTTCTGCCTGTCGTTTTATCCAAAAAAACTGACCTCATTATTCTCACGCTCACTTCCTTTCTACCTAGCAGAACTAAAGATCAAATGGTTAGCTCCGATTGTGAAATTTTTGGTAGTCATTTCTCTCACGGCATGAAGTCTTCCAGTAATGGGCTGTAATGACGCTTGGCGACACGCATTCTCTGATCTTGCTCCAGAAACTCGTTTTTATTTTTGTTACACAAGCTAATGATATGGTATGTGTCGGAAAAATACATCAAAATATTCGCATTATAACAAAAATTCGTTGATTATTATCAATTTAAATAGCAGAGAGTTTACGACTTTGCAACCAATGTGACAAAACAAATTACAAGCTGAATCTAACGATTCATTTATTTTATATTTATACGACGTTTTCGTTGGTTTTTTGAAATAAGATAGTTCCTCATAATATTTGTTATTGACGATCCTCGACTGTTTCCCCTGTACTATCCCCTATAAATTTCTTACATGAAACGATTATTTACGGCCACCAGTATTTAAATAATTCATACGTTCGTACCGTCTATTCTGTGCGACACAAACTGGCGACTAATACATATTTAATAAACCCATGCCCCTCGGTAATAAAGACAACGGAGCGGATTTAAAGCAGAACAAAATAGATTCCGATACTTTTAGTAAGTCATTGCAAGTGCAATATATTTTCAATCCAGTAGTTTTTTGAAACACTTAGCCATGGTTACGAAAGGTATGGAAAATGGATAAAAATTTGAATTCATCCACTGAACCACTGTTGAGTCTCGTTGCTTTTTCCGCTGCGAAGTCTTCACAGACAAATCCTTGTTACCAGAGATCTTAAATGCGGATTGCAAATGTAATGTGGCTCACGGCCAGCTTACAGATAATGCGATAGCAAAAAGCTAAGTCAAGGCGTTGGATTTGTAATGTTCTTTAACAAGATCACTAGAGTTTACTATAGCCCGTAATTGCATATCACAGGTCAAAGAACTTAAAACAGCACAATGAAAATCTATGCCATAAATTTTTAAACATCTAACGACTTAGCTCCGATGTACCAATCAATAACCATTAGCCTAAAGACGATACCAACTTACAAAACATCATAAGACAAAATTACGTAGATATCGACTCGAACAAAAGGACCCTGTCGATGTATAATGGGATCCGGTCATCACGAGAATAATAGCTAATTTGTTACAAATAAAAAAACCTGCAAATGGGCCTTAAAGCTATAATAAAAACAGAGATATGGCTCCGGTGGGTCGGATCGAGAAATGAATTTAGATTACAGGTTAACGCCGGCTAAGTGTGGGTTCGCCGCTTCACCTGTACTTGAAAAAACATCCGTAAAGTTGATGGCGCACATGCTAGTTTTTGGATAACGACTCAAGGTGAATGGGTTTTGTGAGGATCGTGATATTATTAAATAAGGTAGTGATTAAAGATGAAAGGGTAACTACTTCAGATATGTTTTAAAGAATAATGTGTTGTAGTGATTTTGTTACAACAGTTTTACATTAAACGTGAACGATATACCTACCTAAATCATGACATTTATATTATGTAGGTAAAGATATGACATGTACATACATTTTTTTATATATTACAAAGTTTAATACAATCACAGATCGGGGTGGTTGGTCTGTGAATATACTCTTCTAGCCCTAAACTAAGATTTCTTATGAAGTAGGTACCATGGTATAGATAGACAGATGCAGGAACACAGCCGCTCTGATCAAAAATGGAAATTTCAAATCATCATCCAAATTTCTGTAAAAATTTAAACCTTCTATTGGTATTCCGACATTGGGGTCGTTGAATTTACTAATGAATACTCTTAAATCAATAATTCTAACTCTACACATTTAACTGACTCATTTACAATTTGAAATTCAATCCGAATACATCCGTAAGTGTCCTAAAAAGATCAGAGTGGCAGCCAACACCTCTTCAACTGTCACGCGACGGGCCATTTTGGGAGGATGGCTGTCATTCGCTCGGCTCATTGTGTATGTATTTGGTTCGAAATACATACGTAATTTCAACTCGATGTTTACGCTTTACAGGCTTCATTGTTCGTGCCGATATTTTTATTTTCGTCCATAATGCTTCGTATTTCCGAAGCTTGTTTTTTATTAATGAAATCTGCTCTCTGGCTTATTTTATGTTCCTCTCTTCTTTTATTATTTTTCTCTGACTTTTGTGTTTCCAATTAAGGCTTCTTTACAGTTAATCATTTTTATTCACGTTATTTAGGTGACAAGTATTACTTATTATCAAGAAAAACGTTTTACTTTTTCTACTTCTTTATTGAACTCCTAAATAAATGTCATAACAGTTTCCCAAAGTCACAATCAAATTAATTGAAATTAGAATTAATGTAATTAAGACACCGAAGCCTTGAAGCAATAAATTCCCATTACTTTGTTTTAATTAAAAAGTTATAAAGATTCAAATTGGTGTAACGAAAGTTATACAAGTAACTCAATAAAACGATACACATAAATTTGTTTTCCATTGACAGAGCCATGTTAAATTGAATACTGGTTATACTCCGGCAGGGAGTCCACTATTAAAGGGCACTAAAAATAAAGACTCTCAATTTAAATTAATAAATTTTAATTGCATATACCTCGATCGCCGTGGGCTACAAGTATCTAGATATAAAAGTATCTGCCGGGGCCGGCCACGCTTCAGAAGATGATTCGAGCAGGGTGTGCCGTGACAAATTGTAAAGCATTTCTTTGTGTACGGAGTTCTTTTCCTATTAAAAACGTATTACAAGTTTATTATTTTCTTTTACCACTTTTTGTACCACTTTTTGTACCACTTTTTATCACGCCTTGTTCGGAACATCTAATCCTCTAGAACGAGACAACAGACCAAAAAACCTATGTTACCACGTGTCCTCACTCAAAATTCAAAACAACTTTTCATCACCAATCTGACCTGTGACATCCGATGAAACGTTTAACATATGGTTCCTAGAGGTGCAGTGACCGACGGTCGGCCTCGGAATAACCGGTTGAGTCAGCAGAATAGTTTTAAACATCTATACGTTTATTAAGCGGGTATAGTAAGCTCATCGAGTGATTGCCATACGTCAAGAGTTGAGTGGACTGTCCAGTTTTATAGCTACCTTCGTTTAGAATGATGATTGAAATAGCGTTGGGTTTTGCAAAGATTTTGTTATTAAAAAATTAATGTTTCACACTCATAGCCCCACAATAGGGTCCATACATATACCCTGTGTCGTGAGTACCATGGACACACACAAAGACAGAAAAACAAACACCCAGATTTAGAACAGAAATTTAAACTCATCATTAAAATTTCTGTGTCGCCGTAATCGAACCCGGGGCCCTCCGATCGGCAGTCCGGCATGGTAACCATAACGCCACGCGGGTCGTTATTTTTTTTAATATTTCATAACTTAGAGATAAACAACTGATTTTAAAATATTTGCTTTAAATCCTAATAAATATAGTTAATTTAATTACAAGGAAAAATCTGCACCTATTAAAAAGATAGAACATATTTATAATAATATCTTATTGGAATATAAACTAAATAATTTCGATGAGATAAATATTATTGGTAAACAGCACAGAAAGTCAATGAAAACTACCAGTTCGTCAGGGATCCCTAACATATTCGATAGCAGATCTAATCAACCTAGATACTTAGCAAGTTACTTTGTACATAGGTACTTTGAAAATAAATATATTGTCATACCAGAGTGACCATCTGAACTATTGTATCCGGATATTGCACAAAGAATGGTGGTCCTATAAATGGGAAGAGCCATACCCGTGACTAAATATATGCCCACGCGCATCAAAACTTGATGGTTTGAATAATTCCTCGTCTACCCATCAAGATCGACTTTTCGGGAGCTTCATTGTAATTTAATTTGGTACCTCTGTAACGATATAACCATTAAGTTTAGGCTTAACTACTTGTGGTTTTGTAGTTTGTTGGAAAGAAAATAAAAGGAGTCACTTAGCGGGACTAAAAAGCATTACGTCATAAGGGTATACTCCTAGATCATATTATTATATTGAAATGAGTATAAGATGGTTATAAGAGATATGTGAGTAATTAATAAAGAGAAATAGGAATAGAAGATCTCGATACCTGCCCTAACCTACTATTCATATACCTAGCCAGACCTGTGTCTCCTAATACACATATTTGCAATAATACCAGGACGACACGATACATAGAAAAGGCTGATCTGATTGGTGACTAGTTTTACGTGAAAGCGCATATAAATAACTATTTCATAGATAACTATAACATAATCTAAGGCAACTTACTGCCATTTTAAATATTCTGTTTCGACAGTAAACGTAATTGGCCTGGCGTTGATCGCGGCTTTAGCACCTTAGCACCGGCTTTCGTTGCACCTCTTTAGCCAGATAATTTGGCCCTCTATCTAATCAACAAAAAACATCTAACCGAAACAGCTGATTCTGAAACTATAAAATTTTACACCTAAGTTGCTTGTCTCACAAAAGATAAAAAAAATATTTGAATTAATGCCCTGACGTCGGATCAGTGGCAAATAGCTTACGTACTTAGTTTATTTTGTAGTAAAAGTCATCAACTTGAACATCTTTTACCTCTAAATAATGATAACTCAAACGTAATTTATTACATCTACCGTTTGGTAAATGTAGATAATTTCGTTCGGTATCCATTCGGCATTATTAGAGCACTCCTTCTCTGTATCGGCGCCCTCAAAACTCGAACAAGCGTAAATACATCAATCTCAGCGAAATAGTAATTTTCGGTTTGGAATGAAACTCCAAGCCGAACGTGATTACGTGCGATCATCAAAGAATTCGTCAATCGCGAGAGTAAATAAGTTCTCTTTGACATTCATTAGTTTCATAAAAATGCCTTTCTAGCTGCCAATGAAAAAGTCGGCAAATAAAACCTCGTTAAAATCACCCGCTGCTCGACCCCGAATAAAAGTTTCAAACTCTCTTTCCTACGTACGTAAAAAAGAACAGGAAGTGAGGCGTATTAAATCATTACAAACTCGGCAGTCATTTTTTCATGTCCTGAATTAATTTTGATTCTATTAACATTAACATAATGAAATAAATCTCTCTGATCGTGAGGGCTATTGTACCTAAAAAGTGTAATGTTAACGTAAGTGATTTATGGTCAATACTTGCTTGATGCCTTGAGGTGGTCAAAATTGTAAGGTTCAACTGGAAACGTATCACTGAGCGTTATGAACTGTTAAACAATATTGTATTTTAGTAGAAAAAATATGTTGCTCGTTTGTGGTGGAATACTTAATAGTGGAATATTCACTACCCAATTTTAAGCCGTGGCCATCAGTGGGTGTCAAAAGGGTTGTGTAGCTGACAACCCTTTACATAAGGGGTCAACGATGGTCAATTTATTATCTTAGGTAGGTACATAAATTGAGTCCCTGTAGCTTCGGGATCAAGAATAGAGCTACGGTATCCCCTTCCTGATCGTAAGAGGCGACTAAAAGAGGGCTTCCGGGGCTGCGGGCGGTGAGAGTGGGAGCTCGACCCGTCCAGCCAGCAGCCCCGGGAAGGACGGCGGTGTGTGCGTGGCCGCATGCCGCCGTAAGCATCGGAAGGTGCAGGAGATCACATCTTCTCTCCCAAAGATGGGCCCGTTCCAGGGCGTCGCGTATGGAGGACACCGGTGCGTTCCATGGGAGATCCCGGAGTCCTCCCCAAACGCAGGGGAGGCCACCTAGGGGGTTTTAGTGAGGTTCAAATCCCACATAACCCGGTGTCCTCTCCCAAGGTGCTGGGTACCTTTTGAAGGTTTCCTCCCCGATACCAAAAAAAAGGTACACAATTTAACCATCGTTGCAAAATCAAACAAGCATACGTCCTCAGATGAGACATAATAAATATGTAAAATAAATGTAAAATAAAAATAAAAACTTAAACACGATTTCCTCGTCTGATCTTACCGTGTATCGCTGAGACGCTTTTTGTTATCTTCGACGTTTTTGTAATAGCTCTAAGCAAAAACTCATAGTGTGCCGAACAAACAAAGCAATGTAATGAACCCACGGAGGCACCTTGTTCGGCCTTGTCATCGTCAAGAGTAGTAGGTATCATGAAAATGAATCAGCTAATAATAATATCAGCGGAAGGCTTTCGTACGCCAAGATGAATTTTGGGAAATAAATACGATCGCGTCAGCCAAGTTGAGCAATTGTAGCCATTGTTCATGTGAAAAAAAAACAAATAATCGTTGGAGATTATCATGCATCTGAAAAATTCGTAGTTATTGTTTAGTTTTTTCAAATAAAAAGTTTATACCGCCAACCGGACGAAGCCCGTGTGCGTGAACTTTGATATAAGTCATAGCTTGATTGATGTTATATAGCCTAAATCCTACCTCGATAAATGGACTATCCAACACAAAAATATTTTTTCAATTCGAACCAGTAGTTCCTGAGATTAGCGCGTTCAAGCAAACAAACTCTTTAGCTTTATATATTAGTATAGACTTTTATTATTTTTATTTCATTCATAAGAGCTTATCTCATAAAAAAATTCTATTTCAATACTTTAATATAGATTTACTAGTACACTTTTAAAGCCTAATATGGGAATCGAGTGACCTAAATGCTTTTATATAGAATCGAGTATCGTATTTCCTACAACCGCAGATCTTTTGAAGTATCGCCGTAGACGCCGTTTCGAAAACCTTTACCGATCCTTTATAATTGATAGTCTTACTTTGCTTGATTACATTTAATGGCTTTCAGTTACCTAGTCCAAACCGCTTTAGGAGAAGCGTTCCATTAATAATTTGAAAGCAGTAAAAGTAGTTTCAAACATAAATAACCCTTTAACGGCAGAGAGCTATAATATTTCTTGCCTCATCTACATTACTTCTGCAAAAATAACAAACCAGTGCTCGTTCATGATCGCCTTTCCCGATAGGGTGCTGGCACACTGCATAGAATAAGTAACTTAACTTTAACAAAGTTGTACATGACTTTACCTTTGTTACGGCGTTTGAGCTAAAATGGATTCTACGTGAAGGGCTTAAGATTGGTTTTAACGATTTATAGGAAATCTGAAAATACCAGTGTTCTGATTTGTTGTATCGATAGCCATGCGAATGATGCTCTCGGCGGATACAAGGACAACTAAAATAAAAGCACGTTATAATTTGTAGCGATAAGGGCGTCCGGTTCTTCCAGCCGGCGTTATTTTGACAGCGGCAGACGATTATTGCGCTTGATACAGCGTGGGTTTGAAGCTACTAAAGTTACACACTCCGATAATTTTACTGTTCCACATTTAACAAAGGAATCGCGAATGTGAATAGAAGCTGTATAATATTACATCTTTACATTATAACATAACCATGTCCGATTTATGCAAGTCAATGTTATACTAAAGCCAAATCATACTTTTAGAAGACGAAAGATCTTCTAGTTCTAAATAAATAATCAAAATAATTTTTCACAACTACTCTGTTAACCCTTACCAACACGGACTTCATACATAACTTTATTAAAATCATAATTTTCTGAGTTTGATACCAAATTAGATTTATATTGGGATAGGTAATTTTAATGTAAATGCTTCTTTGTAAACTTCTTCATTTTATTTTTCAATAAACTGCGTGTATTTAATTTTATACTTTATGCTTTAATATAATATCGCTTTACGCAAATGCTTAGTTATGTAGTGTATATTTATTAAGATTAATTTAAAATACTTCCATGGTTTTTGAAACTAATTTTAATTTAGTCGTAGTCATTTCAATATTTGTTACTGGAAAGTAACGATTCTATTAGTTAAATAAAACTTCAAAAGATAGAATTAAAGAAAAGTACTTTACAAAAACTGGTCTCTAGGATAAATAATCTTCTAAAGTAGATTTAAGTGACACGAATTTCAGCACTGGATTTAAATTAAACCACTTAAATAAATACATACATGTACGACGAAACCAGCATTTCGTCTTGAACGTTAAATATACGACGAATTCTTTCTCTGTTTCGTCGCAAACAGCTCTTATGTGATGTACATATACTTAGAGCTGCAACAAGGTATGGTAGATGCATGCTAAAGCTTGAGACGCATTTAAGTTAAGACGAGTACCTTTGTCTTTCCATTACAATCAAATTGTACTTTTTTTCTTTCTCTTTGAAACGGTTGCTTTTTATGTCAATCGTATTCACACGAGCATGCAGGGGCACGTGATGTTAAATAGTCCCTGCAGCCCATAGATATTAACACATAGCACCAAGCAAGCCAGAGTCTTTCCTCAAGGTCGTATACAGTTGCTCTACTTTAATAATAGCTGCTTGTTGTGGTGTAGTCGACTGATCAAGCCTGGCCAGCCATCGCGTCTCTCCTTAAAAATACAATAAGATTGTTACATGGCACAAAATGGGAAGAATTTATAGTTAACTAGTCTTATACTTAAATGTCTTTAAATCTTTCCTGACCCAGAAAATCCTGTATAAAGTGCCTCAATAAACGTTCTAGACTGTTCCGTTGAATGCAGTCTTCGATGATCGATCGAATGCATTTGCACTGCACGTACAGTAAATACAAATTATTTCACACATTGCTTGGTAGCTGCCAAAGATATTGTCACTTGACTTGAATACCGTTTGTAGTTTCTTCATAATAAATTTTTCATCGTAACAGCCAGTATCTTTGGAAACTTTTTATCTTCATAATTTTTTTGCACTCGTTGTATCATCATTGCGAAAATCAACCAGAAGCAAAGTAATTAATTATTAGACAGTTCATTGTACTTAAATTCAAACTTATAAAATTACAGCTGCTAATAATAAAATCATAATAGCTCGATTGATTCAGTTCGATCTCATTTACGCATACTTCTAACTTCTAATGGATAGTATAGGTACCGTGAATAAAAAGAAGTAAAAAGTGAAGAAAATGTAAGTAAGCATAATACATTTCCTCAATTCTATCAATTTCTCACAGAACAGTAAGTATTATAACTCTTCAATACACATCCAATAAAAACTTGAAAATATTCATACAAAGTGGTTTCACGCGCTTGTTATTCAAACCAAACACTGGATTCCGACGCAGCCGGTTAGCTGTTACATTTTTATCAGAACATTAATCTGTTCCGAGAATGCCTTTACCTTACTAATGTTTGCCTTCGAGGAAACAGAGAACGTATTTAAAAATAAGAACATTTGCACATTTGACTCAATAATAAAAGCTAAATTAAGCGCTCATGGCCCTGTTGTTTATATAAAAATCACACAATCTACACAGGTGTTTCGGAAGGAGTAGAACTTGACATCAACACTTTGCTTCAGTGCAGTGGAGATACGGGATAGCTGCCAACCCGGTATCAGATGTTTTAAAACCGCTCGTGTGACCTCCGACCACGCTTAACGACAATAGATTTGTGGTAGCTTCAACTAACTTATCAATATGTAAATTATTATAGAGCAGCGATAGCCAAGTGATTAAGACATATAATTCTTTGACAAGAAAGTTATAAGTCTAAACCTTGACGTGTAACTTTGACGAAGAAATGCTTACGGTGTATTTATCGCTGCTCGTGTGGAAAAAATTGTAAAATTAATGAATTGTCTACCACTGTAGAGTTACTTAAAATTTCCCAATAGTCCACCATGCACTCGGTCAGCGTAGTATAGTATGGCCTAAATCTTGATCTTCCGAGATGAGATCAGTACTCAGTAGTAGTGACACATTCAAAAGAGTTGAAAAAAAAAACCAATATAGTTTTCTTTCTTAATTCTATGAAAGTATCAATAAGTCATTAGTATTCTGACTAAGCGATTTATTTGCAGCCTCGTGCGAATGACCTAAGGTCTCAGTTGGCTTGTTAGGAATATCAAAACAGAACCATAATTGCTTGCGATCGTGACATGAGTTTTTCGATGCCAATTTGTAAGTCATAAGCTTAAAGGGCGACTCGGACGAAAGAAGGTTAAGACAGTTAGGTCATGCTAAACTATAGGTAATACCAATATTGAGTTTTTGGTGAATCCGTAAAAATCAGATTTCATTTACGTTTTCCAATAATCATATCTAAAGATAAGCGACTGTCAATCTCGATCTAGATTACGTTTATATTAAATTATTTGTATTATTTTCAAATTCGTCTTTATTAAACTGAAAAAATAAAAAATGCAATCTCTTTGGTAATTTATTAACTCTTATTCAAAACTGAATTACCGATAGTAC
The DNA here is from genome assembly GCA_911387765.1 of Pyrgus malvae. Lineage (NCBI taxonomy): Eukaryota > Metazoa > Arthropoda > Insecta > Lepidoptera > Hesperiidae > Pyrgus > Pyrgus malvae. The sequence goes on from OU426958.1 coordinate 11,625,261, forward strand.
TTTAAACTGATAGGTTTTTCTGAAAAGAGACAAAGTCTGTTATACTCTTGATAATAAGGTATAATGGTCACCATAGTAAGTACCAAACTAGCCTGGGGTGAATCATGGCGTGTTCTTCTGAGTTAGACAATTATCAAAGGCATGCTCCTCCAACTCCCATGTTACAAAACCCGTGCCCTGAAATACAAGCGTTAAAATATTATATTATATTTGGCACTTAATAAAACATTGTCATTAAGTATTCCTCATATTTAATCTCATAAGTTTATAGGTTAAACGAATGAAGTTGCCGACAGAAGTTGATATAATAAGCCTTGTCTTAAGTAAGTAAACTTGAGATAAGAAAAACGCAAGCTCAGACTAGCCGTGTTTGCTTGCAAAACGGAGTTGAGCTGTTTTCAAGTGCTTCCCGTTCCAAGTTCATATCCACTTAGCCGGTTATCTTTCTTTAACTTTCATCTCAGATTAGATGTCTGTTGATCTTAGTTTTCATTGCAGGTAATTGAGAGCACTTAAAGATATTGATGGCCATTTTAGATATATTTTGTCGGTTCTTGAGTATTTTTGCGGAATCTCTAGGTAATTTTTTTTGGGTAGGTTTAGATAGGTAGCTAAATTTATATAGCTGTCAGAAATCATCATGATTAACAATGCATGGAATTATTTAGTTCATAATCCACCTACATTGGTTAAGTATTTTCGTGGACTTTTATAAGAGAAAATTCCCAGTAATACTCAGGTAGGCTAGTTATATCATGATACGAGTACTTTTACTTCCCATCAGATACTTAACAAATAGTCTTGGTGTATATTTTTGCAGTTTTAGCTTAGAACGTTTTGACTTTGGAATGTAAATAAAGGTCGATTGTAAATAAGTATAAGAAAAAAATAAAGTGTAATAATAGTGTAAATAGTATAAGAAAATAAAACATGATTTACACAACACACGGGCGTTAAGTTTAGATTGACGTTACCGTCCTTTCAACATAAAAATAAATTCGTGTAAGTTGTGCTATGCCGAACCTTTCGATTAATCAGCCTTTAGTCCAGATAAATTATTTTAAATCGTTCACGAACAAACCAAACTATTTCATAAAGGTACTACGGAACAGATTTTTATAATTTTAAGAGAAAAGCTCGAAATAAACAAATCATAAATAACGAAAAATTACGTTTCCGAACGTCGTTTACCGAAAAAAATCATAAAAAGATTTATGTTCAGTGCAGCGCAGCGCTTTAAAACAACAAAGAGAGCTTGTCCGGAGGAAATCGTTGGCAGTAAAAATAGTCTAACAATATTTGAGCCACTTAATTTTTTGGAATGTCAAAGAGTCAATCATAAAATAAACGTATTAACCCGGCCGTTTATTTTTAGTATTATTTGTTCTGAATACCGACCATTGTTTGTCAGAAACAGAGGGACTTTATTCACATGTTTTGTATGCAACGTACGGTCCGCAAAATGGTCGTATTGTATAGAGTTTTGAAGGTCGATAAATAGTCACTCAGATGTCAGCAGAATTAGGTATTCTGTGCTTATGCTAAACTGTGAATCATCACTGCCTTATATGTTTCATGTAAAGGTGCACGTACCCATCATTTCCTAGAAGTCACGTAGGCATGTTTCATTATGTGCGACATGCATTGCATATCGATTCTCAACCAGGCGCTTTTTCAATGTAAAAAACAGATGTCAGCTAATAAAAGTTTGGTCATAGTGTGGTGGTATAAAAGAACCACCGCTGTATCCTATTTATTCATTTAAATAAAAAAATGTTCTAGTAGTAGTTTAGATCTTATCTCTATATTAGGGATTAGAATACGAGTCCTTGATTTTTTGCTTTTCGCAAGAATTGACTGAGATGATTCCGAGTTGCGGGCTACAGTTTCTCTCAGGAAGTTTCTCTACATCCACACTTCATATAAAATATTAGCTATGCCCCGCGGTTTCAACCGGGTTTCAGAGTACATTAGCATGAAGTGAATACACTCAGCAGATATCCATGCGTCCGAATTTAAACCCATACATCGATAAATGGACTATCCAACACAAAAAGAATTTTTCAATTCGAACCAGTCGTTCCTGAAATCAACCAAATAAACAAACAAACTCTTCAGCTTTATATTATCGATAAAGGCTCGTAAAAAGCTTCCTTGCGTTCATATAATTTATATTATTATGTATCAAAAACAATAGGTAGTATGTATCTTGTTTAGTTTGACTGACGTAATTAAAAAATCGTCAAAATAAACAGCGTAATAATACTAATAATCATAATTAATTACTACTGATTTTACAAAAAAAAAAAAACAGCCATTGTAAGTCATTATCATAGTCTTTTAATACTTACTTACAACACACGAGGTTCATATTTAATTAATGGCTGTTTATAAACTCTTGTTTGAATTTTTAACATGAAGCGGCCAAGAAAAAAGAGAATTCTGAACACATTTTTCAATTTACGTGTTACTTTGTAAACTGGTTTGTTTAGGGATGGCCAAATCTTTGTATGTTCTCGTATTTTTCAATTAATATTAACTGAACTAAACATATTTTTTATCATTTAGGTAAGTAATATGTTATTAAAACCTTTTTGGGGTCCCACCTCAGACATAACCGTGATTCAATCTGCTCTTTAAAATAATTTCTTGGAATTTAGTAGTTCTGATCCATTACAATTCAGGGCCTGACACAACATTGATCAAAGTGTAAGTCAATAAGAAATTGATTGTTTTAGCTGTTGTATTTGACGTCAGTTAAATGAGAGACGTTGTGTAACTGCTTGCAGTAGTTTATGAATCCCATTGCTATGGCTATGTTTAGATCTTTCTCGAATAATTTATATTACATGTAAATCATAATCATATCTGAAACTACTAATTACTTTCAAAAGAGTGTTACTGCACTTTTTATCACCAGAGGGTCTGTACGCCCGTATCCGAAACTTAGTGAATTTTCGAGCCTTATTTGTGGATGAGACTGAAGAAATTCTAGCAATATTATTCATTCAGTAGCTTAACGTCTAGAGTGGCGAACATTATGGGAGGCCTATGTCCAGCAGTGGACTTTAAAAGGCTGATAGATAGCTTAATGTCATCAATGAGAACGCTTATCTTATTAATTCGTGAATAACGATCTAAATGTGCTAAAAATGACACCGAAAATGTTAGAACTTACGGACGGATGCGTACGGAGTAGGCCCTCAGCTCCTAAACTTAATAGGTACATGTACCCAGTACCGATAAATGCTATGGCTACAACTCATTTCGCGTCCCACTGCTAGGCGCTGGTTTCTCCCCATTATTGGGGAGCCCTGGACCTTACTCGAACACGCGGCGCTTGATTCACCAAGCGGGTAGATGGAGATGAACACAATGCTAAGAAAATTTCATACAAAAGTTAATAAAATAGTTTTAAATTTATTAACTTATCACTTGTAACATATTAATCCAAAACCAATCGACAGTAGTTATAATATAACTTCCTTGCTACCCGTGGAATTTGGTAATTGGCGTTCATACCGAGCAATCGCTTATACAATATTGGCTCAGGTAAGTGGTAATTACTTGATTGCGTCTGTGATTAACAAGATGCAAATGTGATGAGTCTACACTAAATTGTATAACAATGGAATTAGTCAATGCATACTGTTCGTATTAATTAAGACGCATGTGGAATTCTTGGCATAGAGTAGTGCCAATGTTTGTGAAGCTAATTTTTCTATTGCTTATACAATTTACTCGTAGTTGGCATGGATTGTAGATACCTATTCGAAATATCTGAGTTGTAATAAAAGATATTAAGCGACATTACATTGTAGAAAACTGTGACTGTTGGAATTCAACCATAGATCTTTAAACTTGCGACTTCGACTTTAGCATTCGATTGTGAAAGGACCAATGCCTTTTATGAAGCATTTTTTAAAGGATTCTTTACTGATAAATTACTGCCATTGCCTTTATGAGAAAAAATTTTGTACTGAGGCAGGTTAGAACACAAGATATTAAAACGCGTTAACCATAACATTTATTAAAAAAATAAAAAATAAAAAAAATAAACAAATTTTCTATGACCATTATTTGCGCAAAGGAATGATTATTTTCTCTCTCTCTCTATCTTTCAACATTTAACATAAGACGTACAGTGGAGTAGTCTGTAATATTGGCTACAACCCTTTTTACATCCCACTGCTGAGCACGTGTCTCTCCCCATTAATGAGGAGGCCTGGAGCTTACTCCACTACGCAGCTCCAATGCGGGTTGGTGGAGATGCGGGTTACTGGCCAACCCGCTGTCGGATGTTTTCAAACCGCCCATAAGGCCTCCGACAAGATTGAACGACTGTTATCTAACGACAACAACCGGGACCGACGGCTTAACGTGCCCTCCGAAGTACGAAACCGCGCATGAATTTTTTTGCCACTAGCGGTCACCCATTTTACACCCGACCGCGCCCGTTTGGCTTAGTCGCATAGATCGCTTGATTTCTATGCCAACTGCCGGGCCATGTGTGCTTAATAGTCCGTCATATTATGTAACTGTTCAAATACTGTTAAACGTTTACTAGGAAAGTAGGTACATATATGTAGACGTCCCATCGGCTCAATAAATAGTAATGTAGCAACAGCGAAGTTAGCCTCAAAATATTTTCGTCGTCTTCATCTCTCTTGAATATTAATTGCTTTTTACGTGGCGAAGATGTCAAAACATTTTTTGTTGTTGCTACAAAAATCAATTTGCAAGTCGTTTAAATTAATTGGGAAGGTGACTGATACTTAAAAATGTTATAATAATATAGTCTTCCTACTACAAATATTGAAATTAATATTAATATTGTTTTATAACAATAGTGTTTTAAAAAGTATGTTTGGATGGATTTTTGTTGCTCAATCACGCTAGAACGCTAAAAGGATCAGAGTGAAACTTGGCACAAAGATAGATTATAGTTTGGAATAACCCATAGGTTACTTTTTATCCCGAAAATAAGTACTGAATCACTTTCCGTGGGATAAATTAGTATATTGATAAAAACTTAAATGTCCCTAGTGAAGCCGGGCCGGATCATTAGAATATTTGTATAATATTGCCTTCTAAGAATATAAATTTTTATTGGTAAGGCGTATATCACTGTACTTATTGTACCTATATATTGATCTCTCTGTGTTAGGTAAAAATAGAAACATACATAATATCAGGCATATTATAAGTTTTTTTAAAGTCTAATTTTGGTGTGCTAACCGAATAAATAAATTGCTTTGATTAAACTAGTAAATAATTTTAATCAACAATGTGTAACTTGTCACTATACCCTATCATTACACGTGACGAACTAACCCCGATAGCGTTAGGTAAAGACTACCTCAGGGACAAAGAAAATTGACACAAATTGCGACCGTTTTAAAAGAACCACGGAATAGAACGTCAAAGAAAACTACTAGTAAATTGCACGTGGATTCGACTAACTACAGCCACATTTTTAGATCAAAGAGAGCCCGGTCTCTAGAGGCAGCCCTGTCGCATGCGAATATATTCTGTGTGAGTTTGCCCGCAAGTGTAATCCACTTTTGACTCGATTGTTAGAATTTTAAGTTGGCTATTTAGACGATTCGGCAATTTTTGAGAAATGGTACAGAGAAACTTGGAATACCTACATATTGCCTGATTGTGAGAAAGCATTGGAAAAGTCTCAAATCTCTAATAATATTTGCATACCCGCTTTGCTCGCTAATTGCTCTTGAAGTATTTGTGTAAAAATCTTTGTTTACACCTGTGGTTTACACTCATATTTGTCCAAAAAATAGTTTTTGATTTTTCTTTGTCCTTGAAGTGTATAGCAATTTCTATAAAATTTATCTTTATGCTTTATTCATTTATTTCCTTCATTAATGCATTTCGCTCAATATTTCTTTTAAAATGTCGAATACGCTACTCTTCTTGCTTTGGGCTATAATAGCACTGCTAGTTTGTAAAGCATACCAGCGATATGCTTGTACAACCATGTTGATCGATAACTTGAGAACAGTTGATCCACGAAATAATAAGGAGTGAATTTGAATAGCAATACTTAGCATTAATTTCACTCGTAAAAACGACATTTTGCCAAGAATGACATACTTTTACTGTTATTATAACACATAAAGAAACGACAAACACAGAAACAGTAGCATAACAAGGAATAATTCAGGTTCAAAGTGGAAAAGACCTGGACGAACGATACTAATTTCGCTTTCGGCGTCGGCGTTTAACATTTCGGACGGGCGAGTTTTAATTTGTGATCAATTATGCGTGAGCACTGTTATTTATCGTTGTTTTATTCCACTTGCCTCCGCCAGTGGGTGGTCTGGTCACGATCTGGACTCACCAATACGTTCCACTGATTGTGCCATAGAGTTAGTAAAGCCCCTGATCAAGTATCTTTCTTAAGTTTATAATAGGATTGCTACTTAACACAAGCTTTAATCGAACTTTTTGTACTATTTTTTTTCAGTTAATACTTGTATGTAAAACGAATATAGGATAACATTTGTTCAGACAAACCTACTATATTTTTGATATATAATCAATAATTACTAAAAAAATAAACCTTACGACAATATTAATGTAGCGCTGGATATCGTATAATATAGTATGCGTGATTTCCATTGTCTTAAAAACATAAAAATTAGTTTAAAATCAAAATGAAAAATTCAAAAGCAGCAATACGGATTTTACATTAATTATGACGTATTCGCTTTTAAGGATCGAATAACTATAAGTACGCAAAAGTCCAAACATTTCTCAGTATATAATGTTTTAATCTATAAACACTTAGTAAAAATCTTGTCTTTCTAAGTACTATCTCTTCTATTAGCCTATAAGTCTACATCTCATCGCTGGCCAGCAATTTCGATATTCGACGAGCATCGGGCGCCCTCGGCCGGCTAGCGGCAAATCGTTGCAGTGATGTGATTCTAATTGAGCGGCTAATTTCCGCTGAGCATACACTCGGCTAGTTAGCCATTACAGCGTGGCTAGCCAGGCTTTCCTTACGTATATGTAGATGTTTTAATAAAATAACGGGTATGTAGTAGCTTACACATTTTTATATCTAAATTAATTTTTTGGTACAATGGCATATTTAGAACAAACTGGCTATTTATAATGCTGTACGTTTGAAACAAAAACGAATACGTTTGATTTTAGTATAGGTATCTAAAATATTGTAGATGCAGATTATTCTTCAGAACGTTGGAGTATTAGAGTCACTCCTTTTAGCTTCTGGTAAGAAAAAGCATAGCCGTGGCAATTGTGCGAATTATTGAAAAGCTCATATGAAACTAAAGACGAAGCTATGGAAAAGTTGGACTCCACCTTTAATAATTATAAATTTATTCTCTTTCTAAACGGATTCTAACTACTACATATTATTATGTACCTATATATTATATTAGCCCATAAGTCTAAACTTTATGGCTGGTGTTATTTTATTTTAATACGTACAGTCACTTTTAGCTATTTAAAAGTGTCTTCGAATCTACCATCTCTTCTAATAACCCATAATGTCGTCACCTTATTGCTGGCCAGCAATTTTGTAATTCGACGCGCATCGGGCGCCATCGGTCGGTTAGCGGTAAATCGTAGCGCGTAATGTGATTCTAATTGAACGGCTAATTCCCGCTGAGCGTACGCTAATTAGTCATTACAGCGTGGATAGCTGGGCTTGATTTTCCCTTACGTTGAGCTGTTTGAATCAAATAGACATTTTAATCTTAAATTTAATTTAGAAAAAATAGCTTCTTTATAACAAATGCTGTTTGTGATGCTATACGTTTGAAAAAAAAAAACAATTTTTGGAAAAAAAAGATTGTCTTATTTAAGAGAAGACAGGACTAGGAAAATCTTCTGTAAAATATAATGAAGTTACTACTTGCTTCTGTTCAGAAAAATAACTAACTTGGCAAACATGTATGTAAAAAGGAGACACTATGGAAAATTGCCAACTACGTCCCCAGTTTTACGCCTACTTTCTTTCTGAACATTCAAAAAGTTCACTTGCCTTATCTATATACCATCTCTTCTATTAGCCCATAAGTCTACATCTCACTGCTGGCCAGCAATTTCGTTATTCGACGCGCATCGGGCGCCCTCGGCCGGTTAGCGGCAAATTGTTGCACGTAATGTGATTCTAATTGAGCGGCTAATTTCCGCTGAGCATACACTCGTCTAATTAGCCATACAACGTTGCTAGCCGGGCTTCTCTCCTTACGTTTAGCCGGTTAGTTATTGAAATTGGTGAGTATACACGTAAAAGTTTTGTCATTTTTATGTCACAATTTATTTGCCGAAACAATAAATCTATTAATAGCACAGAATAGTTTCCACAGAGATTTTAATTGCAACGCTGCCTGGATTCCCTTGGCTGAGTTTATGATTCTTCCTTTCAGTTTTAACGCTTCGTAAAACAACGTGGATTTAGTAAAATATAATAAATATTTATGTATCTTAAATTAAGTACATCTTAAATAGCTAATTCCCAATTAATATTTATAAAACAAACTTTCTGGAGCATAATTATTACTTTACTTTTAATTTCCTAATTTTTTTAATAGGTAACACTAAATTAAATTTTAAAAAAACACAAGAATTTTTAAATATTTATTCTAGAATCAAGGGTAAAAATACCGTATGGTATTACAAACTAGGCTACAAAATCTTCAGCGTAATTAACTTTATAATTACATTATTTAGGCTTAAAATATATTTCTATACAATTTATTTCGATTAATATATCGAGAAGCTCGGAATCCATGGCTTCAGTTTCATTTAATAACAACCTATTAATTACATGGGCTGATAAAATTCATTTTACCGTGGGTTTCTAACCTCCGCAATAAATTTGGAATAAGGTCGACAGTACAATTATGGCAGGGGATAATTATTATCTGTGCTTTTGTAACGCACTTGCTGCAACGTGGCTGGTCAACGACTAGCTACTGGTATCTACTTTAAAAAACGCTTTTTTATTTGTATTTTTCACTTTTTTATATTCTTACTAGTGGACGGCCCTGATTCGCTCAGGTGATTTCAATTTATATAGTTATACATGTACACAGGAACATATTTTTTCGGAATTAAAAGGGATGTGCTATTTATCTATCTCTGTATCAAATTTTATAGTGATCTGTTCATTCGTTTTGTGATTGATCAACAAACACCCATGCATACAAACATGCAAAATTCCGCATTTATAATATTTGTAAGGCTGCAACCCTTTCAGCGTCTCACTGCTGGGCACCGGTCTCTCCCAATTATTGGGGAGGCCTGGAGCTTACTCCGGGTTGGTGGACAATATGCGAATAAATGTATAAATAAATTAAGTTTTTAACAAAAAAATAGAACCGACTTCAAACGGTAAAAAATAAAATTGTTCAGTACCTACTTCTTCTTGCTTATGGTAATTACTCTTAAAACTATTTTTGGAGGCGGGCCCTTACTAAAATATCTTACCATTCGTTCTAAATGGGCACCGACAGTGCAGACAGTGGGACAGTAGGTACCTACATCTTCTTGCTTAGACTGTTAAAACTATATTGGAGTCGGTGCCCATTCAGAACGAAAGGTACACTATATTTACTATGACAGGACATTTTACTAAGGGCCCGACTCCAAAAATAGTTTTAAGAGTAATTACCATAAGCAAGAAGAAGTAGGTACTGAACAATTTTATTTTTTACCGTTTGAAGTCGGTTCTATTTTTTTGTTAAAAACTTAATTTATTTCACTCTTTTTAGTAACTTTAATAGTTCTGTACATATGTATAAGCATAATTGGAACAAAATTCACTTTAACTTCTAAATGTTAAAGAGATGAAAGAATTTGCTCTCAGCTCCTAGCCTTTGAGGAGTTGTATCTTCAATCATCAGCTTAGCAACATCAGGTGATAATTACAGGACATAAATATTTGTATTATGTTAAAAAATATGACTAAAAGAATGTGTGTGCCTATTAAGTTTCAGTGATTCTTGATTTCCCTAGTATCACATCATCAGATTTTGACATAGTGACAGTTGGACTACCTAAGAAGTATAAGGTTTTGAACAAAAAAATACATACTGAAAGAATTTGCTCCTAACTCCTAACCGTCGTAGTACCTTCCATCATCAGCTCAGCAACAAGATATGATAATAATTATACACAAATGCCTGTTTTGCTTTCGTAAAAATATGAAAATCATTTGAAGTGCTATAAAATTTGAATGTTCCCTTCGATTTCTCTGGGATCCCATAATCAGACTTTGACTTGGTGACAGTTGGACCACCTCAGGAATGTAAGATTTTGAACAAAATACCATTTATAGAAAGAATTTGCTCTCAACTCCTAACCGTCGTAGTACCTTCCATCATCAGCTCAGCGACATGATATGATGAAAATTATACACAAATGCCTGTTTTGCTTTAGTAAAAATATGAAAATCATTTTGTTGTGCTATAAAATTTGAATGTTCCCTTCGATTTCTCTGGGATCCCCTCATCAGACTTTGTCTTGGTGACAGTTGGACCACCTCAGGAATGTGAGATTTCGATTAAAAAACTATTTATTGAAAGAATTTTCTCTCAACTCCTCACTGTCGCAGAACCTTCCATCATCAGCTCAGCAACATGAAATGATGATTACTATGCACAAATATCTCTTATGCTTCAGAAAGTATAAGAAAATCAATGTGTGTGCCTATAAAATTTGAGAGTTCCCCTCGATTTCCCTGGGATCCCATCATCAGATCCTGATTTGGTGACAATGGGACCACCTCGGGAGTATAAGCATACGAACAAAAAAAGAATTTTGAAAATCGGTCCACAAACGGCGGAGTAATCGGTGAACATATATAAAAAAAAATACATACAGCCGAATACAGTACCTCCTCCTTTTGGAAGTCGGTAAAAAATACAGTTTCATAAACAAAAAAGTTTATCTTGCGATTTTTCCATAATAATATATTTTTACTGCATAAATCTTCCCTGAATTTCGACTTATATTTGAAGACTAAAATTTGCCATACTGGTCCACCTGTCCTCTAGTTATAGCCAAACTAACGAACAGCAATTCATTTTTATATCGAGATATTTAAAAAAAATCATACCACATCGCTCACTCTTCTGAGATGCAACAAGTCAGTTAATAACAAGTTTAATAGCCGTCTAATAAGCTCCTTGTTATTCTAATAGCTGAGATACGGAAACAACGCGAAAACAAACCGAGAGTTGTATCGTATTAAACTTATAATAAGGACAATTAACCCTTTGTTTCTATAGAGCCAGTTGGAAGGCGAGCAAAATGAAATTTTACGGGCAGAAGAAAAGAGAAATGTAGATTTTTGTTATTTTTTCTTTCATCAAATAATACTTCAACTGTATATATTTCGTGCTGTATAAAAAATGCCATGGCCGCTAATTTTATGATGTCTTCATTCAACTACGAGAGCTCTAGTTCTGCCTGAGATTATTCACTTCGTAGGTACTAAATGAATATTCCCTGTAGCTTCGGGATTAAGAACTACGGTATCCCCTGCCTGACCGTAAGAAGCGACTGAAAGGGGGCTTCTGGGGTTGCGGACAGTGAGAGTGAGAGCTCGACCCGTCCAACCAGCAGGCGGTGTGTGCGTGGCCGCATGCCGCCGTGAGCACCTAAGGGTGCAGGATGCGCGTCTGCTCTCCCGAAGATGGACACGCGTGGAGGATATCGGTGCTTTCCACTAGAGATCTCGGAGTCCTCTCCAAGCGCAGAGGCAAGCCACTGAAGGGGTTTTAGTGCGGTAAAAATCTCACATAATCCGGTATCCTCTCTTAAGGTGCTGGGTACCTTTTGAACGTTTCTCCCCCGATACCAAAAAAAGGTAAGTGAATAAACTCAGTCATATTACCAAAGCCGGTAATGCTCGGGTGGCTTCCCTGGGGTTGCCCGTGTCCACCACCACGCAGCCCGTCTGACTTTTTGTTTGGTTTATTTATATATAAAAAAACTATTATAAATGCAACTGTTCTTTTCCTTCACGAATTAGATAAGTCACTACTAGCTATCAATCTCTAGATACAATTTCGTATTTTGTGACCAAATGAAAATCTTGGACCAATACGGTAGTGGGACTAGACCACAAACAAGTTGAGGGAGCAATAGGTCACGTTAAGCAATAGGTAAGCTCCAAGTCTCACCAGTCTTAGGGTGAGGCCCGTACACTGTTGGGACGCAATAATGGTTGTAGTAAGAAGGTTATTTATTAAGGAAAAGTTTTTTGTCTGCCTTGTGTAAAATTAAGAAATTTCTTCATCTGTGCTTTGTTTTATCTAGAATCGTAACATTAATTTAGTACGCCACCAATCATAAGCGCGGTCGATTCAGCTTGACCTAATTGATCAGAATAGCATTAATAGTTAATTGAGATCCATTACAGCTACTTTTGATTAGAGTTAATTAAAATAACTATTGTTCAGTGGAAAATTCAGTGATCTCCCGTCAAAGTTAGTTTCAATTTAATTTCTACTGGTGGGGTCTGGTCTCTTCATAATTACAGAAGCCGGGAGCTTACTGCTGTTGGTGCAGCATGCACCAGTGCGGGTTAGTAGAGAATCGGGTTGGTAACTGAAATTAAATTCTTGGTACTTTAATCATACAATTTCTTATTTATTAAAAAGTATTAGATCTTTTAATTCGCGTAACTTTGTATATTTATTACATGTCTTTCTTTGTTTTTTATATGACTGATTTATAATCGCAGTGTTTAAAGTGAAGTTAGCAAAAGTAATATAAATATAGTGGCGGACCAAGTCGCGATCAAGTATATTACAAACAAAATTAATGTGGAACATTACTAAATTTTGCGTTGTTCTATTTAACCATAAATATCTATTAAACTGTTAATAACACTATTAATTACTTTATTCTCTGTTCCAGGTAATTGGAGTGACAACATACCACACCAAAACAGTCGTGAGAATTTAATTACCTAAAACTACATCGGGATAAGAATTATAATTACATTACTCAAGTTTTGATTATTCAATTACGAGTAATAACTATTGAAATACTCATCCGAATTTATGTACCTAATTATATACATCACTGAATTATTGTAAATATAAGAATAATAGAATATAATAGTAATAGATTTAGGAATATTTATGTGTTTATGCTGTATTTTGATTGCGCTTACCGTCACCTTATGGTATTTGCCTAAATAATATAAAAATATAAAGCTATACTGACTTTGCTTAAAAATGCACACTCTTCTGGTCTAGGAAATCTAAATATTAAGTGATTCTGAGAAATATATTCCTGAAACGATATTCATCCTTTTGAAACATGTTGTAAAAATAATATAACTTTGCGATCAGCAGCAGATCAGAGCAGTGATGGCGAGTGGTAAAGAGCACGGTCTTCGACGTGGAGATCCCGGGTTCAAATCCTCGGCGCGCACCTCTGACAAAGAAATTTGTAATGTGCGCATTTACTCGTATCACTGCTCCACGGTGATGGAAAATATTGTAATATTATGCCTGAGAGAAACTCATAATTTCTCGAAAACGTGATGTACACCAATCCGCACTTGGCCAGCGTGGTGGAGTAACAGAAATATTGTGAAAAGGAAAATATTGTGATTTTTAATCGAATACGATGTTTTTCATCGCCGTGCATACCTGACGCGGCTGGTAGTTTTTCCGTGTTAGTCTAGAATAGAAGAACGATGATACTAATCGTCATACAGGAATCGACATATAAACCATATTCTCTATATAACTAGCTGACCCCGAGAGCTCAGTACCTCCATTAAATGTTTGGGGTGAACCACACTTATGAATTAGGGGTTTGAAAAATAGTTGGTGACTGATTTTCAGCCTACCATAATATACATATCCCTACTAATATTATAAATTCGAAAGTAACTCTGTCTGTCTGCTACGCTTTCCCGCTTAAACTACTGAACTAATTTTAATGAAATTAGAAACATGGATAGAGTGGACCTTGGGCAAGGACATAGGATGGTTTTTATCCTACAGGAACCTATAAAACGGGTCCACACGGGCGGAGCAGCTGGCGGAAGGCTAGTAACTTCATAAAAATCAATCAAGCCGAGCCTTCCTGAAGAGTATGGAAAGTATTCACTGTGACAAGAAATTTTTATATATGTATATGTATACTTCATAATATATAGCTGAAGAGTTTATTTGAACGCGCTAATCACAGGAAGTACTAGTTTGAATTGAAAAGCGGATGACAGTCAGCCGATGGCCGTACAACAATGACAAACATCAAGCGTATATTATTACCCAGGATGTTAAAAAACTATTTCATTTCATTTTCCTGAAGCGGGTTGCAAGATGTGCGGTAATAGTACATATTAATGTTAAGTATAGAAAAGGTTTAATAGAAAACAGAAGAAGAAGGTTGAGGAGTGGTTGCTGGTGGCCTGCAATAAATGTTCATTAAAACATTCAACACTAATTCGTATGAACGTAAATTCCCAACAGTGAACTTGGATTAGTATCCTATTAAAACTGAGATAGATTAAACAAACGACCACCCCAAGAACGATATTTCACAGTTGCTTAACGATGTATTTACTTTTAAAGGGACACATCACTGGGACAGTGCATCTCAAAGGAATGCTGTAAAGGCTCGGAAGTTGACAAATGTCCCCGCGTTATTTCTGTACTAATTAGTCGAAAGCGTGGGCGTTCCCGACAAACGGAGCACATGTTTCGAGAGATGAGCGACCAAAAGAGCTAGCATTTTCTATAGACAGTTTTTAATTTTGACGTTTATTGAGTAACCTTTTTTGAATCCCACTGTTGATCACGTTTCTCATCTTATTTTTGAGAGAAGCCTGGTGCTCACTCCACAATTGTGGAGTGAGCAAGTGTTGGTGGAGATGTGGGTTAGTAGCCAATCCACTATCGAATGTTTTAAACCACCCATGAGGTCTTCGACGAGGCTTAACGATTTTCTACCGATAACAAGCAGTGTTGAATTTATATGCAAATAATCATCACTGATGTACTGTTAACACCATATATTGACACATTGTGATCAACTGTATTTATCTGTACTATTAATATTATCTGTGTAGTATGAAGGTGTTAAAATAAAAAATCAGTTCTGTTCGAATCTCGCAACCGGCGTTTTATTATAGGTTATGGGCCCAGTGTGAACTGTGATTTTCTCGCGAAAAGACTTGCATAATTGTGCCGATTAGTCTTTGCAGATTGAGAAATACTGTTAGTGAACTGTGTTATATAGTTAAAGTGGACAAAAGTGAAAAATGACCAATAACTATATCGTGAGCGTGCCCAAGTTGAAAGGTCGGGTGAACTACTCTGAGTGGGCTTTCGCGGCGGAGAATTTTCTCGTGTTAGAAGGAACATTTGATTATATCAAAGCCACTAAACCCGATGAAGCCGCAATCGACGCGAAAACCAAAGCCAAGCTGATCTTAACGATTGATCCATCACTTTATGTACACATTAAACAGTCTAAGACTACTAAAGAGTTATGGGAGAAGCTCAAGCATTTATTCGACGACTCCGGCTTCACCAGAAGAATCAGTCTATTAAGGACTTTGATATCAATACGTCTCGAAAATTGTTCATCAATGACTTCGTATGTCAATCAGATCATTGAAACTAGTCAAAAATTAAGTGGATCAGGTTTTAACATCAACGATGAATGGGTCGGATCGCTACTTTTAGCAGGATTATCCGATAAATATTCACCCATGATAATGGCGATCGAACACTCTGGAATTGCTATCACCGCGGACGCCATTAAAACCAAATTAATGGATTTGGAGGAAGACGGTGGCGACATCAGCGGAGCATTTGCTAGTTTCCGTAAACACAAGAATAATTTTGGCAGCACTGTCGGTGTCGGAAACAGAGACAAGAGTCATAATAATATGTCAAACTCAAATGTGTCAAAGTCAAAACCGAAGGTTATAAAATGTTACAAATGTAAACGAACGGGGCATTATCGGAATCAGTGCACGAGTTTCGACAAAGATTCAGAGAATAACAAGTTTTGTGAACGTAAACAATCAAACGCATTCAGTGCAGTATTCTTAAATGGAACTTTCTCCAAGGATGACTGGTACATCGACTCTGGAGCAAGTACACATTTAACCGCTAATGAACATTGGCTCACAAATGTTTCTTTTGAACATCCGATCAAGGATATTGTGGTGGCGAATAAAGAAAAGGTGCCAGTTAAATGTTGCGGCGATGTAGCGATAACAACTTTGACAGATAACTGCGAGTATGATATCGTTGTCGAGGGAGTATTGTGTGTTCCGAGTTTGACGACTAACCTAATTTCTGTGAGTCAACTGATTGCTAAAGGTAATAGAGTGCAATTTACTAACAGTGGTTGTGAAATTTACAACAGATCTGGAGAATTAGTTGGTACAGCTTCGTTATTAAATGGTGTCTACAAGCTCAGGCAGACTGAAGCGTTGACAGCTGCAGTAATGAGCTCGAGTGATATTTGACATCGCAGGCTTGGCCATGTCAATAGCAATTACCTAAACAGAATGCAAAATGCTGTAGAAGGACTCACACTGAACAACAAGGCTGATATTTCAAAATCCTCATGTACCGTTTGCTGCGAAGGTAAACAGAGCCGTTTACCTTTTCCACAGAATGGCAATAGATGCAAAGAACTTCTGCATACTATACATACAGATGTATGCGGTCCATTCGACAATGTTTCAATTGGAGGATCTAAGTATTTTATATTATTTGTGGATGATTACAGTCGCATGATCTATGTTTATTTCATGAAGAACAAAAGTGAAGTTTTTAGTTGCTTTAAAAGATATAGAGTGCTTGTAGAAAATCAACTTAACAAGAAAATAAAGGTTTTGCGAAGCGACAATGGGAAAGAGTTCTGTAATAAAGAATTTGATGATTATCTTAAAAACTCAGGAATAATCCATCAGAAGAGCAACCCATACACACCGGAACAGAATGGGTTGGCTGAGCGCTTCAATCGCACAGTTGTGGAGAAAGCTAGATATCTGCTGTTTGATGCTGATCTCGATAAAAAGTTTTGGGCTGAAGCAACTAACACTGCAGTCTATTTACAAAATAGGACTATAGCATCAGGTCTAAACGGGAAAACCCCCTACGAGTTGTGGACACATAAAAAGCCAGACATCAGTCATTTGAGAATTTTTGGGAGCATAGTTATGATTTATATACCCAAGGAGAAAAGGCTCAAATGGGATAAAAAGGCTGAGAGAGGAATTCTAGTAGGATATCCAGATGATGTAAAGGGGTACCGTGTTTACAACCCGAGAACCAAGCAAATTACAACCAGTCGAGATGTGATCATAATAGAAAAACCACTTGCAGCTGACAAAGCTACTGTTCAGATCCAGGAACTACCAGCAAATTCCACAGAGATGGATGAGGATTCAGTGGGGGATGTGGTAGATGATCATGGCAGTGAAGGTATGCATTATCTTGATGAGTCATACATACCAGAAGAAGACTCGTCTGTCAGCAGTGTGGAAAGTGTTGTGAGTGTTGGTAGGTGGGAAGGATCCCGTAGAAAGAGACAGCAACCGGACAGGTATGCTTTTTCTAATGCTTGTATCAACGACAGTGTAGTAGATACCAATGAACTTTCTTTTTCTGAGGCTCTTCAAGGGTCTGAAAGGGAGCAGTGGTTAGAGGCTGTGCGTGATGAGTTACAGTGCTTTGACAGTAACAATGCGTGGGAACTTGTTGATGTGCCTAAAGATAAAACTATAGTTCAATGTAAATGGGTTTTACGCAAGAAGTATGACAGTGAAAACAAAGTAAGGTATAGGGCCAGACTAGTGGCTAAAGGTTTTTCACAGAGATATGGTGTTGATTACACAGAAACATTCTCACCTGTTGTTAGACACAGAACCTTACGACTATTGTTTTCATTGTCAGTACAATTAGGACTGCAAGTTACACATCTAGATGTAAAAGCCGCATTTCTCAATGGTGATTTAGAAGAAACCATTTATATGCAAAAACCAGAATGTTATGATGTTCCTGGTAGCTCTAACAAAGTATTAAAACTTAATAAGGCCATCTATGGCCTGAAACAGGCGTCGAGGGCCTGGAATAAGAAAGTAGATTGTTGTTTGCTTAAAAATGGTTATTGTAAATCAAAATTGGAGCCTTGTATGTATGCAAAAAATGTAGGGAATTTAAAGACTATAGTAACAGTGTACGTTGATGATTTCTTTATATTCTCAAATAGCAAAAATGAAAGTGAAAACCTAAAAAACATATTGTCAAACCAGTTTCAAATTAAAGATCTAGGTAAAGTAAAACAATGTTTAGGTATGAATGTTAAATTCAATAAATTGGATAATTCAGTAACTTTAAGTCAAGAAAATTACATTAATATGTTGTTAAGAAAGTTTCACATGAGTGATTGTAAGACTGTTGATACTCCAATGGAGAGTAAATTGAATGTCAAACTTGATCAAAACATAAATAATCAAATACCTTATCAACAGCTTATAGGGAGTTTAATGTATCTTTCAGTTTTAACAAGACCAGACATAACATATGCTGTAAGTTACCTAAGTCAATTTAATAATTGCCACACTGATGAGCACTGGGGATATGCTAAGAGGGTCTTAAAATATTTAAAAGGGACTATAGACTATGGTATAAAATATTGTGCTAATGGAAATACAGAAATAAAGGGTTTTGTTGATGCAGATTGGGCAAATGATACTTTAGATCGACGGTCTTATACCGGATTCTGCTTTGTGCTTGCTAATGGTATAATATCATGGGAATGCAAGAAACAGAAAACTGTTGCTCTTTCAAGTTGTGAGGCTGAGTACATGGCTATCTCAGAGGCCTGCAAGGAAGCCATTTATTTGAGAGCTTTACAATTTGAAGTCACAAATAAAATGTATACATTGAGCTTGTTTAATGACAATCAGAGTGCACAAAGGCTGTCCATAAATCCTGTATTTCACAAAAAATCAAAACACATTGATGTGAAGTATCATTTTACTAGAGAATGTATTTCAAATAATACAGTTGATTTAAAATATTTGTCAACAGCCTATATGCCCGCTGATATTCTCACAAAGAGTTTGTGTTCGAAAAGGCATTATGAATTGATGGATATGTTAGGTGTAGTTATAACATAGATTGATTTAATATGTGTGATGATTATTTGATATAGTGGGGGTGTTGAATTTATATGCAAATAATCATCACTGATGTACTGTTAACACCATATATTGACACATTGTGATCAACTGTATTTATCTGTACTATTAATATTATCTGTGTAGTATGAAGGTGTTAAAATAAAAAATCAGTTCTGTTCGAATCTCGCAACCGGCGTTTTATTATAAGCAGGACCAACGCGACGGTGTAACATGCTCTCCGAAGTCCAATTATGCATTGCTGCGTTTTTACTTCACAAAAAGTAAATAATAATAATAATAGGAATACAAAATTAAAGTTGCCTCCGTCTTACTTAATATTTAAGAAATCCACTAGAGCAGTCAGCTCGCACGTTTCGTAGGCTATTTCTTTACTCCACCAATAAAAATAAATCTGAATTTAGAAAAAAAGTACTTGCAACTTTTTGGTTCGCCGCTCTCGGACTAACATTTGAGCTGTGAGATAAATTCATTATCCCGGTTCCTTGGGCTTTTGCAAATGTAAAATAATTTTGTTTCACCCTTTTTTGTCACATTACGGGGCACAGATATCCTCAATACCACGCTGGCCTAGTGCGGATGGGTGGGCATCATACCTTCGAGAAATTGTGAGTTTCACTCAGGCATGCACGGCGATGGGAAACATTGTAATTAATTAAATATCACAATATTTTCCATTACTGTGGAGCAGCGATGAAATGCGCACATTACAAATTTCTTTTGTCAGAGTTGCGCGCCGAGGATTTGAACCCGGCATCTCCCGGGTCTCAGACCGCGGTCCTTACCACTCGGCTATCGCTGCTTAGTAAGTAAACATATCGCTCTGTAAAGGTTGAGAGTACGTGACTTTTTTGTTTGATTTAGTTTAGTGACAAAACAATTCAGTGCGATGATATTAGGTGGTATTTAGTTTTCAATATGGTATTTGACTTACGGTAAGTAAAGCAAATATGCGGTCAGTGTATTTTTGTAAGCTAAAGTTTATTATGCAAACATATTCAAAACAATTTTCACACGAAAAAGATGACGTGCAAGTGAATTGTGGCGTGATTGTTTTAAAGATGTACGATATGTGAATTAAAATTTTTAAAATTATAATTTTGCCGGATGATTCACTGAAACTTTCAATTTATAAGAACCGCTATAATGACCCCACTATTGAAAAGATTTAAATGTATCAAAAACTTATAATTTGAAGTAACAAGCATTGTGATTTTAAAGGTTTGGAAATATTAATATAGGTATAAATTTTTTAGTTAAGATATTTGTTAACTCATGACACACATGCCTTGATTACCTAAGTTAATTTAATACTGTTTCCAAAATCAAAATGAAAAAATATTATTTTACGACCCGTGCGATGATTAGGTTATCGCCGAACTGCCGATCGTAGGGTCCCAGGTTCGATTCCCGGCGAAGCAGAAATTTGAATGATGAGTTGAAATTTAAGTTTTCGGTCTGGGTGTCTGTGTTTCTGTCTTTGTATGTGTCCATGATACCCGCGACACGGGGTGTCAACAAAATAAAAATGAAAGAATGCGTCTTGTCATCAATTTCAATAACATATCATTGTTACCCATTAAATAATTTAATGATCATACAAGACATGTTGGTTCTAATAATATAACTGTCATCGTATTGCATACAAATAAAGCATTCTACATATCCAAAAGAGAAAACAAGCCCTTTACGTGTAAAAATAGATCTTTCATTGTACGAAATCCTAATTCATCTATCTTTAATTATGTTTTAATTGTCTACAAGTCAACAGTTCTACATAGAGCTCACCTTACTGGTACAAAATTTTAGTTCTGTTTCTTACACCTAAGTAAATTTAATAAATAAATAACATTTTATCGTTGGTAAAACTTATAAGGTACGACCACACCTCTAAAGCACCACCTCTAAGCCCATTTCCGCACTAAAGTAATTCTTTAATGTTTACATAGGAAGATGCTTCTGCTAACAAGATTGAAGGCAACAATCATCCAGAGTAGCAACCCAACTCCATACGATCTCAGATAAGAAACAGGCATCAACCGTTTCCCAAATATTGCCGATTTCACTGATTTAGCTGATTTTACATTCATCAGATTTTGCATTAAAAATACAGTATTTCCATATTTTTACTGCACAATATGACTGATTATTTAATTTATAATCTACAACATTTGCCACTTTTTTATGACTTTGTTTTGCTTAATAGACCTTTTTTGTATCGGGGGGTAAAGCTTCAAAAGATACCCAGCGCCTTGGGAGAGGATACCGGGTTATGTGGGATTTGACCATACTAAAACCCGCGCTGGAGTACTCCGGGATCTCCAGTGGAACGCACCGGTGTCCTCCACGCACGACGCCCCAGACAGGCCCTCTTCGGGAGAGTAGATGTGCTCTCCTGCACCTTGCGATGCTAACAGCGGCATGCGGCCACGCACACACCGCCACCTTTCCCGGGGCTGCTGGCTGGACGGATCGAGCTCCCACTCTCACCGCCCACAACCCCGGAAGCCCCCTTTTAGTCGCCTCTTACGATCAGGCAGGGAATACCGTAGCTCTATTCTTAATCCCGAAGCTACAGGGACCTGCTTACTAGACCTGAAGACGATAACAGTTTTGTGAATTTTCCTGTAATATGTATAAAATATATATTTCCGGATAATTATGAAACCTAAATGGATTGAAAAAATGCTATGTATTGCTGTGAAAATCGCATATACAATACATTAGTCACTTTTTACCATTCTTATACAAAAATAAATTGTAAAAATATTGAACTTTGAGAGAATGTTTCTTTTTCTAATGCATTTGATTTCGGCTAAGTGGGATAATCTTTCATAAAAATTTAAACATAAATAAACTTCAGTTCATAG
Organism: Pyrgus malvae; assembly: GCA_911387765.1. Taxonomy (NCBI): domain Eukaryota; kingdom Metazoa; phylum Arthropoda; class Insecta; order Lepidoptera; family Hesperiidae; genus Pyrgus; species Pyrgus malvae. The sequence goes on from OU426958.1 coordinate 11,647,326, forward strand.
TCAACCCGTTTCTGTAAAAAACACTAGGTATATATAAAAGTTTGGAATTAATAATATTTTAAAGTAACCTAAAACTCACATTATAATTCTCGACGTAAGCTAAAAAAGTGGCAAATTTATTAGATTACTATTATTGAAACGATCAGTAATATTGTGCAATAAAACTTGTAGAAATATTGTATTTTAACTGCAAAATCTAATGTATAAAATCAGGAAAATTTGCGAAATAGGCAAAATTTCCTATACCGCCTCTTAAACTTGTGTGGATATTACTGGGCTGCAGAGACCTGCATGCTCCATTATGATAAAAAAGAAAAATACTTACATTCCAACAAAAGTAAAACAGAGGTGCTTGCTAAAGAGTGCTAAGAGCTTGCGTTAAACTTTTGAAAATTGCACCTTTACGAAACCCGTGAATCTCCTTTGCAAAGCCACACATTTAGTTGAAACTTATGGTGGTTTTCGAATGTTTTAGTTACAAAGAGTTTCTTTTTTACTGTAAGAGGTGAATTTTGTTTTGTAAAATTTAATGTATTGCACTTCATTGGAATGAAGGTAACTTTTTGATTTTTAGGCAAATAAGATTTCCTGTTAATTAAGTACTGACGTTTGAACTTGTTGTCTAGCTATATTGCGACCAAAGATTGAATATTTTCACTTCTTTGTGAATTTTAACCAAAATATAATGAGAACTATTCAGTGACAAAAATTTTGTTAATGACCAAATAAAAACGAAAAAAGAAATATTCAATAATTAAAATTTTACCGTACAGTAATAATAATTACTACATTGCGTAACTTATTTACTTAGTTCGGAATGAATCATTGTATGAATGAAATAAAATCGTGTTAGATATACAAGAGGTAAAAGGACAGCAATACGACACTTAGCACCCTAATTGAACAGGCACTGTTGAAAGAGAGCTAAAGGATTTAAAAATTTTGAAGTTTTTGAATTGTAGTCAGTAAGGTTTGTCCGAGGTTCTGGCAGTTTGAAAACTTACGGCAATAGGTTGGTCTAACACTAATTCTACCTCTAAGTCTAACTCCACCAATCCCCATTGGAACAGCGTGATGGAGTATTGACCTTTCCAATTTTGGGAAGAGACCGTACCCAGCAGTGGGGCTCAAAAAGAGTTGCAGCCAATTCAAAAAATTAAACCGCAACTTACATTTTAAATTTGTACAACAAAAGCGCTCGATGAATAGTGCTTTAAACTCGATCTCAACTTTAATGAAATGCCAGAGATCTTCTTTAGTACGCAGCATATACAAGCGAAACATTTACTGCTTTGACGAGTTCGTTTTTTCCACGCTCATTTGCTTAAGTGGAAAAAAGTTGAAAATCATAAGATTTTCATGACCTTTAATGAAATTTAGTACCCTGGTTTTAAGGGCGATAAATCGATCCAGCTAGGATTTATTTTTAGATATTTTAAATTATTAAAAATATTTTCAGCGATATTCAACCTAAATATAAACTAAAAAATACGACTATTCCTGACATCTATTGGAGAGTATTAATAATATTGTGGCGTAGAACGCCGTCGAACGCCATCCGCCATTCCGACGTTCAAAGAAATGACAATGTCGAAATTAAATCAAGAAAATAAATTGTTTTTAACCGAGCAACACTCGGTCGTCCAGTTACTTATGTTTTAACTCCGTATGATTCAATGGTGTGACCATACCGGGACGTAATTGTGTCTATTTATTGTAAAAACAATGCTAATGTCACATGATTGTAATAACACACTGTACATCAATAAAATTTACTGTTGATTGCTTAAAATAGTGTACCTAATCGATCATAAAGAAATAATAGAAATTAATATTGTTGTGCAAATTAATATAAATAATATTGATGTACTAAATCAAAATACGTTCTTATTTAGTTTCTTTAAGTTCTGCAAATATAGAGCATTAATTTATTAAATAAAATCCACAACTTACATTTAAACTGAAGTGAAACAATGGCGTTTGCTAAATAGTTTTGAAAGCTGGAGTTAAACTTTTGAAACTTTTGAAAACTCCTGAAAATTTCTACACCTTTATGAAATACGAAAGCTCTACTACGGTAAGCCGCACATGCGAGTGAAAAATTCAGTAGTTTGTTTTAAAATGTGTATTCGGTTAAATAGAAACGACTTATTATAATACATACATACATGCAACAAGATTTTTCTAGAATTTTAATCTTCGCTCCGTTTTGAAAATTTTACTTATTTGTTTATTTTTAGGTAGTAGTTGAAAACCCTTTTGAGCCCCACTGCTGGGCATGCATGGACTGGTATATACTTACTCCATCACAATGCTCCAATGTGGGTTGGTGGAAATGCGGATTAGTGGCCTACACGCTGTCAGATGTTTTCGAACCGCCCATAAATAAGAGCAACAGGATAACAACTGGGAACCACGGCTTAACATGCTCGTCGAAACACACGAATCCGCATGAAATTTTGCCACTAGTGGTCACCCATCTTATACCCGACTGTGTCCCTTTTGCTTAGCTGCGTAGATCGCTTGCATTCTACACCAGCCGCACATCCATGCGCACTTTGTTTAAAAATGGTACATTCCAAATAAATCCATCAAATAATTTAATCTCTCTAAGAGTGAATTTTGTCTACGACGTGCACACACTTTACAACCCCTTTTCTTCCCTTAGGGATTGAAGTTCAATAAAAGCCATCTTAGACGGTGACTACCTACATAATAAAATATCATGAACCTACGTCTATTGTCCCCTTCACCTTTATTGAATAGTAAATGAAACGGCCACCTTTATAGGTGTATTTATAAGAACAGTGATAGTTTAATGGTTGACACATCGATGACCTTATTGACAATTAAAACATTGATTGATTGAAACAAATATTTATTCAATAGATGTATGAAGTATTAGTACTCGTATTATAGGTCGATTACAAATGCTGGCTCGTACATATACATACATTTTCATTTTTTTTTCTCTACCTCCAACATAGTCGGAGCCTATGTTTACAATAAAGCTTGTCTACATTCATACCAGTTCTCGCTCTCATGCCTCTCGCACATTCATTCTACATACTATATCTTTCTTGCATTCTTCTCTTTCTTCCTCATAGGCCGGGACAGGCCTGCTACTCGTTCTAGCTATTCTAACCATATTATATTTTAATGTTAACACGGGAAATAATGGTACAAGGCATCATCAATATACATGCATTTAGATATGAAAGTGTCTTGTTTGTGAAGCACACATTACACCATACACGTTTTTTTATTTGAATGGAGTAGCAGACGTGCAGGCCACGTGGTGTTAAGTGGTCGCTGCAGCCCATGTACATCTACACACAACCTCAAGCAAGCATAGGTAAGTCTTGTCTGAGATCGTATGCAGTTGCGCTGCTACTCTGGAGGCTGGTGCTCACCTATGTAAGTGTGGCCGGCCACTGCACCTTTCCACCGAAACACAATAGAATTTGTTCACGGTAGAAGTGGGTACAGCGGTGGTACCTCCCCGGGCGAACCATAATAGTTCTAACATCTTCCCAATGTGCATAAATTGTCATGTCTCCAGCCGTCGCAGCGTGAAAATGCATTTGTGTGTGTTCTGAGTGTGTCTCTCGATAATTGACCTATATCTTATCTGATAAATCTTAGAGGTAGCATGACTTGTTACGATATCGACATTAATATTAGAATGGCTGTCATGCTGTCAAAATATCCAAGCAAACTTGTTTTTGTCAAGCGTAATACGGCCATCGAAACTTAAGTACTTGTCTTGCGGGATACAGAACAGTTGCAAACAAAGCGTGGGCGGCATTTGACGCCGTTTAACGTTTAACTGACGCCAGAAGCGGACAACTGCTTCTGGCTACAATGGAATTATGTCATTATTAGCTACTGTTACAAAGATACAAATAAAACAGAAACAAATGAATTATAAAGGAAGTTTTACCCGCGCTATAGTGTGATGTGTGATGTTGTGTGACCTCCATAGCGCCTCACAAAGGGTGGGTCTTAAGATGAACACGGACAAGACGAAGATCATGTCTAAGGTCCATGTCACACCTATACCGGTTGTTGTTGATGGCGCTACTCTCGAAGTTGTCGACGAGGTCGACCTGGGACAAGCGATCCGTATGGGTAAGTCCAACTTCGAGAGAGAGGTAACTCGTAGAATCCAACTCGGTTGGGCAGCGTTCGGGAAATTACAAAGTGTCTTCTCGTCCAGAATACCTCAGTGCCTGAAGTCGAAAGTTTTCGAGCAGTGTGTGTTGCCAGTGATGACCTACGGCGCTGAGACGTGGTCTTTTACAGTTAGCCTTTTCCATAAGCTCAGGGTCGCCCAGCGAGCGATGGAGAGGGCTATGCTTGGTATTTCTCTACGCGACAGAATTCGTAATGATGAAATCCGTAGAAGAACTAAGGTTACCGACATAGCTCTCAAAATCTGCAAGCTGAAGTGGCAATGGGCAGGCCATATAGTTAGGAGGACCGACAACCGATGGGGAAGAAAGGTCCTTGAATGGAGACCACGTCTCGGCAAAAGGAGTACAGGCCGCCCTCCAACCAGGTGGACTGACGACCTGAAGAAGACAGCGGGTAGTCGCAGGATTCAGAAGGCCCAGGACCGGGAGGAGTGGCGAACGTTAGGGGAGGCCTATGTCCAGCAGTGGACAGTAAAAGGCTGATGAATGGATGGATAGTGTGATGTTAGCCTAAAATCTTCCTCAATAAACGGACTAATCAACACAAAAGTACCTGAGATTACTTTCACTTTTAAACAAATAGTTCTGCTTTATAATATTTGGACGCTATTACACCCCACATTAAACAAAGTAACACTTTTAAATTCTTTCTAAAAGCAACGAATGCTAGGAGACAATAGATTAACCGCTGTCGGGTGTTTTGAAACCACCCATGACGCCGCCGATTAGGTTTAACGACCGCTATCTATCGATAAAAACTGGGACCGATGGCTTAACATAACCCGTGGAAGCTTAGAAAAGCGCATGAAATTTACCACTAGTGGTCACCCATATGGTAACTCACCGCACCCGTTTTGCAGATAGCTTCCGTTCTCCCCACATAGCATAAATAATTTTGAGGTTAAAAGAGCCCCTCCAAACTTATATCTCGCTGTGGGGACCTTACAATCAAATGTCGAACAAACTTTTATCAGAGCAAACTTGACAAAATAAATCCTTCGTCCTGCGGCAACTTTTCTCATAGTGTGCTCGGAATACCTCCGAAGCTTGCTGCTTCTAATTACATTCGGCCTTGAAGACCCGTACCGTTCTAGGGTTAGAACTTAGAGGAGTTTTTTTTTGGTAAAGAAGTGATTAGGTATTTTAAATTAGTTCACAGCTTATTTGGACTCCTTTTTAGTATGAAAGATGTCACGATGGAATACATCGGCATAATATTTCAATGTTTTAGCAGCGCAAAATACAGAATTATAAAATCCTTATTCGCATTCGAGATTCGCAACGATATATGAATGTATGTGGTAGGTACGTGTTTTAACCACTCGGCAATTCTGGTAATTTCATCTACTTTGTAATAATTATTTTTATATGAAATACATGAATGAATTCTTGCGAATACAGTAATTTCTTAGGTTCTAATTAAGACTGAATGAAGTACACACATTATGAAAATGTATTTTTCATAACGTTTGTGTAATGAGTTACGAGATTTTTATGTAGAAAAATATCTCTACATAAAACGGACTGAAATAAGTTCATCATTGCAAAAAATATTAGGTAAAACAATCAAGATTTTAGATTTATGTATGCAGAAATTTCTCAATATATATAAATGAATGTTTGCCTGTTGTGCATGAGCCAGTAAAGGTTTCGGAATTGGTGTTTGTCTGTCTGTTCCGGTTAATCTCTGAAACGGCTGGACCCATTTTGACGGGACTTTCACTGGCAGGTAGCTGATGTAATAAGGAGTAACTTAGGCTACTTTTATAAAGTCCACGCGGACGAAGACGCGGGTGGCCGCTAGTACTAATAATAAAACTCAATCTAATAAGTACCTACCTAGATTCACCAGTAATCATCCACTATAGGTCGTACAACCAACGAAAACCATAATGAAAGAAATTCTTCGAGTAATTCGTGGAACGCGACATGTTTCGGCCCGTTTGGGATTATATTGTGTTCAGAACAGCTTTGAAGTCTGTCGAGACCTATCTAATTACGTTCCGCGGCCTCCAAAGCCATGATAGGGTAGTAACAGGGTAACGTTTGGAAGCTCCGCGGTTATCTCAGGCCTTAGGAACAGGCTCTCTTGTCGACGTTAAAACGACTGACGAAGAATGATTATTATAAAGCAAATAGTGTATAGTCCGGCCAACGAGACGTGATAAAAAATGTAAACAAAGTTTCAGGGGTTCAAAACATTTTTATTTGAATAAATTATATACATAGCATATACTAGCGACCCGGCCCAGCTTCGCTCGAGCGATTAAGTGATATACATTAAAATTTATTTTACAAAAACCCATTTAAGTACTAAAGGCAAAAAATAGATGCGCGATGAGAATGCGCGCCGGGTGATGTTATGATTTATGGTAAAACAAAATATCATCTTCTAAAGTATTTATTTGATTACATTTTGTACAATTTTAATCTGAATTGACGAAGCTAATTAACGTTTTTATTTAGATAAGGATTAATACATGCGTACATGTATAGGTTGTCTACATCGCGGGCCGCGGCTATTATTTATGACTATACATAACTATAATTGCGTTAGTAACATAAAGGAAGGTTCGGGACGGGCCTATTGAATTAGGTAGTTCGGGAAAATTCTAGAGAACCGTGGCCGCGTGGGTAGCCGTATGTAAGAATGTAAGGCACGCACCGGGCCGCGACAGGACACAGTTTAGTTCCGGAAGTGAAATCAAAGCGATCACTCCAAGCAACAAGGAAGAATTATTTCGATGACTACAGCGAAGATATTTGACCATAGTGATTGTGCTTGGTGATTTGGATTCTGTTGAGTGGATTTTTGTATAAGGAGACAATAAACAACTTCTACGTTGCAAACGGTATTTTATTACCCATAGGGCGTAACAATATTTACATCACGTTTTTGCCAGTTTCGTTATAACTGGACGAGTAATAATAGGTAAAGTCAGTAAGTCGTCAGTAATCAGTCAGTCAAGTCAGTCATAAATTCAAGTAAAGCGATGGCTTTTTTACCAGAACGTGACCAATGGAATTTTGGAGGCAAGCTGTATAAACATATTTTCGCACTGTTATTTTATTTTACAACACTCATGCACTGTAATTAACCTATATCGAACCAAATGCCATCAAATTTATTAGATATTACTCAAAATTATACCAATAACATGAAAATAAAACAAGAGCACAACATAATGTCTTTTTCGACTTCCCGTCAAAACGCGACCAAATGTTGACAACTGTGGTACTGACTGCTTTCCTGTACCACGAAACAGGCAACAAAAGCTGTCGTTGACTAACTGACGCCATAACTGCATACGTGTGATAAGGACAGAGATAATTATTGCTCGCTCTCGCAATAGTAACTTGGTAACGGTCCGTTTGTTTACATTCTTTATCTCGTCTCGTTGGCCGGACTATAGATTCGTTAAAGTCACAATACTATAAACACGTCAGCGTCGTCGGAATTTTTTTCTGTGTCGCCCACTATATCAAAACTTGTAACGTATGTCTTTTTTTCCACTTCTTACCCCAGCCCTACACGGGACAGATTTATCGCAAATGATTTACCATCCACACGTGCGATTGCGTCCGATAAATCTGAAGAAACAGGTCTGTTCAGAGAAATCCATACACTTACATCCTTACGTTACTAATTCATACTTACATGCCAATTAAACTTTTTCGTCCTTTCACTTATTTTTAGATGGTAGTCATAAGCATACGTTCGGCGAGAATGAAATTCTTGAACTGAAATATCTGTCTGTCAAGACCCTTTTTTTAGGAACGCGTGGAGATATCAAGCTGAAATTTATATCAAACACTCAGGTCTACTGTCCCATGGAGCTGTTAGAAAATCAAACTTCTAAGCCAGCGCAATCAAAATATTGCCGTTTAAGGGGCTTTCCGCAAATTTTCGACACTCGCAAGGGAATTAAAACCTACATGGTACTTCTCGTAAATTCAGAATCGGGAAGTTTGGTACGAAGCAACGTCTTATAGCACAGATAAAGGAAAAATTGCGAAAACAGTAATTTTTTAGTTAGGTACATCATATATTTAAAGAAATACGGAACCCTCGGTGCGCGACTCCAACTCGCACTTGGCCGGTTTTTTCCATGTCATCAGCATTTCTTCATCAATTTTTTTAGTAAGTTTTGTTTTACGAATTATATTATTCAAAATTTCTCGGTGTATAATAATTTAAGCTAGGTGCGTTACGAAGCTTAAAGCATTCTCTCTAATAGAACACGTGCCTTAAATCCTTACCATTCCTTCCGGATATATTAATTTAGTTACAAACACAAATTGTAATGTTTATGATTTATCATTTAACTTCGGACGATTGAAGTAGTTGGCATAGTTACGTGTATTTTTTAAATAACGACCCACGCTCATAACCCCACCCCACACAATGATATTTTAAACTATTTTGCCTAGGGACCTATATTGACTTACCTGTCACAGACAGCGACTTCCTACGCAGGACACTGAGTGCTCAAACGATAGGGACTACGGGAGCGAGGAACAACCTCTTTACCCGGGCAGACTCATGAGGATCACCGCCTCATGGTGACTTCACTCCGCCGTTAGGCGGTAGGCATTTTTGCCAAGGATCGACTAACTTACCTGTTCACATCTACTTGCCAGGTAGCCATGCACGGAAATACGTAAGCAACCCTACCTAAGCAAATTCTGTGTGTTAAAAACTATCAATTGAGATAAAACTCATTCGGTTATCGCAAGAGTGAAGGTGATATGAAAGAAAATTGATTAAAATTAATTAAATTAAAACTAGCTATGAACACTTTTCAATAGGCAAGTTATCATAGGCATATATGTTTATAAATTATATTTGATAAAAATATGTCTCATCAAGTTATCAGGTGAAGGTCAATCTTCCACGTCTCCTCTACTATTAGCGTTTATAACAATTAACGTGATTATAACCAATGTCGTGGGTACCATGGACACGCACGGAGACAGAAACAAAAACACCCAGACCAAAAACAGAAATTTAAACTCATCAGTACTTTAGTACTTCTTTTATATTTGAGAATGTCCTTTACAAAATCCTATACATTTATTTTGAAAAATTTTCTATTTTAGCGGAAGAGCAAGTAGGTTTTTAAAAGGTCAAATCAGTTTAGATAGTAAAAAACAAATTACAGCGCTTTATATGGATATGACTAGGGCCTTTGACTTTGTAGACCACGCATTATTGATAAATCAATTAGAGAAATATTGTGTTAGAGAGAATGCTTTAAACTGGATTACGTCTTATTTAAGTAATAGAAAACAGGTAACTGAAATAACAAAAGTTAATGAAAAAACGAAAACAGAGGAGAAACACGTATCTCATCCCAAAGAAGTCAATTACGGAGTACCTCAAGTAAGTATTCTTGGACAGGGTATATGTACCTTACTCTGGGGCTATGAGTGTGAAACGTTATTTATTTATAGCCGATTTTTTATGTACTGCGGTCCTTTTGGCATTAAATGATTCTTGATCTTATGGAAATTCTCTCTCCTCAATCAATTTTAAGAAAGGTTGAGTCTTGTCTGATATTATAAAATATGCAGATGCTTCGCTGCTGTTGTGGACCGATACTTACCTCGAAGGCAAGGCAGTTGGGAAATATCATAATGGTTTTTTTTTCGCTTTCCGCACATATGACATATGTGTGAAATTTGCTGTTTCAATAATTTTTGATTTCTTGTTTTTAAATCCATGTCAAACATGTCATCATTTTTCATTTTAGTTTAAATATAAAAATCATATAATGGACATCACATTTGTGTCATTAACAACCACGTAAAACTTCTAAACTTAAAAATCCTTGAAGTTGAAACTTTTTAAAATTTGAATTCTCCCTCAACGCAAACTTTTATCGTGAAAATTCTGAAATATCTTTTCTGCTCCCGTTTTTCATATTCTTTGATTCAGAGCAAAACTGACATTGAATTTTTCACGCTCTACACTTAAATTCTAGTGGAAGCTGAATTTAGCGGGTTATGCTCGCGAATGAAGAATGATGACGCTCTGCTCTATTTAATGTTCTAGTTTATCTTAACAACCAATAATTTTAGGGAGTAGCGATGTCCGACACGGAGATATTATCGTATTCAAATCCTCTGACGAAGAACTTTGTGAATGTAAATGAAATTACAATTATGCGTACTTATGGCTATTGTGAACTATAGTGTATTGAAAAATATAGTGATATTTAAATAATTACGATGATGTCTACTAATCCGCACTTGGGAGAATATGCCCTAAATCCCTCTCACTTGGGAGAGGAGACCTGCCCCCGTAGTGAGACATATTTGAGTATTTTTTTACATCAAAAATTAAAATTTTGTTTGTTTGATACGGAAAGTACCACTGCTGCGCCCTTCTATTCTGTTAATGTCCATTGTACTTGGCTATTAGTTCGTAACCTAGTCCTACCTACGAGTATGTGATGTGAGACTAAACTCAGCTTTGCCTGTCGTTGCATGTGGATGCCCATGGGTTGTCATTCTCTACAGACACTGCGTAGTAAATTATTATTAAAATTACGTAAAAAAAACCCTTAGAAGTCTTACATATCAGCGCGTGTAATTAAATTAAACTGCTATTAAGTTGCTCAAAATTGTTTTAGTTGTGTAAGTAAATTTGTTTTATTAAAAATGTATTTTTATCTTTTGTTAAATAACATAAAGTTGGGTAGAAATTTCATTATAGCTTTTCAGTTTATTTTAAACCTTATTTAATATACATATTAAGTTTGAAATACATATTTCAATTCTTACACGTTTCCATTTCATAATGGGATTCCTCTTTTGTTGTAAACGTTAGTAAATTAATTTAGGCGGATTTAAAAAATCTTGCTGTTAAAATATTTACACATTCCAAGTAACAAGAAAATTTAATACTCTCCATTCTATGTAAAGAAAATTTTATCTCAAGGCGGCTTCACTTTACTCGATTCAGAGTTACTGACTGACAATTTCTTAAGTTCTACACTTAAAAATTCTAGAAAAAGCTGAATATTGAGTGACAAGATTTGCGAATAAAGAGTAAAAACACACCTTACAGCTGGAATAGATAACAAAGCAAGCTATTTTTTTTCAGCTGTTAAAATATTGTAACTAGCTGTCCCGTGCGTAAGAAAGTATCAAGTATAACAAAATATATTTTTTCATGCAAAAGTGATATTTTACCGTGGTAAAGCTAGTATGTTTAATTCTCCAGCCCCGTAACGATCTTCGTACAAAAATTTGGAATTTATATGAACATATAATTAATCTGAAATTTGATATTGGCATAAATTCTGCGGCCTATTTACTGCCTCTACTAATTAAATAAAACCAATCAAAACAGACAATGCTTTTAGAATTTATAGTGTAGTGTATACTATAGATTCTATAGGAAGCTGAATTGTTCGCGGTTATCCTCATAAATAGCCATTATAGACGCATAGTCATTCTGTTATCTCAAATATATTTTATACCTAAAAACAAGAGTTTTGATCTGCCTCCCTTTTTCTCTCAACTCAACATCTAGCCCAAACGAGTACCAAAAGGATACGGTACACAAAGGAAAAAATGATACTCATTAAACTATTGTATTCCAATAATGAGAAACGTATTTTCTTTCTTTCTTCTTTCTACTTGGTAGCTCTACTTACGATAAAACCTGGACTGACATCGAATTTCTCACGCTCTGTACACTTATAGGTAAATTCTAGAGGAAGCTGAATTTTGCTCGATAATCCTCGTAAATGAAGAATCATGGCGCTCTGCTTGGCAATTTGTTCAAGCTTTAGAAACTTTGAAAATAGTTACTGTGATTACGTAACAGACACACACAGACACAGGCACAGTTACTTTCGCATTTATGATAATATCTATAGTACGGAATATCATTTATCACGCTGTACAGTTTTAGATTCTGTTGTCTAAGTTGTACAGGGGAAGCTGAATTTTGCGTTGTAATCCATGCTATCTATCTATCCTAGGAATCCTTGATATCTGTTCCAACTGAAAGCCTAAGCTCCATCATACGTTGTAGAAAATAGATTGTGTGAGCATATTACTATAAAATTGATTCCTTCCATTGCTGGAATTGCAAAATGTGCAAATATTGCCAAAAAGTTTAATATCGTAACAAATCATACCAGAATTCGATAGTTAGTACTACATTGTTGGTTGATACATTTATTTTTATAACTTATATTCATACCAATCAAACCAAATTTAACTGAACTAGAAGATAAAAAAATATTTCGTACGTAATCGTGCAATTATTATAACGTCAAAACGTGTAGGTTAAGAAACTGAAGAGAACGTAGACTAATGCGGACGTCAGTTTTGTATGAGTTTCACTTTACAGTAATGTTTATATACCTACCTGCTTAGAAACAATTATTTCATAATAGGGAGAAAAGGTATGGGTTTTTGTCTTGATTTAAAAATCCGGTCATTTTTAGATTTTCAGATGCTTTAAAGGAAAAATAAGTTCACAAATATTGTAATAATGTAATTCAATATATGGATCAGTTTGTATATGAAGTATTATGAAGATCATATTTTATAAGCATATAAAAATGAAAGATTTTTTAAATTTTTTACTACGTGGATGAAACAGTAATCTTGTTTTAAACACAATATGTATTAAAAGTGACACCACTTTCCGTTATCATTCAGCCCTAATTTTAAGCATCCGTAATAAGAAAACACTTTACGTATTTCTAGTCCTAATATGGCATACGAGAACAGCTTGTCCGTGAAGAATTTGTCAAAATTAATGACTAACTGACGAGCATCCGTTGGTATTTAAAAACTCGTGAGTCGGTATTGTTATTTCAGTCGTCGGAAACGTAACGAATGGTAAGGTTCAAAGTGACGGCGCATATATTTTATAAGCGGCCATTTGTCTCTGGCGCATGTGCGTCCGCTTGCTGAAATATTTACGAGCTATTAGCGCAACAAGAACAAATATTGGAGCAGCTTGCACTTCTAAACCGGATCAGAGAAATCTCTTAGCGAATGATTGATTTAATACCCCTCCGATATTAAGACAGCTTAGAGATATCAATACGTCTCGACCTTTGATGTTAAACCGTAATGCGAGCTTTGACTATTAATTTCATTAGTGAAAATGGTTTCGACGTAATACAAACTCAGCACATAAAAATCGTATAAATGGCTCCACTTCAGAACGTACCGTCCGCGACCTGTGTCAATATAGGTGCAGGGCACTTGACAAATTGCTTAATTTTATTAAGTGGCCATGCACCCGGCTTTCTCGTGTTTGTGTACGAAAGTGTCCCATTTCGCCCCCCTCGCTTTAATGCGTAAATTCACTGAACTGTTATATTAGCCGGACGCGACAAAGAAACGGTAATGGGCCCTCATATATATGCAAATAAACTTTCGAAATGCATTTTAAATTAAAATAATCCCGAATTTATATGTAAATTGTGACCGCACTTTGTCCTTCGCGGCTTCTCGTTTCTAAATCGATTACGTTACACGGATTCAAGCTTAGATCCGACTCGGATAAGTTTAATGAAGGGTTTTAAATGGAGATCCTTTAGTAGAATCAACTTGATTGGTGATTCTATTACACAGTGGTTTGTGTGGTTTTATGACTATCCATTATAAACCTAAGCTCATTTAAATGACAGTAGGTAATTGTCGATCTTACTCGTATATTTATTCCTATTTCCACATCTGTTCTATCGTACTATGTACTCATTCATAATTATTTTAAAGAGCAATTTTTTTTGCTCATTTGGCTATGTATATACCGTTCTTTAGGAATCGGCTTCAGAAATGTAACATTTTGCTTTTATCCAGGCTGTTTTGTTTCTAAAGTTTGTAAAATGCATATTTTAATTTTTTTACCTCTTAATGTAGTGTACATTAATTACAATGGGCAACTACTCAGAAAAAGAGAAATAAAATCATAGAATCTGTATTTTAATTAGTAAATAACCAATTATTTCATAAAATAAATGTATGGCAGCGGATGGGTTTTTATAAAGATACCTATTACTTTGAAAGAAATTGTACAAATATCTAGTTATAATGAAGCCCTATGCCAAACATATTTTATTTATCTTTGTAATAATCATATTCATTAAATACATATTCCTCTGATATCGGCGATGACATTGTCATGTATGTAAATATAGGTAATTTACTAATAACATAGTACCTGTGTTCCTTTGTAATAACATAGATTAGATCTGGTACACTGAAAGGTAGTATAAATTATGTAAATGCATTATTGATAGAATTATGCACATTCAGCTGACAAATACAGCGTTACTACCTATATTCAAATAATTAATTGCATATTGATAAGTGTTCTAATAGTGTATATCTAAGGATACATGTGCCTCCTTTTCTGTCAGAGGAGAAAACTTCAAACCGAGCACTTTGAGAGAGATTCAAAGAGAGAGCGTTAGTGAAAGACCCCGGCAGAGTCATAGAGTCAGAGATGCGGGTGTGATTTAAATCTGGGACCTCCGTCACGACGACCGATGAAAATCTTACCGATCGCTGCTTTCGCGTACTATCTTTAAAGAATACACTTATATACAGGAACAATATCAGCCGAAAATAAATAAAAGGGAGAATAGGGACTTTCCGTCATACATATGCTAAACTATTAGCAGTCTCATTAAATTAATACGTAGGCGAACACAGAACCTAATTATTATACGTATAAAATTAAAACAAAAGAAAGCATTTACATCAGAAAGGCTACTAAATTTATAAAGTCTTATCAATTTTTTATGCCACCGTCTCTAATGTACCTTGATAAAAGGTCCGCAGTTTCCAGTTTTGAAGATTCCTTTCCTATCTTAATTTTTATGTTGGTAACCTTTTGCCTTATTATGTAACTGAAAGCTAGGATTGGCTTTATGGGGGACCACCCGGGAACTTTAAAATAGTGATGCGCAAAAACTCATTTATAAATCGCATCGCTTAAACTTTAAATGTATAAGTAGCATACGATGAAGGAGGTCATTGTACGTATAATAATTGTTTTAAGTATTTTATAAAAAATGTGGTCAGACTATTTGAGACTACCATCCGACTCCGGAGTAGCAGCGCAAGACAAGGCTTGCTTGACGTTGCACAAATAAATTGCCGAAATAAGAGAAATTATGTAATAAAATAATGCTATTATTATCAATACACATAAGTCAGTTTGATTCAGTTAATAGATCGATAATGATGAAAACGAAAAACAAATTAGATCAGCATCGATATCCGAGGATTTTGTATGTAACCTATTTAGCCCATCACTACTTAAAAACGTATATCGATACTCCCTTTAAGCTACTTCAATTAGTCATGATTAACTATAATTTATTAGTTAATTTTATGGTCCATTAACTAACTCCCCAGTGTATAATGACTTCTTATTGTGAAACCCTGTTCCATATAACACTTCTGTCCAATTAAGTGGTATAACGATACTTAACCTTAATCGGATTTAGTTTTGTTGTAGTCAAGCTAGGTAGGTGTCGTCTTAGTGTGGTCAGATTTTTTAATTACCAACTTTTAGCAACTAAATCTCTTATAATGAAAGAAAAAAATCTGTATCCCATATAGTTATAGATATTATGTGTCACGAAGTCCATTCAGCTATGAATGTAGTGAAGCGTGCACATGCACATTGTTAGAGTGATCTCGAGAGCGCGCAGTGTCAAGTAACGTCAGCATGACAAATGACAAGTGACAGTAGAAGAGTTGTGTGAGAAAAGCAATATTACTTAAAAGCTTTTTGTTTATGAAAGATAGAGAAATCTCGTATAATGAAAGAAAAAAAATCTGCATACCATATAGTTATAGATATTATGTGTCACGAAGTCCATTCAGCTATGAATGTAGTGAAGCGTGCACATGCACATTGTTAGAGTGATCTCGGGAGCGTGCAGTGTCGAGAAACGTCAGCATGACAAATGACAAGTAACAGTTGAAGAGTTGTGCGAGTAAAGCAATATTACTTAAAAGTATTTTGTTTATGAAAGAGAGAGAAATCTCGTATGAGTATAGTGAAAGAAAAAAAATCTGCATGCCATATAGTTATAGATATTATATGTCAAGAAGTCCGTTTAGCTATGAATGTTGTGAAGCGTGCACATGCACATTGTAAGAGTAATCTCGGGAGCGTGCAGTGTCGAGAAACGTCAGCATGACAAATGACAAGTAACAGTTGAAGAGTTGTGCGAGTAAAGCAATATTACTTAAAAGTATTTTGTTTAAGAAAGAGAGAGAAATCTCGTATGAGTATAATGAAAGAAAAAAAATATGCATGCCATATGCCAGGATACGAGTATCTATACCTAGCCACAAAACTTATTACCATAGTTAAGTACAACCTATTTTTTTGCCTTTAGTAGAAAAACACATTAATGGTATAAAATAAAGAATTTATTAAGAAGAGCTTGTTAATATAGATGATGATGAGTTTCATGACGATGAGACATTTATGATGATAACTACTACAATGATATAATAATTATAATAAAAGAAGTACCAAATACGAAAAGATCTGACTATATTCAAACAAAAGCAACGTACACAAAACTAACTTAAAATTGAAACGATGGTAGTATATTCTTGGAAAGAATCTGGTCTTGAATGCTGGATACAATTTTAAAAGAACATGTTCATGAAAACTCAATTCGAAACTCGGAGAACACGTTAACTAAATCACATGTGCTTAGAAGAAGGGAGAAAAGTCTTATATTTCTCCGAAGAGAAATACTTTAGCTTAATTTCAACAGACACGGCATCCAGTGGGTTTCATTTTGCAGCAGATACCGTAATGTACGGCACTGAGACTGAGTTATTGCGCATTCTTATAATACACTTGCATTCACTGATGATATCGTGGTAAGTACATTAGGAACTTTGACAAATTATTTTGCTAAAAATGTAAACAATAAATAACTGTAAGAATTAGTGCTATACATATATACATAATGGTAGAACTTTCATTTTAGAATGTATACGAAATTACCGTTTGTTTATTTGCTAATTATTTCGTAAGGTATTGCTAAAACGTTTTTACTGTCATGTACCCACATTGTAGAAGCGTTGTGGAGTAAGCTCCAGGACTCCTAAATAATAAGAAGAGGCCGATGCCCAGCCGTGGGATGCAAAAAGGGTTGCAGCTAATAAATGTTATTATATTATACTTATTAGACACAAATAATTTAAGAAAAAGATTGGTTAGAAAAAAGTAAATCTTTGATAGAGCACGATAGTCATTGAAAGTACTTCCGTGCAAAGAATAAAGTTAATGAATTTTTAACGGCATGATAATTTCGCGGCAAAAATATCAAGGACTATAATCAAAGAGAAAAAAAAACAAATTATATAAATATGCGTTACTACTACCCAGCAGGTGCAAACAACTGATTCATAACTAAGGGTTACGTAACCATAACTTTTACACGATTCCCCTAATTCATTTCCGTAGAAATTTACCAAGCAGAATAAAATCTAATAAAACTAATGAAATTCGCAGACGTAAATCTCATTAGTGTCTTCGATATGAATCACAACCCCGTTTTATTACGTCGGCCATTAATTATTTAAACCTCAACATTGTATCCGAACCCTCCCGTAACAAAATATTTTCGTCGAAAAATATTACTCGCGGACTATGTAGTGTATGATAGATTGTATTCAATTTGCCAACTGACAAGCACCGACGAAAAGCATTTGGGTATCAAATGCTTATGTTTAGAAAGCACGCGATAGGTACAAATAGCGGTACATTCACCCTGTAATACAATAGGTTGGGATATGTAACCAAAATATGGCGAAATATGAATGGATTCATGCTTTTATTCCTTTTTGTACAGCCGTCTCATACAAAACGTAACATTAAGAGAAATCTGCTAATATCATGTAAATATTTTTTTATGGAATAGGTAGTAATGGTAGATAGTAATATGCAGAAGTGGTGTAGTTTGCGACTTGCGTCAACTTATTGGTCGTTCTTGTGACCATCATGAGCACATCACTCACGCTAAGAGCATATATGAGAATACGAATTAAAGCGTAAAGGCGAAAATCAACCTAAAGAGACTAGCACCACTTTTAAATCCGGATTATATGTTTCAAAATAAATAAAAACAGCCGTAATATATTTCGTTTAATTTGGATGAAAGTAAACCGTCTGTATATCTCGAACAACCATTTTAGCAACGTACATAATATATCGATGTACCATTTAACTACTCAAATACTCATAACACGTCCGTGTCAAATCGATAATTACACACACATCCTGGAATTACAGCTGCTTGGCTTGATTTCAGAATACGATATGAACCAGTGGTCGATGAGTCAACACTCTAAGTATGTTTGGTATATGTCTTGGTTCAATGGCTAATTAGAAGTATTTTCGTGCCTACATGTTTCACGAAAATCTTTACAAACTGGCCATTCCAGATTACTCTATACTATGTGTATATACTCTACCTGTCTATTGTAACTGTGACAGAAAAAAATACCTATTTTCGTGAATATTTTTCCGATCTATTTTCAATAAACTTTTCATACCATTTAACTACTCAAATACTCATATCACGTCCGTGTCAAATCGATAATCACACACACATCCTGGAATTACAGCTGCTTGGCTTGATTTCAGAATACGATATGAACCAGTGGTCGATGAGTCAACACTCTAAGTGTGTTTGGTATGTGTCTTGGTTCAATGGCTAATTAGAAGTATTTTCGTGCCTACATGTTTCACGAAAATCTTTACAAACTGGCCATTCCAGATTACTCTATATTATGTGTATATACTCTACCTGTCTTTTGTAACTGTGACAGAAAAAATATACCTATTTTCGTGAATATTTTTCCGATCTATTTTCAATAAACTTTTCATAGCTTACAATATCTTTCGCCAAAAGCTTTAGCATTTACGTTATAAATACTAAACAATAACAGCTTTGTCGAAAAACACCGGCTAAGTTTAAGCGCGTCCATCAAAAGTCACCGTCCAACAATGAGTCAACGCTCTCGGTTGTCGTACGAATAATCCAGTTATAATTTTAAATCCTGTTTATTTATGCGGGAATCGGGGGAAGACGAGGCACCTACGGGACGGTACATTAATCACCGCCCTAAAGCCGGGGGCTAAACGAATATGTTTAAGTGAAAGACGACCGAAAAGGCAACGATTTTTTACGTTTCCATAATGATCCATGAGATCGTGACGCATTCGGCGTGTGTGTTGTAGACAGCTTAAACGGTAAAAGCAATACAAAAGTATGCTGTATTATGAACTGATACTATGATGACTAGTTGGCTGCTACGTATTTTTGCGTCTGTCATGAGCCTCTGTCCATAATTAGGGGGGACACATTAAACCACAATTATCCGTCTGGGTGTTTATGTCCATGTCGTTGTATGTGGTTATGGTACCAACGGCACAGGGAATCCTAGCTCTAAGTCAGGTCGGTGTAGAGAAAGTCTGGTTATGTGATCAGGGTTGAT
Source organism: Pyrgus malvae (assembly GCA_911387765.1). Lineage (NCBI taxonomy): Eukaryota > Metazoa > Arthropoda > Insecta > Lepidoptera > Hesperiidae > Pyrgus > Pyrgus malvae. The sequence goes on from OU426958.1 coordinate 11,667,041, forward strand.
TAATTTATAATTATTTATAGTGTCCGCAATATAGTTAACACATACATTACTCTTCATTATATTTTCATGTTTTTAAATTATATGTAATAATATTTCTAACTTTTAATTTTTTCCGAAATATAATACAAATTGTGTCTCGAGCTCTTGGCCTACAATCCAGTGCTTCCCGTACAGTGGAAATGACGCTCGGAACTGACATTTTCTCTTCTCATAAAGCGACTCAAAGCTTTAATATTTTTCCGAGAGTTGACTTGCCTCATAAAAAGGTCGTTTGACTGTGGGAATCTTGTTATTACTGAGATTCAATTAGTAGCAATTAAATCTTCATTATCTTCGTATAGAAGATTACATTATCATTAAAAGAGAGAAGAGTAATTAATAATAACATAAAAATATAAAATATTTTGATTTTTCTTATTAGAAACCGTTAGATATATGTACATATTAATGATACCATGATTATATTATTTACATACTAGCTGTAGCTGTGCCTGCGACGTCGTCCGCGTGGATAAAGTCTTGTAAAAAAGGGATGGATTATTGTGAAATCACTTATAATACAACGTTCATATATTCAGAAGACACCTAATTTATTTTCTCTAAATCCTTCAAAACCTAAAACAGTGAGGACTGTTTAGTGTATTCAACTCACTTTTCTCACGCTTCGCTTTTCTCGCGCAATTAGTATCTTTACAAATCAAACCTGACAAATACGAGTATGTAGCTCGTTTATTAAAGTTTTAAGATACCTAGTACTGCTGTGCCCGCGGTTTCATCCGCGTTAACGATAGTATCTTTAGTTACATAATAATATAACAATATAAAAAAATTAAGTGAAATACTTTGCACAAAAATATTCTATACATCAAGTCTCAACATTCAATTTTTAAGGAATTTCATAAAATTTTGACATTCAAAGGGTGAATTTCAAGTAATGCAGAAACACGTATTCTTTTATTTTGGTTAGTAAATATATTTATACCAAATTTCAAGAAATCTATTGAAAAAAACGAAGTTTTCCATACAATTTTTCATCCCTCATTACACACCCTTAAAGGGTGATTTTTAAAATTTTCTATAGTCTATTATGTTAGCGAGGACCAATACATATAAAACAAAAAAGTTTCATCAAAATCCGTCTACTAGTTTTTGCGTGAAAGGCTAACAACAGACAGACAGACAGACAATAATTTCTAAACTTATAGTTTTAGCTTCTGTTACTTATAAAAAGACCCCAAAAAGTATTTTTTTTAAATTTATATGCAATGTAAAGAATTGGCCCTCCTTACAGTTTTATTATATGTATAGATTACAGTTAAGTTTTATGATCAGTGTTTGCCCATCAAACAGTTATTCTTTTGGGGACAAGGTTTTACTTTTGTTTGAGTTTTTTATACTAAGATACAAAGATAACCAATAGAACCGAATACGCATACATACTCGTATACTTACCTTATAATAACCTAAATATATTATTGTTGATTACAAAATACATTCTACTTTCTTTCTTGTTTTTCACTCACAATGTATTCTCCTCATTTCTTGACTATTTTTTTATGTGGTGTATTTTGTATTATGGACGTTAAAAGGCAATCGGCGCATTGGATGGGTGACCGCCAGTAGCGAATTTAAACATGTTTTTCTTTGTTTCGAAGAGCTAAGCTGCCGGTTCCGATTGCTATGAATAGATTAGAGTCGTTAGTCACAATTAGTCGTTAGACCTTATTGGGTACGTAATGGATGATTTGAAAATATTTAACAACAGATTGGACAATAATCTGACTTTCTATTAAGCTTCATTAGAACAGTATGATGAAATAAGCTCCAGTTCTTATAAGGATTCTTCTATCAGTCCAATTATAAGGAAAGGCCGTATCAATAAACTACATGTTTTAAGGGATATACTTCAAATATTCTTATCTTATCTGAACGCTGTAGATCATAATTTTCGTGTTCACTCGCTCGAATCCCGGAAACATTGTGTATCGTGTTCGTTGGTAGGCGGCCATTTATTATTTATTTATTTGAGATAGATTATGAGAGATTTATTGGTAATATAAAAGGTTTTGGTAGAGTACTACTAATTTTACTCAAGATATTATTACTCTTATTTACTTACAAGCTTCTATACTGACTTTGCAAGTATATATGAGTTAAATATTGAATTTTCAAGAAGTTATTATTAACGTACGCCACTTGACGTCATTCTAAAGTCAATATGGCGATTTCCCCAAATGCTGGCTAAATTACATGACATTTATATCAACAGCTTAATGAAGAAAATAACTTTAAGATACCGTTTCATTAAATATATTATACATTCTAGTTACAACGTAGACTTTAACTTACTAACAAAGCTTGTAAATCACAAACCTAAACACTCATAATTACGCCTGTCGAAGACCGAATAATCGCAATTTAAGCCGGTAATAATGGCCGTAATAATCTAAAAACGCCGGTTTCCGCAGCGGATAAGTACACACCAAAAAACAACTAGATCAACCGGCATTGTCTTTTGTTCTCATCCGGAGCTGAAAATCGCGTGCGAGTTGAAAGCCTAATGAATAAAGGTGATTCCTATAATAGGGCTCTTGTTTTTTTCAAAAACAAAGCCCAAGAGCCGCCTTTCAACTGTTGACGGTTTAGTGCGAATAAGAATAATTCGCTCCCTATTTTTTCGTCATCACAACCCAGGTTGGAGGGTCATCGAAGGTGAAGTGGCTCAGACTTTATTATTGGCTCGTTGGATCCACTTTTTGAGGGGATCGAAATGAGGTCACTACTTATTGGCTATACGCAGTTCGACATGACTACGTTTGGCTGTTTGTTCGTTAGAGAAATTAATAAGAAAAAATAAGGGCTAAGTGCGATTCGATATTAAACAGATATTATGTCACGCTATGTAGTTAATATGCTATAAAAAGCCGAGCGGTATATACGTCGGTCTCTGACATGGAGATACCGAGTTCAATCCCGGCGCGCACCTCTGACTAAGATAAATACATAATATGTTATGTGCGTAGGCAGTGCTCCATGGTGAAACCAAACATATTTTGATTATTAAACTACGAAGTTTTCCTTCGCTGTGCATACCTGAGATTCATAAAAAGGGACATAGAAAAGGTTTGAGAAATGGAATGAATAAATCGGTCTCCCCAAATAAAATTAAAAAAAACATATATCCTTAAAGTAAATAAATAAAAATCCTAAAGTTGTTAGATTGTTATTTTTACTTACAATATTGCTTATTGTCACATTTTACGACTCTTAAACGGTGAAAAGAAAGTCTCTTGTAGGTTTTGATTCCCTTGTGCGTAGTATGCAAACGACGTAAACGGTCATAACTTTTGATTTAATCGACTTAAAAGTTTTAACTGTTTAAGAAGAGACTTTATATAATCTTTTATACCTTTCTTTTTATAGTTAATTGTTTTAGTTTTTAGTTTTTATTATTACTTGTAAAAAAAAGAAGAGACTTTTATACTGAATTTTGGGTGTAATAAATATAAGCGTAATATTTTCACACGTTCTTTAAAAATGGGTATTTATAAACAGACAGATGTGCAGATAAAAGGACAATAAAGGGATCTTTTGGGCCAATTTAGATTGTGCGATTGACGACGTCAAGTCCTGTTTTGATGTACTCTCCAGGTGATATAAGTTTCGTGTATGTACAGTAACTTCCGTGAATTGAAGTTAGAATTCTAGCAGCAGTGCTGTTGTTGTTTTGAACTAAACTGCACTAATAATTACCTGTACATATATTTAATTTTTAAACGTTCTATATTATTTTTTCAGAGAATTCATATGCCGTGTTTCAATCTGATTTGACCAAAACTTTTGTATTGTAGCTCCTATAAGAATTTACTTTAAACCTTCAATTTGATATATACGAGTTTTTGTATAAATATGATATTAAGGAAGCGACAAAATATTGTAATTCATCTATTAAATCAAACATCATCAAATTAACGCTAGAAGTCCAATCATATTTTGCTATCGATAAAACCCAACCATAGGTCAAATTTAACTGCATGAATAAATACACTTGTAACATTGTAGTCTATCATTGTAAATTTATTATTTGGAAATGAAAAAACTAATATATAGAATATTATTTGAGTACCTATCTATTATATTTTGAAAAAATTACAAATTAATAAAGGTACAAAGTGAGATTATCAGTTTGATTCTTGTAAAATAAAAATATTTGAAAAAGGTTAAAAATCTTCTTTTTCTTACTAACTAATAAATGTTTTACATCAATTAAATGGTTTCATAGAATTATACTTTCTTTTATTAATTTTATGTGAAATTTTTCTACTTATTTTATAAAAAAAATATCAATTAAGAGGTAGTCAAGTACTAAGACTAACTATTAAGAGGTAGTCAACTACCTCGTCTTACTTACTGTTTGACCGTCTATCACGGGACTAAACCTATTGGACCACATAAATGAACATTTTACTGGATAATGTTTTCTTGACTCGTTTATTTCTAGCAAGATCTACTAAGTATATTCAGGGTCGTACTGTGCAACGGGCACTTTTACTATATATTTTACCTATATTTATAAATAGTACTTCGCTTAGGTCAAACGAGGTTACAGTTCCGATTCGAGTTTCGCGGGTTCGGTGAAAATATCAATAACACTTAGTATTATACGAACGTATAACCACAGAACGAAATATTATTCGGATATAACAAGTCTAATTTTTTCGGGTAAATGTGGAGCGGGATAATTGAAATAAAACGAGTGACATTTACTTTCGTGTCACGCGATATACAAAGATTAAAGCCGCTTTATGTTTCGTAGGACTTAAGGACTTGTCGGATACGGGACGGGGAAGTTGTTGGAAGTTCGGCGATGCTATTAAATTTCTTGTAAAGCGCCGCAAGACTTTAAGTATGTTACGACATAGCTTGAATAGTATTTCCAACGAGTTTGTGTGTACTATTGTATGGTTGGAACAAAAGTTAGATACGAAATGTTTGATACAGTCTGTGCAAAATCTTCTGGATATAATTATTTTTTTAATCGGTGATGCTCTTGACTATTACAATTATTGATGCATACTAAGATACGATAACTATTGATACATACTAATATTGAAGCGCGCATGGCCCGGCGGCTAGCGTAGAATGCAAGCGATCTATGCAACCAAGCCAAACGGGCGCGGTTGGGTATGAGATGGGTGACTGCTAGTGGCAAACAATTTCATGCGCGTTTCCGTGCTTCGGAGGGCACGTTAAGCCGTCGGTCCCGGTTGTTGTCGATTGATAATTGATAACAGTAGTTAAACCATGTCAGAAGCCTTATGAGTGGTTTGAAAATATTCGAGAAAAGAACGTGCTCAGCAGTGGGACTTTAAAAATGTAGTAAATTTTTTTTTTAAATTTGCTGCAGAATAAGGACTTAAAAGAAAGAAACGTTTTTATAACGAGTTTTATAAGCTTTGCATACATAAACAAGTCAGAAATTCTTTATGATTCTGATTATCACCTTGTCCTTAGTCTTTTTTTTATATGGCTATCTGCGTTGTCACAAGATTTAGACGAAACGATTGAGATGTGTTTGTTTTCTACAACGTCAAACGTCCAATAGCAACAAACATACATACATAAATACAAAAATATATAGACTGATAAACACTATTCGTTGCATCGTACAGTCGGGTAAAAACAGAGTAATGTCTTTTTATTTAATTTTCTTTCTCAGTGAACAATTTTTTATTTCGTTTACTATCAGACAAGTTACTTAATTTCGTTTTATGTGTCGTCGGACTAAAGTATACGTGTGAGAACATTCACATTTGAATGTTGAAACAAATTACATGTTGCTAAGTTCTTTTCGCCCTGGCTTATGGTGTTATATTTACGGGTTTTACCGTTATTTAAGGTGAAAGATTAATTTACCTGAAATGGGGCAATCTCTTACACAAGTAATTTAAGGGTTTGTTTAAAATATCAAAATTACATTTTATTGCAACCCTTTTTACTATGTAAAAAGTATTATTATTATGAAAAACACAATCCATTGTTTTTTGTTTATCTCCGAACACCATAAGTTTTACTCGGCTAATCAATTTTGAACGAATTTTCATTGCTAGTTACTGATGATAAAATTAAATGCGAAACTAAACAAGTTCCACTTGAAAAATAAAAATTATCAAATTTATGTTGCCTGCTGGCTTGTCCTACTAATTCTAATAAATTTATAAATGCGTAAGTTTATGAGGATGGTTGTATGTATGATTGTTACTCAATCACGTAAGAACTGCTAAATGCATCAGGATTAAATATGGCACAGTGATAGATTATAGTCTGAAATAGCACATAGGCTACTTTATATTTCGCAAAAATGTATTGTTTCCGTCAGATAGATTAGTATAATTATATTTAGATTCAAATAATCATATATTATATTTAGATTCAAAGAATCCGAGGAAAGCCGGGGCGGATCAGTAGTATTACAAATGTGAAAATTTGGATGGATTTTTGTTGTTCAATCCTGACAGAACATCTGAACGGATCAGGATGAAATTTGGAACAGAGATACATAGATAACCTGGATATAGGAGATAGTCTGAAATAACACACAGGGCTACTTTTGTCCCGGAAAAATGTACTGTTTCGGTGGGACAGATTTGTATAAACAAATTATAAACTCACATCACCCGAGCAAAGCCGAGCCGGAACACTAGTATTATAATATATTTCTGTCTATCGCAACTATCATGAAAGATCGTTCGTGGCTTAAAGAAATAACCATTTAAATATGTACATTCTTTAGCTTTAATGGACTTAGTTAAAAATATTTCTGCGCCGGTTTGCATATAAATTGGATTCCTTGTACTGTAGTCACCAGCGTTTTACTTATTCAGCAGCCGCATTAGATTTTTAATTAGTTCCTACTACGTTAGTCTACGTGTTACACTTAAACTTTTGAAAATTATTACGCCTTACACTTGTAAAAATTTTAAGGTGGGTTTGTTGCAACCCTGGTTACATTGCGTTGTCGAACGCTAGTATTTCCTGTTATTCGTAAGGATCTTCTGATTTCATTATAAAAAATAATGGCGTGGACATAAAAAACAACTTAAAATTTTAAAATAAAATAACAAATTAAATAACACTTCGCACCTTAGAGCATCAAAGTTACTGACTCAACCTTCAGTAGAGACGCCATAGCGCCTCGCTTCGGTACATTCTTTTTGTACCAAATCTGGTGCGGGGGAAAGAAAGCACACATTTAATTTTTCACACATTCACAAATATTATTTCATCGCTACAGACGCATACATTTCTGAATATGTCAATTTCAATTAACAACGTCATTTTCTAAGTGACGCTGCATAGAAGATGGCATCGACACACAGGCACACTAGTTGTATAACTAGAAGGCACATTGTGCATGAACGTTGTGACGAGGGGTTCGCCCGTAAAGGCCACTCCTCTCTGACGGGTGTCATACCTGTCATATCTTGATGCTCTTCTCAGCTTCGCACTCACAGCCCTACAACAGTATTCCGATACCGAGAATAGGAATATAAACTTATTAATAAAATTCCTATGTAGTCAAGAATTGAACCCGGAGCCTTGTTCGGGAGGGAGCAGGCATCTCGCCTTACTGATAGTCAAATTTATATCTGGATCAAGTTTTAAACGAAATATTACAAGTGGGATACTGGTGTCCCTATTTCTGAACTGTCACATCTAGCTCTTCATACCAATAGGTTATGACGTTGTACTGACTCACCACTGGCCTTTCCGGGGTCACTGGTTTGGATTGGTCAGTGTTGTGGTACTTTCAATTTAGATTTTCATGGATAACATTCTAATGTCATAGGTCGTATTCATATCACAGCGGAAATTATTTCGGAGATCTTTAAAAATCTATTTTAAAACTCTCCTATCGTAGATCGAAATCAGTATAATACATTGCAATAAACTTGTATGTAAAAAATCACATTGTTTTATGAAAATGGGTACTTTTCCATAATGTTCTTTTGCCAAAAAACGATGTCAATAGCGTGATTGTGTCAAATATCCGGAAAAAATGTTAAATAGCTTATATCGTATCTATAGAGAGAAAATGTTCCATTTGCGAAGGCGATTTAAAATCCGATAACATCATAACATCACAGGTAACGGCCTTACCAATTTCTTTTATGAAAATGGAGGAAACCTTTACAAGACGATTTATAGTCTTGCATATTGCACGCAATATCAAAGCGATAAATAACATGATTATACCGTTATATCGCGATTATACCGTTATCTTCGGAAGGTTAAGTGAAATAAACGATAACATTGAAAGCCTATTTATGTTTGATAAAACGGGTTACGATGTAAATAAAATTATCAAGATCCATTTGCACGTTATGATATCAAATTTTGGTGGATTTACCCAGCGTTGGTCACGTAGGGAGGTAATAGGGACTCGTACGAAAATAATTACTTAGAATTAACGCCTACCTTAACTTTTGCGTAACTGGTATAAATCATGAAGGATTTGTATGTCTATCTACACGTATATACACAGCATATTTTATGATTTTGTATATGGTAGAATTTGCTTAGTGGCAGTATGGCCACAATTGGTAGGTGGTAGAACTATTTTGGTTCGCCCGGGGAAGTAACACCGCTGCACCTACTTCTGCCGTGAGAAATTCTATTGTATTTCGGTGGAAAAGTGCAGTTGTCGGCCACACTTACATGAGGCGACCACCAGCCTCCGGAGTAGCAGCGCAACTGCATACGACCTCAGACCTCAGTTGTACATACAACTGAGGTCTTATATGCTGAGGTCTTGTATGCTACTCCATTCAAATAAAAATAATTGGCCGCGAGCCCATGTTTGTCGTTAAGTACCAACCCGCATTGGAGCAGCGTGGTGGAGTAAGCTCCGGGCCTCCCCAATAATAAAGGAGAGAGACCCGTGCCCAACAGTGGGACGCAAAAAAGGGTTGCAGCCATTTCAAAATTGCTTTACGAAAGAAATTAGTGCAGTGGAGAGAACTATGAAAGTTCCACCTTATAAAAAAATTGTTTACGTCTCGGGTTTCGGCGACTTTTTGGCGGCACATGTAACCTGAGTGTTGATTTGATTTTTTTAAATGAAAAATATAAGTTCGTTTAATTTTATATTATTTCATGCAAGTTTATTACTGTGTCTCCAAAAACTTATTATATGCAATACTACAGCAGTTCTCTGCTCATAAAACTGATGCATATATCTAATGCAAATTGTTGGATTTTCATTTTTTCGTAATTATGAATCCGTATGCATGACAAAGTCTGAGATTCGTTGAGCATTTAACCTATTAAAGGGAACCCGTCCGTTAAGTCCGTAAATATATAACTGCGTAAAGTGAATTATTATTTTCAACGGGAATTAATTAAGTAAATGACAGTAGGAATAAAGTGTCACGCGCAGAAAGATGGCACCACAGGGAGTGTTTAATTTGCAGCTTTTAAACAAATTTATTTATAGTGTAGTTACCTACTAATACTATAGGCCAGTCATTATCGACACAAAAAAAGGCAAACATCGCAAACGCGCATGTATCTACGAATCTTTTGTTGTTAGGTCCCCTAAGAGTAGTCTATACCAAAAATTGCAACCCTGATAACCTTGTGCTGCCACCATGATGCTCGAAAAACTGCGAAATTCTGTCTCTTGTTTCAGTTTTTTGAAAAATGTACCTTATGGAAGCGTTTTTCAGATATACTTGTTGCCAACAAATGTCTTGACAAACAACCCTACCGACAATATTCCACGTTTTGAAAAAAAAAATGCCCATCTTTGACTAGCTGTACCTCCGCAACTAATAGACCTAAAGAGCTAATGTTGGGCTTAAATTGTAGTTAATTTAGTTACCTTGATAAAATATTTAACAAGTACATCTGAAAAACGCTTCCTTAAGGTACTTTTTTCAAAAAAACTGAAACAAGAGCCAGAAATTCGAAGTTTTTCGAGCACCATGGTGGCAGCACAAGGTTTTCAGGGTTGCAATTTTTGGTATAGACTACTCTAAGGGGACCTAACAACATAAAATAATCGTAGATACATGCGCGTTTGCGATGTTTGATGTCGATAATGACTGGCCTACTAAGGATATTATTACATATAATAATAATATATACAATAACCCTACTAAAGGTTTGGTTCTACGATAGTGTCTGCACTTAATATTATAAAGCTGAAGAGGTTTTTTGTATGAAAGCGCTAATCTCAGGAACAACTGGTGAGAATTCAAAACATGTTTTTGTCTTGAATAGTCCATTCATCGAAGAAGATTTTACTTTTGCTACGCAACTTTACGCAAGCAAAGCAAGAACTTAACATAGTTAAAACAGAAATAGAATTAAATCAGATGGGAGAAAGTTAAATACATTTATACTCGTAACTTACTGTAAATATAATCATGGATTAATGTACAATTTATTTCTTATCCCTTGCGGAGCATGTGGGAAGATTCTTTCATTAGTAGCGGGTTAATAGAAGTGCAGAGTGGGATGCGTCACGCACTTTCAGGCATCTACTAAATACAGAGTGACTAAATAGTTAGGAAAAAGTTTGCTGAATAAAAGCGTGACTTCCTGTCGTGCAGATTAAGTTTAATGGATGGATAAAGACTAACATTAACGTTTTGAGATGAGATTTGTCATAAATTAGCAATTAAGTATTGGTAATTATAACACATATGAGGTGTTGAAATGTAATGGCTGCAACCCTTTTTTTGTCCTACTGCTGGTCACAGGTCTCTCCCCATTATTTTTGGGGAGGCCTGAAGCTTACAGCAACGCTGCTCCAATGAGGGTTGGTGGAGATGCAGGTTAGTAGGTAACCAAATGTCGGATGTTTTCAAACCGCCCATAAGGCCTTCGTTCTGTCGATAATAACCGGGACCGACTGCTTAACGTGCCCTTCAAAGCACGAAAATGAGCATGATTGTTTTGCTAGTAGCTCGCTTTTTTACGCTTGCGATCTACACCAGAGCATGCGCGCTTCTTTACACGCATTACATTTAATGGACGGATAAGGACCAACGTTTTATCAATAAGATTGGTCATAAATAATCTAGAGTATCGGTAATGTTAACATAGAGTTGTTATAGTAGGAGGAAGGATATAAATGGGCCTAAGAAATCTGTAGTGTGTATTTTGTTGTACGAGTATTTCACAGTGCAGTGTTGAAATAAAGTCTCACACAACTTTTATACCCTGACCCTTACTTAAATAGTTTTTAACATTATTTCCTTATTTTGTATCTTGGAGAATTTTACTATCTGTTTAAAAATGTCTTTGATATACCTACTCCTCGATAAAGTAATTACGCTACATACGTATCGGGTTGTATATGCCACTAGTGGGCCCTGCAGACGTTGTCCAGCCTTAAATGATGAGTAATGAAAGAGGATTTTGTTTTCTCATTATCTTAAAGAGATTTCATGTTACTGTCAAACAAAAATATAAAACAAAATAGTGTCATTCGAACTGTCTTGTTATTCTAACTGTGTCAAAGTTTAGAACGACACGGCACGAAATACATCGTCTGACAGGTAGGAACAATTTATATGGGGAAACTACCTACACTTAAATAAAATAAAAACAATTTCCAGTGGAACATATTGTAAATCTAAACCATCCTCAAATCCACTTGAACACACACAAAACTCATTGAAATCGGTCCAGCATTTTAGGAGGAGTTCACTGTCGACACACGTACAGAAGAATTATACATATATATATAATAGAAAAAGTCGAATAATAAAGTGAACTAAGTTTAAAAGAAGGCTTAAGTGTACTGTATTATTATGTGTTTAGCTTTTCATAATGTTACATTTGTGAGCGTCTATTGGAATAAAAGTTTTGTTTAGATGTACAGATAATCCTCCAGATAACACAAAAGCTACTTTAAAAAATAAGACTAAAATATGAGTGTAATAAATAAAATCGAAATGCGGTATTTGCACATGTCGTAGAACCACAACAAAGAACATACTTTTCACTGCGGGACTAACCCGACGAATACTAAAAACCGCTTTATATCGATGATTGGGCAAAGTAGGGTTGAAAAACATTATTAAAATGTGTTATTAAATTGTATTAAAATTGTCAAGTTAGTAATTGAAAATCATCCTGGGTATCAAAGCTACTTGGTATTAAGAATAGGATTACGGTATTCCCTGCCTGAACACAAGAGGCAACTAAAAGGGGTGTTCCGGGGCTGCGGACGGCAGTAGTGTGAGCATGAACCTCGGTACCTTTTGAAGGTTTCAAAGACAAAGACTTTTATTTACACAAATGTAAGTTTACAAATAACATTTATAATTATTTAGTTCGCCATATTTATCTTCTTGAGGTATGCAAATATTACAAATAGATATAAAAATATAAAAGAGAAAAACTTAATTAGAACACAATCACAAAAATGTACATTTACATCTATTTTATAATTATTTTTATTTGTCCCATATTGCGCTCTTTATAAATTAAAATATATATTTATTTATATTTCGGCTCGGATCCGATCGTCGGCCTTTGGTGCCGCTTTGGGTTTTTCCTATCGATTTCACATAATACAAAAGAATTTCTTCACGCGATAAATTAAGGCTAACGCCAATAGGTGCATCATACCGCATACCTATAGGCGATTCTAAAATCATTTCTTAAATCTATGAAATATTTTATTATCCAAAGGGCGGACGCTATTTCTATAATAATATTCCATCGAATTGTATCCTTATTAGCAAACTAGCTGTGCCCCGCGGTTTCACCCGCGTTAGAGAGGATCATTAGCATAAAGTGAAGTCCCTTCTGAAGTACCGTGGACCGGCTTTTTTGTAGGACTAAGATAAACATTAACATCATACATTACATAGGTGTACCTCTAGCGGTTTTGGCGGCGCATGCCAGAATAGCTCGCAGATGGTAGATTTTTTCCTACTTACTTGACACTTATCGTCATATTTTGGACAATTTACACAATATCTTTATAAATTGTAGCCTATATGTTATTCTGATGTATAAGCTATATTGTGGTAAAGTTTCATTCAAATCCATTCAGTAGCTTTTACGTGAAAGAGTAACAAACATCCATACATCCATACATCCATACTTACAAACTTTCGCCTTTATAATAGTAGTAGGATAGGATAGACATTGGAACCGCAATAAACTTACTGCTGCAGTCACTTGAGAGAATGAATGCAAATGGCAGTTTTGTATTGATGATTGGTATTTACTAGGGATGCTGAGACCGCTGTTACGAATTTGAAATTCGAATTATGTTGTATTCCTATTACGTTCGGTAATGGCTGATTTTAATAATGATGGTCGACCTCGTTTACGAATATTTCGTTTGAATGTAGAATATAAAATTTTCAAATTAAGTTATATAATAATCTTCGGGGTTTTCTGATGAATTTCAGAGAACCTAAATATTAAGTATATTCTGAGAATTTATTATTGAGTTTGTTTAGTCAAATAAAGCTAAATAAGTTAATAGAGCGTTTAATCAAATAGAGCGAAATACATTAAATTATGAAAATACACCAGTAATCTATCATATAATAAAACTGTAAGCAGGGTCAATTCTGTACATTGCATATAAATTTAAAAAAATACTTCTAAGGGTCTTTTTATAAGTAACAGAAGCTAAAAATATAAGTTTTGAAATTTTTGTCTGTCTGTCTGTCTGTCTGTCTGTCTGTTGTTAGCTTTTCACGCAAAAACTACTGGACGGATTTTGATGAAACTTTTTTTGTTTTATATATATTAGTCCTCGCTAAAATTTAGGCTATAGAAAATTTTAAAAACCACCCTTTAAGGGTGTGAATTGAGGGATGAAAATTTGTATGGGAAACTTGATTTTTTTCAATAGATTTTCTTGAAATTTGGTATAAATATTTTCTAACCAAAATAAAAGAATACATGTTTCAGCATTTTCCGTAATTCATCCTTTAAATGTCAATTTTCTTTGAAACTCTTTGAAAATTGAGCGTCGGGACTTGATGTACAGAATATTTTTGTGCAGAGTATTTTACTTATAATTTTGTATTTGTAATCTTTACTAACATAGTAAGAAATCTATTTAAGCTTTTTTCAAAACTACCCCTCAATAGCAAATAACATAGATTCGAAAGTTGGTATCTCAAGCGTACGATAATTAACCTTAACTTAATTTTTAATTCTCAAATTCTTTTCCCTTCTTTGAATGATGTGCTTACAAATATATTGTTGAATGAATTTTCGTAACATTAGTGTGTATTTCATATCAATCGGGTCATATACAAAAAAAATATGTTCATTTAAATAACACGCGACATAAACTTAAAAGGCACTTTGGGAAATTTGAATGAAAGCTTCGTTAACAGTCTTTTCAAAACCATAAATAAAAGTTTAAATTTAAGTAAAATTATTTTGAACTCTCACTAACATGGTCGACCATATTAAATATGGCCGCAACCCTTATTGCGTCCCACTGCTGGGCACGGGTCTCTCCCCATTATTGGGAAGGCCTGGAGCTTACTCCACCACGCTGCTCCAATGCGGGCTGGTGGAGATGCGGGTTAGTGGCCAACCCGCTGTCGGATGTTTTCAAACCGCCCATAAGGCCTCCGACAAGGTGGTTGTTATCTATCGACAACAACCGGGACCGACGGCTTAACGTGCCCTCCGAAGCACGGAAACGCGCATGAATTTTTTTTGCCACTAGCGGTCACCCATCTCACACCCGACCGCGCCCTTTTGGCTGAGTTGCATAGATCATTTGCGTTCTACGCTAACCGCCGGGCCATGCGCGCTTCCCAACCGCGCGACCATAGTAAATATACTTACTTAGATCAGCTTACTGTGCCTATTTTCTTTCGTTGGCCGAGTATGGCTAGACTATATGAACCTAAAAAGCGCATCGCGAGCCTCACCGCCGCCGAATTTACATCACAGGCTCCATTGAGTTAGTTGCTCAGCTTATTAGTCTTCTTTTGGGGTGGAAGATTATGAACAGGCTGCAGCTGAAACGACTGTTATCGTTACATTATATCAGGCTGCAACCTTTTTAGCGTTCCATTGCTGGGCATGAAGCTTTCCCAATGTTGAGGAGGCCTCAAGCTCCGACGAACCGAAATCCCAGTCTTACAACCTCAATGCATACAGCATTAAGGTTGTAAGATATGGAATCGAAGCCTTCATACAGAATATACAAAGCCTTAACAAAACGAGACTACTGCAGACATCTAGGTGACGAATAGTTAAACTTTTAGTGAACCAACTGTTAATCTCAATATCTACCTAGGTATTTGGTAATTTGACATTCGATTTATCAACAACGAAGTTTACACTTTATACGGTAGAGTGCGTTATTGAGCAATATTCATTTCTTCTCCAAAGTCAATCGATGGAGATAATTTCAAATAAAAGCCTAAACTCTAATAAAAGTAGGTACATAGTGTAAAAAATTAAATAAAAAATAACGTTTCACACTTATAGCCTCACAGTAGGGTAGATATACCCTATGTCGTGGGTGCCATGAACACACACAGAGACAGAAACACAAACACCCAGACCGAGAACAAAAATTTAAAGTCATCATTGAAATTTCTGCTTCACCGGGATTCGAACACGGGACCCTTCGATTAGCATTCCGGTATGGTAAACATTGCGCTACGCGGGTTGTCCCGTTGGGTATACGTATGATGCTGAACATTGTTAATTGGACCTATGATAACTTAACTCATTTTTTTGCATCTCTTTATTGCGTACGGGCTCATCTACACACGTTGGTTGATGGAGGTATTAAATATTATGTAAAGATTCTTTATTTCCAAATACAGATAGCACACTGTGTAGAGACCCTGCCTGCTTTAGTTTTCACTTTTCACAATGTTATATGAGTTATGACTTATGACCAAACTGCTGTCCGCAAGTTTTAAACCTACAAACCTACCTACATATTTGTTAAGAGAATCTGATTGCGCGAGAAAAGCGAAGCGTGCGAAAAGTGGATAGTAAGATCTGCGTACAGTAAGCATGTCCTTACAGTTTTAGGTTTGAAGGATTTAGAAAAAATAAATTATAGATGTCTTCTGAACATGAACATTGTATTATAAGTGATTTTACTATATGTAAGAGTAATCTACCTACTACTTATTCATTGCAAATAAATAATCTTTAATCTTTTATGAATCCCTTTTATATAAGTCTTTATTCACGCGGACGACGTTGCGGGCACAGCTAGTTAGTAATAAGTTTCTTTTTTGAATGCAATAAAATTATTGATCTAAATGGCCTGTAAGAGGCATTATCGGCTTAATCCAGTATTCAATACAAAGTTGAAAAATATCCAATGTATTTGTTTTGTAGATTTAAAATACTTCTTTTTTGTTAATTAAAACCATAGCATTATGTATAATTATGTTAAATAAGAACTTTAAATATTAGCAAACACGATACAACAACCTTATATTGCTGTCAATCTAAAACTTTAGGTCGCATGTCGGTTTCGGCAAGTCCTGATAGAGTACTAATTAAAATTAGAGGAACGTGAGTACAAATCTACTTGAATTGATAATGAAACCCCCGAAAAGAATTTGCTGCTGTAAGAGGCAACCCTAACAATCATTTATAGAATAATTGATTCGGTTTATTCCACTTGCTCCCACCTTATCGCTGGCACGCAACATAATGTTATCTTAATGTTTATTCGCAGGTCAAAGATGTGAAAGCGCGATTTGATTATAGAACTGTGGTTTATGCTGCACTGATAAATTTATAATTAGAATTGAACATTCAAAGTATGGTGAACATTTGGCGGTAGAGTTTTAGCAGAAAAATAAAATTAGAGTATGGTATTCTTATATTGTCTAATACCTTTGAACGAGCAATTCTTGACCTAAATATATTTTTTGAATCTCGGAAACGGTTCCAACGATTTTGATGAAATTTAGTACCCTGGTTTCGGGGGTAACAAATCGATCCAGCTAGGTTTTATTTTTAGAAATTTTAAATTATTAAAAACATTTTAAGCGATATACAACTTAAATATAAACTGAGAAATACAACTCTTCCTGACATCTATTGGAGAGTATTAATAATATTGTGGCGTCAAACGCCATCCGCCAATCCGACGTTCAGAGAAATGACAATGTCGATTTGAAAGAGCTCAAAGCTCAAGTTTTCATCATCGTACGCCTGAGAGTCATTCATAATTTTTCGAAGGTATGACGACCCCACTTGGCCAGCGTGGTGCACCATGGCCTACATAAAGGGGTCGAAAAAAATTGGAGATCTAAATCAAACAAGTGATGATGATTTGTTTGGTTTAGCTCGTTTTTTTTATAAATATTTAAATATTGTGAATATATGGATTTTTATCATTGCACTCTAAACTCTGACTGGTCACTTTGTTTAAACACTTTACATAGCGTGCCTACCCAAAAAATATAAGTTAAAAGCAAAACAAACTTTTCCTGTTCCGTAAAAAGAAAAATGGACTCTCCATATCACATACCAAGCGACGGATATGAATTTTTAAACAGTTGACTTAGTAGCGATGAGTCCCAAAAAAATTGAAAGCTTTTGAACTCAAAATATTTCAGAAACATTTTCATGGTAATTCATAAACATGGGCACTTTTTTAAATTTAAGTGAATGACTACATGCAGTATTGATTTATCCATTTCTGTTTTCTATGTTGAATGTTAAATTAATAATTACAACAATAACACAACCCGAGCTCCAACCAGAGGAACAGACAACTAAATATTACTTGGCAGGTAATAAACAAAACTATCTGCCAGGACATTATAACTGTAAAGGAGTTATAATGCATCTGTTCTATACCTACCAAGGCTCTTGCCACAGAGTAAACAAACATAGTAAAGAAGTCTCCAAGTCATTTGCATATATGTATTTTATTGTGTGCCCAGTAGTGGGATGCAAAAAGGGTCGCAGCAAGCCAGCAAACTAAACATTTATCATAACTAACTTATGATAGTATTAATCAAAAACGAAATCATTTTTATGTAATATTATGATGGAAGTTTTGGCTAATATTTTATTAATCGCACTATATTGAGAAAGTTTTTAATACTTTAAAGTCAGTTGCGTAGAGACTAAATTAAAAGACGATAAAAGTTGTCATGGTTTGATAACTAGCAAATAGTCTTAACGCTAGTCTTTTTACATGCTATATGTATAAAAATAAAAATAAATGTTATAAAACATGTGCATGGCGATCTATACAGCTAAACGAAACGAGCTCAGTCGGAAATAAGATGGATCACCGATAGTGGTAGTATCCTCGACAATCCGACGAAAACATCCACCACTAACGCATAATTCGTCCACAAACCTTTGCTTCTACAAAGGTTATACGTAGTAATACTACGTAGTATAAAAAAAATCTAGGCATCCTTAAGTATAAGGATAGACCAGTGCCCAGCAGTAGTAGGCACAAATGATTGCAAACATACAATATTATCTGTGGGCACTGTTACTCGCAAAATCATAATGTTCCATTAATTTCGGACCGGATTGTTCCATTTACGATTATTTATTTAAACCCGCGTTCACATTGTTGACGATATTTCTACATACCGCTTATTCTGTGGCCCTCACGCGCCGGCCCTTTGTCTGCGACTGACGTTTGGCCGCACGAGATAAATGAGGACGCACTATAAATTATATTCAATCCTATGAGCTTGTGACTTTCTCTTTAGCCATTCCCAAAGTGTTGTATTGTTTGGGTACGTAAAATTAGTTAAGGCGATTATAATATAGTTGTTCCGACGATGACCTTTTAGTACAGCTAAAGGATGGATAAGTTAGATATATTACACGATTTCACATACTCGGGTTCCAATGGCTTTAAAAAGCTAAATAGTAACTCTGACTTATTTTGTCTTTGTTTTTGCTACGTTTTTTGGTGTCCAATGTTTCTTAAATGCATAAAAATATTTATTTCGGTTTCTGTCTCTGTGGCACTTGATGAGTAAGTACTAGGTCATGATTTAAAGAAAGAAAGAAAGAAAAATATTTATTTCATATTAGGAATACAAAATATTCTCTTAATGAATGCCATTTTTTCCCGGTCATCGCCTTTAAGTGCCCGTTTGGGCTAGATGTTGAGCTGAGAGAAAAAAGGCGGCGGAATAAAACTCCCAGCACTCTTTTAAAAAAACAGTACATAATAATATATTTGAGATAACAGAATGGCTATGGGTCGATAATGGTCACACGTGACAGCTGATCGTGTGAGACACCATAAAGTGTTGGAGATTTTATCATGTTACTCCATAACCTTTTTTCATTATTGTAAAAAATATATAAAATATTTATTTCGTTTTCTATCTCTGTGGCACTTGATGAGTAAGTACTAGGTCATGATTTAAAGTGTTGGAGATTTTATCATGTTACTCCATAAACTTTTTTCATTATTGTAAAAAATATATAGTTGGAACAAAAAATATTCCATGATTTAATAAGGGTTTATTTAAGCAATATAAGACACCGTTAAGACATAAACATACCTGAACAGTTAAAATCCCGAGAATTATCGAATCCAATAAATGCTAACAATTAATCAAACTATATCTCAACACAGCCATACTCGACAAATATGTATATTCGTCTGTCACATAACATGCGATTAAAACAGGGAATTCATCGTCTAAATCCATTTAGAGGCAATGGCGCGATAAAGTCCTCGTCATGCATATTCTACATAATCGTAATCCAAATGAGCGATTAGCGTCTCGTGCGCAGCGTGGGCGCGCCTTTACATTATAGAATAATGTGACCATAACACAAGACTTGACGTTGGGATTACAGAATACAAAATTATAAACGCCTCATGATAATACTATACACAACTTTTTTAATACATTTTATTATAATCTAGTGACAGTGAAAGACCACAGCCAAAAAAAGTCAATGGGAAAAATTGTTGAGCAAATTATTGCTATACCAGAAAAACTATAAATAAACATTAAACAGAGAAAAATACATTTTATAGATGGTAGAACTTCTATGATTCCGGGAACTGGGGGAGGACAACCGCTGTACACACTTAATAAGTAATAATAATATGCCGTGTAGCAATTTCTGTTTCAGTGGAATAGTGTGGTTATTAGACAGACTTGCTGGAATGGGATGAACGTCGGCCTCCATAGTAACAGCGTAACTACGACAAGGCAAGACTTGGGCGGCAGCAACTACTAAACACCATTTGGAATGTCGTTAGGTCGTTCGCTACTCCATTGAATTTAAAAAAATAAGGTTGAATGCTTTATAAGAGCTGCATAATTTATTGCTACTTCATTAAAATAAAAAAATAACGTTGAATGTTCTATAAGAGCTGCATAATTTGTTTTGAAATTCATGAAAAAATAACTTTATATAAAAAGAGCTGCGTCAGCCGAGGGATCTCCTCCGGTCTCTAACTAATCTATAACACGCTGGCCAAATGGAATGGTAGGCTGAGTCCTAATTATTCTTCTTAATGTCGAAAGCCGTAAGTACATTATTTTTTAGTCTAAGCCGAAAGCAGATGTGTTCAGTAGCTAACATTAAAAAAGGGGCTGAAAAAATTCAATAAACTAATTAATTATTTGGTAGAGTGTCTTATCAAGATAAATAGGCACGAAAATAGGGGTTACTATCTGACTTTTCTCTTCTGTTCTTTTTTTATGTAGACTTTATTTATTACTTTAAACTTTTAACAGTTTCGCATTTTTACTATCTTAAGAGAACCTATACTGTTATTTTCTCATATTGATCAATATTACTTCATTATAATAATTTACGTTAGGAACTCATTCATAAACTAGCTACTGTTAACTTAATAAATCCAGCAGCATCCAGTAAGTATTTGATAAATAGCTTTTGGCATAGTTTTCATTGAAACACTTGTAATAACAGTAGTTACACTTGTAATTCTTGGTAGCAGCATTATATTATTCTTTTGGCAATCACCCAAACCAAGGAATAAAAGCATAGATTTGCGGCACCCTTGCTTCAGTGTTGCCAAAAACTGCAATTATTAACCAGCATTTAAGTAGTTGGTTTGCTATAAATTTGTAATATTAAAAAGTAATACATATCATCAATTTATTGTTGCTATAGTAGAAAACAAGTGGAATATAATATAAGAACCAAAAGGGAATCTTTAAAAGAAAATCTGAATAATACATTTCCTTTCAATTTATTGAACAACAAACTAGCTAAATATAAGTACCTTTGCTTACAGGTAAATCTTGTTACAGGCAATCACTTCTGTCTGTCTATCTGTTAATTCAGTAGAGCTAATGAAAACAAAGTTTAGTAGCCGAAAAAAAACTATAATTTTTGATTAATATTCTCTATACATTTGTAATTTTTATCAAGAGGTTTCTTTTACGTGTATGCCTGAGAGTTATATTATAATAAATCGCACGCGTTACCACGCCGGACTGCCAATCTGGGGTCCCGGGTTCGATTTTCGGCGAAACAGACACTGAAATTATGAGTTTTAGTTTCTGTTCTCAGTCTGGGTCTGTATATTTGTGTCTATGTCTATGTGTGTGTTCATGGTACCGACGATACAGGGTATATCTACCCTTCTTTGGGGCTATATGGTTGTAAAACGTTATTATTATTTAAAAATAGCTTTATTTTGTCAAACAGTAAGTGCGTGAAAATGTGCTAGATTTTTATAAAAAAAAACCTAATAATAGATAGGAATGTCCTTTACATTAATAACATTGGCTACACTACTCAAAGAGGCCGCTTATCAGGGGTGTTTAAATGAAAAAAAGGCTTTATCTCACACCGATGTAATTGTAATACATCGGTCAAGCGACGGGCGATGTTCAATTTTTTTGTCGAGCTGTCGTGATTGTGTGTCGATGCTCTATCTACACACATTTTGACATCGCCATCACGAAGATCAGTGGACGTTAGGAGCAATTGTTTTTAATAAGTTAAAATTAGGGTTCCGTATCTCTACCAAAAAGGAATAAGCCCATAGGGTTAAGTCTGTTTGTCTATTGGTCTTTTTGTTTCTGTTCAGTCAAGAAACAAGGGATATAAGAGGATATAAAGTTGAAATAAATGTGACCTTAAAGTAATGCAAAGATTGTTTACAACAACTGCCACCTAGGAAAAATTATGAGCACATTATTGTACATTTGACACGAAGATTAGCCACCAGACTACCACCATAATTGTTATAAACTTGAATAAAACATGCCCCTTGCTTATGTTTAATTTAATGTGAGATTCAAAAGGTAGCAAAATTTATAGGCTAATCTGTGCATATCTGCGCCTTTGTTCGTGGAAGTATCGCGGTTTAGGCAAAATGGCGGATGTAGTGTTATCCGCGATCATGGGATGCCACTGGGATACGTGACGCGTTTGCTACGTACAGATAGGCGATAAACTCAGAAATAGCCTTAGTATACGTGTACGTATCCCACGTCAGTATCCTATAGCCATTATACATATTATTATATAATAGTACCCGAGCGATACTCGGATAAAAACAATTTATTTTCTTTAGAGACTCTTTGGCTTAGTGTTAGTAAGTTGTCTACTGAAGTCGTTCCCGATTAAAAAAATACTTACTACTCGCCAATAGATATCAGGAAAAGTTATATTTTTCAGTTTATATTTAATGATTATTGCTGAAAAACGGATAAAGCGACGTTTTATGTAGATGAAACCTTGCTAGATTGTTTTATCCCCTCCGAAACCGCATACCAAATTTCATAAAAATAGTTAGAGCCATTTTCGAGATTTAGATTATATACATACAAGAATTGCTTGTTTAAAGGTATTAGATAGGTTATACTGAAAACCTGACATTACTCACACAAATGCATTTTCATGTTGCGACGGCCAGAGACGTCAAGCGTAATGCACTTGTGTTAAATAATGTTGCTTCATCGATAAAAAAACACTCTCATTCATGAATGTATAGTACATGTGATTTTTATAATGACGGATCTTTATGACTGTGATACTGAGATTGCTTCATCCCCCTTTTGCGTCCAACTAACCTTTACAAAAGGTACCGCACTAAAACCCCCTCGGTGGCCTACCTCTGCGCTTGGGGAGGACTCAAGGATTTCAAGTGGAACCTGTAACGGGCCCATCTTTGGGAGTGCAGATGTGCTCTCCTGCTTTCTTCTTCCGATGCTTACGGCGGCATGTGGCCACACACACACCTCTATCCTTCCCGTGGCTGCTGGCTGGACGGATCGAGCTCCCACTCTCACCGCCCGCAACCTTGGAAGCTCCCTTTTAACTGCGGAGACCTAGAGCCTACTCCACCACGCTGCTTCAATGCGAGATATGATCAATACAGTGCTGGATTAAAAAAATATGAACGTTCTTTTTCGTTGTCGAATAATTATGTTCGCAAGAAAACACCTGCGAGTTGTATTGTGATGATGACTTGCCACAAAATGTGATAGTGAGAACTTTTTTATATTCTACAAAGTTGTTATGCAGACTGAATAAAATGAATTGTAATGACTCACTTTTCATATTAATAGGTGATGCAAAAAGTATTAACCTACATCCAACTATCACCTGCCAATTTTTATCATCGAGCGATAAAGATCCAAAATGAAATACCAACTTCCGTAACAACATTTCTTTATGATCGTATGTACGTTTTTTGGCTGTCTTTTATTACCAAATGGTTTACAATATACCAATAACTTTGTTTTTGTTCCATGTTTTAGTTTTTTTGCACGAAACAAGCTATGGTTTGTTTGTGTTCAACCAGTGATATTTCGAACTTTCAAGTCATTTTTTTTATTAATATAAAAACTGTTTGGTTGCTCTACACCAATCTACACCATTTGTGTAAAAAAGGTGCACTTATGTTTTATTTTTCTTTGATCCTGTTATTTTGAGTGCCATCGAGGTGACGGTTACCGTTTACTATCACGAGGCTCATTGCTGGTTTGGTCTTCTACAGATGAGATTTTCTCATCAGTTACGAATAATACAAAATATAATAAAATCCCATTTTTTCTCTCTCAAAACATAAAACGATGCACGATTAAATTATTCCAGGCTTACACATCGCATAGCTATTTTATTATTAAGGCGGCTAGAATGTAGACAATTAAAGTTCAATTTCTAAAAATATTTCGTTCATGCATATAGATATGGCAATCGTCAGATAAAAAGCGGGGTCACCGCTCTTTGAAGGCGACGGCATGGCACCACTTTTGTGCTTTTTGTTTGTGCTAAATTCTTCAGTTCGCAACCCATCTACGGAACAAAAATCTCTACCAAACCTAAGTGAAAAACTCTATTCCTTTTTTAAATCCACTGCATGTTTTAAGTCGCGGCTTAATTCTTGTGCCTAGTAAATTCATTACGTAATTTAAAATGGTAATGCCCTGTCTGGGAGGGAGATGAATAATGAAGCATCCGTTACCAAATCCTATATTCGATGATTGAAGGCTCTTAGTCTATTAAATTAATTTGATCGAAAAAGATTACGTGATATCCATAAAAGTATATTATTATTGTGTAATAGAAGGTGTAATATTTTTTTAAGAATACATATTATTTTTATTGTTACCTAGTGTCTACAAAGCGAGTATTTGTATTACTTACTTGATATAATAAAATTAGAGAAAATAAACGCTAAGGCTTGATGCAATATTTACTAAATGTGGATTATAATGAAGATAAATTATATGTTTCATACAATTATGTATGAAATCGATAAAATAAACCCAAATTTTTACTAATAACTATAATACTTAATAAAATGTTGTCGTATGTTTTTCTCATGTTTTCATTAAGTCTGTCACTATACTACACAATATGATTATATGCCTGGTGCCTACCTACCTTTTTTGTTATGGGGGTAGGGGGGAGACCTTCAAAAGTAACCCGGAACCTTGGGAGAGGATACCGGATTATGTGAGATTTGTACCGCAATAAAACCCCCTCGGTGGCATCTACGTTTGACTAACGCACTCCTCCACGCGCAGCGCCCCAGAACGGGCCCATCCTCGGAAGAATAGATGTGCTCTCCTGCACCTTCCGATTGTTACAGCGGCATGCGGCCACACACACACACCGCCGTCCTTCCCGGGACTGCTGGCTGGGCAGATCCAGCTCCCACTCTCACCCACCCACAACCCCGGAAGCCCCCTTTTAGTCGCCTCTTTCGATCAGGCAGGGGATAACATAGCTCTATTCATAATTCTGAACCTACCTTAGCGGTTACAGAATTCTATGCCTTTACAATATATTTACAATATTTATGCTGGAGAAGCTTTGCATTAGAGCTTTCCACATTATTTCACGACATATTATTATCTAACCAGGACGTACCTACAGTAAAAAATAATAAAAAATGTGTTTCGTTATTTATCTTGAATGTATTGCTTTTACATAATCAATACCAACATTCTATAATAAATAATTAATGTGGATAGGGTTGCGTGTTCTAAGTCCGAAGTAAACAAAAAATAAACGAAGTAAATATTTGAACCGACGTTCGAATAAAGAATGTAGGTACACGATCCCGCCATTTCATTTGCATAGTGTACTGATAAATAGTTGAATGTTATTTTATAAGATCGCGATGAATATACTCGTAAATATGCGACGCAATAATAATATTTTACACCTTCGCTCGAGGCAGATAAAAGTGAAATTACTATATGTCCTGTTAATATTATCTTACTATAATTTGCATTTAAAATTGCTTTTTACTTATTATGTCGCCTACGGGTGTGTTTTCATAAAGCAATAATATGAAAGAGGATATTTAAGAATTATTTTAAATGTTGCTTGAAGCAGTTTTAATGTGACGTGTGTGGGAGGTTAATTGAATTAAGATATGGTTGGAGATGCAAATGTGATATTTTTCATAACAAACAAGCTATCTTAATGATTTTAAATAATATGTAGGTAAGTACTCTAATAATAAAGTAAAACTGGGGCATAGAAATGTATCTAAATTTTTTAAAATGATTGTTTAAGTTTTAAAGTTTTGATTGTTTGTAATTTTTAAAACATAATTTATTACTATTTATAATTAATTGCTACTAACATAGTTTATAAGGTAATTACTAATACTTATATGGAGTTATGCTCTGAAATAAAACATATTATTATTATTATTATTAAGCAAGTAATGACATCGCTGCATCGCGATGAAGCGCGAATGGCCCGGCGACTGGCGAAGAATTCAAGGGATCTACACAGCTAAGGAAAAGGGCACGGTCGCGTGAGATGGGTGACCGCTAGTGTCAAAAATTTCATGTGCGTTTTCGTCAAGCTAAGCTGTTGATCTCGGTTGTTATCGATAGATAACAGTCGCTAAACCTTGTCGGAAGCCTTACAGCGGGTTGGCCATTAGCCCGCAGTGGAGCAGCGTGGTGGGCGATAAGTTGTGGGTGGTGGGCGGTAAAAGTTCCAGGCTTCTCCAATAATGAGAGAGAAGAGACCCGTGCCCAGCAGTGGGACGCTAAAAAGGGTTGCAGCCAATGACATCGCACGCAATATATACATAGATCATACATATTGCCGGTGTCCAGTAACTGAATTGTATTTTTTGCTTCCTTCAACTGGAAATAGTCTCGGCCAGTAAGTCTTCAATGATCAGTTATTTACTATCAGAAATAAAACTGAAATAATATAACATCAAGGCTTAATTTTCTTATATTCGTTTCAACGAAATCAAACAATATTTAACTTATTGTTTGTTTAGGTAAAGTAATTTAAAACATGCAAATTTATTCATCTTTTTATCTATTTAAGGAAAATTCTGTCCTCTTCAAAATGTTGTTACAGTGTAGGTAAATTTCCCTTCCCCTTATCTGTTTCCCTTTTAAGCTCGTGTTTCAAATTCTTTTCGGAAGTGAACATAAAAAGAATTCAATTCTCCAAATTCCCCGTTTTAATTGTTGTTTATTGAGGTTATTTTTTCTTTTTAATTCGTTAAAAGGACTGCTTTCGTAAAATACTGTTATGTTTTATGCTTATAATTGTTCATTTTCAGCAGAGAGCTATTTTCATTGGCGAGATTTTATTTAATGTTTTTTTCGACAACCGAAGTAAAAGTATAGTCCATTTTATTAGAATTGTCGTAAGTAATAAACGTATTTAATGATGATTTTCCGTGCTTCGGAGAACACGTTAAGCCGTCGGTCCCGGTTGTTGTCGATAGATAACAGTCGCTAAACCTTGTCGGAGGCCTTATGGGCGGTTTGAAAACATCCGACAGTGGCTTGGCCACTAACTCGCATCTCCACCAATCCGCATTGGAGCAGCGTGGTGGAGTAAGCTCCAGGCCTTCCCAATAATTGGGAGAGACCCGTCACCAGCAATGGGACGCAAAAAGGGTTGCAGCCAATGATGATTTTCATCCAAATACTCAACGAAAATATTCTAATGGATCTATCTAATTATTATTATATAATGTCAAAAACATTGGTTGCAAGTCAAAGGACGTTTAGTTATGACTACTATTAAAGTTAGGGGACTAGAACTTTCTAGAGATATACATACGAGTACAAGAATTAAAAGACATACTCGTATTGCTGGGAAAATACATATATGTACTTTCATAAAAAGATATTAAAGTAATTTAGCGGCAGGACACTTCTACTATTATTTAATTTTATTTTATTCGGAAAACAAACAGTGACAGTAGAAAAAAATACTTATAAACTAAATATAAAAAAGCACATTTAGCTGTTTTCACATATCGAAGCTAATAGCCAGTATAACATTAGGTAAGAATGTAATATAGCTAATACAGATTATTTTAAACATATACCTACATACAATCTAACATAAATATACACTAAATAGTTCCAAATCACTCTTGTCGTTTTTGTTTTGAACACTTTTGCTGATGAACGTCGCCGTATGATACCGTCACCAACAGTTAAACTACCATCTTAATTACCTCACAAAAGGCCAGGCCTTGCACGATGCACTCACAACAAACATCTAAATTAATAAACGGTCGTATAGTAAACTAGATAACAAGCCGAGACAACAATTGAGTACTCACTTGTACGCCTATAACCTGTTGTAACGTCCAATTGTCGAGACCATTGCACTGCAAGCATTCGTCTATTAAGAAATATGTGACATTTATTGTGAGTCAATATGCCCGCATCGTGACCAAATAGACAATTGGTCACCGGTCAAGCTGGTCACTTTTGATCGGAACTAATGGCTTTATTTTGGTTTCAGATCTGAGAACGTGCGGCACCATGTCATAAGGTAACTTTTTAAAGTCATTGTGTAATGTGTTTTTGTACGATTTTTGATTTAAAATATGAAGATAATTGCCCGAATACGTTATATATCAAAATGCTATAGCAAAAATAAATCCGAATATCTTGGATTTTTATTGTTATAATGGTTGCAATCCTATTATTGCGTCCCACTGCTGGGAACAAGTCTCTCCCCATTGTTGGAAAGGCCATTGTTGGAGTTTACTCCACCACGGTGCTCCCATGTCCGGCATGCATGGCCCGGCGATTAGCGTAGAACGCAAGGTATCTATACAACTAAGCCAAACAGGCGCGTCCGGGCTTGAGATGGGTGACCGCTAGTGGCAATTATTTGAAAACATCCGACAGCGGTTTCGTCACTATATAACCCGCATCTCCACCAACCCTCATTGGAGCAGCGTGGTGGAATAAGCTCCAGGCCTCTCCAATAATGGGGGAAGAGACCCGTGTCCAGCAATGGGATGCAAAACGGTTGCAGCCACCACTTACTGATAATAAACAGAGAATAGTCTCTCTATAATTAGAGAGGCTTGGAGCATACACCGCTACGCTGCTAGAATGTACCTGGTTCACAAAAAAGTACAAAAAATTAGTCAAACCGCAGTCCAGCTTCATGACAAGATGTTAAGATTGTCTTTTAAACCATGGAAACGCCCATGCATTTTGTCATCACTAGCGATCACTTACCGTTTTTAAAGTTTTTCACTAACATTGCTGTTCTTAATTTTTCGTGCGTAGTGAGTAATGGTTTCCAAGCATAGAAAACGGATTCTTATTCATTCAACATAGTATTTATAATCATAATATCCAGTATTCTAGACCTCGCCTCCTCTTGCTTGATTAATGTTGCGTACTATTTACTGTTAGTAAACAGAGAACGAACAACGAACTGCCCCAGGCGCAAGTCAGTCGATCCATGTGTCATAGAGACATGATCAAAGAATCAATTGAAGAGGCTTAGAGCATACGCCGCAACGCTGTTTCGATGCGTACTGGTTGAAATACAGCCCAACCTGCTGCTTACAATGAATAGCTTAAAAGGTGTTTACTACAATAATAAACTTTCCACGGAATTGTTCTCTTAAACACTAAATCGCCCATGATTTACTTATCAATAGCGGTCACCTCTATGTTATCTTTACGATGACCGCGCCCGACATTGCTTTCTATATCGCTAAAACTGTGAGGCTATGTGTGCTATTAATATTTGCTTTTGGTAATTATAATTTGTCGTACAGTACTTAGTACTAACTTTGTTTAAGAGCATAGGAAATATACTCGAATTGATTCAACATTGTGTTTTATAGTCAGTATTATAGATCACGCCTCGTCTTGCTTGATTGATGTTGCGTTCGATTTAGATACTGTTAGTTAACAGACAACGATCTGCCTCAAGTGTCTATAATTGGAAATGTTTGGAGCATATTCGTACGTCACTGCGCTGGTCCAATGCGCATTGGTTGTGATACAGGCTAACACGCTGCTTATAATAAAAGACTAAAAAAGAGGTCTACGACATGATATTATTGCTTTTCACAGGATTGATCTCTTCAGCATTGAACCGCGTATGATTTTACTTATCACTAACGGTCAACTGTCGACCAATGAGGATAGCCTCATTATTGGTGAAAAACATTGAACAGTGTGCTTCAAGTATATAGCTATTGTACTCGTAGTTATAATTTGTCGTATTGCTTGTTGTATTTCTACAGTACGACACGACACGAAGTTCACGGCCCGTTGTCTAGCTTTAATAAATAATCCCACCAAAACATTCTGTAAAAAACTAGCCAAGTCTCGATGGAGCTGCTTGTTTATCTCTAAAAAGTAATGAAATCTAGAGAAAGTCGTGCCAAGTCTAAGGTTCCTTACTGCGATTTCTTTATTATTATAGTTAATGTTGTGTGACTTGGCCGTTGAACATTCTTTTTGTTTACACGTAATGTTATATCTGTTTTAACTACCTATGTTCATGTACGTACCATGTATGTACCATGTTAAGCGAGATAATAGCCCATACTGGTATTGGTAATTGGACGCTAGTGTCTCATTTTAGGCTGTTGTTGATTGTGCAACATATGCATTCAGCATTGAGAATGCTGACTTCTGCTCACTTCTTTTTGGAGCGTCAAATCGACTACCGATCTAACATAAAATAACACTTGTGTATCCTTCAACGGCCAAGTCACACAACATTAACTATAATAATAAAGAAATCGCAGTAAGGAACCTTAGACTTGGCACGACTTTCTCTAGATTTCATTACTTTTTAGAGATAAACAAGCAGCTCCATCGAGACTTGGCTAGTTTTTTACAGAATGTTTTGGTGGGATTTCACTTCTTTTTGTAGAAACGTGGGCATATTGATTTATTTTATTAGATTTTCTTATTTGACACAGTTTTTTTCTTTTTATTCGAAGTACTGCCTAAATGTAAATTAAACCTAGAAAACTAAGAGTACTAAATAAGTAACAATTAAATAAAGCATTCAATTAAAACTTCTTTCAAATCTAATAATTAAGTAATAATCAGTAATACGTCACTAATCAGAATATTCCTAACATAGATACCTATTCAAATCTTAGAATTGTTATAATAACAACCTGCTAATTAAGGGCATGCATAAAAAAGGAGTAGGTATTGTAATTGAATATGTTTCATTTTGTAGAAACGACTGGAGAATAGTTTTTACATAATCTGAATTTTCTTTATATTTACTAAATTTTTATGCAACAGAATTATTTTTCAAAATTAGGACAATATTTTCAATTTTTATCATTTTATGTCAATACGAGTTTGAATGTAAGTATTTATCATTATTTTTTAACAACAAGCTAATATTATTATAAAGCTTTCTATGCAAACAGTTTTCTATGTTTTGTTTTAGTTATTTAACGAAAAATTTTTTTGATTTGGCGCTTACGACATTCAAAATAAGATGATGCTTTCTTTTCCTCGCGAGAGCTGAAGTAACGCATGCCATCACTCTCTTCTCTTCGCCACTTCCATCCCATCCCACCATGATACCACCCATAGATAATACACTTATATACAGGAAATACCACCCGTGACCACTGTCAACGATGGACGCGTACTTTTTATGCCCGTATCACCCGCGAAATACGAAAATTTCAAATTTTATTTCATTTTGTTTAGTTTTTGAAAATATATTTTGTTTCTTAGTAAGTAAGTATTAGGTATAAGTTATTATTTTTAGTAAGAATTAGGTAATTTTAAAGTTTAGAAAATGGGAAATAAAAGTAAAAATAAATTATCAAAACGGAAATATTTACAATTCAAACGACAGCAAATAGCTTATATGAACGAAGAAAAAAGGTAAGTAGAAAAAAACAATACCCGATATATCGATAATCTATTTACAATAATTTTTTTCGTAATATTATTATTTTATTTTAGGCTAGCTATCTATTTATGAGCAAAGAATATTTAGGTTACTCGGTAGTCACACCTGGTCCTTATTTCACGATTTGGCAAGTAGCGTTTGTAGTCAAGTTTTTGAAGTCTTGTTTCACTCACGTTTGCAATACGACTCAGGTTCGATCCCCAGCGTAGCATATGTTTTTTATATTATATAAATTTGTTTTTTTTACTATTTTAAAATTACAAATAATTTTTACAATAAAAAAGCTTATAAAAAGACAGACTGAAAACATAAATATTTGAAATTCTTACGGCCGAAAGAAGTCTACATGAACAAAAGAAAAGTACGTAAGTAACCTAGGTACAAAGCTATGATTCATTATATACTTTAGGTGTTTATTTTTTTTACACCGTAATCAATTTTGTTTCATAAATAAAAACCTACAATTACACTGCCCCTATCTATATCGACTGAGTCGATAGACTGACAACGAGAAATCCTTACGTAGGTAATGTGTAGCCATACTGATCCTTTATTTCACTCTAAGTGAAGTAGTGAGCGTAGCTCGTAATAAAATCTCGTGCATTTCGTAGGAGTGTTCTGGGTTCGATTCCCACTTGTACAGGTTTTGTAAAATTAGTCCTCAACCACAAATTTTTTTTTTTACAGTGAAAACGTTTTTCCGTTTCTGATTCATTAAAAAAGTGAACAAAATTGTGAATTTATTTTAAGTATCGATTTTTTTACTTTATTTATAATTTTACATATGAGCTGCGGCCCACTGTATACAATCGTAGAACAGTCGAAGCTGTACATTCGTATTTTTTGCAATGTTTAAGTACTGTACGTTGCTGATATATTATACGTATTTGTTCAAAATTTTGTTACTAAATGACATTGTTGCAAGACAGTTATTTGAGCTTCTTCGTTGTATAAGAGCTTCTTCGTTGTTCCGCTAGGTGACGCTGGCTCGTAATTTAGAAATCAACTTATTTTTACTTAAAGTCACCGATAGATGGCGAATCCCCGCAAGGGGAACATCACCCCGCCGCAGGATAGAGGCGTGGCTTGTGATTAGGTATTTCGCATTGATGCATGCCCTAAACCTTAGCAAACCTCACGAAATAATAAGCGAAATCAACAAAATGCAAATAATCCCTCCTAATCCATAGCAAACGTTTTCAAGCGCAGTAGAAGAATGTCGTAAACGAGTCGACTGTAACGCGGCCGCAAGCGCGTTTTAATACACAATCAGCGCCATCTAGCGACCTCACTATCACCGCCACTCTTAGTCCAATGCATTATATTTTGACCAAATGAGCGAAATCAATATTTTAGTGTAATTTGTTTATTTAATTTACCTATGTAATGTTCGAGTAGAATAAAGTTAATCGTTCGACTGTTTCTTCTTGTATACTTGTAAGTTGTATACCTTAAGTATAAAAGCCAATCTTGTCTTATCCAGAGTTTTCCTTTAATTTTATTTATATGCGTATTAAAAGCAGAAGGGGAGGCATTCGCCCAGCATTGGAACGTAATAGTTGTAAGTATAAGTATAAAAGCCAATCTTGTCTTATCCAGAGTTTTCCTTTAATTTTATTTATATGCGTATTAAAAGCAGAAGGGGAGGCATTCGCCCAGCATTGGAACGTAATAGGCTAGATTAAATTAGATCTTAATAAAAAAACTCAAAGGAAATAATACTGAACCTACTCAATCTATACAAACTATAAACATAACGTTAACTCTTTATCTTTATTATTAGACAGGTGTTAATATAATTAATATTTACATAATAAAATCAATGAACTTTCTACCAAAGGAATTACCTACTGTCCTGCCTCCTGGAGGACTCGAGGAGAGGGGGTTGAGGTTCGAAAAAACTTCGGGTCACTTATTCTCGGAGTCGAAGTAAGGATGTGACTTCAAGCCCGATTTATTTGCGATTGCTTTAAAAATTTTCATACATTGGGTCTTATTTACAATTTACCCAGAACAGCGTGATTCAGAGTGTACATTACTAACGCCATCTAGCCCGATATTGCAGAACTATTACAACTTACAATTTTAATTGCGCTCCGCTAAAGCACGGTCGGACACCTACCTAGTACTGAAATACAGCTAAATTAATGATATTTTTAAACGTAACGAAGTAATATCTAACTAAATAAACGAAATGTAGAATACTAGAAAAGTACTTATAAATACGAACGCGATTCGAAGTACTGCCTAACTGTAAATGAAACCTGGAAAACTAAGAGTACCTACTAAATAATCCTAGTTATCCTAGTTTTTATAGTTTTCCCTTTATGTGGCCATTAAACCCTAACTCTGTACCAAATTTCAGCTCTCTGGGTTTATGGGAAGTACTAGTTCTATTTTGATTTTATGAGTGAGGTGAGTGTCGTAAATGCGACGAAAAATGCGAAACTTTGCTTTCCCATAACTTCGGTACTAAATGACTTACAGACTTGAAATTTTGGATTTTAAGTATGTGATTATAGCTTACTGGATGATGAAAATTTCAGCGCTCTGGTCTTATCCAAAGGTTCTCTAATAGGGGCCTGAAAATGCGGCGAAATGGTTCCAGTAAAGGATGGACCAAGAGTACTAAATAATCCTAGTTATCCTAGTTTTTATAGTTTTCCCTTTATGTGGCTATTAAACCCTAACTCTGTACCAAATTTCAGCTCTCTGAGTTTATGGGAAGTACTAGTTCTATTTTGATTTTATGAGTGAGGTGAGTGTCGTAAATGCGAACGAAAATGCGAAACTTTGCTTTTGCTTAACAGCGGAACTAAATGACCTACAGACTTGAAATTTTGGATTTTAAGTATGTGTTTATAGCTTACTGGATGATGAAAATTTCAGCTCTCTGGTCTTATCCAGAGGTTCTCTAATAGGGGCCTGAAAATGTGGCGAAATGGTTCCAGTAAAGGATGGACCAAGAGTACTAAATAATCCTAGTTATCCTAGTTTTTATAGTTTTCCCTTTATGTGGCCATTAAACCCTAACTCTGTACCAAATTTCAGCTCTCTGAGTTTATGGGAAGTACTATTTCTATTTTGATGATCCATGAGTGAGTGAGTGTCGTAAATGCGAAACTTTGCTTTCGCTTAGCTTCGGAACTAAATAACCTACAGACTTGAAATTTTGTATTTTAAGTATGTGATTATAGCTTACTGGATGATGAAAATTTCAGCGCTCTGGTCTTATCCAGAGGTTCTCAAATAGGGGCCTGAAAATGCGGCGAAATGGTTCCAGTAAAGGATGGTACGGCAGTGTTTGCTTTGCGCTCGACTTGGCGGGGCACTGACGTGCCATCCAGATGTAGTTTAAAAAACTAAAAAAACACGCTTTTGAGAAAATACGAACTGAAAACTAAAAAAATAGGAAGAAAATGTATATTACTGTAAATAAAGCGTGGGGTGCATGGTGTCAGTAGTATCTTAAAAACCACCCCACGCTTTATTTACAGTAATATACATTTTCTTCTTATTTTTTTAGTTTTTAGTTCGTATTTTCTCAAAAGCGTGTTTTTTTAGTTTTTTAAACTACATTATTTATTTTTAATTTTTTAGTTGGATTTTTATTCTCATATTATTGCATTGTCATCGGCCCTTGACCCCTATGCAAATTTTCAAGTTAACCAGAAAATTATATAAATTAACAAAAATCATATTTTGCAAATTGAAAAATGGAATAATTTATCAAATTAGTGTATTGTCATCGGTCCTCAATAAATCTACAAAGTTTGAACGAAATCTGGCCGTTTAAAGTGGGTCAAAATCGCGCCCAAAGAAGTCGGTTACAAACAAACATACAAACATACAGGTGAAGCTAATAAAAAGCGTGTAAAAAGATTAAGTAGGCCTTTGACAAGATGTTTTGCCTATGCGCTGGACTAAGAGATAAGAGAGATAGTGGTCACTTCCGTTTTTTATATCTGTAAAGTTCTTTTGTAATACAGAAATGATAAGTACTAAGTAACTGTGAAATATACTAATTTTTCAATACATTATGTTTCATAGTCCGTATTTTAGACCTAACCCTGTACTATTATGTATTCTGTGACCTAGCCTCGTCTCGCTAGGTTAATGTTGCGTTTTATTTATTGTTAGTAAACAGAGAACGAACCGCCCAAGGCGCACGTCACTCGCTCCGATGCGAATTATGCCTAATCCTCTCAGCTAAGCCGCTTTTATAGATTTGTGCAGAATGTCGCTCCGATGCCCGTCAAGTGCGCTCTAAATCTGTTTTCGTAGTTGCCCATGTGTGGCTTGGTCTAATTTGTTCTATAGCGGAAAATAGAGACACATTAAAAACGTTATCATAATCTAATTTGACTTTGAAGCGTTGGCGACTTTGTTTTCTAAAGGTAACTTAGCTATCGTAGTAAATATAATAAGAAACGTTAAATATTAAGTTATTAAGGTTGCTTTAACTAAATATAAAAACGCTCGAATGTTTCCTAAACCACTATTTAAACTAATGTGTCATGTAGATGTCACTATAGTCTCTAGTTATTGCCGACTAAAATTCTAAATATATAGAAACGTCGCCTATTCCTTTAGATTATGCCTCATAGTTAATGCCCGCCACAAACGTAACGAGAAATTGCAGCAATTTTAGACTGTACAGAAAAATCAAACGCCCCTAGTGCCTTCACGCGCCACCGATATCTGCGTCGACCGTCAGTTTTTCGCAGAAGTTCGCGCAGTTAACATGCCATCCACGATGGAAAATGATGATGACGCATTTGCGTTGTGAGGTCTAATTATGAGCTTAAAGAAAAAAAGTCGAGGAGTTTACATATTATTGCACAGAGTGCGCTTTGCGTAATGCGCAGGTCCAAACACAAGCGGGGTCCGAGGCGAACTGTCGAACTAAGCGATCACGACCGCAATCAATACGTAACGATAAACTGCACAAACCCAGTAAACAACGACTTATCTAATATTATCTAATGAAATTAGCAACTGCCGCCAACGAACGATTGTCTGCAACGATTTATCATACACATGTGCATTTCTCGTCACGTGTGTGTGAGGCGGGCATAAGCCGCTTTCATAGATTTATGTCATTCCGATGCCCGTCAAGTGCGCTCTAAATCTGTTTTCATATTTGCCCGTGTGAAGATTGACCTAATTCGCTGATTAGCGGGAAACGAAGATACGTTAATAATAACTCTTTTGGGTAACTATTACAGTTTTTTTATTCTTTGCTTATTTCAGACATTGTATGGATCTTTCCGCCTACAGAGAACGTCATTCACTCCGTTGCAAATCATGTCTAACCCCGTCGCTTTCATAGCTTTGTGCAGATCGTCGCTCCGATGCAAGTAAAATACGCTTATAATATCTATTTTTATCTAACTATTACAGTTTTGTATTCTTTACCTATTTAGGTCACTTTGTTGAAATGGGAACCATTATGCCATTATGATTTGTGCAGAATATTGCGCCGAAGCTCGTCAAGTGCGCTCTAAATCTGTTTTCGTAGTTGCCATGTGAGGCTTGGCCTAATTCGGTCGTTAACGGAAAATAGAGATACGTTAATAATAACCTTATCCTAATCTGATTTGGATTTCAGGCATTGGAATAATCCGTGACACTTTGGACAGATGGCGTACTGATATTTTTGTGGAATGTACTTCAGAAATATCATTTTATTTATGTTAACGGAACTGGTAACTTTCACAGGTTAAATAAATATAAATAATTAGAAAAAACAAAATGTTCAGTTTTCAGTTTCAGTTCAGATAATTTCTTTAAAACATTTTGGTGATTACGAATAAAGCATATAATTCATTACTTGCCATCTTTATTTAAATTTAATAAAAAAAACACATCTGTCCGTTTTTGTTTACGTCATACTGATCAAGTTACTTGCTTTTTTTGATAATCCATTTTAAAGACCCCAAGATCCAATAATGAATCACACAAAAATGTCAAATTGTAATCGATGACAAACTAATGTGGATTTAATGAAGCATCAGAGTCAGACGTGTCCCGGCATTGCAGGTCGAACGAAATTACTGAATAATCCTCTTTCTTTGTGACTTAATCACTACGGACCTTAGCCGATAGGAATTCAGAGAAATTTCTATACTGGAAATACTTTTGCTTAAGTATGCCGATGCCGATTTAGTTTAACTTTAAGAACGGGCGTTTTACCTTATACTTAAATACATACTGGACGTCCAATCAAAGTTTCACTCAATGCTGTGAACTCAGAAATCGTTTTAAACCGTCATTCACGGCTGTTTTAGATAGATACTCGTAGCAGCCGTTCAACTTTG
The DNA here is from genome assembly GCA_911387765.1 of Pyrgus malvae. Classification (NCBI taxonomy): domain Eukaryota; kingdom Metazoa; phylum Arthropoda; class Insecta; order Lepidoptera; family Hesperiidae; genus Pyrgus; species Pyrgus malvae. Next base: position 11,705,002 of record OU426958.1, read on the forward strand.
GCAAAGGCCTTAGACGCGGTTTAAAAATTTCGTTTTTTTTAAACTGGGTTGCCCCGATTACCGCGTTTATTACGGGTATACCCCTTACCTAACTCCTATTTTTACCGAGCAATCATTAAGCAGGGTCGGAGGCCTTATGGGCCGTTTAAATCATCCGAATAATGGTTGGCAAACAGTATAGCATTGAAAATAATCAACACCTTTTCGTTTTTATTCACCTTAAAAATAGCCAGTTACTTTTGGGATGATCCATCGGCAATTTCATGACACAAGAATAGTGGAATCACACAAAAATGTCACAAATTGTAATCGATGACCAACTAATGTGGATTTAATGTAGCATCAGAGTCAGAAACGTGTCTCCGCATCGCTGGGCAAGATTACTGAATAATCCACTTTCTTTGTACCTAAATCACCCCGGACTCCGGACCAACCTTAGCCGATAGGAATTCAGGGAAATTTCGATACTGGAAATATTTTTGCTTAATGGACCTGCTGATACCGATTTAGTATTATGTATGTATGTAGTTGATCGAACGGGAGTTTGACTTTATACTTAACTAGCCTTCCGCCAGCGGCTTCGCCCGTGTGGACCCGTTTAATGGGTCCCCCAGGATAAAAAATAGCCTATGTGCTATTCCAGGCTTCATTGCTATATTAAAATCATAGGCGTTTAGCCAGTTGCTTCAACCGCGTTGACCCTATTACCCGTTTTCACGTAGGTATGAAGCATTTTCCCGCGGTAAAATGTAGCGTTACTCAGGGTGAATGTAGCTTTCTAATAGTGAAAAATTTTTTGAAATCGAAACAGTAGTTTTTGAGTTTATTCATGACAAACATACAAAAATACAAAACTTTCCTCTTTATAATATTAGTATAGATATAGATACATACTCGATTTCGCTCAATGCTGTTAACCAAATATCGAGTTAAGTGGCCGCTGTTGTTCGTGGTTGTTATGTTCGCTGTTGTTGTGGTGGGTGGATAGCAATCGTTGAACCTAATCGGGCGCGGTTAACGCGGTGTTTAAAAACATCCGACTCCGGATAAGCCCCTTCCATAAACTTAGTAAGGTAGAGCTCCTCGTCATCATCTTAAAAATAAAGCTAAGATGGGAAATTCACTAATCGTATCTACACAGGCATACTTGCCGGGCCTATATGTATAAGTGGTAATGTTTGTATAGAGTAGGACCAACGCTGGCAATCTGACAGATATGTATGCCTGTTACCCTTTCACGATGTACCTATACTGACAGGTACAGAAGTCACCGCAGGCTAGCTATTGTAGATTCACCTTCCTCATTATAAGTAGACGACCCGTGTGGCGCAACGGATATCATGCCAGATTGCCAATGAAAGGTCCCGGATTCAATCCCGGCGGGGCAGAAATTCGAATGATGAGTTTTAATTTTCCTTCTCGGAAATCATAGAAATAAATATAAAATAAATAAATATAAAAATCCTATAAATCGACTATGACTGTGTAGTGTTATTAATTTACATGTTTATTCTTTGGTTACTTTTTAGTTGAATTAATCAACTGACTTTATCACTTCCCATTTAGTAATTCAATTTCTTTGCGCATCTATCATTCTGTGCGTGCGTGCTTCTTTTTACCGCGGGAAAATGCTTCATTTCTACGCGAAAACGGTTAATAGGTTCAACGCGGTTGAAGCAACTGGCTAAACGCCTACGATTTTAATATAGCAAGGAAGCCTGGAATAGCACATAGGCTATTTCCACGCGGGCCAAGCCTCTGGCGGCAAGCTAGTGTAATATAATAAAATAACCCAAGCACGTTGATCGTACTTCATATTTCGAAGGTAAATCCGCGGGGCATAGCTAGTAATATGTAAGACAGAAAAAGTTTTCAAGTTTTAATAATCTTAAGATATCATCGGTTCTAATCAAAAAACCTAATGAAGCAAGCTAAATGCAACCACTGTTCCTATTGGAGCTTATTACAAAAATGATTGGATGCTATCAAGGAAGATTGAATTTCACATTAATTGAAGAAACCTTGTGATAACATCAACTTATTAGAAAGCAAGGTAAACGTTAATAAACTGGTTCAATAGATTGCTGGTGAGAATAAGGAGGTTAAAATAAACTTTTAAATATTATGAACACAGTGACAGTTTTTGTTTCAATGAAATAACAAATCAGCGAGATGTCTTGCTTGGACATCCAAATCAAACTTTTGTAGACCATTACCAAACGTGGCTAAAACTGCCACACTCATTTGTATTAGTATAAAACTGTGCACTGTGGGTGCACCTGCTTTATGGGAAAATCGTTCCGCCAACGGCTTCGCCGCGTTTTGTGTGTCCCTGTAGGATAAAAATAGCCTATGCACTATTCCAGGCTATATCTCTAACTCTTTCATCCATTTAAGATACGACGTAAGACGATATATTTGTATATTAAAATCATAGGCGTTTAGCAAATTACTTTAATCGCGTTAACCCTAATACCCGTTTTCCCGTAGGAATGAAGCATTCTCTCGCGGTAAAAAGTAACCAATGTTCATCAGGAATAATATCGGTTTCTAATGGTAAAATAATTTTTCAAATCGGTCCAGTAGTTTCGGAGGCTATTCAATACAAACAAACAAAGAAACAAACCATCTCAACTTTCCTCATTATAATATTAGTGAGGATAATGTATAAGACCTCTCAGGCTTTATTACTTCACGACCTATCGGCATAGAAGTTACTATGTGAGACTACAAATCGAATATCAGGAGCTCGATAATAACTTTCATACAAGAAAGAAATTTCGTGGCCCATCTTCATAACATCTTTCTTCCGACTGATTCATTAAGGGAGCCCTGCGTGCTTCAACGATGCCAATTTACTTAATTTGGAGGAATGGTACTTGAGAATAAGGTTATCTACATATCGATAGAAGTCAGTCTAAGGTCAAAGAATTCTGAGCCATAATTTACTTGAACTGAGTGAAGCGCTTTCCATTTCAAGTGATGTGTTCGAGCGTGAATAACTGAAAGCAATTGTTTTTAGCATTGAACGTAAAATAAGAATATATTTTTTGTATCGCAGGGAATAACTTCAAAAGGTATCTACCCGGTGCCTTGGGAGAGGATACCGGGTTATGTAGGATTTGACCGCAGTAAAACCCCCTCGGTGGCCTGCCTCTGCGCTTGGGGAGGACTCCGGGATCTCCAGTGGAACGCACTGGTGTCCTCCACGCGCGGCGCCCTGGAACGGGCCCATATTTGGGAGAGCAGATGTACTCTCCTGCACCTTCCGATGCTTACGGCAGTTTGCGGTTAAGCATACACCGCCGTCCTTCCCGGGATTGCTGGCTGGATGGATCGAGCTCCCACTCTCACTGCTTGCAACACCGTAAGGCCCCTTTTAGTCGTCTCTTACGATCAGGCAGGGGATACCGTTGCTCTACTCTTCATCCCGAAGCTACAGGGACTTCAATAATTATACCTAGTAAAAGTACTTATTAGTAGTTTACGTTCAAAATGTAGTGGTATAAACTAGGCTGCAAAGTTTCGCTGCCAATTCTGCAATAGTGGAATAGTGGAGTCCTAAATACTGGCCTGACTACAAGATGTGTCAGTTTAGTCTACTGTAACTCTATCATATTACTAGATAACCACCAATGCTTATCCAGTATGATCTTAATCCCTCTTGATTTCGGGCTTAGAAAGGGTTGAAAAACACTATTGGCAGAATAAAAATAAATTATTCTAAATATCATCATTTCTTGCATTTCGATTGCACCTGCATTATTTTGCCGATAACTTGAATACATTTATTAACGGTTTTTCTGTAGATAAATACAGTATGGTAATAGGAATAATTTTTATTACAAGTGGACGTTTTTAAAAATATATAGTCTTAAGGAATTTCAATAACTTTTACCGACAAAAGAGCAGTAAATATGCGGAAAATCCCATTTTATTTTTAAAATTGAACATCCATGATTTAAAAAAAAATCAAAGTTATCGTGGTTTCTTTTTGGATGTCAACCGGCACAGTAACTGTCAACATCGAAATTCGATGTTAAAATAACCTTGGTAATTTGAATTACGAATCGGTTCAAATTATTTTTTGTCTCATCACGCGCCTTTTTTGTCAGCACCAGTCACGCTTCCGACTTGTAGGTGGTCAATTTTCCGCCAATTTAACAGATTTTTTACGAAAATCGTTCTTGAAATTTTAGAGTCACGTAATTCTTCTCTTTTTTGCCTCATGGGCTTGTTTTATTTTTCTTTGTAAATCTGTACAAAATTGAGCTAATTATATCATTGTTTAGTGTCAAAATCTAGATATTTTGTTTGCCATTTTGTTTACTATACTTCTTTAAATCATATGTATTACATTTTCCCTTTAAATTTGTAATACTAATATAATTGAAAGAAGTTTTGAGGCTAATTCTAATTACAAGGCATATATTTTTTACTGGATTGTACTATTAAGTATCAGTAAAATAATACCGAAACGATATACTGAACAGGTACAATGTTTATAGGTGGATTTTTTTTATACTGATACGTATTATAATGTTTATTTTAAATTTTATGAAACTCTGCCGGAAATGTCTCATGTAATTTTAAGCTGTTTCTGTAACTAATAGAAACAAATACACACATACAGGTACACGGACAGATAGACAGATAGATAGAATTCAGTATAATTACAAAAATCCCCAAAAGTTAATTCACGGTTGGTTAGTCAAAACAGATTTAGGGCGGCGTTGACAGGCTTCCGAGACTTCCCGCAACACTAAACCGCTGTCGTAATTCCAGAGTATTAGGTTAAAATGATTTAACTTTGTTTATTTGTAACAAAGAGTATTTTTTGATTTGTTTAACCTATATTATTTTTTAAATCTGTTAATAAACAACGGTTGTTTTATGGTTTTATTACTATGGGATATTTTAAATGTCATTTGAACTATTTTACTACACCAGAGCAGCGATGGCCGAGTGGTATAAACCGAGGTCTTCGACGCGACCGATCCCGGGTTCAATCCTCGGCGCGCACCTCTGACAAAGAAATTTGTAATGTGCACATTTATCGCTGCTCCACGGTGATAGAAATATCGTGATATTTAATTGATTACGGTGTTCTCCATCGCTGTCTCCTTTTTTACATTTATGTTATTGGTGGGATAAAATCATATTATTATTTTATTGCCACCGAGTCTTGATAAATGTCCAAAGTTTGAATTAAACTTTTCCGTTAAAAGTGGGTCAAAATCAAGTTCAAGGGAGAGTCACAAACAAACTCACATACTCACAAACATAGAGGTGAAGCTAATAAAAGCGTTTTAAAAAATAAAATGCTGCCTTCTTACAAAGGTAGAGCATCAAAACTACAGACATTTTATATTTTTTACTTCAATTTTATTGGTTTCGGATGCGACAAATTGGCTTCGTCAAGTGAACAGGGTAGGGCCAAATTAAGCGAAATAATGATAGCCTTTGAACTTCGTCGTTAGTAATAGTTGGCTTTCCATAAAACGGATTTTATACAATTTGGTATTCGGTAAGTAATTTAGTTCTATTTTCGTTGCGATGATCATTTTAAATTTTCCACTTTACACTTCTTTGAATTTCTAGGAAAGTTACTGAACTAGTTAAGTCAGTCTTATGCGGCAATTTAATTTTATTTTATCGAATAGTGTTGAAAATAGTTGGTGGAATTTTATTTGATATAAGATCTATTATATATGTATATAGGAACTGAAACTCTACTAAATGACATTGGTTTTTCGTTTAATTTACGTGATACATGAATACATGAACAGCGATGGCCGAGTGGGAAAATACCGCGGTCTTCGACGTGACCGATTCCGGGTTCAAATCCTTGGTGCGCACCTCTGACAAAGAAATTTGTAATGTGCGCATTTATCGCTGCTCCATGGTGATGGAAAATATCGTGATATTTAATTGATTACGATGTTCCCCTTGGCCGTGCATGCCTGAGAGAAATTAATAATTTCTCGAAAGCATGACGTCTACCAATCCGCACATGGCCAGCGTGGTGGACTATGGCCTAAATCCCTCTCACTTGTGAGAGGAGATCTTTGCCCAGCAGTGGGACATAAAAAAAGGGTTGAGAAAAAAAACATGGATACAAATTCAATCTTAACTACTTATTTACATATTTATTAACTTACATAACTGTATTACTACTTAATAGTATAATTATTTAAGTAACACTAACAGTATACATAAACTTTTAAAAAATTGAGGAGAAAAATTATATAAATTTCAATCTTAAAATTGTATGGACGGAAATAGTTCTTCTTTTGTTTGTAGTATTATGAGAAATAATATTTCGTACATTAAAAAAACATAATATATATTCCTTGTCAGAAGTGGGATTCGAACCCACGCCCACAGAAGTGGACTGCGACCTGAACGCAGCGCCTTAGACCGCTCGGCCATCCTGACGATGTAGGGTGGTTTAAAAATTTCGTATAGGTAGTATTTCTTTAGCTCTCCATTAATATTGGATTCGGGCCCTGAGTAAAATGGCATACCTTTTGTTCTGAAAGAGCACCGACTTCAAGATAGTTTTAAGAGTCATTCATTGCCATTAGCAAGAAAAAGTATCATATGACAAGTACCTACTTAGCAATTGAATTTTTTACCGTTTGAGGTAGGTTTTATTTTTTTGTTAAAAACTTATATAATTCTTTTATTATTACTTTGCTTCTTTCTATGAATTAACAATAGTATTTAATGGTCCTTTAAGCTTTAATAATTCCTAAGGAAGGACATATTACTGTGATAGTCGCTTAGGTCTTCATCGTTTTCGATAAACTCCTCTATCCGACATACTTTACTCTACTGATTTTGCGAGTAACCGTCGTTGAGTCAATAACCCTGATGATGCTCTGTTTTGGGGCGAAACACGTATTGGTGGTGGTACGTATGTTGGTGTATATTTTTATTGTTGCATGTGCATGTGTCCTATGTGAGAGAGAGGGAGGTGCTATTGCATGAAAAAAGTATACGCCATCATACGTTCTGATTGCGGATTGTTGTAGAATAGTTTTTACCTAACTTTATAACAATGGAGTTCCGCAAAGAAACGCCTGATTCTATTAATTTTACGACATACTTTAGTAAACTATATTCACCTACATGTCCATGACTCTTAACTTCCGGCAATTTAAGCGGAACTAGTCCTTCATAGATATCAATTGACAGCGGTCGCAGTTGCGGTGCAGTTAAATTGGATTCCACGTTTGGGCTCAGTCGGTGGAGTATACGAGTAATATACAAATTTGTTCTAAGCTTGCGTATACACCAAACACCTACCTAATTGTTACCAGTTTTGAAGCTATTTTTAAGCTTAAATTAGAGCTGTGGTACTGGTTCAATAATAAGATAGCTTATCTACTATTTTAAATTTCCAAGAGCAACAACGCCCGAGTGATAAAAGCAACTCTGGCAAAGAAAGTTAAGTGCGTATTAAGCGCTGCTCCATGGGGAGGGAAAATATTTTGATATTTCAATAACTACAATGTTTTCATTCAATTTCATTATTTATAATGCCTAAGAGTCACTCCTAATTACTCCAAAGACATGATTTCCAACAATCCATGATTGATGCCATGAACTATGCTAAATACCTCTCACTACAGAGAGGAGGTCTGTCGCTGGCAGTGGGACATTAAAGGGGTTAAAAATCCCTTATAAACTTCTGTAAATTATATGCACCTACATACGTGTCATGACTCCTAACTTTCGACAATTTTAGAGAATCTAGCATTTCATAGATATCGATTGACAAATCTAAATAAGAGCTTTGATACTATTGATAAAATACTGTTGTTAAAGTTTTTTTTTTTGTACCTAATCTTGATCTAAGAATATCGTCAGTTTAAAAAACAAAAAAATTAACGATCTGCGTGGCGCAATAGCTACCATGCCGGACTGCCAATTGAAGGGTCCTGGGTTCGATTCCCGGCGTAACATAAATTTGAATGATGAGTATTGATGACTTTAAATTACTGTTCTCGGTCTGGGTGTTTGTGTTTCTGTCTTTGTCCATGGTACCCACGACACAGGGTATATCTACCCAATAGGGTAGATATACCCACACAGTAGTGGGGCTATGAGTGTGAAGCGTTATTAATCATTAATCATTAATTCAGGTAAATTATGTTAATTTTTGTACTTTTATGCACTCTATACTATTCTAAATATGATATTTATATGATTTTGAGGTTTATTTATTTTTATATATTTTTAAGACAGAAGAGAGAGAGAGTTATTTTAACAATATTAGCACACTTAGCACCACATAGCACAGGCGCGGTTGGTTCTTCTCAACGGTTCCTACGTTTACCTCTAGTGTAGCCCCAGCAGAAAATAGAAGCCATGTTGGTGTCATAAAGGGAAAATCAGCTCCAACCGGAAATTGAAGTTCCGTATCCGCGGGCGCACGCGCACACCGGAAACGCCATTAGTTCCCACTGACGTCACAATTACTGTGATTATCTAACTGACTTGATGAATAGATAACACTTCGCCCCCTTTTAAACAGTGACTACTAATAAGACCGCACATACAAAGCCCAGTTTACATATTTAACAAAATAAGGTCTTTTTTATTTCTTTAATCAAAAAGTTTATACACTATTGTAACACTGCTTTATTCCCTTTGAAAATAAGCAAAGTTTATATTGTAATATAGTAGTTACAACATTTTTGTGAACGTTCTAGTCCTATATACCAAATTAACTAAATTCGTGCTAAGTTTAGTATTTTAAGTTACACTTTTACTTTCTTTTTTCCAACCTTTTTAAGTTCCACTGCGGGGCATAAGTTTCCTCTAACAACTGAGAAGGATTTAGACCATAGTGCCTATAGTCCACCACGCTGGCGTAGTGCGGATTGGTGGACATCAAAGCTTCGAGAAATTATGAATTTATCTCAGGCATGCACGGCGATGGAAAACATCGTAATCAATTAAATGTAACAATATCTTCCATCACCGTGGTGGAGCAGCGATGAAATGCGCACATAGCAAACTTATTTTGTCAGAGGTGAGCGCTAAGGATTTGAACCCGGCACCTCTTGCGTCGGAGATCGCGGTCCTTACCACTCGGCTATCGCTGCTCATTACTTTTACGCTTATAGCCTGTAAAGTGCATTTAAGCTTTAATATTTAGACATAATAATGCAATTAGCGTTATCAAATTGCAGTTTTAAGACAGTTTTTCTTTAAAATTCAAATAAACTAAACAAAAAGGACACATCCTCTTTCAAATAAGTAAAAATATTATGCAATTATGCTTATGGCTTAACACAAAGGCTTTAAAACAAATCGAAAACCTGTTCTTTTTTTGAAATCAACCAATAAAAACTCAAGGGTTATGTTCATAAATTTTTAGTTATACGTACTTTACCTTAAATAACGCCGCATTAACTTTATTTTCAGACCAATTTGTCAGCCCTTTTAAGTTGGTACTCCTGCATTATTCATGGCTATTAGCCTTTTAGAGTATCGGAATAAATCTGTAGGCTTACGCTAAAGTGTATCTGTTTAATACTTAAATTGAGTTCGTTATTAACCTTAATGCATTCTGGGTGTATTTTTAATGGGCTATACACACTAATTCCATTCGCACATAGATCGCCGAAGTAGCCGATCGAGTCAGTATATTAATTATTCGATGAAACGAAAAAAAATCTACACGGAACTATTTGTAATAAAGCAACTAGTCTACAACTATATGTCGCTTATAGTGTAACGAATTAGTTACATTATAATACATAATATACAATAGGCACATTATGACAGATGTATGAATATTAGACATATTTAAATGTGTTAAATAGACGATTCACATCTATGAATAGTAGATACTCGTATGAATCATAGCTGATAACTATAGATAAATAATAAAGTGCTCTAAAATGTTGTAGAAAGTTTTTTATCGAAACCATTTAATAATTACATTAGTAGAATTTTCATGCTTTAACTAAGGAACTATCATCGCTGCATTTAATTCTGTTATGAATATAACTTGTTATTTTTTCGGTGAAAAGGTTTTTAAATATAGTAAATCTTAATATATATAAATTACGTGTCACGTTGTTTGTCCGCGGTGGACTCCTAAACTACTTAACCGATTTTAATAAAATTTGCACATGATGTACTATTTGATCCAAATTAAAAGAAAGGACAGATTATATCTTAATGTATAGTCGCAGTAGGTCTAAGGCCTCAACGTCTGCCGGGTTCGCTAGTTTATTATAAATTTACTAAAAAAATGGTTTAAGAATTTATTTCTAAAATAATATATTTAATACATAGAGGGTACATGCACAATTTTTAACATTGTTTATCAGCTAACTTGAATAGCGTACAAAGATGTATAGAGAAATTGACAAAGTGAGCGTACCAATCACCAATACATTAATTTTATAAAAACATTTACTTTTTACCGTAGTATAGAATGTTTTTTGGTTGATTCATAGCAGATTATTTTTTTAAATTAAAACGATATTCTTACGTAGTATTTATGAGTGTTACTGCCATCCATATCCATCTCTACGGATACGGATCCATATGGATATGGATGGATTCCATAGGGTAGAATGACTACGTGAACTCCATGCTCATGACTTCACTTAAAAAAAATGTAATAACAGAAGAAGCAGAAAAGCTTTTAAGAAAAGAGTGCGCGAACAATATGCTTCAACAATATGCAGCCTGTTTTAGGAAAATATTTTGCCAAGATATCTTACTCCAACACAAATACTTACTTAATAAATTCTATAAGGTTCGTGGAATATCGTCAAGTCAACGCGGGCAACAGTGGGGCGAAAATGTTATGTAAACACCCAGAGTATCTACTTGGCCCGGGGTCGTCCTACTGAATAAATAACGGAGGAAAAGCAAACTCAAACAAAAGTAAATTTATTCACCAAATACGACGATTAATACACGATCTCAGGACAGATTTATATTTCTCCTCTGCCGTAGCCAACACACTATCCCAGCTATAAGATATAGAGGTAGTTCGTTGTTTGCCTCTCCTAGATACACATCGTGGGAGTGAAATAAATTGTATGTTGACCATGGATATCGTTTTGCCGTATAAATAATAACTTAACTCAGATCAAGCGAAAGCGTTTCATAAGTTAGTCAAGCGTTTATAGATAGGACGAGGCAAACTTTGCTCTTTTTGTACTGTACGTCCTTGTGAACCTAGAGGCAGGCGCTCCTTGTATTGTGCCTAGGTTAAGATTCTAGAAATGAATTTTACTAAACGCTTTTAAAATAGAAGAATTACAAGTTTTTTTATTTATTTATTTATTTCGTAACAAAAATAACAATACAGGTTGTTTACATATATAGTATCCATTAAACCTACATAGGTTTGTCTTGGATACTGAGAAATCTTTGAGCCGTTATAAAAACATAATGTTCATCCATTGTTCATCACAATATTATTATAAGAAATTACAATTCCAACGCGATACGAAAATTCCAGTTTATCGTAGATATTGAGGGTAGCTTACAATTTGTTCGATACTTATGTTTTCAATCAATCTCACAAAAATATTTTACTTTCTAGATGGCCCTTAAAATGTTTGGATGTGTCATGTGAATATAATCCATACTGATATTACATGCATATATATGCGAAAGTGTGGATGTTTGTATGGATGATTGTTGGTCAATCACGCAAGAACGGGTCGTGAGGAAATTTAATAATAATATTAATAGGTTTTTATCAAGAAAAATGTCCTGCTCCCATGAGATAGAGTAATAAAATTACGTAAACTTAAATAACCCTAGCGAAGCCGGGCTGGATCAGTAGTGTTTATATACACCAAAAAATATTAAGGTTTCTCATTGGGAATGTTTTTGATGCGCATATGTTTTTGTTTGGAGGAGCTCTGTTTTGTTTTTCACAACAACTAGAAATAACAACACATGCCTTGAAGAAGATTTCCAAAAATGTGTTTATTTTGCCCTCAGTTTATGTTAATAAATTCACCAGATGAAGGGTTGAATTCCTTTGAATGTGCCTGTGAGAAATTAGATATCATTAGGGATGTGCCATATAACATTGCGACGCCCTAGCAGGGTTCATGCAGTACTATTATACAAACTGTACCATCTTGTATTTGAAGTGCATGAAGCAATAAATTATTATGAATTATGAATTATACAGGATTAGTCGAGAAAATCGATTGTCGAAGTCGATCGATGATAATCGGCGTCTAATCAAGGGCTGTTTAATATAATTAGTTTATTATATTGGCCACTCTGTAACCCCTGCTGGGACACCACAGGCCTTTTGTCATTATCGGGGAGGCCGAAGCACGGTAACACGCATCAAATTTATTGATGGTATTAGTGGTCGAAGCGCGCATGGCCCGGCGGTTAGCGTAGAACGCAAACGATCTATGCAACTAAGCGAAACGGGCGCGGTCGGGTGTGAGATGGGTGACCGCTAGTGGCAAAAAATTTCATGCGCGTTTCCGTGCTTCGGAGGGCACGTTAAGCCGTCGGTCCCGGTTGTTGTCGATAGATAACGGTCGTTAAACCTTGTCGGAGGCCTTATGGGCGGTTTGAAAACATCCGACAGCGGGTTGGCCACTAACCCGCATCTCCACCAACCCGCATTGGAGCAGCGTGGTGGAGTAAGCTCCAGGCCTCCCCAATAATGGGGAGAGACCCGTGCCCAGCAGTGGGACGCAAAAAGGGTTGCAGCCATTAGCGGTCACCCAGCTTACACCCAACCGCGCCCGTTTGGCTTAGCTGGGTAGCTCTCTTGCGTTCTATGGTAGCTGCTGGGCCATGCGAGGTTCAAAGTGAATAATCTACACTTTGAAGCTCGCACGAACATGATGAACACGAGTAATAAAACAAACGGCATTTACGAGCGCCTGACTACTTCTAGACTTATACGAATTCCTTCCTCATGGCCCATGACGGTTGGACGCCTTGAAAAAGAAGAAGAAAATCTCGTGGACCTGATCCAAACTCAATCAGTAAAATCGATTATTTTATCAATTACCTTCAACGGCGCAAAACTGATTGTAAATGCCAAATCATTGAAAAGTAAAAAAATAAATAATGAGAGTTTATTAGAAGCGATTGATTTAATATTGTCATTTACGAGTATAGTATATATATATTTTTTTGTGTTTGGTGTACAACTAAAAATGAAGGTCCAAATGTAATATTCGATCGACTATTCAGGTAAAAGCTTAAATGATCTAGTCGGCTAGTCGGATGAAACTCCATAGTTGGCTCAGCACTATTGTTATTGTGTTTAAAACACAACAAACCCTCGTTTTCGTTGAAACCGACACAGGGGCGGCTTAACATAAATAAATAAAAGGTTTGTGGTATCGACCCGTGGTTAATGAAGGATAAATACTAAATACGTAGAAGCTAATACTTAAGATTAATTTTATGGCTTTAGTCGAAGAAGCATTAATCTTATAGCCTAGGGTTCAACAACCATTACACAAGAAGATACAAAAATATTCTTCAAGTTTTACATTCGTTCACAAATGTCTATTTCGACGACGATGTCTATTCGACGATCCACGTGGCGCAATGGTTATCATACCGGACTGCCAATCGAGATGTCCGGGGTTCGATTCCCAGCGAAACAAAAATTTGAATGATGAGTTTAAATTTCTGTTCTAGGTCTGGGTGTTTGTGTTCCTGTCTTTGTATGTGTCCATGGTACCCAGGACACAGGGTACTAATTACCTTATTGTGGGGCTATGAGTGTGTAACGTTTATTTATTTAGGATTGCCTTACATATTTTATTTATTGTGTATATGTGTGTATGTGTGTATAAAATGTGAGGTAGGCTTTAGTATTGAAAATCAATAAGAAAAAAAGCAATGATATTCTTAAAAAAGATAAAATGAGAGGAAATTAAAAATAACAATAGTAAATATGTATACAATTTACACAAACATATACATACATACATTGGAAAATAACCGTACATAAATACATTTGTTTTCAACTAATACATTAAAAGAAAACAAGAATGAATGAAATACTATTTATAGTCATATCCGTTGTTGAGAAAAAAATATACCTAAGTTTATTTATTGGTAGGAATACTCAGTAAATACTCCCGGACCTCTTTTTGTATGTTAATTTGCTAGGTACCTTTCTTATATCATTGGATAAGATAGTCCAGAGTTGTATTGCCTGAACCACAATAGAAGGAGCGCCTGCCTTTGTGCCTGAACTGTGAAAAAGTGATGGAAAAATCCACGCTTATGTGGCGGAAGATCTGAGATGCTGAGACTTTTGGTAGAACGTAGTCCGTAAACATAGAATCCTGATTTCAAATTAGAAACGGTTAACGTTTTCTATATTAAAGAAGAATCATAAAACCATGGAAATGTTGTATTAGTCCATGATTTAACTTCAACTCAATTGTTACATTCAAGTTCAAAAGACAGAAAAATAAAAAGTTTTAGATTGACATCCTATGTATTAATACCGATTTTTGTTCCAGTGATTATGGGGCAATACCTGCACATAAAAATAAAGTTGAACGTAAGACTTCCTACTTCTTAGTTCAATGAGAAAAATTCTCGTGACGTTAAATCTGATCCCAATGTATGAATAGTTTTATTTATTAAAACCTAATACACAGTCTTATTAGTTATAATGTTTCCCAACGTCACACATTGTAATTAAATAAACTGAAGTAGAAACATTTCTTGGGGCGTCGTGGCTAAATAAACAAAGGGCCCAAATGTTTTTTTTTGCTGCAAAAGCGATTTGTTTTTAGTCGGGGTGGCTTTATAGTAGCGAGGCGTCAATGGTTTTATAGCGATGCAAGGAAATGTGAGCAGTTAAGTGATGTCTTGACATTTAAAGCAAAATCTATATGCGGTTATAAAGCTTACATTATTGTTAGATCGGTACGAGCTTTTTAGATTAAGTTATTTACTTCTGAAGGTGAAATAATTACGTACCCTCAGAAGGTTATAAATTACCTACATCAGAAAAATTCGGATCGTTTGTAATCTATAATTATGTTTGTAGGTAATTATAGTAGTAAAAATACTAGGTAATTTTTATGTTTTTTAATCTATAGTTATGTCATATGCAATAATCTGATATGATTGTATATGTCTATAAACGGGCACCTAATATTCCTTTTGTATGTATAAATCATTGTTGAAGAGAAAACTTCTTTAGCGGCTTTGTGCACTTTTTTTGGGATGAGTATAAAATGTTAAACTCGCGACAAGACAAGTGATCGAAAATTCGTAAGACGGAGGGATGACTATTCATACTACTATATAATTATATGGTCTGTCTATACTTGTAAAATTAGTTTATATCAAGTATTTAAAATATGGACATTGAACAAAGTGCATCTATTAATGAAAAAAGTGACGAAAAAATAGTGAAAGAAAATGAGTGAGTACTTAATAAGAATACAAGATGAAAATCTACTGAAAATATTGGATGAAAAATAATACTGACAATAAAAGCAATTTGTGTGAAATTATATCCTAACCACAGAATAAATAATAGTACAAGTACCCTAACCATTCCAAAATATTAAAAATGCACAACGTTAATGTTCAAGTTTTCACTTCTGCCGGTACCTACTACCGGAGTGCAAACCGTTGTTTTTTAATACCAAGGGAGACCTGTCACCAGCAGTGGGATGAAAGAGGATTGAAAATAGACTAGATATTATAGATTAAATGGTAATCAATATAAAACTCAATTTTGTAAAGCCAATTTAAAGGTTCAAGAAAAAAACATTATTAATTATTAGTATTAGATCACAACTGTTTAGGTTTAACCTATAATTTTTATAACACTACGTAACAGCATGCTAAAGTATACAATTACGAGTATCTGTCTCTGAATCACTTTATCACTTCATTCATTGTGGAATTTAAAGTAGAAAACTGTAAGTGGTAATTAGTGCCAATAAAGTTGATATAAAGCTACTGTAGAACCTTGCGATTGTTACTTATTCTAGAAGCCCATAATACATTTCAAGCTGAGATTATTTTATTGCACAGTGAGTCGTCGACGTGTTTATAGTGGCACTGGGAACCATGGGCATCCGCGTAGGCGACTGATTTACAGCCGCTTATAATTTCGTAAACTTGTGTACCTATACACTTTATCATTTAGTTTATTATTTCATTTAGTAACTAAAAACTAGCATGTTTTAACCGTTGCAGCACCTAATGGTATACCATATATTTACGGTAGGTACTTAGATAAATCTTTTTTTTTTTGCGTACAATCATATTTTCGTAAAATGGCTGAAAATGTAATTAGAACCTATCAAGTTAATATAATGTGATTCTTAAAATTAGGTACTTTTTTTAAACAACGTCTCAATTAACTCACCCTTAACTAGGATTCTCTGTATCCTGACTACCCAAAGATAGGAACATAAACATCTAGACCTAGAATGGTACCTTAAATACATCATCAAGGAAATTATTGAGAGTTTTCCAAACTACTGCTTTGTTATTCTGCACTCAAAACGTATCTCCAGCTGGAGTTATTTTATGTAATAGTGAGTCGTCGACGTTTTTATTGTGGAGCATTAAACACAGACGTCCACGTAGTAGGCGACAGATTTATTACGATCGATACAGAGCTCGCGAATATGCATAACCTACGTAAGGTTACGTGGGTTACGATAGAAGTCGATCGTCGATAACTGTAAGTGTCGCGTCGATAAATCCGAGCAGTGCCCCCTTCCTGCTTCTTTCGACATAATGTCACACTGAACATCGCACTATTTATGCACGATGGATACTATAAGTCAATCACTGATGTTGAATTTTAAAGACACCACACCACAGCTCAAGAATTGATGATCTGCTCTTCTATAAATATAGCAGTGATTTTGTATTATCTGAAGTATGATTTATTATTCACTATTAATTCTAAATGACGCTTAGAGCATCAAAGGTACTGACTCACCCTGACGGGTGTCAATACCTGTGATGCTCTAAGAAATGACGTGATTATAATCTGTTACCGAAATGTCAATAAATAGAACACCCATTATTATCTGTTATTGGCGGTGAGTTTTGGCGGGAAGTCGAAATAGACATATTGTGCTTTGTTTTATTTTTACTTTGTTGGTTTATTTTTGAGTTATATCGGATAAATTTGATGGCATTTTGTTCGATATAGGTTAAGATCAATAATTTCCTTGATGATGTATAGTGCACGAGTGTTGTGAATTAAAATAACAGTGCGAAAATAGGTTTTTTCGGCTTGCCTCTATAATCCATTGGTCACGTTCTTGTAAACTGTCGCTTTACTTGAACGTCTGACTGACTTGACTGACTGATTACTGACGTCTTACTGACTTAACATATTATTACTCGTTCAGTTTCACCGAAACTGGCAAAAACGTGATGCAAAAATTATACTTGACGCTGGCATGCATGCAAAGATTGCGATGCCATAATTGAAGAAAAAAAAAGTTATTGACAGACTTGCAAAAGGACTGCTTCATTTCTTGCATCCAGAATTGGATTATATACACCTAATAGTTATTTTAGTAAGCAGTGGATCTTCGACGTATTTAATATCGAGCGTTGAGAATCGACGTCCAAGTAGGCGACAGATTTATTACGATTGATCTAGAGCTCGCGGAATATGCATAACCTACCAAAACACAAACCTACCAAGGTTAAGTCGAAATGTCTGTCAAAATGACAATATTCTGTCGAAATGTCAATCAATATATAAATATTTATCAAAATTACCGTCAAACAAAGTTATTGGCAGATTTGCGAAAGTACTGCTTTATTATTTTGCGCCCAAAATAGGATTATCTTCAACCGGGAGTTATTTTAGTCTACACTGGGTTGTTGACGTGTTTATTGTAGAGCGGTGAATACAGACGTCCACGTAGGCGACAGATTTATTACGATCAATCCCGAGCTCGCGGAACATGCGTAACCTACGTAAGGTTTCGTGGGTTACGATAGCAGTCGATCGTTGATAACGGTCCCGTCGATAAATCGGGGCCCTGGATGGTAAACAACGTTTTAGAAAGCCATTTTAAAAAAACATTCATTCAAATTTTGCATAAAATGTAAGTAAAGTTTATGAATAAGACTGTATATTTTCAGCCAAATGTCAAGTTGATCTTAAATAAAATAAATAAATCGAATAATGCTTCGATGGCATTTTGGTCACAACTAAAAAACAATCTATTAGATACTTAAATCAAGCACGTAATTTCAAGACAATTGGGTTCTCTTAAATGCTGCATGAAATTCTATTCGGTTTCCAATAATAAACTATTAAACCCTTACGGACTATTCGGACAGTTACAGTAAAGTAACTAATGTATCGTACGTTAGCTATTTCACATTAGATTTGTAAGTCAATGGAAAATAAAATAAAATATATTTTTTAAAAGAAGATTTTTATTACATTTCATTGTAAATTTTTATGGTGTTATTATTGCATTATATAAGCTGAGCCCTTTTATTTGATACCTACAAAGGATGGTTTGTATAAAATTAATCTGCACTTGTGTTGCGACGGCCATTTTGAATTTATATCAATACTAGACACGGCCACTGCTTGACAGCTTGCAGGCAGCAGCAAGGGCCATTCGCAAAGTGATTTAGAAGAGGAAGCTTTGATTTCTGTAAAGATGAATAAAAAAGGGTAAAAATAAAAATATACTTAGTTACCTTTATATAACAATACTAGAAAATAACCCAAACTAAACTTATATACAAAATTTCTTGACAATTTGTTGAAGATATTTATATGCCTTAAAATAAGTTAAATAAGAGTTGCAAAATTCCACCCGAGCAAACATACATTGCTAACAAAAAGCTTGTAAAGGAAATTCTTTAAAAATCCTATTGTATTGAAAATCTAAATTGAACCTCACGATCCGAGGACATTCTAATCCCCTGCTCGCTGCAGTCGGTTTCCGCGAAAAGATTACCATCTGCCCCTGACCTTGACAACAGTCAATTCGGGATATGCACGCGCGACTACCAACTGTGGATAGCACAATAAAGCATTCTGAGTAGAATATTTTGTTATATTTTATTACAGACTAGCTGACCCGACAGATGTTGTTCTGTGTTAACTATGAATATTGAATTTGAATTGTTATACCGAAGCATCGGTTTTAACGATTGTTCAGATTTGTTAAAGACTATCTTTGCAGATATTTGCAGATGCAGATATTTGCAGCAATTCCGCCGTCAATTATATATCAAACGCCTTAAAATTTACAGTAAAAAAGTTAACGTTAAACCGCTAAGGTTACCTACATTAAGATATCATTAGAAAATTTAACATGGTTCTTAAGTATTTTTATTTTTTTTAATTTTCCGCGCAGTTTTCTTATTTTTTTCTTTCATTACAATCTTCTCCTGGCAATAACAAACACAAAAAAAAATTTTGTGAAATCGGTCCAGCCGTTCACGCGTGATGCCTCGACCACGGAAAAAGGGATTCATTTTTAACACGCTTTTATTAGCTTCACTTTTAAATTTAACTAGTTATGTATGTAAGAAAATCTTGGAATCTTAAATAGGCAACTATAACTAATATGTACATATATTTATTGCGAATTTGCCAGGGCAGTAAGATAATATGTAGAGGTCTCCCTGAAAATCAGCAGCCGTAACGGTCTTCTGTTATGGCACAGGCTGAGGGTGACTTTTTCCACCTTTGGTTTATATAAATTAATATAATAATCTACATAGTTTAATGCCAATTATTTGTTCTTTCTAAATTATTTTGTATCTTCTTGTTTGTTTTTGTTACTGGCTTATTGTGTTTATTTATTTATTGTATCTTTTGTAAATTTTCTTCTGTTCAAGGTGAAATAAATAAATTCTATTTTATTCTATTCTATATTTTAGAGTAAGCTTTGCATTTTGTACTATTTTTGGGGTAAGACTCAGAGATTCAGTGAATGTGATTCCACTACCTTATGAGTCAACTTGAAATATGTACGATAAGCGGCTACTGAGTTTAATAATGTAAATAAAGTGATACAACTAAGATTATCTGATGTAAGACCACTTTTATACCACCGCTTTATAGACCACCGAGATATTATAAGACCACTAGATCAAGTTTTATTTCATGGTTTAAGAAAAAGGAAGATAAAAGGATTAATGACGTAAGAAACTGGGAATATAATTACTATACCTAAATAAGATTTGATATTTTTTTATTTAAACTTTTTTACAATAACTTTTAAGAAGTTGAAAACATTTGTTAAACAGGCATTTCGTTTTATCAGTAAAGCTTAAGATTATAACAACAAAGTAAAACTAACTAAAACAGAAGATTTTCTTAAGGCTACCTGTTTAAAATATTGGTAAAAATATAAAAGAGCCCTTGTCAGATTCGAGTATCCTATAAAAATGTTACGATAAGAAGTATTATGCGATTCTTCTATGAAATGCGTTGTTGAGTACCTTTAAACGATTTTCCGACCCAATCAGCTCGACTTAAGTCCGTTTAAGCGATGAAACTTTCCTACCAAAAAAGTTCTACCCAATAAAGCCAGCTCTACATCCAATATAGTCGCGATTTCCCAAACTTCTCCTATAAAATTTATCTCGAATATGAATTGCAAAGTGCGGACCAAATGAGTCATCGTCCCTACTTCATTTTAAGTACAATATCCGACAGAATTGGAATACTGAATAAGCATTGAAAATTAAGAAACACTTTTACTATAATGAAGGAACGGGAATGCTATTAAAATAGTGGCACATAAATAATTCAGGCGTGGGTTTGGCGTCGTTTCAAGACATTTCCACATTAAATTTCATGAGAGGTTCATTTTTCCGGTGAAAGACGCGTGCGTCCGTGCGGGTTGTTCGAGTTAAGTTGTCCATGTTAAAAATAATTGGCCATTTTGTCAGTTACTAGTCGTATTGACGGTATACCAATTCGTATAAAACGAACGACGCAGACTACTTTAAATCGACGGGTTTTTTTATCATTGGTTCGTTACACAAATACGAACTGCTGAATTTCACCTCCGCTGCCGTATTTGCATACTATGGGGTATTTTCTGAAAAAGGAAAGCAAATCGTGAATCTCTTACTTTGATGATACTTATTTTGACTCCGAATTTTTATCTTAAAATCAAATAGAGGAGCTTTTTGATAATATAGTCGATGCTTGTAATGTGTGATTACTTAAGAGTATCTGTGACAAGACAATATATACGCGCTCTTCAGGGCTTGGACACTCAACACGCGCCTTTTGCTTTTTTCCGATCGGTCACTGCATACCATGGACATCTACACACAACCTCAAACAAGCAGAGGTAAGTCTTGCTTGACGTCGTATGCAGTTGCGCTACTCCAGAGGCTGATGGTCGCCTCATGTAAGTCTAGCCGGAAACTGCACCTTTCCAATGGAACGCTATAACATTGATTCACGGCAGAATTGGGTACAGCGGTGGTACTTCCCCGGGCGAACCATAAAAGTTTTACCATCTACCAAAGTTTAGTAATATTGAAAAGGTTGCACCGAAACAGATCCCCATATTTTATTCTGCTTGACCTAATGAAACTTCAATTAACAAAACCAAACGCAATAATTAACTCGTCTGAATAAACAAACCACATTCAACCATAATGTTGCCAGTTAAAGCTGTTAACGACGTGAAAATGATAAAAGTTCCCGCGATTTATTTACACAAACAAACAACAATGTGATTCTCGAACCATTTCTTAAGGCTTGTTTACACGAAACAAGTAGTGAGATAGGTTAAGTACACTCGTAGAAGTCCTCGGCCCGAAAGTTTTGTAAATAATACTCATAAGAGGAGATATTTGCTCATAAAAATTATTAGTGATCTACGTGGTTCATGTAAAAAGGATTTTAGGCGACGTTTTAATAGGTAGGAAATTAATTCTATTATATTTCAATGGTAAGGTTGACCTCCAATTTTACCTGAGGTGATCATCAGCTTTTCAAATAGTGGATCTACTGCATATCATTCGTTCGTTACACAAAATTACGCATTAAATGTGTAAGAAATTATATATGATAGATATATGTATATGTGTATATATTTATATAAGTATATTATATGTATTTATTATATTATTTATATCAAGTATAGGTATAATTTGTATTTTTGTATGCTATCTACTTATTTTATTTTCATTTTTAACTTTAAACTCGTTGTTTTAAATTTTTATTTACTTTTTCTTGGTAGCCTCTTGTATATTTTTTATTTATGATGCCTACCACAATTTCTCACCGTCGCCAAGTGTTGACTGGTAGAGAATGCCATCAGGCATTAAGTCCGCCTATTGTAAAAAAAAATACAATAAAGGGTAAATAAATAAATATCACTTAATTTACTAAAATATACCCTGACCTACCTGACGTACTTAAATATACCTTGACGACCCGAGTGGCGCAATGGTTATCATGCCGGACTGCCAATCGAGGGGTCCCGGGTTCCATTCCTGGCGAAACAGAAATTAATGAATTAACTAAGAGGGTATTAATTACCTTACTGTGGGGTTGTGAGTGTGTAACGTTTATACTATCACAGACGTCAGGCAAAAATCAGACTTGAGCATTTAAACATAACATTAATACTTTCGTCCACTCAAGTAAAAATGTGATAAAAAAAATTAATGAAATAATTTTTGAAAGTATTTTTTAATTGAGCCGTTTTATACTATACACAATTCTTTTTACGCCCCACTGCTGGACATGGGTCTGCCAACATCATTGGGAATTGGAGCCTACTTCACCACGCTTTTCCAATGCTTTGGTTGAGAGGGGTTTTATTCTATTAAAAGAGAATGAAAGTAAATGAATAACTTAGGATGATATTTCTCGTTTTGTGTAACCAAGCCCTTAAGTATTCCTAGTCGGAGAAGAAATGCTTCTTCGTTTTGTGTCGTCGCCTTAGCCGCCGGGAACGCTGCCGGGACACCGCTTCATTTTATTTTTACATCGCAAAGTAAAGTCTACGACTTATGAACGCCGATTTATATGTTAATGGTATACATAATCAGCGGAATCAGTAAAAGGAGAAATTCCACG
Source organism: Pyrgus malvae (assembly GCA_911387765.1). Taxonomy (NCBI): domain Eukaryota; kingdom Metazoa; phylum Arthropoda; class Insecta; order Lepidoptera; family Hesperiidae; genus Pyrgus; species Pyrgus malvae. The sequence continues at coordinate 11,728,079 of OU426958.1, forward strand.
TACCTAAAGGATAAGTTAATTTCTGTACATTTGGGTAATGAGTCCATAATAAAATTATGGTCACTACTAATAATATTACACAATATGCGAAAATGTTCTTCTTTGTTTGCTGTTCTATCAAGTCATAACTACAATGCTTAGAGCATCAAGGTATTGACAGGTATGACACTGAAGGGTGAGTCAGTACCTTTGAGGCTCTAAGCTACAATGTCATTTATATCTGCTCTTCTTAGGTACAAAGAATGTCACAATGTTCTTCTGAAACAATTGGTTAAATTTTTTGAGCAACTTAATAGCACTAATTTGGCTTATGGTATTATGGTATGGTATAACCCTTGTTGCGTCCCACTGTTGCCCACGGTTCCCATAATTTGAAGGCCTGAAGTTTACTCCACATCGCAGCTCTAATGCGCGTTGCACTGTTGGAGAGTTTTACAGTTTCTGTTTACATTTCCCGTCAATTTCCAGGTCACAAGTCAATCGAAATGATTGAAATTTAAGTCTAAATCGAGTTCAATGTATTAAGGACGATCAATCACCCTCCCATCACCATATGAAGTTGTCACAAGGTGATGAAAAAATTATTGATGCACGCCACTTCCGTGTGCCCCGCAATGAATTGATGGAATTAACCTCCTTTAGTTAGTTACGGGTTTAGTAAATTTGGTAGGTTAACACATACTACGCCGCTGTATGGCAATAGTATACCAATAATTAGCATCAACTTCCAGGTCACGATTGAATGGAAACAATCAAAATTTAAGTCAAAATTGAGGTCAATGTATTAAGGACGATCAATCAACCCCCCATCAAAACATGAAGTTGACACAAAGTGATGAGAAAATGATTGATGCACGCCACTTCCTGAGCCCCGGCAATGGATGCTACTAAACTCATAATAGAATTAACCTCATATAGTTACTTACTGTGCAAACACTGGTGAGTAAGCGAAGTTGTAAATTTGGAAGGCACATATACACTACTAGCTGACCCCGCGAACTCCGTATCGCGTTTAAATATTAAATAATAATAATAATGGATAGCATATAAACCTTCTCCGTGAAAAAATACATGTACATACCAATTTTCATAATAATCGGTCGGATAGTTTCTGAGTTTTGCGATGTCATATATACAAACATTACTTAACACCCCCGCAACCCCCCCTTCCGGGTGGAATTTCGTAAAATCCGTTCTTAGCTGACCTCTACTCGGCGAAAGGAATATTCCTACCAAATTTGAAGTCGGTAGGTCTTATAGTTCCAGAGATATCGTGATGAGTCAATATATGGGTGGAAATACCCCCCCTTCCGGGTGGAATTTCGTAAAATCCGTTCTTAGCTGACCTCTACTCGGCGAAAGGAATATTCCTACCAAATTTGAAGTCGGTAGGTCTTATAGTTCCAGAGATATCGTGATGAGTCAATATATGGGTGGAAATACCCCCCCTTCCGGGTGGAATTTCGTAAAATCCGTTCTTAGCTGACCTCTACTCGGCGAAAGGAATATTCCTACCAAATTTGAAGTCGGTAGGTCTTATAGTTCCAGAGATATCGTGATGAGTCAATATATGGGTGGAAATCTCTTATATATATATAGATAGATTAAATAAAATGTTAATTCGCGTGTTTGTTTAAGTGTGGTGGCAGGAGAGAAGTTCAAAACTTAAGGTATTACTATTTTCTTCCACGTTTGTAAATGAAACTGTTATTGTTTTAAAAATACTAATGCGAATATTGCGGCGCTGAAATGTGGTCTTTTACAGTTGGCCTTTTCCATAGGCTCAAGTTCGCTCAGCGCGCGATGGAGAGGGCTATGCTTGGTATTTATCTACGCGATAGAATTCGTAACGATGAAATCCGTAGACGAACGAAAGTTACATACATAGCTCTCAAAAATTTCAAGCTGAAGTGGCAATGGGCAGGCCATATAGTTACAAGAACTGACAACTGATGGGGAAGAAAGGTTCTCGAATGGCGACCACGTCTCGGCAAAAGGAGTACAGGGCGCCCTCCAACCAGGTGGACTGATGACCTGAAGAAGACAGCGGGTAGTCGCTGGATTCAGAAGGCCCAGGACCGGGGGGAGTGGCGAACGTTAGGGGAGGCCTATGTCTAGCAGTGGACTATAAAAGGCTGATGGATGGATGGATCATCCATCATGATGGATGGATGGATAGATGGATGGAATGGGAATATTATTTTTAGATTTATCCTTCAACTTCCATTTTAATACTTGGCCTAGTCGTCGTTGAATAATAGAAAGAATTTAATTTGAAATTCGTCCTGAAAAAATTCCATTTTAATCTAAGTTATTCCACTTATGAACGCTGATGTATATGTCGATGGTATACCAAACAGCATCAACATACAGCTCACGATTCTATCGAAATGATCGAAAATTAGTATTAAGCACGATTGATCATCCCCTACCATCATATGAAGTTGATCCAAAGTGATGAGAATATTATTGATGCACACCACTTCCGTGAGCCCCGCAATGGACGCTACAATAATAACAACAATAATACTTTATTGCACACCAAGTCTTCGAGTTAAATGACAATATACATAATTGTATAATTTAATTTGAGTATGCAATAGGCGGCCTTATCGCTCAGGCAGCGATCTTTTCCAGGCAACATATGCTTGGAAAAATGGATGGACAGCGGGGAAGAAAAAAGGGTAGGGTGTGCAAACTTTAGCTACTAAACTCATAATAGAATTAACCTTCTCTAGTTAGTTATAGCCTAAGTAAACAAAAATGTTAATTAGGAAGGTTTATTCGTACTATTTAATATGTACATCGTTTGTTCTTGGGAGATTCAATGCGATTAATTAAAAAATGAAGACTTAAGGTACCATCCTATTTTTTCCTTAATTCTTATGTTTCTTTATAAAACAATTATCGACTATTGGACAAATTTGATATTTTAACTGTAATTACTTTAGCATATATTATGTGTTACGTCTAAGTACAGAAAAATCACCTGTCATAGTTGAATTAAATAAAGAATTTGATTAAAAAAAAACACGAATAAATCCTTTTTTATCTTAGGTCTACTGGTTATAAACGCCGCAGAATATGTCAACATGTTATACCAAATGTTGAGTATTAACTTTCAGGTCACGATTCAATCGAGACATTCGAAATTTAAGTCAAAATCAAGTATCATAATATGAAGTTGAAACAAAGTGATGAGAAAATGATTGATACACGACACTTCTGTGATCCTTGCAACGGACGCTGCTATACTCATAATAGAATTAATTAACCTCCTCTTGTTATTGTGCAAACACTAGCCTGAGTAAACCAAGTTGTACTCGTAAATAGGTTTACACATACTGTTTAACGCAGTGTTTGTTTATGAGAGTTTAAATAGGATGAAAGGAAGAAGTTAACCCGAACCATCATAATTATTTATATATCTTATACTCATTGACAATACCAAAATACAACACTATGTCTCTATCAAAAGTAAACGCTTACTTATTTATACAAATATTATAAACGCGAAAGTTTTTAAGTATGGATGTTTGTTACTCTTTAACGTAAAAACTACTGAATGGATATTAATGAAACTTTACAATAATATAGCTTATACATCAGAATCACACATAGGCTACAATTTATAAAGATTGTGTGAAATGTCCAAAATATGAAGATAAGTGTCAAGTAAGTAGAAAAAAATCTACCATCCGCGAGCTATTCTGGCGTGCGCTGACAAAACCGCTAGAGTTACATGTACATATATGTGTATGATGGAAATGTTTATCTTAAATAGTCCTACAAAAAGCCCGCACATTACATATACATATATCTATATCTCATATGTAAGACATTATATCCAAAAATGTGTAAAGGGGACAAAGTAAATATACAACAGATTGGATCCTATAAAATGTGTTTAAAATATTCAATTCATGCTACGGATCCTTTATTATGCGGGTGAAACTACGGGTCACAGCTAGTTGTGGATAAAAACAAGTTTATTGTGGTTAAATAAATAAAAAATTTAGTATTTGGAGCTTCGAATGCACTTCATTCATTCAGCTTAATAGTGACAATTTTCACGTCAAAGAGTTTTGTTTTGTTGTTTTCTAGTAGAAAAAACGACCCACGCAGGCGGAGCCGTGGATAGAAAGCTAGTACATAAAAATGTTGACAATACTTTAAAAATACAAATAGATACCATAAATGTAATTTGTATGTAATTGTCTTGTTAACGTCAACCCGTTACATATATTAATCGATTTCCGCTTATCAGCGCATAGCTGGTAGATCCTTGGAAGAATTTTCTAAAATAGCTAGGTTCATTTTCTTCCCCACTAAAAAATTGCTTTGTCTCTCACACTTATAGCTACTGTATAAATACTAGTTATATATAATAAAGTACCAATACTAAAAATTCGGTTTGTCAAAAAGTATTTCTATTTTACATAGATATTGTTTTATCTCTTCGTCAGTCGCTTCGGGGTTCATAAAAATAACGACGATCGACAAACTTGCGATAAGCTTCGCCGGTTGTAAAGCAGAAATAGATAAAAAAATATAATATCCTACAACGTTTTATTTCAAACGGGGAATCTGTGATAGACTGCCAGTATTATTTTCAAAGGAAGGGAAATTCTAGATTTTCAATCCAATTTATTACGACACTGCATCAAAGATATCCTTCGATATTAATGTTGTTTTTTGACTTCAGAGAATCTTGAATGTTAAAGCGTTTCATGCTTTATTAATATGTTCATGAGCTTTTCGTTTTCATATTTGATTTTCTTACTTTATCGATAGTAGTCTTTCAGGCGAAATTACGATTTGCCTAAAGCCATTTGGTAGGTATTACATGACAGCGCTGTTACTCCGGAGGCTGATGGTTAAGTGAGCGACCGTCAGCCTCCGGAAAAGCAACAAGACTTTTCGTTAATTTTTTTGCTTGAAGCTTACGTAAGTCTGCATAATCACCCTATATATTACCCTTTTTTTCTTTATTATTCAATAATTAATAGCATTGCACGACCGAAATGAATGCAACAGTGATAATTCCCGGGTCGAACAACGAATCTTAAGAAAATACTTTACGAAGATGAATAATTTCGGTGTTTCTTTAAAGAAAGCAAATATATTTTGCTAAACTTCTTGTCTTCTGCTTCATTTTACTATTGCTGGATTACTGTTATTTGAATCCACTATATCGAATATCTACGTATCAAATTAACCAGGATATATTTAACACGTACCGCGTGTCTACCGGACAGCTGCAAGTCATCGAACTAATGAACGCCTCTAGTTTTCGCGAAATAGAACCGTGATTTTGCAATTCTGCTTCATTACACTTTCAATGACATTACTTTGTTTTATCTATTACTTTAGGAGGTAAAGGTATAGTAGGAAAGTAATTTAATAATTATCAGAATTATTCTCATTATAGCTACAGGAAGTATTATGTATCAGTATAATATATATAATCTTAATTTAACGGTAGGAAAGTAAGTTAATAATTATCAGAATTATTCTCATTAAAGCTACAGCAAGTATTATGTATCATTATCATGTATAAACTTAATTTAACGGTAAAAATAATAGCCTCCACTCTTTTACGAAGTTTCTGACTAGACCTACATAGTCGTTGCGACGCAAGTGTCTATAAAACAAAGTGTTAGTAAAAATAAATTTTTTGGACTTAATTCTATTAAGGAAAAAAACTATTTTCTTACTAACGACTCCTTAGAGAAGACCAAAGGCCAAGAATCCGTTCAGAAAACCATTTTCAGGTAATACGGTTGTGTTACGACAATTGCCCCCGTGTGGTGTGTGACAAGGGTATCGTACGCCGGTGACTATTTGTCATAAAATCTCCTTGTCCCTTCCAGGGTGACAAGGCTGACCTGATTTCCCGTAACTTTGCGCAGCCTTTTAGTAATAGGGTAGCGGCTCTCCCATTCCCTAATTACGTTACTTGGCCGACGTTTTTAGAATCGCACGAACTCGGGTAGTTGATTATTTTACGGAATAGCCGGCGTTTCCAATAAAAGTTTTCTTTTTGTTCCCATGATCAGAAAAAATACACATTTTTTTACTTAGTAGGGAGAATATATTATTCTATTACACCAAAAAGTATCTGCATGTTTTTCTGTTTCTTAAAGGTGATTAAAAAAATCCCTATGTTAAAATATACAATTCCGTATTTACAAAACTTTACCTAAAGCATAATACCTATGACGTTAACTCTCTATATATTGTGAATATATTCAATTTACTTAATGTACGTCCTCAGCGATCCGAAGGTCAAGAATCTGTTCAGGAAACCATTTTCAGGTAATACGGTTGTGTTAGGACAATTGTCCCCGTGTGTTCTGTGACAAGGGTATTATTGTACGCCGTTGCCTATTTGTCATAAAATTTCCTTGTCCCTGCGAGAGTGACAAGGCTGATCTGATTTCCCGTAGCTTTTTAGTAGTAGGGTAGCGGCTCTCCCAGTCCCTAATTACGTTACTTGGCCAACTTGTTTAGAATCGGCACGAACGTTGTTTTACCAGTGTTTTTGAAGTGAAAACTTCTTTAGCGGCGTTGTGCACTTTTTTGGGATGGGTAAAATGTTAAACTCGTGTCAGGACACGTGGCCTGATCATTTCGTAAGATGGAGGGGTGACAGCTGATGACGGCTCGACTGTCTATACTTGTAAAATTCGTTTATATCAAGTATTTAAAATATTGACATTGAACAAACTGAATTTATTAATGAAAAAAGTGACGAAGAAATAGTGAAAGAAAATGAGTGAGTACTTTATAAAAATAAGAGATGAAAACCTACTGAAAATACTAGAGGAAAAATAATACTGATAATAAAAGCAATTCGTGCGCAACTATTCCCTAACCATTCCAAAATATCAAAAATGCACAACGTTAATGTTCAAGTTTTCACTTCTGCCGGCACTACTGGAGTGCAACCCGTTATTTTTTTTTATCGACAGTAAATCAAACGTATTAATGAAATCGATGCATGTGTAAGTGACTTTGAGAAAACATTTTTATTTATACCCCATTTATTTTTAAAACACTGAAAAACTTTTTTAAATGAGCATATTTATATCTCCATGTTTTTCAGAGGTGATAAGGACAAAAGAAATGAATTTTTTTTAAATTATCATTACTTATTTTAAAACTTTCGGCCTCAACATTATATTGCCTGTGACTCAAGTAACAAAATTCAATATAAGTCAAGAATCTGTTCAGGAAACTATTTTCAGGTAATACAGTTGTGTTACGGCAATTTTATTGTCCCCGTGTAGTGTGTGACAAGGGTATTGTACGCCGGTGCCTATTTGTCATAAAATTTCCTTGTCCCTGCGAGAGTGACAAGGCTGACCTGATTTCCCGTATCTGCGCAGCCTTTTAGTAGTAGGGTAGCGGCTCTCACATTCCCTAATTATGTTACTTGGCCAACGTGCTTAGAATCGGCACAAACTCAGGTAGTTCGTTGTTATTCCAGTTTTTTTCTTGATCGACAATAAATTGAACGTGTTAATGAAATCGATGCATGTATAAGTGACTTTGAGAAAACGTTTTTTTAAGACACTGGCTGCAACCCTTTTTGCGTCCCACTGCTGGGCACGGGTCTCTCCTCATTATTGGGGAGCCCCGGAGCTTATTCCACCACGCTGCTCCAATGCGGGTTGGTATGGTTGGTTGGTTTGAGACACTGAATAATGAATTAAATCCCTTTTAAAATGAGCATTTTTTATGTTTTACTGTTTTTCAGAGGTAACAATAAAAAAAGAAATGAATGATATTTTTTTCTAATTATCACTATTTATTTTAAAACTTTCTGCTTCTATATCATATTGCCTATGACTCAAGTAATTCAAAATTTACTGCGCGTCTTTAGCAAACCGGAGGCAAAAAATCGGTTCAGATAATAAATATTTTCAGTTAATACGGTTGGGTTATAGTAACTGTCCCCGTGTGGTACCTGACAAGGGTATCGAGTACACCCGTGCCTATTTGTCATAAAATCTCCTTGTCTTGCGAGAGTGAGGCTGCCATGATTTCCTGTAACTTTGCGCAGCCTTTGGCGGGGTGCGGCTCTCCTAATTACATTACATTACCGACACCGACCCTTTGAATGGGCACGAACTTAGGTAGCTGATTGTTTTACGGAACTGCACTCAGGGGTTTTAATTTAAAAATTATACTATACTTATATTCCCTGGCTGGATGGATCGAGCTCCCACTGTCACCACTACAACTCCGGAAGCCCCCTTTTAGTCGCCTCTTACGACCAGGCACTAGTGATCCGGCCCGCCTTACCTCGGGCGATTTGTGTTTGTTTGATCATTTTTATTTGATTATACAAATCGCCTACGGAAACAGTACATGTTACCTTAATGAAAAGTAGCTTATATTCTATAATCTATCTCTGTGTCAAATTTCATACCGATTCTTTCAGGTATTTTTACGTGATTAAGCTACAAACATCCATTTTTAAAAATTATTTTAAAAAAAATATTTCTTAGTATAGATTGTGCATCTATAAGTTTAAAATGAACTGTTTTTTAAATCGACAGCCTCCGTGGCGTAGTGGGTGATGAGCTGACTGCGAAATGTGAGGTCGTGGGTTCGATTCCCACCCAGGACAAATATTTGTGTGATGAACATGACTATTTGGTCTGTGTCTGGGTGTTAATTATCTATTTATGTATGTATTTAGAATTTTAAGAATGTTTATCAGCTTTCTGATTACCATAGTACAAGCTCTGCTAAGTTTGGAATCAGATGGTGTTGTGTGAATTGTCCAAAAATATTTATTTATTTATATTTATTTATAACCTACACTTTATTAACTAGGTAATCTATGTTTACTCCCTAACTTGTCAAAAGTGTTTGAAAAAGGGCTCAACAGATTTTTCTGGCAAATATCAATAAGGCTAATAGGTTCTTATATGTAATGTGTCAATAAAGATAAAATATTTTTATGTTAGAATAAGTTTGTAGATATTTATCGATAAAAATAACGAGAAAGACGTCTAGTTCAAGCCCTATTTATCCAAACAAAGCAGCAAGCACAGGCTAGTTCTGTTCTTTAATAAAAGTTTTTTCCAAATTTTCCTGATTTCGTATATGACGCTACTTCAAAACTTTAGAGTTGTACTGTACTTAGACCGGACTTAAGACTACGCCAACTTTTCGCCAAAATTGTGTTTTGAGTCCTTTGTATTTTGTATCCGATGCGAAGTCCAATTTGTTCCAAACAAACATAATCCACGCTTGAAGTTATTTTTTTCTTTATTCTTAATGAAAGCTGCTCATTTTCTGTTATTCGCTGTGTGTGTTCAATGTCAAAATATTTTTGGTGCTGCATATTTATATTACTTATTATATCTTGAGGTTTATATTTTGTACCGTCTAATCAGAAGAACCCAAATTTGCACATTAAGGGCCTCGTTCACCATCTCCAAGTAAAACGTTGATTAGTTACGTCCCAAGTAAAGTTAATTGACAAGTAAAAGCTATGAGTACGGTTCAGTTTATCGTATGATTAGTGCATCTCGAACATCGTGAAATTGAAGTTACGGGTGACTTTAACCGACAATTAGCATACTTGTCACTTTACTTGAAGGTGGTGAAAATTATAGCAAAACAGTTTATTGTCACGTTTTGTCCTGAATCTATTGATTAATGTTTCATACCTTATGTGCGTAGGTGAATGCTTTGTAAATTATTGAAAGGAACAAATTATATGGAGCGTAAGTTAATCGACCCATTTTTAGAGTTGACAGTACTTATTTACAAACTAATGGATTCAATCAACGGTTGAAGCTTCTTCTTCATTTGAAAGTTGTCAATGTAAACAGATTTATTTAATTACGTGCCCACGTCGAAAGCTACGTTTTCAGTATCTAACCACTGCTTACGATACTGTTACTATAAAATCGCAGGTACGTACTTTTATTCTTTATAGATATGTAAGCAAGTGATTGTAAATTTAATAAAGGTTTTATTTGTTTAAAATATTGTCGTTTCTAACATTTCATATTTTTTTATTAAGTATTATTATATTTATTTATTATTTATTAACAATTGTAAGAAATATGACATTTTGAAAAGAAAAAACATTAATTTATTTTTATTTAAAAAATAAGAAATCATAACGTACTATGTTCCTCATACTCTTCTTTTATTTTAATCTGATTATTATAAATGTATAAGAATATTGTTGTATAATTCAGTCATTTTTTAACTTCTCAGTTCAATTGTATCAGGAGGTTTTAATCTAGTAGTCTTTTTTTTTTTAAAAATACTTATTTCTTACGTCAAATCGTAATTCTTCGCTCGCTTAGCTTCCACTGGTGTATCACCGTCTTCGGAGTGTATTCATTAGTCCAGGTGACTTGCACTGCACTAACCATATGTCACTGGCGCCCCTCGGCTACGTGAGCACACCCTTCTTTAATAGCCTTAAACCGAGGATTGAACGGGTGCATTAGCCTGATTACGTTTAATATTTGTTTTAGTTCGTTGGATTATTTTTAAAACGAAACACTAGAAAATTGAGGACTTTGAGGACTAGTCGCCTGAGCCGTCTATCTCGACATTCATCGGAATCGGACGGTAACTCGATATGTTCTCTCGACACCGGTGCGTTCCATTGGAGATTCCGGAGTCGTCCCCAAGCGCAGAGGCAGGACACCGAGGGGATTTTATTGCGGTAGAAATCCCACATAAATCGGTATCCCCTCTCCCAAGGTGTCGGGTACCTTTTGAATGTTTCCCCCCGATACCAAAATGGCATTACGTCAAGGCAAAATGGGGAGAGACCCGGTGCCAGCATAGAAATGCAAAAACGGTTGCAACCAATTGGCCACAACCCTTTATGCGTCTCACTGCTGGGCACGGGTCTCTCCCCATTATTGGGGAGGCCTGGAGCTTACTCCACCACGCTGCTCCAATGCGGGTTGGTGGTGCAACCAATTAAAAAATAGATAAACTAAAGTAGATGTTTAAGATTGTCATCCATCCATCCATCCATCAGCCTTTTATAGTCCACTGCTGGACATAGGCCTCCCCTAACGTTCGCCACTCCTCCCGGTCCTGGGCCTTCTGAATCCAGCGGCTACCCGCTGTCTTCTTCAGGTCATCAGTCCACCTGGTTGGAGGGCGGCCTGTACTCCTTTTGCCGATACGTGGTCGCCATTCGAGAACCTTTCTTCCCCATCGGTTGTCGGTTCTTCTAACTATATGGCCTGCCCATTGCCACTTCAGCTTGCAAATTTTGAGAGCTATGTCGGTAACTTTCGTTCGTCTACGGATTTCATCGTTACGAATTCTGTCGCGTAGAGAAATACCAAGCATAGCCCTCTCCATCGCGCGCTGAGCGACCTTGAGCTTATGGAAAAGGCCAACTGTAAAAGACCACGTCTCAGCGCCGTAGGTCATCACTGGCAACACACACTGCTCGTAAACTTTCGACTTCAGGCACTGAGGTATTCTGGACGAGAAGACACTTTGTAATTTCCCGAACGCTGCCCAACCGATTGTCATAGTTCCGTAATATTGTAATACTGTAACATTGTATACATTGTTTATTAATATTAGTAAAATGTAATAGCGTCATATAGTAATCATAGTACCTTAAATCTTAAAAAAGAGCTTTAAAATGTATTTTATACCTGTATTGAATGCATTACGGTGATTAGATTTTGATCACTTTGTTTATTTTTAGAGGGTGATTCCGGGGACGTTTCAATTTGATTGATGACATTTCAAAGCTTTTTCCCATTGACCCTCTAAAATTTGTTTCGCTAATTGCTTTGATGTGACTTTGTTTTTTGTATATATCTAGGAATGAATTTGGCAATACGGTTTACTTTGGTATTAATTTAAAAAAAAAGATTGTATCTTATTAACAATTTGATGTGCTCCACGATATTAGCCGCGTTATAGCGTGATTTTTTATAGCCTTAAGTATTGACTAATGGAGTATTTAAAACAAATAGGATTGTTTAATTCTAACCAAAAGTTCCCGAGATTAGCGCTTTCAAACCAACAAACTCTTCAGTTTTCAGCTTTCAGCTTTCAGAAAAGTTTTCAGTAAATTTAAATTTCTATTAAAAAAATATGTATACAGGCACCTTCGTCATTCATTGCTTTTGTGGATTCTTTGGACATTTGTAAGGAATATTATGTTTCCAAATAACCTTTCTTAGTCCCACTGTTAGGCACAGGTCTTGCTCTATGATTGGAAGACGTGAAGCTCATCATTCCACCATGCTGCTCCAATGCAGATTGGTAGAGAAACAAGGTATTACAAGTGAAAAATCATAATTGTTTTAAAGCTTCACAAGTCAATTTAGCTCCAGTGAAGACATCTGCTTATCGTCGAAGTGAACATAATCGTTTTGCAGGCCCCACCGAGCCTAACAATCTTACTAAAATTAATGGCAGTTCCAAGTGAAAATTTGATGTCAGTACCAAGGAAATGGCCAAGCGAATTGGCTACCAGCCTATAAAACGTAATGTCACATTCATTTGCAATTCAAGAGTCCTCAACTTGTATTATGCCTAATAAAATTTACATATATAAATTAAACTGCGAAATAACAAGACCCTTAAGCTATCGCATTAAGATTGTGCTGACGAATCTCTACGCATTCCATTTTTATGTGAAAGTACTTCATGTGTCGTATGTAAAAATAATAATGCTTGAGTTAAATTTTCAGTTTACGTTAGTCAAATTTCCATGTTACGGGATTACAGCTAATGTCAGTCTGATGTTATTTTTGAGAGTCTTGGAGGCAACTGGACAAAAATATGCTTCTGCACTTTATTTCATTTCGCAACGATCGCAATTAACTTATATCAAACAAAATGCCATTAACTTTATCCGATATATTTAACTAAAAAAATCATCAAGATAAAGAAAGCAAGAGTACTACATTATCTTGAACTTGACTCTATCAAAAATTGACAAAAACGTTTACCTTACCACTTGTAATTATAGACAAAAAAATTGTTGTCTGGATTTCTAAAGCATATCAAATTATTATTCACAAAGAAACATAGGCGTAGACGTCACATTTTATATTACGAAGTGTTATATCGCTGACAAATATTATTTCAATTTTGACACTGTAAAAATATAATTTCAATTTTAAATAAAATATGTCGAACTCTCTATCTCGCTTGTGACTTTTATTTATCTGTCAGTTAGCAATTATGGTTTAAAAAAAAACTAAAACCAAGTCAGTATAAGAAAATTAAATACGTCAATATATAGTCGCATTTGCATCAACGCAAATTTTATTCCGCAGACGTAAAATCTAGACGGTCTAAAGACCGAAACCGTAAAACGTCTGAACGATTTTATAACACCATTATCGGTATGAGTATACCCTTTACGTCAGTTATTCCGTAGTGAAAGAGCTGTTAAACTGAAGCACCTAAGTGATTTATCTGTGTATTATAAAACTTGATACAATTAGCAATTTCAAAACCATACTAATATTATAAATAAGAATTTGTATTTGCTTGTTTTGTTATCACGTTGCTATAAGTGTGCTTAAGGAATGATTTTTATGCATGGAGATAGTTAGGAGGCCTGAGTTACTCTCAGTAGGCTGCTTTTTATTGAGGTAAAAATATCATTAATTAAGTAATGGGGAGATCCTTTCTGACACGAGTTAGCACAGCTTGTAGACGTTTGAAAACACATCGTACTGATTCTCTTGATTTTAAAATAATAAGTCAAATAATAAAATGTGTAGTTTTATAGTTTTAATTTGTTCTAGTAATGAGTTATTGATTAGTGTCAATACTTTATACTGCCGTTGTACGTAACCGTAGCAATTTCTTGGTAGGAACCAGAAAACTGCAAATCTAATTAATGATAATCTTACAGGCACAGTTTAAACAGGTACATAACCTTTCATTGGCACCAAAACATTTCCCATAAACAAATATAAAACTTTTAAGGTTACAAAATCATTACATTACATCATCTTACCCCAACTTTCTGTTCCTTAAGTACACATAAGAGCTCTACGGATATCAGAACATACTTAAATGGAGCAAGGACGTTAAATAAACACACCAAGGGTTGGTAAAACAGTCCAATCTACGCAAATAGGACCGTAAAGGAACTCTTCTAATTTTAGTTATAAAACAAGTATAAACTGGGGGATAATTGTTACGAGACCATCCGTTCGTAACCTGTTTCCGAAGTTCAAATAACGTGTAAGCGTGAATTCGCTTTTCTCTTCTTATGAAATTGCCCGCTAGTTGTATACAGTTCGTTTTTAAATAAAGAAGCAAAAACAACATCATGTTCTCAAGAAAACATTAAACTCCTTTTAGAAAAGAGATACATTGGACATCAATGCGATAAGAAACAACATGTCCACGAAATTTTTTGATTAACTCGCAGGCATGCACATTGCACAGTGATGGAAAATATCATAGTGACATATTAGGTACAACGTTTTCCGTTATCGTGGAGCTGCGATATATAAATGCATGCCCTGTGGTTTAGAACCTACTAATATTATTAATGCGAAAGTAAGTTTGTTTATTACTCTTTCACGCGAAAACTACTTAACCGATCATCATGAAACTTTGTACATAATAATATATTCTTGGAGTTATCAGAATTAAAATAGGATACTTTAAAAAAAATTAACGCGGGTGAAACCACGGGGCACAGCTAGTGCTCTATATACCCGCCGGGGCCCCAGGTTCAAATTGCACCCAAATTTTAATAAAATAAACAATATTTTTAACAAGCTACAGATGTAGCGTGAATGCACGTTTAAATTAATAATTTTGTGAAAGTTGTTTAATAATTCTCAAGAGTATGTTTAATAGGTGCACCAATGTACACTTGGCCGGTGTTGTGGACTGTAGATCAGATTCTTCTCAATTCTATAAGATCTGTGCCCAAAAGTGGGACATTAAGAAGGGTTGAATATATAGTTTTTTCGTCCGTAACATGTTTTGCCCTAGTTAGAAACACTCTGTATAAGTAAGTCTTTGGTATAATTTGATTAACATACCTGTTAATACCTTGACACGTATTGGCGTAACTAGAACAACCACAATTGGCTCTTTGTAACTGATCTTCTTTTGTTGTTTTTTTGGTATTATACTTGTGTCTATAGATATCTATTTCATTTGATACTTGGTCGGCACAGATGTATCTAATTTGATTTCAGTTAATAATGATATAATTTGAGATGTTCTACCTATTTATTTTAATTGCGACTAGGTATTACTGTGTGTTATGATGTAAAACGGACCCTTTTTTAAATATATTTCTTACAAATTACAAACACGAAAACTCACTTTGATATTTACAACGTAATATGGATAGTAGGATCTCATAGGACCGCTTTGATTTTTATGTCTTTTTACCTTATTATTATCTGCTTTGAATTAATATTTATATAACCACTAGATATTTAAATATTTTATCGCATGGAACAGCGTGAATTTTAAAGAAAAGTCCGCGGCATTTGTCTTCACTTGTCATCAGTGACTCTGTAAGAATGGAATTTCTCTGACTAAAGCAGATATAATGGTTAGGACGATTCTTTTGGATAAATTTTATTTATACTTCTCTATTACTAGTTATATAAAGAATGTTAGTTTACTGTTTTGTTTCGCCTACCACAATTTATCGCCATCATCAAGGGTTAACTGGCAGAGAACTTAACCTAAAGGCGAACTTAATGCCTAGTGGCATTCTACTAGGCATTAAGTTCGCCCTTGTAAACTGTAGGTTTACAAAAGAGTAAATAAATAAATAGATAAAATATTATGAATACTTTAATCTATATAGTGTAGTTAATGATCAAATAATAGCTTTAGGCTATAAATCAATGGATCATCTTAAATGTCTTAATCTCTATAAAAAAATGTGTGTTGGGTTGAATAAACGAAAAAGCATCACGTGGACATACAATCAACTATTTAGAAAGACAACAATAACATAACCCATAGAAAACAAAAGGCAAAATTATATCAAAGTTATGAGGACAACTTAAAGTCATGTCATAGTTTAATTTCATCTGTCGTATTTTTGAGTTATAGCATAAAATTATGGAGTTTTATTTGATATATAGGTAATTAAAATGCACGAGTGTTATAGAATAAATTATCAGTGCTAAATCAATTTTTTTCGAGTTGCCTTTAGACCTTTATCAGAGACGTTTTAACTCTACGGATATCTAAATTACTCGTAATAAAGAAAAATCGTACCTACAAATAATGTCGCCCAGATTCAATGAAACGGACGAAAATTAGATTAGAATATTTTCACTTGACACTGACCATATGCACAGACAGACCGTGCGATTTTACTGAAAAAACTCGAACAGTACGAGTACACCGAGTTCAGAGAATAAAATCTAAGAAGTTTTATTTCCAATACTGGCAACCAACAAATAAACAGCTTAAAACCTGATTGATGATTCGTATTTGTTTCGTCCTCAGGTTTCGTCAGCAAATTGGCAGCAGGGTTCTTCGAAGAGATTTACAAGTAATCCAGTGTAATAAAATATCCCCGGAATGTGAATATCTAGGCAAAGAAGATTAAGTGGAAAAGGGTATTTATCTGAGGCCTATGGTTTGTCTACTGTCTAAAGGATATCAATGAAAGTGCTTCCATCTTTTTCACGATTAGAAACATTAAAAGTAAAACATTTTTTAAACTGCCCCCATATTGTAACTATCCGACCATGTTGTGTCTAGGAATATGACGAACTGCATTCCCTTTTTGCGTCTCACGGCTGGGCACGGATCTCTTCCCATTATTGGAAAGGCCTGAAGCCATGTTCCACGCAGCACAAACATTACTATTGATTGCGGGTTGTTACAATATAGTTTTAACCTAACTCAATAATAATATATATACATGTATTCCTTCTCAATCAAAATGTTTTAGGATTTACATCAATGAACCCTTTAAGCGTCGATAGATTATTGTAATTATCGTGTGATTACCCGAATATTTACCCCGTTTACCCTTATATAATACCACCATTACATAAATAAAAATATGACGTATAAAATCTGTTCTAACTTACTTTCCTGTGAAATATGACTGCGATGGAGATTCCGGCTTAATCTGACTGCGTAAGCCTTTGTCAAGAACCTTTTTGTCTTTATCTACAAAGCGAAAAGTGGAACGGGCCTTTTATAGGTTAGCGTCAATTATTCTTAATTCGCATTATTTATTTAGATTTCATAGTTATGCTAAATCTTTTCTTTATACTTTACTAGACTTCCGCCAGCGGCTTCGCCCGCGTGGACCCGTTTTATAGGTTCCCGTAAGATAAAAACCATCCTTTGTCCTTTCCCAAGGTTCACTCTATCTGTGTTCCAAATTTCATTAAAATTGGTTCAGTTGTTTAAGCGGGAAAGCGTAGCAGACAGACAGATAGACAGACAGACGGACAGAGCTACTTTCGAATTTGGATTTTTTTGGAGCTGTAAAAAAATTAAACTTCTAAGCCAGCGCAATCAAAAGATACATCCGTATATGATGCAAATTGCTTAAAATTTTCGACACTCGCAAGGGAATCAAAACCAACAGGGTTTTTCCCGTGAACTCAGAATATTGAAATTTGGTACTAACGAAGCACAGATAACGGAAAAATTGCGAAAAACGTAAATTTTTAGTGACATCATATATTAAATATATTTTACGGAACCATTGGTGGGCGAGTCCGACTCACACTTAGCCGGTTTTTTTTTAATTCAGGAAGTTTGGAGCGACCACTTAGAACTGTATCAATGTGGATAAAGTTGTCGCTATGTAGTTGTGTCTTTCAGGTACGCCTGTCTTCTTCAAGCCGTTATACAAAAACCAATCACAAAAACTGCGCAACTCCCAGACTCAAATAGTTATTTTACACCACGCAATATCATAAAAGCGTAGTGTCGATAACTCTTTATAACCCCACTACTGAGCTTAGTAGGCCAAATACGAAACCAAAATTTATGGGCGCTAAATAAAATCGGGAATGGCCGAGCTGTTATAGCAGTGTTTGCACATATTTACTTCTGTTCAGGAAAAAAAGGCAATTGAAACTATTTTATTTCTAAATAGAAATAAATTCATCTCTTTATTTGTGTATACGATTAAATCGATAAACATTTCAAAACCCCAATTTCTTACTCTATGGTTCTTAACACAAAAGATACCGAGGGACAAAGTTAGGCTTCAAGAAAATTAGAACTGTAACAACTATTCGTACCATCGTTGCATTGTAAATCAGATACCAAGTTTTAAAATTGCAACGGCAGCGCAAAAGTGCAGACAGAAGTGTTAAAGTAACGGTTATAATTCATTTTTATGTAGTTACGGATACTTTACCGATTTGCAAAGTATTCTTAAAGAACTTCGTTTGTTAGTTTGAGTTACATCGCTTCTATTTCATATAAATGTCATAAAATCTTTATAGATACTAGTTAATGTTTCGACTTTTAAAAGTTACCAGCTGGAACTTGTGAAAATGTTCTTACTTGTAGAATATCACTGACTTAATGTGCTAAGAAACATGCATGGCCCGCCCGGCGTTTAGCGTAGAACGCAAACGATTTATGCAACTAAGCCAAACGGGCGCGGTCTAAAATCTAAAACCAAGTCAGTATAAGAAAATTAAATACGTCAATATATAGTCGCATTTGCATCAACGCAAATTTTATTCCGCAGACGTAAAATCTAGACGGTCTAAAGACCGAAACCGTAAAACGTCTGAACGATTTTATAACACCATTATCGGTATGAGTATACCCTTTACGTCAGTTATTCCGTAGTGAAAGAGCTGTTAAACTGAAGCACCTAAGTGATTTATCTGTGTATTATAAAACTTGATACAATTAGCAATTTCAAAACCATACTAATATTATAAATAAGAATTTGTATTTGCTTGTTTTGTTATCACGTTGCGATAAGTGTGCTTAAGGAATGATTTTTATGCATGGAGATAGTTAGGAGGCCTGAGTTACTCTCAGTAGGCTGCTTTTTATTGAGGTAAAAATATCATTAATTAAGTAATGGGGAGATCCTTTCTGACACGAGTTAGCACAGCTTGTAGACGTTTGAAAACACATCGTACTGATTCTCTTGATTTTAAAATAATAAGTCAAATAATAAAATGTGTAGTTTTATAGTTTTAATTTGTTCTAGTAATGAGTTATTGATTAGTGTCAATACTTTATACTGCCGTTGTACGTAACCGTAGCAATTTCTTGGTAGGAACCAGAAAACTGCAAATCTAATTAATGATAATCTTACAGGCACAGTTTAAACAGGTACATAACCTTTCATTGGCACCAAAACATTTCCCATAAACAAATATAAAACTTTTAAGGTTACAAAATCATTACATTACATCATCTTACCCCAACTTTCTGTTCCTTAAGTACACATAAGAGCTCTACGGATATCAGAACAAACTTAAATGGAGCAAGGACGTTAAATAAACACACCAAGGGTTGGTAAAACAGTCCAATCTACGCAAATAGGACCGTAAAGGAACTCTTCTAATTTCAGTTATAAAACAAGTATAAACTGGGGGATAATTGTTACGAGACCATCCGTTCGTAACCTCTTTCCAAAGCGCGCAAAGTTCGAATATACGTGTAAGCGTGAATTCGCTTTGCTCTTCTCATGATATCGCCAACTAGTTTTATACAGTGCGTTTTTAAATGAAGAAGCAAAAAGCAACATCAAATTCTCAAGACAACATTAAACTCCTTTCAGAAAAGAGATACATTGGACATCAATGCGATAAGAAACAACATGTCCACGAAATTTTTTGATTAACTCGCAGGCATGCACAGTGATGGAAAATATCATAGTGACATATTAGGTACAACGTTTTCGGTTATCGTGGAGCTGCGATACATAAATGCAACAAATTTCTTAGCCTTACCTTTAACATGCCCTGTGGTTAAGAACCTACTAATATTACTAATGAGAAAGTAAGTTTGTTTGTTAATCTTTCACGCGAAAACTACTCAACCGATCATCATGAAACTTTTTACATTTTACATAATAATATATTCTTGGAGTTATCAGAAGTAAAATATGATACTTTTAAAATAATTAACGCGGGTGAAACCACGGGGCACCATGTTCAAATTGCACCCAAATAAAAAAAAAGAAATACAATATTTTTTAACAAGCTAAGTACATCTATTCTCTATCTATCTATCTATCTATATTATTATAATTTTTTATAGGTAATGAAATTTTGTAATTCTGTAATTTTATAAATTAGTAATATTAACAAATTTAATAAAATTGTTGTAAAACTTCCTATAATATTGCGACGCCCTTACAGGGTTCATGCTCATACTAACACTATATATTGTAACACCCTAATTATAAGCATGACTGCAATAAAGAAATTATGAATTATGAATCTATCGTGAATGCACGTTTAAATTAATAATTTTGTGAAAGTTGTTTAATAATTCTCAAGAGTATGTTTAATAGGTGCACCAATGTACACTTGGCCGGAGTTGTGGACTGTGGCTTAAATTCTTCTCAATTCTATAAGATCTGTGCCTCTGTGCTGTGTGGGACATTAAGAAGGGTTGAATATATAGCTTTTCCGTCCGTAACATGTTTTGACCTAGTTAGTAACACTCTGTATAAGTAAGTCTTTGGTATAATTTGATTAACATACCTGTTACTACCTTGACACGTATTAGCGTAACTAGAACAACCACAATTGGCTCTTTGTAACTGATCTTCTTTTGTTGTTTTTGGTATTATACTTGTGTCTATAGTTATCTATTTCATTTGATACTTGGTCGGCACAGATGTATCTAATTTGATTTCAGTTAATAATGATATAATTTGAGATGTTCTACCTATTTATTTTAATTGCGACTAGGTATTACTGTGTGTTATGATGTAAAACGGACCCTTTTTTAAATATATTTCTTACAAATTACAAACACGAAAACTCACTTTGATATTTACAACGTAATATGGATAGTAGGATCTCATAGGACCGCTTTGATTTTTATGTCTTTTTACCTTATTATTATCTGCTTTGAATTAATATTTATATAACCACTAGATATTTAAATATTTTATCGCATGGAACAGCGTGAATTTTAAAGAAAAGTCCGCGGCATTTGTCTTCACTTGTCATCAGTGACTCTGTAAGAATGGAATTTCTCTGACTAAAGCAGATATAATGGTTAGGACGATTCTTTTGGATAAATTTTATTTATACTTCTCTATTACTAGTTATATAAAGAATGTTAGTTTACTGTTTTGTTTCGCCTACCACAATTTATCGCCATCATCAAGGGTTAACTGGCAGAGAACTTAACCTAAAGGCGAACTTAATGCCTAGTGGCATTCTACTAGGCATTAAGTTCGCCCTTGTAAACTGTAGGTTTACAAAAGAGTAAATAAATAAATAGATAAAATATTATGAATACTTTAATCTATATAGTCTAGTTAATGATCAAATAATAGCTTTAGGCTATAAATCAGTGGATCATCTTAAATGTCTTAATCTCTATAAAAAAATGTGTGTTGGGTTGAATAAACGAAAAAGCATCACGTGGACATACAATCAACTATTTAGAAAGACAACAATAACATAACCCATAGAAAACAAAAGGCAAAATTATATCAAAGTTATGAGGACAACTTAAAGTCATGTCATAGTTTAATTTCATCTGTCGTATTTTTGAGTTATAGCATAAAATTATGGAGTTTTATTTGATAAATAGGTAATTAAAATGCACGAGTGTTATAGAATAAATTATCAGTGCTAAATCAATTTTTTTCGAGTTGCCTTTAGACCTTTATCAGAGACGTTTTAACTCTACGGATATCTAAATTACTCGTAATAAAGAAAAATCGTACCTACAAATAATGTCGCCCAGATTCAATGAAACGGACGAAAATTAGATTAGAATATTTTCACTTGACACTGACCATATGCACAGACAGACCGTGCGATTTTACTGAAAAAACTCGAACAGTACGAGTACACCGAGTTCAGAGAATAAAATCTAAGAAGTTTTATTTCCAATACTGGCAACCAACAAATAAACAGCTTAAAACCTGATTGATGATTCGTATTCGTTTCGTCCTCAGGTTTCGTCAGCAAATTGGCAGCAGGGTTCTTCGAAGAGATTTACAAGTAATCCAGTGTAATAAAATATCCCCGGAATGTGAATATCTAGGCAAAGAAGATTAAGTGGAAAAGGGTATTTATCTGAGGCCTATGGTTTGTCTACTGTCTAAAGGATATCAATGAAAGTGCTTCCATCTTTTTCACGATTAGAAACATTAAAAGTAAAACATTTTTTAAACTGCCCCCATATTGTAACTATCCGACCATGTTGTGTCTAGGAATATGACGAACTGCATTCCCTTTTTGCGTCTCACGGCTGGGCACGGGTCTTCTCCCATTATTGGAAAGGCCTGGAGCCATGTTCCACGCAGCACCAACATTAGTATTGATTGCGGGTTGTTACAATATAGTTTTAACCTAACTTAATAATAATATATGTACATGTATTCCTTCTCAATCAAAATGTTTTAGGATTTACACCAATGAACCCTTTAAGCGTCGATAGATTATTGTAATTATCGTGTGATTACCCGAATATTTACCCCTTTTACCCTTATATAATACCACCATTACATAAATAAAAATATGACGTATAAAATCTGTTCTAACTTACTTTCCTGTGAAATATGACTGCAATGGAGATTCCGGCTTAATCTGACTGCGTAAGCCTTTGTCAAGAACCTTTTTGTCTTTATCTACAAAGCGAAAAGTGAAACGGGATTTTATAGGTTAGCGTCACTTATTCTTAATTCGCATTATTTATTTAGATTGCATAGTTATGCTAAATCTTTTCTTTATACTTTACTACTTCCGCCAGCGGCTTCGCCCGCGTGGACCCGTTTTATAGGTTCCCGTAAGATAAAAACCATCCTTTGTCCTTTCCCAAGGTTCACTCTATCTGTGTTCCAAATTTCATTAAAGATTAAGATAAGTAGCAGACAGACAGATAGACAGACAGACGGACAGAGCTACTTTCGAATTTGGATTTTTTTGGAGCTGTAAAAAAATTAAACTTCTAAGCCAGCTCAATCAAAAGATACATCCGTATATCATGCAAATTGCTTAAAATTTTCGACACTCGCAAGGGAATCAAAACCTACAGGGTACTTCCCGTGAACTCAGAATATTGAAATTTGGTACTAACGAAGCACAGGTAACGGAAAAATTGCGAAAAACGTAAATTTTTAGTGACATCATATATTAAATATATTTTACGGAACCCTTGGTGGGCGAGTCCGACTCACACTTAGCCGGTTTTTTTTAAATTCAGGAAGTTTGGAGCGACCACTTAGAACTGTATCAATGTGGATAAAGTTGTCGCTATGTAGCTGTGTCTTGCAGGTACGCCTGTCTTCTTCAAACCGTTATACAAAAACCAATCACAAAAACTGCGCAACTCCCAGAATCAAATAGTTCTTTTACACCACGCAATATCATAAAAGCGTAGTGCCGATAACTCTTTATAACCCCACTACTGAGCTTAGTAGGCCAAATACGAAACCGAAATTTATGGGCGCTAAATAAAATCGGGAATGGCCGAGCTGTTATAGCAGTGTTTGCACATATTTACTTCTGTTCAGGAAAAAAAGGCAATTGAAACTATTTTATTTCTAAATAGAAATAAATTCATCTCTTTATTTGTGTATACGATTAAATCGATAAACATTTCAAAACCCCAATTTCTTACTCTATCGTTCTTAACACAAAAGACACCGAGGGACAAAGTTAGGCTTCAAGAAAATTAGTACTGTAACAACTATTCGTACAATCGTTGCATTGTAAATCAGATACAAAGTTTTACAATTGCAACGGCAGCGCAAAAGTGCAGACAGAAGTGTTAAAGTAACGGTGATAATTCATTTTTATGTAGTTACGAATACTTTACCGATTTGCAAAGTATTCTTAAAGAACTTCGTTTGTTAGTTTGAGTTATATCACTTCTATTTTATATAAATGTCATAAATTTTTATAGATACTAGTTAATGTTTCGACTTTTAAAAGTTACCAGCTGGAACTTGTGAAAATGTTCTTACTTGTAGAATATCACTGACTTAATGTGCTAAGAAACATGCATGGCCCGCCCGGCGTTTAGCGTAGAACGCAAACGATTTATGCAACTAAGCCAAACGGACGCGGTCGGGTGTGAGATGGGTGACTGCTCGTGGAAAAAAAATCATGCGCGTTTCCGTGCTTCGGAGGGCACGTTAAGCCATCGATCCCAGTTGTTGTCGATAGATGACAGTCATTAAACCTTGTCGGAGGCCTTATGGGCGGTTTGAAAACATCCGACAGCGGGTTGGCCACTAACCCCCATCTCCACCAACCTAGAGTAAGCTGCAGGCCTCCCCAATAATGGGGAGAGACCCGTGCCCAGCAGTGGGACGCAAAATGGGTTGCAGCCAATGTGGTACAGTAACAGTTCTAATACAACGTTGTATCATTACTAAATATTATTATCTTGTAAGATACAGCATTATTATTTCGAACCAATAGCATGCCAATTTTGAGTAGATATTCGTATCGTACGTATTGTGTTATAAAAACGGGCTTAAAAGACAAAAAATATTATTCCGGAATTCCAGTAACGGCTTTTTTTTCTTTCCTTTATCGTTTTGAACGAATGCTTACTGGAATGCTCACTTTAAGCAAGTAATCATGATTAATTAGCGGCATGCTTACCGTGAAGGAACTCTAACAAAATATGTGTACATGCAAACGTTCAATGACATTGAAGTCTTCGAACTAGAGGTGCTTGTACTAATATATCTCTCATTCTTCACCAAAAAGCGTCTGAATTGACTCAAAATGTAGAAAATCGGTATGGTAGTCAGGGAATTCTGACGTAGTGCTGAGTAATTTTCTGAACCAATTATGATTCTATTAAGCGTCACATAGAACGCAGAGATTCAAATAGTAAGGTAATAAATAACGCTTCACACTCATAGCCTCACAGTAGGGTAGATATACCCTGTGTCGTGGATACCATGGACACACACAAAGAGCGAAACACAATATTATTTGAAAGACAGAAACTGTAATATTGTTTGTTTTCTTTTTTAACTTCTTTTCATAACATAGTATTGTTAGTCCATAAAAGTAATAAAATTTTAATTAAAATTAATTAAAACTATTTATATCGCTTTTTCTGACAAATTCCACTAGAAAATATACATAGCTATTTAATGTTCAACCATTAAATTTCTACCACTGCGACTGGGCTCTTTTTAATTTGTCAGACGCGTGTTCCATGAAAAATGATTGTCACCATTTGCAATATGTGAAAGCGTTGTAATCAGAGTTATTAAAGCTCTATTAGTTGCTACGAACACATGTGAACCACAAAAAAACTATTAGGGCGAAGAGGGGTGCATAGAAATAGAATACTTATTATCTTATCGCCATGATGGATGATTGTTCTATTATAATGACGATGAATTCCAGTACCGTTATCGCTCATTGCCGTAACAATGTGACGTTTAATATGAATAATTTAAAATGTTAATGTTTATAAGCCACTTTGTTTTATGTTATGTTGTTATATCAGAGTGTGTTTACTTTTCCATATTGAAGGTTTTTTTGGAAAGATTGAGTAGCTATACGTATTAACTTTTATAAGTTTTCTGGAAAAGACAAAAACCGTCACTGAACTTAAAGTATTATTAAATAAAGATCACAAGAACACAGTAAAGAAAGTGTATTATTTATAATCATAATCATAATCATAATCATTTATTTGCAATTAATATGTGTACAATGTGATGATCATATTAAATAATTCCTACATATTATGCCTACACTGGCGTGCAAATGTCAGATATTAGTAGGTATATTTGGTTAAGTTTACATTATATAAAAAATATTAAATTTCATTATTACATAAATTTTAAGTTGCATCTTTACATTACATAATTCGTCAGTTACAAAATAATTAATAATATGTCAGAGTTATAAAATAATATTGTCATTTAGAAAATCTGTAACACTATAGTAACATTTCTCTATTAATAATTTATTAAGTTTGTGTTTAAAAGATTGCATTGACATTGTATTACAGCTTTCCGGCAGTTTATTAAAGATCTTTATGGCCATACAATATACATTTTTGCTATATAAGTGCAAGCGTTGTGGAGGAATGTACAATTTATTCTTTTTTCTACCTCTGCAGTTAAAAACATCAGAATTCTGTTCAAATATATGCTTGTGTTTGTAGACAAAGATACACATCTCAAAAATGTATAACGAAGGAACAGTGAGTATATTAAGTGTTTTGAAATGTGACTTGCAACTTTCAAGAGGTGAAAGTCCTTGCAATGCCCTAATACAGCGTTTCTGTGCTTTAAATACTTTAACAGCATCAACAGAATTACCCCAAATTATTATGCCATATCGAATTATTGAACAAATAAATCCATGATAAGCTAAATGGGAAACACTACTCGATGCAACCTGTCGGAGGCGTCTAATCAGATAAACTAGGCTATCAAGTTTACCGCATAACTTTACAATGTGACTTTTCCAACTACAATGGCAATCAATTGAAATACCCAGGAAAATTATACTATTGACATTCTCAATGGCATAATTATTGCAATTTACAATTATTTTGCTTTCTTGTTGTACATGAGTTCTGAATTCAATAAATTTAGTTTTTTCAGTATTAATTTTTAGTTTATTTATTTTAAACCAATAAGTTATTTTTTGTAGTGCCTCATTTATATATTGACCTAGAGTTATTTCATCTTTAGCTTTTATTAACAGGGTAGTGTCATCAGCAAAAAGAATCAATTCATGATCAGTGATATTAGGCAGATCATTGATATAGAGTAAAAATAAAAGTGGCCCTAGAACACTCCCTTGTGGTACACCCTTGCCATTTACCGCAAAATTTGATCTGCAAGAAGTTTGGTTCTGATCTGGCTTTGAAAGTAAGGAATTTGTTATTTCTACACTCTGTTGCCTATTGGTGAGATAATCAAGTAATTCATTAATTTTGCCTCTAATGCCATATTTCGACAGTTTATGCAGTAATATCTTATGGCACACAAGGTCAAATGCCTTGCTCATGTCAAAGAATATGCCAACTATTTTTTCTTTTTTATTTAATGCAGATGTTATGTATTTTACTAAATGAAAACAGGCCAATGCGGTAGAACAATTTTTCCTAAACCCATATTGTTTCGAAGTAAGAATGTTGGATTTTACCAAAAAATCATTAATTCTATTAAATAATGCCTTTTCAATGACTTTTGAGAATGCTGGAACCAATGTGATGGGTCTATAGTTTGACATTTGATGTCTGTCCCCTTTTTTGTAGAGGGGTTTTATAATTGAACATTTTAAACGTTTAGGAAAAATGCCTTCACTGAAACATAGATTGATGATGTGAGCTAGTGGCATACAAAGCGAAGTAAAACATGTCTTTAACATTTTCATGCTAAGGTCATCATATCCAGATGACTTTTTATTTTTTAAGGATTTAAATATATTATGTAATTCTATAGCATCAACTGGTGTTAGATACATACTATGAATGTTATTATTGATTTTATCAAAGTTGTTCTTAGTTTTATGTATAGGGCTATTAGTATGATCAGTATCTTTATTTAAATCAATGAAGTATTTATTAAAATGTTCTGCAATTCTTATTGGATTTGTTATAGTTATCCCATTAACATCAATCTCAGTAATAAATTTAGAATCTACATTATTTTTGTTACCTTTTATTATTTCCCAGGATGCCTTGCATTTATTATTTGAATTTTTAATATACTGCTCACTAGCATATGTACGAGCTTTACAAATGCACTGTTTTAAAATTTTTGTGTACTTTATGTATTTATTTTTATTTATTTTTTTATTGGCACTTGACTTAAGGTAGTGAAAATATAGCTTCCTTTTGACGACACAACTTCTTTTTAATCCCTTTGTTAACCACTTATATTTTTTATTCTGACATGTAGCTTTCCGCAGTATAACAGGGAAACATAAATTGTAAAACAAAACTACTAGGTCATGAAATATGTCAAAAGACTGATTTGGGTCATTACATTCATAAACCTCTGAGAATGAAAGGGCTGAGATACATTCTTGAAACTTAGTAATATTTTCTTTTGAAAATACTCTAGTTTTATAGTATCTATTTGATGCTATTTTTGGCTTGCATTTTGTAGAGGTGCAATAAAATTGGACTGACTGAGCTGTCTCATGGTCAGATAGGCCCATATAGTGAATATTCGACTTAACATCTGTATTATTACTGAATATGAGATCAATACAAGAGAGTTTTCTAGTTGGTTTTGTTATGTGATTATAGAGATTAAAACTTTTCAAAATGGATTTAAATTTTTCTGTAATACAATTATTCTTAAGAGTGTTTATATTCATGTCTCCACATAATACAACAGTTCTATTTTCTTTAATTTTTAGCAAGTGTAGTAAATAGTATAGCTTGTCAAAAAATAAATTAACATCTGATGTAGGAGTTCTATATATGCACACTACTATCAAATTTAGGTGTTTTATATTTACAGCACAATACTCAATAAATTAAGTTTTTAACAAAAAAATAGAACCGACTTCAAACGGTAAAAAATAAAATTGTTCAGTACCTACTTCTTCCGGCTTATGGTAATGACTCTTAAAACTATTTCTGGAGTCGGGCCCTTAGTAAATGTCGTACCATTCGTTCTAAATTGACACCGACAGTACAGACAGTGGGACAGTACCTACTTCTTCTTGCTTATGGTAATGACTGTTAAAACTATATTGGAGTCGGTACCCATTCAGAACGAAAGGTACACTATATTTACTAAGACAGGACATTTCACTAAGGGCCCGACTTCAAAAATAGTTTTAAGAGTCATTACCATAAGCCGGAAGAAGTAGGTACTGAACAATTTTATTTTTTACCGTTTGAAGTCGGTTCTATTTTTTTGTTAAAAACTTAATTTATTTCACTCTTTTTAGTAATTTTAATAATTCTGTATGTATTAGCATAATTGGAAAATTTTTCACAACTTCTAAACTTTAAACAGATTTACCTTTTATAATCATGTTTATCTAATAGCCATCTAAAAGTCTGAAAGACATACTATCAGTCCACCTGAACGTATAAATTAAAGAAAGAATTTGCTCTCAGCTCCTAACCGTTGAGGAGTTGTACCTTCAATCATCAGTTAAGCAACAGCAGGTGATAATTACCAGACATAAATATTTGTATTATGTTAAAAATATGACTAAAAGCATGTGTGTGCCTATTAAGTTTCAGTGTTTCCCTCGATATCCCTAATATCACATCATCAGATTTTGACATGGTGACAGTTGGACCACCTCAGGAATGTAAGATTTCGAACAAAAAACCATTTATTGAAAGAATTTGCTCTTAACTCCTAACCGTCATAATACCTTCCATCATGAGTTCAGCAACATGATATGACGATAATTATAAACAAATGTTCGTTTTGCTTTGTATAAATATGAAAATCATTTGTTGTGCTATAAAATTTGAATGTTCCCTTCGATTTCTCTGGGATCCCCTCATCAGACTTTGACTTGGTGACAGTTGGACCACCTCGGGAATGTAAGATTTCGATAAAAAAACTATTTATTGAAAGAATTTGCTCTCAACTCCTCACTGTCGCAGTACCTTCCATCATCAGCTCAACAACATGAGATGATGATTTCTATGCGTAAATATCTCTTATGCTTCAGAAACTATAAGAAAATTAATGTGTGTGCCTATAAAATTTGAGAGTTCCCCTCGATTTCCCTGGGATCCCATCATCAGATCCTGATTTGGTGACAATGGGACCACCTCGGGAGTATAAGCATACGAACAAAAAAAGAATTTTTAAAATCGGTCCACAAACGGCGGAGTAATCGGTGAACATATATAAAAAAAAAAAAAATACATACAGCCGAATACAGTACCTCCTTCTTTTGGAAGTCGGTAAAAACAAATGGCATTGACTCTAAGTTTAAAGGCAAAACTTCACATTCCAAAGAATTATGCACTAATATACCCGTTCCTCCCCTGCTCCTGTTACATCTAGAACTGGAAGCAATTAATTTATATTTTTTTAATATTACATTAGATTCAGCACCCTGCTTGATTAATGTTTCTGTAAAACACAAAATATGTATGGAACCTAAATCTTTTGAGAGCTCTTCCAATGCAACATCAACAAAGTCTAATTTATTTAAAATACCTGCTATGTTTTGATGCAAAATTGTTACCTTTACCTGACCTGAATCCTTGAAAAAACTTATTATTTCTACTTTTATCATGAGACAATTTATCACTAATATTGGAAGAACAATTTGAACATAAAATACTACTATTAATATTAATTTGACAATTTTGTGTGATGGGGGCACAGTCTTTAATTTTCAATTTATTTAAATAGAATTTATTATAATTTATTGAGTCTATTTCCACATTAAGTTTGAAGCATATTTTCTGAATAAAGTATTTATTATATTCAGAGGACTCAAGATAGGTACAATTGTTGAAGCATTTTAACAGTAGTCTAATACCATGATTTAATTTGAAAGTATTTAAATAATGATTATATCTTACACCAATAACAAAAACTTTAGTGTCCTTTAACTTATGTAGTATATTACACATATTAACCATAAATTGGTATGGGTTGCTATCGTTTGAACCTACACCTAATATTACTATATCATTACATCCTATTGATTTAAAATGTTCTGGACATAATATTTGGGAACTGTCAGCTTGTGGTTTTATAATCCCGGACACAGTATATTGATTGTTTCAGCTGTTAACTCTTGAGTCATGCAATTTCACCGGTAATGTTTGTAGTTGTTGGTCTCCTATTATTAAGATGTTAGATTTTTCTGTACTAGCACTGCGGTCTGATAATAAAGTAGCACACTTATCAGAGGAATTATATTGATGGTTAAATGACATCGAGGATAGGTTAGCATTTATCTGTAGTGGTTGTTTTTGTTGCTTGTTCTTTGGTTGTACTTTATTTCCTTCATAAATATTTTGCTGTAGATTTAGTGGAGATAAGCGTGAAACTCTCGAAGAAATGCCTGTGATTACACTTTTGGAAGTACGAAATATGCCTGTACAGGACGCAAGTTTTGAAGGTAGTGATGTGCAGTCAACAGGAATGTTTTGTATTTTCCTAGTTATTTGAGGAGAGTAATATTTTCTAGGTGCAGGATTTGCTGCTTGCTTGTCTGGCACAGGTACTTTAAAAAATAGGTTAAGTTTTTCTTGGTATCCTCTCAATTTTTGTTTTAATTTATTATTTTCATCCTTTAAATATTGCATTTCAATTTTAATTTCATTTAACTGACTTTGCAAATAATTTATTTCTTTCGTTACTAAAGTACAAGTTTTAGTGTTCGTAGGAGTATCACTTGGTAAGCTTTCATATGACATATCTAGATCACTCTCTTCATAATTTAATGTTCGGTTAATTTTTTTTCTTCTTGTAATATTTCTCTCGCTTGTATCCATGTTTAAGCGTATAATTATGATGTGAAAATAAAATAATAATGACTTTTACCAAGAAGTAGACGATACCTTCATAAACTCGTAACTGGATCATTGGTTGATGATCCAGTCTAAGTAGGTAACCTATTGATGTAACAAGTTCCTTCCACAAATCACTTTTTGCACAATTTTCATTACCACGCTGGTCACTAATTAGTACTCTCAACGATCTAGAATCAATACATTAGTTACTTTGCATTTACTTTTGAATTGCTGACACAGGCTGATAACGGTTGTTTGAAAAGGACGTATGAATATTGATTTTTGCTGCACTTTTGTTGTTCTTTTGATTAGATAACATTGTCACTAGGTAATTATGTACTATTAATCGGAATTCACTTAAAATTTTGATGTTTTACACATTATTTTGTTTAAATTTTGAATAAATCGGAAAGAGCAATGCAATTATAGTGTTGACGTATTCGCTGGGTTGCCAGCATCCAAGTTAGTTTCAATACATTTGTATTCACTTATTTTATAATGTGTTCTAGCGATATAGTATGTACTGTCATCATCAAAAATCGTCATTCAATCTTACTAAAATATAATAAAACGTTTTAGCCACGTTAGAAAAGATCACATACATTAAAATGGATCTTCCCATCAATGATACGTTTTACCGCGGTAAAAAGTAGCTTATGTCACCTTCCAGGCTTCTAACCACTAGTATGTATATCCTCGCATAAAAATCAAACCATAAGATAATTGACGACGACGTGAAAGAAAGAAAACTAACTAACAAACAAAGAAATGCACTTTTGCATTTAAAATATTATGTGGTATGGATAATGATTACAAGAACATAGCTTAGAAAATTAACCTAAGTATTAAAATACTCTATGTACCTATAGGTGCAATATAATACCATCCATTCATCCATCCATCAGCCTTTTAAAGTCCACTGCCGGACATAGGCCTCCCCTAATGTTCGCCACTCCTTCCGGTCCAGCGCCCTCTGAATCCAGCGGTTTCCTGCTATCTTCTTCAGGTCGTCATATAATACAATTTTGTATAAATACCAATCCTCCGGATATACCTATCATAATCCCCCTAAGTTTACTACCATTACTTCAAAATCTGGAATACTTTGATCGTTAATCAAGTAATTTATTGGATACGAACTTTAATTACCCACACTACTTCTACAGTACATGCTATAAACCAATTTATTGCCCCTAATGATCAAATAAAAAAACTGAATGTGCTTACTTGCGTTACTTCGGAATTGATTGCAATTACACCAATAGAAATTCTCGATTTTTTCACCCTCCGTAACTTTGCACGTGTGTAGGGGAAGGGAGAAACTTGCTGATATCAAACTCCGCCGCTCAGAAAGATTTTATTAAGATCCTTTCCGAAGATATTACTTTTTTAAATATTATGTCTTCTTGAGTGATGTATGTTTTGGGGTTGAGTGCGCGTTTGAATACTGTGCTTAAATACGATGAATTTTTTTTTATATTCGTTACGAGTACATTGTATTAAAAAAGACGAACCTAGGTACATGTACTTGTATTTTTAGGTGTTCCTCTACATGTGTATGTATATTGCATTGCTTCAATATTTTATCTCAAT
The DNA here is from genome assembly GCA_911387765.1 of Pyrgus malvae. NCBI lineage: Eukaryota > Metazoa > Arthropoda > Insecta > Lepidoptera > Hesperiidae > Pyrgus > Pyrgus malvae. The sequence goes on from OU426958.1 coordinate 11,761,298, forward strand.
AATAAACTAAAATCTCTACCCGGGTTGGTGGAGCAGCAAGCAGTAAGCTCTAGGTGTCCCCATTAATGGGGAGAGACATGTACCCAGCAGTGGGACGCAACAAGGGTTGTGCCTAACTTTGATGTCTGAATGCCTGTACATGTTCGAAAATATAATAGGTATAGGGTATTGTTAATTTTTTTACATAATTTCGAGTGATACTGGCTACAAATTATAAAGATAAATTCAACATGGCGATTATGAAGCGCCATTTGTGAATATGAAAATAAATCCTTAAAAATCACAATATCGATATAAAATTAAAAAGTTGATAACACAACACACTAAAAATCTATAGTTCAGTTTATTCTTAGTTAAAAGGTTTAATAACAATTGTTTTATTTTTGTAATTAATTAGGTTTTAATTACTGTAATATTTGCAAAACTCATGAAAGTAAATATGACGATCTAAATGTTGCACAATAAAATTTTGGGTGTTTACCTACAACTTTTGTAAACACCTATAATTTTATTATATTATTTTATTTTGACGACCCGCGTGGCGTAATGGTTACCATGCCGGACTGCCGATCGGAGGGTCCCGGGTTCGATTCCCGGCGAAGCAGAAATTTGGATGATGAGTTTAAATTTCTGTTCTCGGTCTGGGTGTTTGTGTTTCTGTCTTTGTGTGTGTCCATGGTACCCACGACACAGGGTATAACTACCCAAATGTGGGGCTATGAGTGTGAATCGTTATTTATTTATTTATTGTGCAAATAAAAGTCTGTGTCATTTTATTGAGTAAGTATTTATTCCTAGCATTTGAGATTACTTAGTTGAAGATTATAAGATTAAATTGTTCTGTATAACGTCGTAACGTATTGTTGTTCTAATGTTCATTTAGTGTTAGCAATGACTGTGTTAATGTTTAGTAGGACATTAACTGGAGTACCACTGCCAAGTTTAGTGGAATGCACACAATATTCTGTGGGTAAACACCATATTGCAATAGTAGTTATTTTATTAAAAGAAGAAATAAATATGGTTGCAGGGTTGATTCTGAGTTTCTGTGCAAGAAGGAACTACTCCGGAGTTTAATGATCGTCACTTGGAAGAGTATACATAGCCCCATATTCTCGCTGATATACAATAAATTGGATTTATTACAACTATTTTCAACAGAAATTCGATTTTGTTTTTAATTAACTTTTATTAATGCTACATACACATAGCCCCATACTAGGTTTCCCTGTGTCGTGGGTACCGCGGACAAATAAAGACAGTAACAGAAACGCAAACACCCATACTCATCATTCAAATTTCAGCCTAGCCGGGAATCGAACCCGGGACTCTTCGTTCGGCAGTTTCGCATGTTAACCATTACGCCACACTGATCGTCGCATTTAAAGCAGTAATAAATATGTTTGCAAGCATGATCCCGGAGTTTGATGGTCTTTACCCTAGAAGTAGACAGCCACGTCTTTTCACTGAAACAATAAAATTGACTTATTACAAATATCCCAGTTTGTAGACCTAGAATTAGCGGTTTTGTCATAGTACTACAGTGACGATAAAGTTTTGAATCTCAATATAACGATTTACACTCAAAGCGCCACACTACCATGCACACACACAAAGATAAAATACGAACAGCTAGATAAAGAGCATAATTTAAAAGTCAACATCAAAATATCTGCATTGCCGGAAACAAACCTGGATCTGTCAATAGGCGTTCCGGTAAGCGCGCCGATCAATGCGCATTCTGCATTCTGCGAAAGTAATAGTAAAAATTTACTGGTAGATATAACCTTATATGTATAAACTTTATATAAAGTAAGTTTGTTTACGTAAATATTTGTACCTGCTACATTAAATATTCAAACAAAATATTTCATTGGATTGAAAACAATTTAAGTGTATTTTGCATCGAATAACTCTTCCCAGAATAAAACTGGATGAACCTATAAAAGTGAATTATTTCGAATTTTGATATTTTAATATCGAATTCAGGGATTATAATAACTATTTTTGGAATTTGCATTGCGATGTTGTTCGAAAAACATAGACTATAAAGAGAGAATAATGAAATAGGGGTGTTGAAACCATGCACGATAAATTTTAAGATGATTCCATTGTAAGGGTGCTCGAAACTGACTTTTGGATTTTTAAATATTTGCTGTTAGGGTTATTTATCGAGAAAGTTATACCCGTTTGTACTATTTTCCGTTTTTCTATTTTTAGGGTTCCATTAACGGGGGAGAAGTTTTATTTTTTATTACGTTTCCAGCGTAAACCAGGGCTCAAGACTTGGTCCGTTGGAGTTTGTGATCTTTATAAATGATTTGCCTGATAAGGTTAGTACGGCACATTATCTATTATTTGCAGATGACCTAAAATTGTTCTTGGAAATTGGAACACACTCTGATTGCGAGTTATTACAGAGTGATATAGTGAGTGTCGCAAAATGGAGCATGCGAAATAAGCTAATGTTTAACAATATTAAGTGTTCTGTAATATCGCTTACACGTGCGCATAACCCAGTGGTGTATAGGTAAATATCGGTTGGATGATATTACGTTAGTAAGACAAACGTCAGTAGTTGACTTGGGTATTGTAATGCGGCCAGATCTGAGCTTCGTCGACCATATTTATAATATCACTACTAAAGCCTACAAATCACTTGGTTTTGTCTTGAGGCAGTTGAAAGACCTTGAAAGTGTCGCGGCGATAATAACACTTTACATTAGTTTCGTAAGAAGCATTTTAGAAAATAACGCAATTATCTGGAGTCCACACGAGACAAAATACAAACTCGTGCTGGAAAAACTTAAAAATATTTTTTTAAGGTGGCTTTACCATAAGCAGTATGGTTACTTTGTAGGTTATCCTAAGGTGTACCCTAATCCATTTATACAGGGAATGTTAGGATTTGATTCCCTTGAAAAAAGAAGAAACATGTCCCTTATGGAGTATTTTTATAATTTAATCACAGGTAGAATTTGTAGCCCATCAGTGCTAAGGCTGATATCACTGTGCATACCAAAGTATGCACACGTTCGACGGCATTTGTTATTCGCAGTGCCGGGTTGTAGGTTGCAACTGGTGAGGGAGTCACCTCTTATACGAGCATTGACCCTGCTTAATGGTGCTCTATTCTACTCCTGATGTATTTCGCAGAACGGTCGGGAGATACCTTAAGACACTGGAAACGCTTTGGATATAAAATCTGTAATGTTTACCATGTAAGTCAATATATAAATAAATAAATAATAATGTAAGTGTTACGTTATCGTTGAGTATATTCATATATCCCACAACACAGAGAATCCTAGTGTGAAGCCTATTTTTTCTTCCAAAAGGACATTTATTCTATTGAATTATTTTAGCAATATTGTTTTAAATGCCGTTTATTTATATGCAATATCTAATTCAGCTCAAAGTGTCAATAAATTCGATTAGGAAGAAACGGCTAAGGAAGCGATGAACAATGCTTTGCATTATTACGAGCCCAGACGAGCGTAAAAACTAGTGAAAAGTCTTGAACAAGCAAAAACAAACAAAGCAAAGCGCACCATTAGTGATTTCCCCCAACGTATAAAGACGGAGATAATAGGGTAGGAATGTGTTGATCGGACGTCTTTATACGCAATGGGGCGAATCTCGGGGCGGTGCAATGGAGGCATAACGAATTATTGTCTCCGTCTCGGTCGTCTACAGCGGTCAACGACTTGTTCAAATTATTGTATAAGAAATTCAGCAATTCCTTTGTTTTTGTCATTTGAATTTCTTTACAATAATAATGTGGATTCTCTTCGGAACTCTTCGGAATTTAAATTTCTGTTTCTCCCTTTTTACATTCAGAGACTAAACTACACATACATTCATAGCCCTACACTAGGGTTCCCTGTATCGAGGGTACCATGAACACACGCAGGCGTGAACTCAAACACCCGAACGTTGACGATACGATGACCGTAATGGTTAGCCGGACTGTCGATCGGAAGGTCTCGGGTTCAATTTCCCGCGAAGCAAAAATTTGTTAAAATTTCTGTTCTCGGTGTGGGTGTTTGTGTTTCTGTCTTTGTGTAGGTGCATGGTTCCCACGACACAAGGTATATCTACCAGTGGAGCTACGAGTTGAAACGCTGTTTTATGTTTAAAAACTCCCAGACCAAGAAGATAAATTTATATTCATTATTCCAATTTCTGCCTAGTCGGGCATCGAACCCGGGACTCTTGATTGGTAATCCGGCATGGTAAAAGTTTTGCCACACGGGTCGTTAAAAAAACTCAGATAATAATAATAATATACAGTTTGTAAGATATTGTAGTAATAGGGTTAATTCTTGCCAGAAGTCTGTTAATGCCAATACTATATATTTTTTTACAATTTAAAACTTTTTAAATATATTAATCACTAGCCTTCCGCCAGCGGCATCGCCCGCGTGGACCCGTTTAATGGGTCCCCGTAGGATAAAAAATAGCCTATGTGCTATTCCAGGCTTCATTGCTATATTAAAATCATAGGCGTTTAGCCAGTTGCTTCAACAGCGTTGACCCTGTTCCCCGTTGTCACGTAGGAATGAAGCATTTTCCCCCGATAAATAGTAGCCTATTAGTAGTACTCAGGGTGAATGTAGCTTTCTAATGATGAAAGAATTTTTGAAATCGGAACAGTAGTTTTTTAGTTTATTCCATACTAACATACAAAAATGCAAAAAATACAAATCTTTCCTCTTTATCATATTAGTACCTATAGATGTAGACTTTTATTGTGGGCCTGGCAGAAATTGTACAACCTACTCGTATATACAGTACCTACAGATTCTGATATACTAAGCCTTAAGTTGGACGGATTCACAAATTTTTGAAAAATTTCTTCACAATTGATAAAATAATTTTGGAGTTAATCCCGACTCAACATGACTATATTTTATATATGAAGATATAAAAGAAATAAAACACAACAAACGGTAGATCTAATGAAGGGTCAACCATATCCGCAATGAAGGAGGGAATCTCTGATGATGATTTAGATGCGAGAACGCCGGAAGCTTACTGAATGTGGGAACCACTTAGGGTCACGTAACACTACCGACAAAAATACTGGTCATAGAAGTCTGTGGTCATTTGAAATGTTTCCTTTGAAAAAATGTTTTTCTGTGTCATTTACAAAATCAATTGAAAATTTGAAATTATATAAGGTGGATGTCTTATTGGCAAGAAAAAAAAACTTTAACATTAACGTTGTGCATTTTTGATATTTTGGAATGGTCAGGGAATAATTTCGCATGAATTGCTTTTATTATCAATATTATTTTTCATCTAGTATTTTCACTAGGTTTTCATCTAGTATTTTTATAAAGTATTCACTCATTTTCTTTCACTATTTCTTCGTAACTTTTTTCATCAATACATTCATACTTTGTTTATTCAATGTCCATATTTTAAATAGGTACTTGATATAAACGAATTTCACAAGTATAGACAGTCGAGCCGTCATCAGCAGTCACCCCTTGTGAAAAAAAAGTGCACAACGCCACTAAAGAAGTTTTCACTTCAAAAATATTGAAAAAAAAATCCAATATTAAAATATTTTTTTTACATACTGTTGAGATTTATTCAGTCGCAATTACGACCGCGAAAAATATACACACGTTTTTTATTCTCGTAAATTCCCGACAGTCGGCCATGTTATAAGTGCAGTAAGGATCATAGTGGCCCAAACGAGCCGGATTGCCGGCGCACTCGAAGGACTAAATACCTATATTAAATTCAACGTTTCTATCATCAGTTAAATAAATTTATTGTAAAATTTGTTAAATAGTTATGTAGAATACGTGGGGCGTTAAGCTTAGATGTAATTGGATGGCTGGTTGCAACCCTTTTTACGTCCCACTGCATGCATACTGCATCCCATGGTTGTTTCCCCATTATTAATGAGGATGCCTGTAACATACTCCACAACGCTGCTCCAATGCGTGTTGGTGGAGATGCGGGTTAGAGGTCAACCCTCTGTCGGATATGAAATGAAATATTCTTTATTCACTGTACGGTTCCTTTACAATCTCTTAATTAACGTTATTTTTTTGTTCTCTCTGTTCTGGGTGCGCTTAGGCAATGCTGAGCTGAAGGAAAGAGCAGACGGAGAAAAACTTCAGCCCTGTTTTAAAATATGGGGTTTAATATTTTCAAACCGCTCATAAGGCTTCTGACTAGGCTTAGCGACTGTTTTCTATCGATCACAACCGATGGCTTAACGTACCCTCCAAGGTACGGAAACGCACATGAAATTTTTCCACTAGCGGTTACCCATCTCAAACCCGACACCGTTTGTCTTAGTTTAATAAGCGTATATCGCTTGCGTTCTATGCTATTACTTTAAAAGTTTATAGTTATTTAATTAGCGTTCATGACGCTACATGATCGTTATATATTTTTTTAATTAATCAATATTTTAAATTTACTTTTTTTTAATAGACATATTTTACAATAAATACCTACTAAATGAATTATGAAAAAACAGACACATAAAATAGCCTGTTTTCTCTGTGTATAGCTAAAAATTATTTGATATACATTTTGCCATTACATACCTACTCATTTTGTAAATAACTATGCAATTGTTACTTTAAAAAAATATTATTTTAATAACAATATTCGCTTAAATCGTAGAAGATATCATTCTATCTCGTCACCGATTGAATCCCTGTTGCCATGGTAACTGCTGGAGGGAAAGCTCCCCATGACGTCTAGTTCACGGGCACTTATTATCGTTATCGTAATAAATTGGTCTGGAATTCATGCAATAACTTCCAGTGGGATCGCAATAAAATTGTAATGTGAACTTCTTTATGATAAAATTAGATTTATTACATTTTCCTTTCGATAGATGAGTTCTACTTCAGTGAATACAAAATATACTTGGTCAAAAACACTACGTCGGAATGGACGGATTAATACCCTATTTGTGTTTAGATCTTGATGACACTTTACCCGAATTGTTTGGTGATTATACTGGGAGCCAAATGTAATAAATCGTTTTGAATGTTGCCCAGATTTAACTTTATGACCATTCACAAAAACCAACAGATCTGATACGTTTTATCTACAACAATAAAACTGGGTTTAAAAAGTTAGACGATTTATGAAAAATATGGACTGCTCTATTCAGTATTACAATTTATTTATTCACAACGCCAGAATTTTTCACTCTCCGGTAAAAGGGTATGTATAATACTAGCAGCAAAGAATAAATATTTTGATCGATCAACATGCCCATTAGAATACGCGCTAGTGATCGATCTAAATTTACCTCGAAAACTTTACTTCACTTTATGTCACATAAAAGAAATAAGCAGAGTCAAGCTGATACATGTACGTACAATAACCTAGTATAAACACGGTGTGAAACCCCAATTTATTACCCGGCGACTGATGATGATATATCGACGTCGGCTGCTGTGTTGATCGTCACTTACCCTACCCTTATCACAGAGCATGTAATTTCGGATTCATTGCCCTCGGGCTCCCGGCTTGTATATCGGGAAGTTTTATTAAATATAAAAAATATTTTACTCGTTGAAAAAGTGTATTATTTTCAATTATTTTAATAAAAATTTTTGTTTGTTTACAGGTACTCTTTGGTAATGAGAGGATGAGCCATGGAATCACGCAGCGCGCCGCCGAGCCCCGACGAATCAGGGGAGGCGGTGTTCGACTCACGCTGTGGGAGATACCCGCATGCACCACATTTGCAAAGAGCATTTGCAAGTTGTCGCGAAACAGTTCGGCCCAGACCTCATCATCGTCATGCTACATCGGAACCGGCACGACCAGACGATCGAGTACTAATCACTGCCGAAGTTCACGACTATCCCTCATCAGAATCAGGAATAGCTGCCGATTGTCTCCATGCTCATACCAGCAATGCCGACGACAGTCCCTGTTACGATCGCTCAGATTACGAAGGCAACTCTACTTACAGCCTTAGACATTCTAACTTTCATACCGTTGATTGCAAACACCGTCCAGGAGACTTTAACCGAAGTCATACTCCTGATTATAATCATGACCATGGATCTGATTGCGAACATCCCCATCAGCGTTCGCAAACCGCTCGCCGACCACATCGGAAGCACAGAAGAGAAGATGATGATGGTGCGCAGTCACTGGATGAACGCTGCGCTCGTGATCTAGATGAAATATTACCAGCAAGGTTGGCAGCTATTAATTTATCAAGAGATCCACCACCACAGAGTTGGAATCGAAGTAATATTGCCGCTACAATGGAACGATTTGAACCAGTAGATTATTCTTATGCCTATTATGACCATCACCTTTCAATGCCATCTTCGTCAAGAAAAGCACATCGCCAGAGAGGTCGAGGTGGAATTCCGCGAGACCGAACAGCGAGGCACAACTATGTAACGAGATATGGCACGGAGGAGAATATTTACGAGGAAATAACTGATGGCTCCAGAACTTGTCCGAAACATAGATACGTGCCAAGGCAATCTTTGGTTTCACTTGACAGAAGTGTTGTTGAGGAAGAAGTACGCAGAGTCGAATCGAGACACAAACGAATACTAGGTGAATTAAATCTTAGTGTAGAGGCAATGCTTATGCCGGAATGTGAATCCCCTGATTCAGAAAGAGCAGAAGATCGAGACAATATTGAAGAACTGTTAAGAGTTGGACCAACCGATGAATTACTTTCTCCTGCTAGCTGTAACCCTCCTGATTTAGACAGCGGATTTAGTGGAAGCAGCAGTGGTGCTAGTTATGTAGGAAGCTTAAGGCGTAAACCTACAGGATCAGTCCCCCATTTACCTGCAGTAGCTTATGGTACCCGAGGAGCTGGTGTTCGAATTTTAGGAGCAGAAGAATGTGGCATACGTTGCCCAAGAGAAATACCATCACCACGAAGTTCAAGCTGTGGCGATGCCAAAACCACTGGATTTTGGAATAAGAAAGCATGGAAGAAAATCTCAGGATTCTCAAGTTCAAACAGTATCAATAAGGCTGGTCTTACTGGTAAGTTTCAGAAGTTTTTCAAAAATCTAGTCCACATTAAATTACGTAGGTACTTGCACGTTAATAATGCATGCAAAAACGAATAACAACTAATATTAACTACATCCTCTAAACGATAGTAGACAAAATATTCTAAGCCAATAAAATAAAAATTCCATTCTGAATTTAGCTCTTAAACGTAAACTACGCGTACATCTTGAAACATTCATTACTTATTAACCATACACACAGCAAACAAAATAAATTTTCCAACTCGTAATATCACAATACAAAGTTTCATAGTCACGTAAAACGCAAATGAATCCGAGTGGTATTAAGTCATAAAATTCCCGCGAGTATCATTTTGTTTTTACACGCTTTCGTTCGCCCATGGGCGCTTTTCAGATGGACGCGCTAGCTGTTTGTTGTTTTCTTTTGTTTGTTTTGTTAACGGTACCGCGTTTTGCATTGCAGGTCTGCTCGTTAGGTATACTTTCCGGCGTAAGTCCGGCTCACAGGCTTCTCAGGTCAAGCGACGAGTCGAGCCCGTGAAATGCGATGCGTGCCTATCGCAACGATGTTAAGCCGAACATGGTAAGGGTCCCACTAACTAGTTACTCAGCAATCGCTACATTAGCGTTTCAATTAAATAATCCAATATGCTAAGCTTTGATTAAATATCTTGGATAACGCAAAATACGTATTCTTTTAATTATTATTTTAATTTTGTCTTTATTTGCGCGTCCATTGTTACTGTTCCATTCCTCACAGAGGATTTCTTAGAACACCTGTTTGTATCATTTTGTTTCATTAAAGTAGCAAATTACATACTAAACGCTGCTCCACGCACACATTTACATTGCGGTAACAATATTTACGGCTACAAAGCTAAAATGTTTAAAGAGCGATGAACGTATAGCGTTGTGGCCGGGTCAGAAACGATTAACAAAGTCGATACAAAGTTCTCTCATTAAGGTATCGCAGATATTACTTCTGGTAACTTCGACTTAAGATAAGTATTGTTCCGCAAGTATCGAGACAATAGCATGCTCTTCCACTTAATTAAGCCCCGTCGATACTGTTCCACACCGAGAGAGCGAAAACTTTCCGATTAGTCTACCAAGACATACATTGTACACAGTTCATTAGATATTAACTTTGATATTATATAGACGGAAACGTTAATAGTGAAATGTCTTGGTTGCAGATGAAGGCTGTAGGCAAAGCAGAGCTAAATCCAGAACAGCTACGATTCCTTACAGGTTAATAATGTTTGGAATATTTTAATTTTATATTTCTGTTTTATTAAGTCTTTTGAAGAAAGAAGTACCGACTGACTAACAATTATACCTTTAAGTAAATTATTTTCTAGACCTAAGCTAAGAAGAATTTATTTTAATTTCGTCTATTTCTTTGTTACAGCTACTCCAACGGAAAATTGGTGGTGCCGTTGGATTCCCTAGCACAGAGTTGAGGGGCTCAACCTCTTCTTGTCGGGCTCCAATTCCTCTGAAGTGCTGCTTAGTTCGAAAGCAGAAAGAAAAAAGTGGATCAAAAATTTGAAATCTTAAATTCATATAGCGCTTCTATGTTAAAAAGACCAAGTTTCTAGAAACGTATCTTACTTAAAGAAAGTGTTTTTGATTCTGTTATGATATAACACAAGGGTATGTAAAGAACGAATGATTTTGGCTGATTATTTGTCTGCAAATTTTGAATCAATAGTTTTGTTGTGATAGTCACGCTGTTGCTTGACTAAATCTTATTCAGACGTGACGTAAATTCCACTCCGCATGTGTTTCTTGACTGACACATATTTATACATGTGTCCTAGTTATTTTGCGGCCTGTGAAGCTCCATTCGCTCCGCTGTTATGTTGGATGAAAATAAATTTCTGGCACAATCGCGACACTTTGTTTGTGCAGAAAATAAATTTTATAGCAACATTCCATTTGACTCTCAACAATGGGAACTAGGTAGGTGTTTAATACACCTTTCAGTGCGTCTTTAAGACAAACTGGCTTAGGCTTGGCTTATATAATTCTATCATGTAAAAAGCAGTGTAAATAATGAATTTTTATTAATGAATAGGCGATCGAGGCGAGTATACGTTGAAGTGATAGAAAAGCCTAATGAATATTTTGTATTGTTATAACAAGAGTTTCATAGAAACATTATGACTACATTGTTGTTACTTATCAACTTTTAGTAGGGTTTAGATACAAAAAGGCTGACACAATTCTGTTTTTGAACGGCGATGTGGCCAAATAGCAAAATTTAGATATTTCTGTATGTACACTTCTGAACGTAATTTTTCAATTTGCTATAAATTAAAATATTTGCTATAAAGCTAATACTGTCGACCTAAGTAGGTGCTTGATCACCTCTTTGTATTCTTGTAAACTTGTTATTAAGCCAAAAAGATCCTTATTTTAATGCGAATAATTGTAAATTCATGGTCCAACCTACTAATTTATTAAAATCAAAACTGTAACAGAAATGTTTATTAAGACACGTTATCCCTTTTCATAAGGTCATTGTTAATATTTGTTAGCTTGTATTGTAAATTTTGTAAATAGAAATATCTAAATATGGTGCACTTTTATGTTACGTATGTACATAGCTAGGGAGAAAATTGCAATTTCAATACACCACATTTTTGTACGCGAGAGACAATTTAGTATCTTAATTATCATAATGAAAAAGCGTGTTGCATTAAATTATTTCTAATGTTATAGTTTGGTCTAAAAGATTGTTTTTGTCACGTCAAAATGGCCAATATTCATCTAAGTAAAACTTGTATAATTGAATGTTTAATATAACACTTTCAGATGGCTGTATCGAAAAGTTTAAAATAAAATGTCATAAAAATCCAATTGCTCATAATGTAATTTTCATGCTAATAGTATGAGAATGAGCCGTTATAAGGAGTATTTTGCTGTGAAGTAAACGCCCCAATGAACTGCCTCGGTCCCATTATGAACCTGACAGTGAACGAGTGATATATGATCAATGACGTAACAGAGTAAGGGCATGGCGGTGGCGAGCAATTTTACCGAGGAAATGCATAATATGAATTTACCGATTTTTTTTCTATAATAAATAGGTATGTTAAAAGAGATGATTACTACAATTTGAGAAGTTTATTCAATGATTGTACTATGTACTCGTTTAAACATGGTTTTTGGGTAAGGACTCTTTAATTTGAACTTTTTATTTTTAAACGAATGAACATTATTTATTTATTTATAGCTTTAAAATAAAGTACAAAATCATTATTTACAAACTGATCTGTTATTATCACTATGTTACCCAATTTAAAATTAAATAACAAAATAATAAACGCAGAACAGAATGATACTGAACTATGCAACTTTTTAACTTTAAAATTCCCCAGTCAATGCAATTGTTTTCTATGTGAACAAAATTCAAGTATGACTTTCTGTATTGGATATATAAATTTTATTCTCGAGTTTACAATCTAACGCCTCACGCCGGGTAAAGACCAGGGTACGTTGGTGCGGTTACTAGTGAATAGCACGCAATGCATGCAAAAATATGGTGATCTCGTTTCGTGTCATATTAAAGGTATGCGCGTATCGCCTAAAGCTTGTCACGCTCCGGTCTTAGTGTGTATTTTATATATCACTACCACATTCTATGGTTACTTAGAATTTTTAGATTTTATTTTATTTTAATAAAGCAGGCGAGCACGCCGGTGACGTGGTGTTCAGTGGTCACTGCAGCTCATAGACAGCTACAGACAACCTCAAGCAAGCTTGGTTTTGGCTGAAGTTGTATGCAGTTGCGCTGCTACTTCGGAGGCTAATTGGTCGGTTCGTGTACATGACGTGTGTCTGCTGGCAGCCGTAGAACTTTATCGATCAATTTGCGTAGCGAAAATAATTTTTAATCTATGGATCGGAGTTTTGGCGGGAAGTCTGAAGGGACAAGTTGTGCTCTTGTTTTATTTTCATTTTCTTGGTGTATTTTTGAGTTATATCGGATATAGTTGATGACATTTTGTTCGATGTAGGTTAATGAGTGCGCGAGTGTTGTGAAATAAAATAACAGCGCAAAAACATGTTTTTTTCGGCTTACCTCCAAAATTCCATCGGACACGTTCTGGTAAAGTGGCCATCGCTTTACTTGAACATCTGACTACTAGACTGAATGATACCTGACGACTTACTGATACTTTCCACGACTATCTATCTAAGTAATGCAAAAAATATACTCGATGCTGTCAATATGCACAGAGTTTGCGATGCCATTTTTGTAAAATGAAATCTATGGATCGAATTATTAATGTTAACTTTACTACCTACAATATGGTAACTAACTTAGAATTAAAACCTGTTGCAATGTTCGTATGTATTGTACTTAATTTCACAGCTATAAATTTTATTATGAATGCCGTTTACTCACGTAAAATACTCCTTATGTATAGTTTTTAGAGGCCTTAGTGTAAGTGTGCACACGCGAAAACGTTACTATCGCGTTTGCGTTAAGAATTTAATTATCGACCTTATTCCTTTCAGGTTAAGATCTATCTGTCCAATTTTAACTCTGACGCTGTAGTAACGTTTGTGCATTTACTAACTCACACTGAGGGCTCAGAACAGAAAATCGAAAAAAGATCACAATTCCTTGAAACACTATTGATGTTACTTACGTAAGCCGAAGAAACTTTTCTGTTTAATTATGGATATTTTTAAGAAACGAGTCATGTGTTAATTATATATTAAAGTGTCACGAAAATGTATTCCGCTGCTATGTATAGTTTTGGTATTTCATATCCTTTTACGTTATTATTATTATTGTTATTCAAATAAGACTCTCTATTAAATTACATTTCCTTTTTACGATTTTATAAATTATCTACACAAATAATATATACCATTATTCTATGCAACGACCCGCGTAGCGGAACGGTTATCATGCAGGACTGTCAATCGAAGGATCCCGGGTTAGATTCCCGGCGAAACAGAAATTAGAATGGTGAGTTTAAATTTCTGTTCTTGATCTGGGTGTTTGTGTTACTGTCTTTGTGTGTCCATGGTACCCACGACACAGGGTATATCTACCCTAATGTGGGGCTATGAGTGCTAAGCGTTTAATATTATATTTTTTTTATCTATCCTGATACTGTTTGTGGCAACATACATAATCTTGGAAAACTTTACTGAACAAAAACTTAAATTTTTGTTCTTAGAAGAAGTCAGTATATTTTTTACAGCTATATTATCTAAAATTGCACGATTTGATTTAAATAATGTAGTTTCCATTTAAATAACGTTGCTAATATATTATTATTTGCATTTCGTTGAATTAAACATCCACATTTATCATCAAATCTAAATAGTTGTTCATAAAGTAAGTACTCTCTCTCTCACTTTCAATAACTACGTAAATATATCTTTTCCTTCAAAATTTTATTCTTTTTTTAAGAGGGCACTCCTGAGATTTGTTTTTGAATAAATAAATAACGCTTCACACTCACAGCCCCACAGTAGGGTATATAATATACCCTGTGTCGTGGGTACCATGGACACATACAAAGACAGAAACACAAACACCCAGACCGAGAACAGAACGAGAACCGAGAACCCTTCGATTGGCAGTTCGGCATGGTAACCATTGCGCCACGCGGTTCGTCGTTTTGAAGTCCTGTAATACGTCTAGTATTTGCTTCAGGGATGCAATCTTTGAATTATTATCTTGGTCTTTTACTGGATACACGATTGGATAATTTTTATTACACACTTTTCATTTCCCGAAATTGTATGTTTTCTGAGATTTTTTCACTATTATTTCATTATGAAATAAAACCAATATATAAAATTTAAATAGTTTCGTAGAGAATAAAAATATACAGGTCCTGTATTGGTATAATTATAATAGATTCTATATTATTCTTGTTCAGAGTTACGTTGGTTTGATTGGCGGAGCTAGTCAAGAATATTCTTCCGGTAGTTCCCTGCTAAGTTTAAATTTCAGTAACGCCAATTTACCAGTGAATTCTTACTGCAATTAACAAGATAACTAAAATGATATTCCTTACATTTTCTTCTTCATCAACATTTAGTAAATATATCGCCTGTACTGAGTAAGATTTTTCTTTGTCCTCAAACTCAAACGTTTTCATTGAATAAGGTTTACGTTCATGCGCGGATCCACCCATATGGGCACTATGGGCATGCCCACAACACTAATTCACTAGTTGTAACTGGAAAAGTCTCACTTTGTGGGTCTATTGGGATAGACTGATGTATATATAAAAATGCTACATCTGACTAGGCTTTAAAAACCATGCGTTATTTGGAAAGCAGACGTTCTAAATATCGCATGATT
This sequence comes from Pyrgus malvae, assembly GCA_911387765.1. Classification (NCBI taxonomy): domain Eukaryota; kingdom Metazoa; phylum Arthropoda; class Insecta; order Lepidoptera; family Hesperiidae; genus Pyrgus; species Pyrgus malvae. Next base: position 11,776,646 of record OU426958.1, read on the forward strand.
TATAAGGCTAGTCTAGTTCGCAGCCACTAAAACTTCCAAGTCGCCGCCACTTGTTGTCATGGCGCTACTGGCGCGTCGTTCAGAGGTCAGAAGAATAGCAAAGAAAGCCTGTCTGTGGGCGCACCGACGACGCTATTTCACGTTATATTTTTGGGGGAGATAAATCGATCTGACTAGGTTTCATTTTTAGAAAACATTGTTTTATCGGTGTTATCAGGCAATGAAAAACTGCTACAATATCATAAGAATAGGAAGGTAAATATCGCCGCCATCTACAATATTATAATAGCTCAGGGGGGAAAACGCGTAGTCCCAAAACCAAAAGGACCCCGGTGCTAGTCCAGGTGTCTTGATTCAATTTTTCCCCCCTTTTTTCAAGTTCCTTTTTATGAGAAAAGCTCTTATTCGTATCTAAGTAAATATTAGGTTTTAAGTTTGAGGTTAGACCAAGATAATCAATTATTTTTATTTCCGAACAAAGCTCGGTCATCCAGGTTCTATTATATAAAATTTATGAGAACGAGCATATTATATTTATGAGAATCTTTATATCATACTTGATTTTAGATTTTTAGATTGCTTTAAGAATGTACCTTTACTATAGGTGTGATCCAAAAGTAATATGTAATAAGGATATTTTAACTAAAAAAAAATCTATTTCTCAACATAGTTTCCTAGCAATGACTTGCTTACATTTAGTCCATCTTTTCTCTAAACCCATAATTCCCTTTGAAAAAAAATCTTTGTCTTGATTCTCCAAAAACGCCTCTACAGCAGTCATCACCTCGCTATCGTCGTCAAATTTTTTGCCTGGGAGGTATTCCTTGAGCCGAGGAAAGAGGTAAAAGTCACTGGGAGCCAGATCTGGCGAATAGGATGGGTGTTCGAGCAATTCGAATCCCGTTTCTTGAGTGGCAGCAATCGCAACGGCGGCTTTGTGAGACGGTGCGTTGTCTCGGTGAAACAACCAACACTCGAGCTCGGAGTTTGCCTCGTTTTTTTTTCTTTGAGGAACTCCCGCAATCTTCTTATTTAGTCTGCATAGTAAGAGCCTGTAGTAGTGGCTATTTTTTCCAGGTATTCCATCATTATAATTCCTTCAGCGTCCCAAAAAACGGACGCCATAACCTTTCCTTGAACTTGACACCTTGAATTTCTTCGGCATCGGGGAAGAAGAGGCTCGTTCCATTGACTGTTGTTTGGTTTTTGGATCAAAATGATGGATCCAGGTCACAACCATGGTCACGAAACTTTTCGAGATTCGCCCTCGAAATATCGACTCGATTTTTCTTTTGCTCGTCGGTTAACATTCTCGGCACCCAACGCGCAGAGACCTTTTTCATATGCAGTTCGTTTGCAAAGATTCTTTGAACACTGCCATATGAGATCCCTGTGACCTCAGCTACATGCCTTATGGTCACTCTTTGATCTGCCAATACGACATCTTCGACATTTTTAACGTTTTCCGCATTGAGGGTTGAGAGGGGACGTGGATGGGCGTCCCTCGCGATGTTAATTTTCTGTGGATATTCTACCCACCTTGAACTCCTTTGCCCAGCACGCAACTGTGGAATATGGAGGAGCAGAGTCCCCCAATGTTTCCACTAGGTCACTGTGTATGTTTATGGTAGACATTTTTTTCAAACAGAGGTACTTTATTACAGCTCTGATTTCGTTATTCTCCATTTTGATGTTTACTCTCCGACTGTACTTATTCAAATGAATGTACCTCCCATAAATCGTGGCCTATTTATATGATTTTTTTATGCTGAACTATTGGATATAAGGAAGCAAAAACAGTTTATTTCATATTTTTGTATGCTCTACAATTATCCGATTTTCATTTTTTTTCAACCTTCTTTATGTCCCACTGCTGGGCACAGGTCTCCTTCTCATACAATTGAGAGGGATTTAGGCCATAGTCCACCACGCTGGCCAAGTGTGGATTGGTGGACGCCATGCTTTCGAGAAATTATGAATTTCTCTCAGGCATGCACGGCGATGGAGAACATCGTAATCAATGAAATATCACGATATTTTCCATTACCGTGGAGCAGCGATAAATTCGCACATTACAAATTTATTTGTCAGAGGTGCGAGCCGAGGATTTGAACCTGGGTTCGGTCGCGTCGAAAACCGCGGTTTTTTACCACTCGGCCATCGCTGCTTTTTTTGATTGATTATCATTTTACAAATTACAAATTCAAGCTTTAAGCTACCCAAAGAAACAATATGCCCCCTGGAAATAAAAATATATAAGTAAATAACGTTTCATTTATATTTATTTATTTATATTTATTATTAAGGTAGATTTACACAGTGTAAAAATAAAGGTCCACTCGTGTTTAGCCGGGACATGTTGCTAGTTTTTGAGCTTGTTTGTAACTCTCATTTGGACTAATAGCACATGAAACTAAAAAGTGAAAAATAAATATATACTTAGTTTAAAAAAATAAAGAACACATCAAACTAAAAAGTTAAAAATATTTTTTGAAATAAGCTTAAAACAATAATTAACGAATATAAGTACTAGTATTATTGTAAAACGTGGGCGGTTTGTGTCATTATTGTTTTAAGCTTATTTTCAAAATTATTGATAAAATTATTTGATATAAAATGGTGTATGCGAAAAAATCGTTCAGGTATGTCTATGATTGTTCATTAACGAGTTCGTACTCCGACTCGCGCTTGACCGATTTTTGGGTGGCTGTGCCCACAAGACTAATTGAGGGCTGGATCCGCGCCTGTTTACGTTCTCCATTATAATCGTATATTTTCTTTAATATTTTTAGCCCTTGACTCGTTACTCTTATAATGTTGTAAATATGAAATAATTGTTTCAATCAGTCAGTGAATTTTGTTTTGTATGTATCATTTTACTCGACTGATTATGACGTAAAATAAATAATCAATGTTACACAAAATTTCTTTGTCTGTAATTTAGTGATCGTGTTCAAGTCAAAAGAGATTTTTATTAAATAAAAATAAAATTATACGTTTGGTTTTTTTATTTCTGAACCAATTAGTAATACACATGGGAATACTCAATCAGTGTAATAATATCAATATATCAATTATTTTTATAATAATTATTAAATCTATACAAATAAATAAAATTGAAGTGTCTGTAATATTTAAATAACCGCTTTTTACTACACGCATATGAATGTATACCAAAATAACCTTTTTTGCAATTTTTGTCTATCTGTCAGTCTGTTTGTTCCGGCTAATCTCTGAAACAGCTGGACCGATTTTAACCGGACTTTCACTGGCAGGTAGCTGATGTAATAAGGAGTAACTTAGGCTACTTTTGTTTTAGACTCTACTTCTACTTAAATTCTACTCTACTACAACAGCGGACGAAGTCGAGGGCGGCCGCAGTATATCAATAAGATTGCTCATTTATTTGTTAAATGTGTACAATGCAAATATTTTCACGGCCAATTCATTATTCAATCTATTTATGCCTTTATTAATTTCAGTCCAACAAAAGATAGGTAATTCAGACGCTTAAGCTAAACTATAATACAGTACGACCTGCGTGGCGTAATGGTTACCATGCCGGACTGCCGATTGGAGGGTTCGATTCCCGGCGAAGAAAAAATTTGAATGATGAGTTTAAATTTCTGTTCTCGGTCTGGGTGTTTGTGTTTCTGTGTTTGTGTGTGTCCATGCTAACTACGACACAGGGTATACTAGTGTGGGGCTGTGAGTGTGTAGCGTTATTTTATTTATTTATTTATTTCCTACGCCAGCAGGGATTCACTATACATATATAGGCAGAAATTCATACAGGTAGGTACATTTTTCCAGCGAAATTTTACTTTTCACTAAAGTCTGAAATAATAAATATAAAAAAGAAAGAAGATTACTATATTTCATTCACAAACTGTTTCACTACCCTCAATTGTCGCTAAAGTACCGTAAGCAAATTAGGTAAATTACTTTTGGGCTCAGAGAAGTTGGGACCTAATTTTATGCTTCCCACTAAATACCTTTGCCAATTGTCGAGCTTATTTAAAATAATTGTTGGACGTTAACAAAATTTGTGTAGTAGATCGTTCTAAAAATAACATTTTCGTGGTATTATATAGTACTATTATCTCATGAAGCGACGCGCTCTTTACTTGTGTTAACGAAGTTCACAAACACGCTAAGAATGTGTGCGTGAAAATGAGTACCGTCAGCATATCAACTGTTGGGAAACAGGTATTTTATTTTTAAATATAATTTTGAATATGTTTATTTTTTCTTTATATTCTTTATATTTGTATAAATAAAAATTACATATTTATAAAAACAATAATATACACTTTGTATTTACTTGTGAAAAGAAAATAAACTACAAATAATCCTAACTTTCTAACTATAATATTATAAGTGCGAAAGTGAGTTTGTTTTTTTGTTTTTTACGCCTTCACACTCTAAGTATTACACCAATAGTCATAAAATTTTGCATACACATTGTCTGGGGTACAGAGAAGGACATGAACTACATTTCATCCCGGAAAAAGGAGTGTTTCCGGGGATGGATATTAACGCGGGCGGAGGAGTAATAAAATAAAATAAAACAAGCTAGGTACATTTGTTCTCTTTATTAATATCAATCAAAATCGTCCGAATTGTAGAACCACAACAAAAGCTTAAAACCCTAGGACGAAGAAGAATAATCAGAATCAATCGAATTATCCGTATCAGTTTCATCAGAATCATCTTGTAAATTTATGATCATTTCAAAATCGCTATCAAAATACTTTATGTATTCTTGCGTCTCGGACGGTACTGAGAGCTCCAGCGCCTCCCGCGCTTACGCACACATTCACAGCGTGTTTGTGAACTTCGTTAACACAAGTAAAGAGCGCGTCGCTTCATGAGATAATAGTACTATACACTAGAATGACAAGAATAAAACATGGCGGCTATACTAGAACGCAAGCGGTCTGTGTAGTAAAAGTCAAACGGGCGCGGTCGTGTGTGAGATAGCTAAGCTAGTGGCATAAAGTTTCATGCGTGTTTCCTTGCTTCAGAGGACTCGTCAAGCCATCGATCCCAATTTTAATCGATAGATATCGGTCGTTAAACCTTGTTGGAGTCCCTGTAGCTTCGGGATTAAGAATAGAGCTACGGTATCCCCTGCCTGATCGTAAGAGGCGACTAAAAGGGGACTTCCGGGGTTGCGGACGGGGAGAGTCGGAGCTCGATCCGTCCAGCCAGCAGCCTCGGGAAGGACGGCGGTGTGTGGCCGCATGCCGCCGTAAACATCGGAAGGTGCCGGAGAGCACATCTAACCTCCGAAGATGGGCCCATTCTGGGCTCCGCGCGTGGAGAACACCGGTGCGTTCCTTAGGAGATCCCGGAGTCTTCCCCAAGCGCAGAGGCAGGCCACCGAGGGGGTTTAGTGCGGTCAAATCCCACATTACCCGGTATCCTCTCCCTAGGTGCCGGGTACCTTTTGAAGGTTTCCCCCCCGACACCAAAAAAAAACCTTGTCGGAGGCCTTATGGGCGGTTTGAAATATCCGACAGCGTGTTGGCCACAAACTAACTCACATCTCCACCAACCCGCATTGGAGCTGCGTGGTGGAGTAAGCTCCAGTCCAGCAATGGGATAAAAAGGTTGCAGCACTACACTGGAATAAAAATTATCTTTGTTGCACAGCAATGAAATTGAAATTCACGATTGAGTAACACAAACTAAATTTGTTTACGTAGAAATAGCCTTGTTCATCTGTGATCTATATCTAAATATATAATATCATCTATATAAATAATTAGAACTACAAGAAGACCAAACAAAGTCGTCCTTAATAAACATTAACATAATATAACAAGAGATAAATAAAATCAACAGGTATTTACGTGAAATAACTTCGCATTGTTTAAACAGCCCTACGAGAACTACGTGATTAATATCTTGCAACGCAAAGTAAATTAGCTAAATTACCTTCGCTGGCACAAAGCTCGGGACCTGAGACTCTGAGAGACTTACTTTTATTCGACCGAAAGTGCGGCTACTAGCCAGATTCACACGAGGCGAACATCAGCTTCCGTAGTAGCAGCGCAAATGCATAATATTATGACCTCAAGAAATATGCACTCGTCTTGCATACTCTCTAATATTCGATTATTAAAGGTTATAAGGGATGGCATACCTGATATTTTGTAAAGTTTTATAATACATATTTCCATCAGTAATTGGAACTACAAGAAGACCAAAGTCTTTAATAAACATAACATAATACTAGCTGACCCCGCGAACTCCGTATCGCGTTTAAATATTAAATAATAATAATAATGGATAGCATATAAACCTTCTCCGTGAAAAAATACATATACATACCAATTTTCATAATAATCGGTCGAATAGTTTCTGAGTTTTGCGATGTCATATATACAAACATCCTCTTTTATATGTATATAAGAAAGAATAGATAACAAGAGGTAAATAAAAGCTACAGGTATTTACAGCCCTACGAGAACTACGTGATTATTTTCTCGCAACGCAAAGTAAATTAGGTAAATTACCTTCGCTGGTTCACATAACTCGGGACCTAATTTAATCTCTCCCTGAGTGTATATCCAGCTGTGAGACTTGTTTTTATCAGTGCGTATATTATCACTATAAACTACTTAAAATTAACCACCAGATTCCCATGAGGCTCCATTAGCTTCCGGAGTGCAACTATCAAGACCAATAAATGTGCACTCGCCTTGCATGTCTGTAATTTTCGATTTAATAATTAATTTTCGATTATTTAATTTAGATTTTAGGCACTTTAGTAAGTTATAGTGAAATTCAAAGGTTTTAATTTTAATCCTTAAATTTGTTCTAGTAATAGTGGGGGATAAAGTACGATGTGGTATAAAAATAGACAACGGCATGTCATACATTATGTACCTAATATGTTTGACAAACCCTTTTTTTTAAATGTAAATTATTTCACACGTAATAATTATAATATTCCCTTCAGTAATTAGATCTACAAGTAATCTTACACAAACATTATATAAGAATAGATAAATAAAAGCAACAGGTATTTACGTGAAGTAACTTCGCATTGCTTAAACAGCTTTACGAGAACGTAACTAGTAACGTAATTAGTCTCTCGCGGCAACGCAAAGTAAATTAGGTAAATTACCTTCACTGGTCCACAAAAGTCGGGACCTAATTTAAACTCCCCCTGAGTGTCTATCCAGCTGTGAGACTTATTTTTATCACAGTGCGTATTTTCACTATACCAAAAATGCAAAATAAACGACCTAAAATTTACCACAATGCTTTTCAATGGGTATAAAATTTCTCTCCCTCTGAGGGGTCTCAGAAAGCGTCCTTTGTACATCCGAATGGGTTAATTGTTTAATTGCCAATAAAAATAAAAAGCGTGCCTTACAAAGGCATTCGGTAGATGTAGAGATCTACAGCTGCTGTCGCTTATAAATATTTGCGGAGGTACGCAATATCGGATAATGTCAAGCTCTGTATAAAATTAATTTGGTACTATATTAGGTTCGTGATAGTTATTTTAGGCTTTATTACATTAATACCGTTACAGTATACTGGAGACTGGAGGATAACGTAGAGATCATCATTTTGTAGAATGAAAATACTGACTTACCAAGATAATAGCTCAGACACTCATCTATTTACTTAAATAGGTACTAATGTTTACCTAGTTACGTATGTAATATATTTAATAGATTTTTCATGCTTACAGTTCTCTTGAGATTTTTTACAATAAAGAGACAAATAAGCAGGACCTTGCCAGTCATGTATGCCAACCTACTACAGGTGTAATATAGTAGTATATATAAAATGTTATATAAATCATATCCAATAAAATACAGAACGTATCAATGCTACGAGAACGTAGCTAAGTTTCATTTGAGCTTATGTCAAATGCAGTGTCGTGTCTGGTGGCAATTGAATTTTTTTCTATATTACAAAATGAACCTGTCAAATACAAAGTTTGAAATTTAAAATATGTGACACTGTGGATAACCCAATACATACTCGTAGTCTCGTACACTAAATGGCTCCAACCTTGTTTGCGTCCACTGCTGGGCTCGGGTCTCTCATTATTAGGAAGATCTGTGGCCTACTCCACCACGCTGCTCCAATGCGGGTTGGTGGAGATGCAGGTTAGTGGCCAACCCGCTGTCGCTGTCTTTCAAACCGCCCATAAAGCCACCGACAAGGTTTAACGATTGTTATCTCGACAACAACCGGGACCGACGGCTTAACATGCCCCCCGAACGCTCACGGAAACGCACATGAAATTTTTCGCCACTAGTGGTCACCCATCTCACACCCGACCGCGCCCGTTTGGCTTAGCTACGTAGATCGCTTGCATTCTATGCTAGCGTTAGGGATAGGTACGCTTCAAATCACTTACTAACTAACTTACTCACGCACAACACATACACTATAGGAGTTATAATATATTATAATATATACCTATAATACATAAAAATAATGCATAGTAATTTTGTGCGATATTATTATGCTTTGGTGGTCACACATTTTTCGTTAGTGTAGTTATAATGTAACATCCGTAACAATGAAATCCGTAGACGAACGACGAACGAAGGTTGCCGACATAGCTCTCAAAATCTGGAAGCTGAAGTGGCAATGGGCAGGCCATGTAGTTAGGAAGACTGACAACCAATGGGTAAGAGTGGTCCTCGAATGGCAACCACGTCACGGTAAAAGGAGCACAGGCCGCCCTCCAACCAGGTGGACCAACGACCTGAAGATGATATCGGGAAACCGCTGGATTCAAAGCGCGCAGGACCGGACGGAGTGGCGAACATTAGGGAAGGACTATGTCCAGCAGTGGACTTTAAAAGTCTTATAGATAATTTATAATAACGATATGTAAATACGACGATTTAAAATCTAATTTCACACTCATAGCCCCACAGTATGGTAGATATAGCCTGTGTCATGGGTGCCATGGACACACACAAAGACAGAAACAAAAACACCCAGACCGAGAACAGAAATTTTAAACCTGTCATTCAAATTTCTGCTTCGCCGGGAACCGAACCCGGGACCCTCCGAACGGCAGTCCAGCATGATAACCATTACGCCATGTGGATCGTCATAATATATTAGGCAATTTTGAACTTCCACATAAGAATCGGCTTAATAGAAACAAGTGTAATTCGAGCTAAGTTTACATTAATATTTCACTACTTGTAATCTTCGGATTTGTTGATCATAAATCAACACAATAACGAGACACGCACAGGTGAGGTTTGGATAGATAATAAAATATCTTCAATACTTTCCTATTATTTGGACCGTTGGAAAAAGAGTGTTCGACGATGATTGTCCTCTGACAATAAAGAAAAGAAGAAAATAAAATTTTCCTTTAAAATTTTATTTTCTTCTTTTTATAGCATTTAAATAAATCCTTTTAAAAAAAAAGGTTTTTTCCTTTAACTTATTTTTTACTTTTTTATATATAAGCCCAGGCAAGACGTCACATTATTTTTCAAGTTACTCTCAACAAGTATTTTCATTTGATACCCATATTGTAGAAGTGCATAAAAAATAACTATTCCGCCATCTTGGGTGTTCCGCCATATTGGACTTAGAAGCACGTCACATTATATTTCGAGAAACTCTTAACAAGCCTTTCATTTGATATCCATATTGTAGAAATGCATTAATGCACTATTCCGCCATCTTGGATTGTCCGCCATAATAGATTTAGAATGACGTCACGCATTGTTTATCGAGTATTGTCTTAAAAACTAAACGAGTATACAAACTTTTAGCTCAATCGGTTGAAGATATATACTTCAAAATTGAGTAGCAAGATTCCACCAGAACAAATATACATACATTGTGAGTTAAATAAAAGCTTTAAAATAGAATTATAGATATATTAGAGAATAAAATAATTAAATAAAATAACTTAATTACTTTTCACGCTCATAGCTCCACAGTATGGTAGATATAGCCTGTGCCATGGGTGCCATGGACACATACAAAGACAGAATCACAAACACCCAGACCGAGAACAGAAATTTTAAACCAGTCATTCAAATTTCTGCTTTGCCGGGAATCGAACCCGAGACCCTTCCCGAGAGTCTGGTATTGTTACCATTGCGCCACGTGGGTCGTCATGACTGATAATAATTATTTTATCAGTTCAGATGGCAAGGCAAGCGATCTATATAGCTAAGTAGAAATGGCAGTTAAAGAATAGGTGACCGTCAGAAACAAATAATTTCATTATCGTGCTTTGTTTGTTATTTTATAGATAGCAGTCGTTAAATTTTATCAACTACGGATTGACCTTTCTTCCATCAACTCGTACTGGAGCAAGAAGCTAATAAACCATAGGCTAGTAGCTAAATTAAGTCACATTTTTTTAGTATCACGACTTCATTATTTGAGTATCATAACTTTTCAAATGAAATATTCATATTCAAGCGTCGTAAACGGATTTGTAAGCAAATCAAGCTGTTGCTTTGGGATATAATAAAATTTTATCTTTTTAGGGAATGTTTCATTATTCTGATGACAAGTAACAATTAATTTTACGAATATTTAGACACAACAGGTTGAAGGTTAAATGGATATAGCAACAGCCTCCAAAACTCCAAACCAACAGAATATAAACCCTCTGAGCGCTAACGCTCATAAAAACAAAAGTTTTGAGTTTGTTTCAATATTCGTATTCGAAACTTGTTTTGTAGAAACTGGTTACTTACATAAATTAATTGATGTACAAATTAACGAAGTTTTAGGCAAATAACAAAATAACTCTTCCAAGTTTTGGTCGCACCCGGCATTGCTACGCCGCTACTGTTACGCGCTTTGGGTAATAAAAATGCCGTTTATAACGTAGATTATTGTCAGCTTCTACAAAAATCCACTTATCAGAGTCCAAATCACAAAGCACAACAAAAATCCACTTAACAGAGTCCAAATCACAAAGCACAATCACTATAGTCCAATATCTTCGCTGTAGTCGTCGAAATAATTATTTCTTGTCGCTTGGTAGAGATCGCTTCGTTTTCACTTCCGGAACTAAACTGCGTCAGTCGCGGTTCGGCGCGTGCCTTATATACTGCTACCCATGGTTCTCTAGAAATTTCCCGAACCACTAAATACAATAGGCCCGTCCCGAACCTTCCTTTATGTTACTACGCACTATGTACAGTCAAACAATAGCCGCGGCCCGCGATGTAAACAACCTATACATGTACGCTATATATAGGTACGTACTCGCCGCGGATCCCGAATTTGTTTACTCGTAGAAATCAAAGTTTTTCTTATGACTGATTTTTCGAGAACTTTCTTCACTGTTTGATAGTAGACCTAATACCTGTTTATGCGTTTTTGAGGTTTTGCTGTACGACGCTTTGTTTTCGAGATATAGGTACTCAAAGTCGTAACAATATGAAATTGCTGAGTGGAAACGATGGGACCGTGGGGATCTGATGCTAAGATATATTTTAAGCATCTATACAGGTGGCAACATCTAGCCATAAGACTAGCCACACAACCCATACAATTTAATGTTTTTTTTGTTTCCATTTTATCAAATAAATTTAGTTACACATTAAATACATGATTTTTTATAATTAAGTTATTTTTATAAAATTGTTTTTTTAGAAAATAAACAACTTTGAAAATTTTCATAATGTCATGCCATTTTCCGATATATCGCCACACCATTTTTTGCGGTGAAAACACGCAATACACAGATGTTAAAATGTTAACAAACATGCAGCTCTAGAATCAAAAAATCCCAAACACAAAATAAAATTGCTTAGAACTTATTTCAACACGACGCCTACTTATTTGTACACATGAGATTTATCTAACATACGATACGTAGTCGCTCAAAGGAAATTCCAACAATATTGGTATTGCTTTGTTCTGTTATTCGTCCCCAGTGGCGCTGTGTCGTCCAATTAATATCAATCTTTGCACGGATAGTATAGCATTTTATACAGTAAAATATTGCTAAGCTGCAGACTTAGCAGAAATGACCAGTGGCGGCTCATCCTAAAGAGCGCTGGTGCAGTGCACTCCCACTTTATAGGAAAATTACATAGGTAATCTATATTCCTTCATAATACATACTATCCTTACATTACATCTATCATCTATCCTTACTTACATTGTATCTACGCGTACATTTATCGTCATATTGTACGAGTGGAGCGCCAGCGATTGCGCTCCTAATGAAACGAAGTTTAGTACGATTCCTAGCGCTGTATTCAATGAGTGCGAAAGAGAAACATCGCAGCACATAGCCGACGCGTGAAACAAAAGATTTAGTATGAGAAATTAACTTAATCTGGAGCGCCGCTCACGCGCGACGTTGCCAAACCGTGGGTTCGGCCGTGACGCGTGCCGTGGGGCGTGGCCTCAACCTGCTTATGCGATGTTGCCGTTCTTATGTATACAAACAAACGTGTCGTCGGCTTTGACAGTTATATCGCAGTTTTTCTTTAAATTAAAATTAAAAAATAGTTTATGCGCGACATTTTGTTTTAAAAATGGAACAATACAGTGTATCTTTTATTAAAAAGTGTCAAAAACTATAGAAATACGCCTTGAACTAAAAGCTAAAGGGTCCTCAAATTGCACTTACACAAAAATGTAATACAAAAACTAAATCTTTTACGCGTGTTTTTAAGTTTGAACAATATTTTAAAACTCCTTGGTTGTGTGGTTGTAAAGAGACCAATAAATTATTTTGTTTTCCGTGTCTGGTGTTTGTAAACTGACACCGGCAGTGGAGGTGAATCTGCATGGATCACAACGGGTGTTGACGATTTAGCGCATCTTTCAATAAAACTGAAAAAACATTCGCAATCTCGATTTCATATGTTATGTGAAGTGCAATTATTGGCATCGATTGGCCGACAAGATATTCATAAAGCGCTCGATTCTGCGTATCGAAAATCTATTCGAGAGTTCAATGAACGCGTTGATGAAAATCGATATATTTTACGGCGTTTGATAGATTGTGTGGTATTTTGTGGTGCATTTCAAGTTGCTTTACGAGGGCATGATGAATCTACGGAATCCCTGAATCCCGGAATCTATAGAGGTTTGGTTAATTGTGTATTATTTTATTTTTAATTTTATCTATTGTGAAATGTGTATTATTATATTGAATTTATCTGATTATGACATGAAACAACATGATATTCTGACATGACATAAATTTAATTAGCTATTTAATAATTTTGACATTTTGAAACGAAAAACTATGGCGCAAGAACGTCTCAATGCATTATGTATGATAAGCATTGAAAAACGATTAATTAATTCTATATCTGATTTTCACAAGAAAGTCATAGATGTCTTCGCTCGTCAAAAAGACCGGCGAATGAATTTTCTGTATAAATAAAATAAATGGTAAGCTCTAAGTTTTTTTTTTGTGAACCCCCATCAAAAAATGTCACGAGCCGCCTCTGGAAATGACAAAGTTTAAAGGGAGCGAATAACTTGCTTAAATAATTAACGATTTATCTAAGGGACTTGCAAGTATGAACGTTTAAGTTTTTTTAAATGTAGTAGCAGACGAGCATGCAGGCCACGTCGTGTTAAGTAGTCGCTGCAGCCCATGGACATCTACATACAAGCTCAAGCAAGCATAGGTAAATCTTGTCTGAGGTTGTATGCAGTTGCGCTGCTACTCCGGAGGCTGGTGGTCGCCTCATGTAAGTGTGGCCGGCAACTGCACCTTTCCACTGAAACACAATAGAATTAGTTCACGGCAGAAGTGGGAGCAGCGGTGGTACTTCCCCGGGCGAACCATAATAGTTCTACCACCTACAAAAACTTTGTACCTTGTAGAAACTTTTTTCAGTGTCCTCTAGCAATCATATTTTAATTCAATCTTTTTATATCCCAGGAGAGAGCCCAGCAACAAATCCCTAGACTTAGGCCCTATTCCACCACGCTGGCCAAGTGCGGATTAGTTGGCATGCAGCTTCGAGGAATTATGATTTTTTCTTAGGCATGCACGGCGATGGAAAAAATCATAATCTTAAATATCACAATATTTTCCATCATCGTCGAGCAGCGATAACAAATTTATTTTTGTCAGAGGTGCGCGCTGAGGATTTGAACCAGATATCTCCGTGCCTGGTGTCGGAGACTGCAGTCCATTTGTCCATCGCTGCTCGTCGTATTTATAATGCAATCCTATTTATAACAATTTTAATATAGGGTAAAGAAACAGTTATACTAATGATATCCTGTCGATCAATTCAGAAAGGTTACTCATCAGAAAATTATATCAAAACACATCTATAAGGCAGCCTTCAGATCAATCCGACGTAAAATTCCCTGAACACGCAAAAACAAAATGGAGTTTAAGAGATTCAGTACGACGGCTATTTATTTGTACACTTGGGATTTATCCGACATACGTCGCTCAAAGGAAATTTCAACAATTGGTATTGGCTTTGCTTTGTTATTCGTTCCCAGTGGCGCTGTGCCGTCCAATTAATATCAATATACGCGTGGATTCCATTCAGAAAACGTATGTTGTAACGAAAACGCACCAGATGTAATATAGTACTCACAAAAAAGCAAATGAGGTACAAAATAGCTTTTTTCTTAAAGATTAAGTAGATAATCTTTAATAATATAATAAAAAACAACCTTTGTTCCACCATTATCACAAAAAATTAAATAAATTTCATTTTAGTTTGATCAATTGATTTTTTTAAATGTTGTTAGATTTTTTTCAATATTACACCAGAAATAAGCAAGTGTACCTACTCGTACACTTCTTTTCATAACTTAACTTTTTAAGGAACCAACAACCTCAATGCCTTAGTTCCATTGAGATATAGTGTACGTTAGTAGGTACATAATATCTCAATGCTTAGTTCTTTGAAAATATCAATTTTAAAGTGTTAAGGTAATTTTTCCAATCCATGCAATTAGCCATTATTTTATTGAAATAATATTACTACCGAAATATGTATAATACCATAACCAAATTTTTTTAATTCGAATTTTAATTATTAAGATGTACTCATAAAGTTTATTCTGCTGAAATTATATCGAAAAGCATCAAAATCTAAATACAAAGAAAGAAACAGCCTTCACATCAACCCGACATCAAACCCATTGACGCTTGAAAAAATAAAATGGAATTGTTCAGAGCTTATTTGCATGACGCCTATTCGTACGCTTGGGGTTTATGTGCTACATGTAGTCAATCAAAAGAAGTATGAACACTGAACAGTATTGATATCCGCTTTGATAGAATCAGCTGTTATTAGTTCCCAGTGGTATTACATTCTTCAATTACTTAATATGTATCAAAATACGCAGTAGATATTTGCAGTAGATCCACATAAAGGATCTTAATCGTTGAAGCAAATACAAAACGGAATACGTCGCCTATTTATTCGTTCAATCAGGATTTACGTGACGTAGGCACTAGTAGGCGTAATCACTCAAAGGACTCTAATTAGTGGTATTGGTTTGATCTGGTATTCGTTCCCAGTGGTGCTGTGTCGTCCAATAATATCAATATAGGCATAGATGAATGCGCACTGCCTCTAAATAAATTTCATGCGCGTTCGGTGCTTCGGAAGGCACTGAAAGTCTTCACTCTCGTTTGTTACCGATAAATAATAGTCGCTAAACCTTGTCGAGTGGTTTGAAAACATCTCACAGCGCGGCAGCACAGTGGTCTCTTACCTGCATTTTCACCAACTTACATTGAATCAGCGTGGTAGAGTGAGCTCCGGGCCTCCCCAATAATGGGCGTGCCCGGGGAGACTCGTGCCCAGCAGAAGTATGCAAAAAGGATTGCAACCAACTATATCTTTAGCTTCTATTTTTGCCACCAATAATAACAGTATCATGATCATAATCCTGAATACGCATATTTAGGCATTGTCATACATTAAGTACTAATTCATATTCAAGTCAAGTAATGCCGCTGTATAGCAAACGTATACCGTCGAAACTTTGTTGTCGCTTCGAGTAATATGCTAATTCTGGATCCATTCATACGAGGAAGTCACATTTTGACAACGTATTTAAAGCATACAAAATTTATGATAGCTTATTCATTAAAGCGCTTGATTTATTGATTTTCGCTGTTTTTACTGTAAAGTAAGCTTTAAGTATCAGTGGGAAGTTGCGGTTGCCGGTCATGACTTCGTGAGACGACCACCATATGCTGATGAGGCTTTGAAGTGGTAAGGCACCTGCGTACAAGCTAATGCGACCCATGTGGCACAATGGCTACCATGTCGAACTGTCAATCAAAGGTCCCGGGTTCAATTCCCGGCAAAGCAGAGATTGGAGTGTTGAATTTTAATTTCTGTTCTCGATCTAGGTGTTCTTGTTTATGGTATCTACGTCTTCGTATGTGTCCATGGTACCCACTACAACTATAGCAAACGCTAGGATTTCCTAGTGTTGGGCTATGAGTGCGTAGAGTTATTTATTTTATACTACTTATTTTGCTACCCCTCACGCCAGGCACAGAACTATGAGCTCTTTCGAAAATAAGATATTCAATGCGAATGTTCAGTTTTTGTGAAGAAATATTTACAATAACAATATTTTCCATTGTTCATTGTTCAAGGCGACTGTTCGTCAAATCTTTCGGTCTTTTGCGATTGCTTATATGAAATAAGAAAATCAAACTACATTCTTTATGTAAATAAGTTTTATAAGATTTTTTAAAGATATAAGATAATACATAATAATAATACATGGCCGATGTTTAAAGTTGATGGCGCTGAGGTGACGTCCCATACCAGAGGCCGGCCCAGACTCCACGGTACCAAAGTATACGCTCGAAGAGCTTGCCCGCCTTGTTCAACAGACATATAGGCCATATACCCCTGGCGAAGCCTCTGGCCGACCTACTTTGTGCAGGACTAGCCGCAAAACTAGTCCTGCACAAAGTCTCCACGTTGTGGGGAACCAGTCGATACGGAGGCAGTCAGTGAACAGGCGCTGCAGTCTCGCACCTAGAACCGACAACGCCAACACTCAGACCCGTCCGGGGTACACATTATTCCTGTATAAAGTAAAATTTCATAGTGTACTTTTACTGTTTACAGGGATCCATAAAAGATTATTACTTCAATATTGTTATATTATTATTTTTAATTTCAAGAACAATAAAAAATGCGAAGATGTTATATTAATATGTTATAATAATATGTTATATTAAAACAACAAGAAAGTCAACTTTTCTGTCATACTGTACTGACTACTGTTCCTTCTGTCTTCGTCTACTGCATACAGGGGCTGTAACCCTTTTTGCGTCCCACTGTTGGGCACGGGTCTCTCCCTATTATTGGGGAGGCCTGGAGCTTACTCCACCACGCTGCTCCAATGCGGGATGGTGGAGATGCGGGTTAGTGGCCAACTCGCTGTCGGATGTTTTCAAACCGCCAATAAGGCCTCCGACAAGGTTTAACGACTGTTATCTATCGACAACAACCGGGACCGACGGCTTAACGTGCCCTCCGAAGCACGGAAACGCGCATGATTTTTTTTTGCCACTAGTGGTCACCCATCTCACACCCGACCGCGCCCGTTTTGCTTAGTTGCATAGATCGTTAGCGTTCTACGCTAACCGCCAGGCCATGCGCGCTTCCGCCGTGCCATGCGCGCTTCACTGTATACAGGGATCCATAAAAAAATACTTACTTCACTATTGTTACATTAATACATTAAGAAAGTAAACTTTTCTGCCATACTGTACTAACTACCGTTCCTTGCGTTTTAATTTTGTAAGCAGGTATCGTGACAAAGGCGAGTAAGCTGTACAAGCAACGAGATGTCATCTTCAGAGATAATGTTTAGTAAGCACGCAACGTTTGGAATTACCATAAGCCTGAGTATGTCCGTAACCGTGAAAGAAATTATTAATATACTTGAGTTTTTCTTGTGATTTTCTTCCGATTCAGGATTTTAAGCGTACAAAAGTGTGATTGACACGGATATTTAAGCCCTATAGGTCCCTAATCTTTCTTCAGAATTGATGGAGATTTATTAGTTAATCTCTTTTAGAACAATAAATGATTGTAACTTGAGACTAAAGAACGGTAACTAAATATCATTGATGTTGACTTTCGATGGCAGACCACGGTCTCCGACACTGAGATGGTTGCAACCCTTTTTGCGTCCCACTACTGGGCACGGGTCACTCCCCATTATTGGGGAGGCCTGGAGCTTACTCCACCACGCTGCTCCAATGCGGGTTGGTGGAGATGCGGGTTAGTGGCCAACCCGCTGTCGGATGTTTTCAAACCGCAAATAAGGCCTCCAACAAGGTTTAACGACTGTTATCTATCGACAACAACCGGGACCGACGGCTTAACGTGCCCTCCGAAGCACGGAAACGCGCATGAATTTTATTGCCACTAGCAGTCACCCATCTCACACATGACCGCGCCCGTTTGGCTTACTTGCATAGATCGTTTGCATTCTACGCTAACCGCCGGGCCTTGCGCTTGACACTGAGATAACGGGTTCAAATCCTTGGTACGCTCTCTCCTACTCTCCTTCTCTCCCCTCCCTCTACCTGATTTTATTGCTGCTGGTGATGGAAAATATTGTGATATTCTCGGAGGCATGTTGTCCATTAATTAAACTTGTGCGTGGCTTATGGCCTAAATCCCTCTCAGCTGTGAGAGGATACCTGTGCATGTGCAGTGGGGCATAAAAAAGTTGAAAAATAAATTGGAATATCAATCACCCTATATTATACTTAAGACTGCACATGCCTATGACTTGGATTAAGTCTTTGAACTTAGATTGAATTACCGATATTATTAATGTATCCCAAACATGGATATCGATTACCTCCAAGCATCGGATATCTGCGTGTTCCCTCCTTGTTGACTTATGGAACTAATTCATCCCAAGGGGAGCTGCAGCGATCGAATGTTTATTTAAGCGGAACTTAGCCCTAGAACTGTTCCAGAACCAAAACAACAGCCGACGGCGTTTATTGTTACAACGCTCGTTCATTATACTAGAAACTCAAAGTTCAGTAGGTATCTCAATTTTATTCATCCTTATAGAGATCAATACCGAGCAATCGTCGCTGTTTTACGCCATTAAAAGTTAGTAGGTAGTAAGTATTGTATGAAGCGCGCTAGGCTCGGCGGCTAGCGTAGAACGCAAGCGGTCTATCATATGCAGCTAAGCTAAACGGGCGTGGTCGGGTGTAAGACGGGTGAGCTCTAGTGGCAAAAAATGTCATGTGCGTTTTCGTGCTGCGGCACGTTAAGCCGTCGGTCCCGGTTGTTGTCGATAGATAACAGTCGTTTAACATTGTTGGAGGCCTTATGGGCGGTCTGGCGGCTCCAGGCCTCCCCCAATAAGGAGGAGAGAAACGTGCCCAGCAGTGGGATACAAAAAGGGTTGCAGCGAAGTATACTCGTATGTCCGAAAACTAAATGTGAAAGTAGTCATAGCTGCTACAAAAGTGATTTTGCGATACATAAATGCTAAAGTATCTGTATTGTGATTTACTATTAAAATTTAACCTTGAAATGATAAATAATTGTGTGAGTTTTTGCTACACGATGATAGTTAAAGTTAAACGGCCCAAAACTTTTTTTTTTTCAATTATGGCAATGCAAACTCTGTGCATACTGCCAGCGTCAAGTATAATTTTTGCATAATTTTTTTGCCAGTTTCAATGAAACTATACGAAGTAATAACAATGTCAGTAAGTAAGTTGTCAGTAATCAGTCAGTCTAGTCAGTCCAACATTCAAGTAAAGCGATGGCTACTTTACTAGAACGTGTCCGATGGAATTTTGGAGGCAAGCAAAAAAACATATTTTAGCACTGTTATTCTATTTTACAAACACTCGTGCACTGTAATTAACCTATATCAAACAAAATGCCATCAACTTTATCCGATATAACTCAAAAATACACCAAGAAAATGAAAATAAAACAAGAGCTCAATATGTCTTTTTCGACTTCCCGCCAAAACTCCGGCCCAAAACTTGTATTTTATTTTGCTTAATTGATTTACACCACATCCACAATAATAGGTGTTGTGCGTTTAACTTGATCAAAACCTTATTATATGCTTAGAATATAAATTGGAAATTCAACTTAATCATAGATTCCAGGAAATCTTAACAATTCTTAGATTTATTATGCCTATGGCTCAGCAAGAATGACTAACGGATAATATTACTGTATCCCCAATAATTATATCGATTATCCTCGAGATTCGGACAGCTATGCGCTCCACCGTTGTTGACCTATGGAACTAATTCTCCCCAATGGGAGCTGCAATAGTCGATTGTTTATTTAAGTCAAACCTAAGCAAAAACAATTGCCAGAGGTGTTTATTAGTACAACATCTTTACGTATAACGTTTTATCTAA
The DNA here is from genome assembly GCA_911387765.1 of Pyrgus malvae. Classification (NCBI taxonomy): domain Eukaryota; kingdom Metazoa; phylum Arthropoda; class Insecta; order Lepidoptera; family Hesperiidae; genus Pyrgus; species Pyrgus malvae. The sequence continues at coordinate 11,797,029 of OU426958.1, forward strand.
AAGTAGTAGGTTTTCTTGGTTCAATCTCAAAAAGGGACATGAAAAAAGAGAAAAAATATATTATTTAAAAAAAAAAGGTTTCTGCAACGCCCTACTTCCATCTGAACTATTACAAACTTGTAAATGGTGACGTTTACCGTCGTATTCTAATGATAAGGAAGCAGTTTTTAAATACCTGAATACATGGATAAAACGAAGATTTTTTAAAAATTACACCCAGCTAGATAGATTTATCGCCCCCAAAACACAAAATGTATGCAGGGAGCGTACTAAATTTCATAAAAACGTGGGAGCCGCTTCCGAGATTCAAATTATATAGTTATATTAACGAATTGCTCGTTTAAAGGTATTAGATAAAAAAATCAAAGTGCAGCATCATAAATTTATTTAACCTCAGAGATATGTAGGTATTCCAAATTTACCGTTTAACATTATTAAAAGTGAGTAATTATGTTTTACATGTCTGAAAAACAATCGAGTTAGGGGATAGATAGACCAAAAGCCAGTAAGATTATTATTGTATTAATTTACTCATTTGAAGCTTAACTGTACCTAGAAATACATATTTAAACTTTAAAAGCTTTTTAATATTTAGCATTAGAAACATGTAAGCAAAGTAATAACAGAGTCTTCAGTTGTATTATAGACACGCCGGATGCATTAATACGCTATCTTGCGGCTCGTAACGTAAAATTGGCAAAGTTTAATTCGGTTCCGCGTTATCCGCTCTTAATAATGCAGTCACGTAATGAGCTAATGAAAATTGTTTCGCGCCAAATTCGCAACGACTCGACGGCGTTAGTTACATAAAAGCTATATAAATAGATCTTACTTATTAACAGGTTGATTACAGATATTCTATTTCACGAGGTTTGTTTGGTTCTGGTTGTATTAGTGATGTGTACTGACAAGTGCACTTGTGGGCGTAGGTAAGCTTTTAAAGGGATAGCAGAAAAATCTGAACATCTTTTCTAACATCAAGAAAAGAAATGTCTTTTGCTAAGGTCCACTCTCGCTATGTACCAAATTTCATTAAAATTGATTTCGTAGTTTAGTCGTGATATCGTACAAAGTCGAAAGGGAAACGACTCAGAATTATTCGCTGATTCTAAATACATAACTACTTATATTTATATTGAAGAATTTTATATCTTGAAATCTTTCTCCCAATGCAATAAGAATTTCAACCCTCCAAATATTTCGTATAATTTATTCATTGTTAGTTTGTCATAACTACTTACTTAAAATTAAAGTAAAAAATTGGTAGAGTATTTCACATCTTGATTCAATTGGAGGAAATGTTTACATAATATAATTATATTACTAAATAACAAACACCTTTCACCCTTATTCTTTATCATAGTGTAAGGAAAAGCTTTCCATTTTTAGATTCAGTATTTTTTTATACGTAAGACCGTTATTTCTTTCGTTGTTCTGCAAACGTGCTATGTGGTGGTAAACGGTTTTCATCTTCTATAATTAGAAGCTTTAAAAAATAAGGTCCTTGTATACTTTACTTGAGAACACTTTATTTGAGAAGTTGAGACTCAGATGCAGATCTTTGTAAACGGTGTTCAGAAAAGGAAGCAAGGCCAAGTGGTGTTATGGAAAGGGGTTGTGGAGTGTTTCATATCACGGATATTATACATTTTCATTTACATATAACCTCGAGCAAATCTGCTGTTTGCCTGAGGTCTCCCGCAAATGCAATCTAGCCTGCATAATACGATCAGCGATGGCCACCGGTTAAGACTGCGGTCTTCGACACTAAGATACCGAGTTCCAGCCCCCGGCGCACACGTCTGACAAAGAAATTTGCTATCTGGGCATAGGTATTGTACTATATGCTCCACGGTGAAAACAGTATTTTAATTACGATGCTTTCCATCGCCGTGAATACGTGAATTTATTAAACGCGTGATTTCCACGAAACTGGACTTGGGCAGCGTAGTCTCAATCCCTCTCACTACCGAGAGACGACCGATGCCCTCTCAAATTTCCGACAGAACTCCATTGGCCGCACCTGTGGTCAGCATCGGGATATAAATGGGTTGAAAAATAAACGATCAAACTCTATACCAAAATATCCACAACAAACCTATAATGACTTGGTTTTAAACAACCAGCGCTTAAACTATCTACGTGCGGTTTGGCGCACGTTCTTTGCGGTGCAATTAAAATGTTTCATGTAGGTGGCAGCACTGGCACGCGCGACCGATGATGCAGTGATGCTCCGCAGACAATTACAAAGTCAAATTAACTCGTTAGCAAGTTTTAATTTGACACTTAACACAAAAGATGAGCCCTTGGCAAGCTCTGATTGGACACTCAATTTATTTTTGTTTGTATTTTTAATAGAGGATATGTGATATTAACAAGCGGTTAATCTAGACTGAGCAGCGATGGCCAACTGGTAAGAACCACAATCTTCGACATGTCGACCGGGATCAAATCCTCGGCGCGCACCTCTGACAAAAAAATTATTGTGATATTTCATTGATTACGCCGTTTTTCATCGCCGCATCGCATGTCTGAGAGAAATCCATAATTTCTCGAATCATACTGGACACGTGCGATTGGTGTCCACGTACCCACGCGGATGCTCCACCAGGACTATGGCCTAAATACCTCACACTCGTGAGAGGAGACCTGTTCCTAGCAGTGGGACATATAAAGGTTAAAAAAACTATGCTGAAGTAAGCGTGATATCAAAAAAAGGAATACGGTCGGACTGTTTTTATTTTTTAATTTTGATTGTAGTAGCGAACGAGCATGCAGGCCACGTGGTGTTAAATGATTGTTGCAGCCCAAGAACATCTAGACTCAATAGGATTGCTTTACAGCAGAAGTATGATATCAACTCAGGCAAAATCTTAATATTTAAAGAATAAATATATGTAGTCAAACACAAAAAAATATTCAATTTCAATTCAATTTCATTTATTTGCAAGATAAGGTTATTATATATTTGCATCGACTTAATAACATCCTCCGTTTTTCATCTGTTCAAAGTCTGAATCAGACTGATTCCGAATCCGTAAGACCCAAAAATCTAAATCTTACCTTCATTAGCAATCGAATTATGTAAACCTTCACTTTAATTCAAAGCCAAATCTTCATATTATGAGAGTTCTCCAATAGATTTGAGTTTTAGGGGCGTACTTTCGGGACGGTCCATTATAATTGGAAAAACGTCATTAGAACGGGTTGAGCAGACTGTAGAGTTTGGCAACACTGTTGAAAGCAAATAAGTGTAAGGGCGATAGCAGACACAATTTCACTACAACATCAATAGTTTCTTTTAAAAAGTTCATTATTATGCAGGCATATTGACATTGTGGACATCTACATACAATCACAAGTAAGATTGACTCTTGTCAGTACTTAGTTGTTAGGAAAACGTAGAAGGCTGGAATCTTGTCTAAGATATTATATCACTGATATGCTTCTAAGGACGCTGATAACAAGATTTACTGATAACCAGTTGACTGGCTGCAAATCTTGTTATATTGCTTTGTCTTACTGCTGAGCACGAGTTTCTCCTTATTCCACCACCCTTCTTCCCAATGCAGGGGGTAAAAATTCGAGCCAGCTGTTGGATGTTTTCGAAGCGCCCATAAGGTCTGTAACGAGTGCTTTCTATCAATAACTGCTTTACATGCCCTCCGAAAGACGGAAACGAGCATGGAATTATGCCATTAGCGGTTACCCGTCTTACAACCGACCGCGTCCATTTCGCTTAGCTTCAGTGAAACTACTTTAGTTAAACGACGGATTACTAAATTAACGAAGTACCACCGCTGCACCCACTTCTACCGTGAAACAACTCTGTTGTGTTTCGGTGGATAGGTGCAGTTGCCGGCAACACTTACATGAGGCGACCACCAGCTTCCCGAGTAGCAGGGCCTCACCTCAGACAAGACTTACCTATGCTTGCTTGAGGTTGTATGTAGATGTCAATGGGCTGCAGCGACTACTTAACACCACGTGGCCTGCATGCTCGTCTGCTACTCCATTCAAATAAAAAAAATCGTCGATTGCTAAATTCTATTATTCTGCAGTTGCCTTAAAATATCTCAGGATTAACTATATCTACGTACATACTACATACGTGAATCAATATACTAAAAGATTCACGTGCGAAGACTAATATAGCTGTAATCACTCGGGAATCATAATTGCGTCAAATTGAGTTAATCAGAGGTGTTAACTTCGGGCGTAATTTTAGCGTTTAGTTGTGACATAAGCGTTCTTAACCAATTTCGAAATTGGATGTTTAGAGTTAGTAACGTCTTTCGTGATCATTGTGATGTTGAAAATATAAAGCAGTTCTTGAATTACTTATATTTTAAAGATCCCTACGTCATTGGAATAAACGAACCTTATAGGATATAGTTGTCTGATTATCTTGTCTTGAATGTCTTGGCTAATTATCTTATGCCTTGAAATTTTGGAAACTCATTAGTGAACTGTAGATGCAGTGAAAAATTGCCGTAATATACCTTCACAGGACCTTTATGGCATAATACCTAGTAACCTGTCGAACTGCTGATCGAGACTATCTCGATATATCTCTCATATTACGTTTATTTTCTATCTTTTGTGATTTTTCTTATTGGGAGCTACTTCAGATAGTGTTGTTCAGTAACACAAAGCAAATGAGTGTTTAGTTTGAAACTAAACCAAGAAAATAAATTATTTTTATCTGAGCAACGCTCCGTTGTCCAGATACTATTTATATTAGGCACGGTGCTTTATGTTGCTATATGCTATATTAATCACCACTTTACACAGTTAGCAAGGCCTGAAATACTACCCCCGTCCTCTTAATTTTTTTAGATAGCGACAGCGCGCATTGGTCAACTTTCATTTGGCGCAAAAATTCAAAATATAAGTCCAAATCGCTGTAACTTTTTTAAAAGCAAATATTTTTTGTATTAAAATCGTATTAAATTTATGCGTATATATTCAGAATATACTCAGAAGATTTTTTGTAAGAAAAGAAAAAAAATGTAAGACAGAAGTTCATCCCCATTGATGTGCAAAATCTGCAGACCGCGCATTGCTAGATTCGTGGTCTATAGTTTAAACCTTTCAAACATAATGTTTATTTATCACAAATAAATATTATTTATCGTATGCTTTTTCCTGTAAGCACTTACAAAATACTGCGAAACAGGCTTTTCACTATAGATAATAAAATATAATGTTCATTAATAACCTTGTCCGTAGTTCGTCCGCTTGGTTCTCTACTTGAAATTAAATTAATATTCGCTGCAAAATTAATATTCGTATTTTAATAAAACACGCAGCTTTATACAGAGACAAATAAATTAATTCGTTATTGTATACGAACGCATCAATGTGTAAATTAATTAGGTACTGGAAGTACATTGATTATTTCAGTATGAAAATTTCGGAAATTTTTGCTGTTATTTTTACTTACTGTTAATGCATTTTTTAATGACTGACTGCTGAATACAGATCTCCGCTTACTGTTTAAGAATTTAGGTATAGTCACACACGCCGGCCAATATGGGTTGGTGATGTGACCAGATACCACTTAATACACGTATAATATGTACTTCACAAACAGTACTCACGAAGTCTGTTGCTATGTTACAGCGATCGATCTACGTATATCTTGCATGGTCCTAATTGTGTCTAAACTAGGAACGGCCACAAGATGGCATTTCCGAAATGCCGGCTCCTTAAAAAAGTAATTCTTTTATTGGGATGTCCATCAGAATATATGTATAATAAAATCCCAATAACGATTCAATCCCTGCCTATAAAACTTTTTAAGAAGGCAGTCAATCAAGTCCTCTGCCGCAAGGCTTACTATAACACTAAGGACTACCTTAATGATAAAGGAGCGTGGGAATGAATCTCGCTCACACAAGGCTATTTCTTCATAGGATAGTATTAGTTTTAGTACTTACTCGCATCTGTGAGCAGGTGGAAATGGGTTGATAGTGTCTCACACGATCAGCTGTCACGTGTGCTCATTATCGACCCATAGCCATTCTGTTATCTAGAATATTATAGATGAATTTTTTTAAAGACTGCTACTGGTAGTATTTTCCCGCCGCCTTTTTTGTCAGCTCAACATCTAGCCCAAACGGACACCTAAAGGCGATGACCGAGAAAAAATTACATTAATTAAGCGAGTATTTTGTATTCCTATTATGAAATACATATTTTTTCAGAAGTGAACCGATAAGAACTGATTGAAATACGGGTAAGCGGACAGCTCTTAGACTGACTTATTTATGTAGTTACCTCAGATATGCGACAAAGTGTCACACATGCTTTAATAATAACTAGAATCAACAGCTTTACTTTTCTCGTAAACACGGAAACTCGCATAATTTGTATACTAGTTCCATCCAACTGCTGATCGCGCTCGATATTGCTAACCCTTTGTCCTACGCAAGTGATGACGTCACAGAGTACATAGTCATGTTGTCATTTGTCAGCACGACTACATGGACACGATGCCTGCACAATGTAGCACACATTTAAGTTTTCCTCAAGATTTTGAACCAGACCTGGATGCAACATTTTTTGCGTCCCAATACAGGGACACGAGCCTCCACCCATTATTGAGGAGGTTTGGTGCTTCACCACACTGCTCCAATGCTAGTTGGTTCCACCAACTCGCATTAGGCGGAATGGTAACTAAACCGCTGTCGGATGTTTAAAACAGCCCATAAGGCATCCGAAGAGACTTAACATCTGTTATCTATACTTACATAATAACCGGGACCAACCAATAAACTAATAAAGATGACAAATATCATTTCATGGCTAAAGCAACATAAAGCAATATCGCTACTTTTTATGACGTTAAACCCTACAGCCCTTGACTTTTTCTCGTTGTGAGACCCAAAGACGCCTCTTAACAATTGAATAAAGAGAAGTATCTTGAGTGGAAATGCCTTTCGGGCGTCCTTTACTCCAAGTTCGCGGACCCTACGACACTTAACAAACATAAAAGTATGTTGCAGTGGTCCGAGAATTAAAAGCTTTCTGACTTTTAATCTACAAGCATCAAAGGTTGTTAATAACGTCTCTCTTTGATATGGTTCATCAAACGCCTAAAAGAATTGCAAATGTTACAAATACTCTTTTGTGGAAATGTGAACTCTAATGACTGAATGTTTAAGGTTTAAGTTTGTGTGTGATTGGTAACAAGTAAAACTGAGTGTCGGAAAATAAGGTGTGACATGAAGTGTCTAGCGATACAGGCCGACGCTTGACCCAAATTTGGTGTTCGCTCGGCCACTTTTAATGTTAACCCTAATTTTCTTTAGAAGTCAGAGAGTCTTCGACGAAATGTTACAAACTTAGCACGTATTATTATATACATATTACATTCCTTTCTGAAATGTCACAATGAAAATTGGAGTTTGGGAAGTGAAAAGTGTTTTGATTAAGCTTGAAACAAAAGTTTGTTTTAGGATGTGATTTCCCTTATTTTTCATTTGTGAGTTTATTTGCGCATGTTTAAAAAAGTACTGATGACTGGCGTTAAGAAAGAAATTCATCAAATGTCATAAAATAGTTCGTCTAATTTTAAAATGAAATTAGAACCATATACAATGAAAAGTTAAAGGAATACCTTTACGAGTATCTTTTACTGTATTCATTAATGTAAAAATGTAATGAAATAAAATAATATCTGTTTGAATTATACTTGTTATCTTGGAGTAGGACCAAATATCATGTGCTTTGTTATATATGTATTGTTTCAGCCAAAGACCAAACCGGTGTGATGGTGTCCAGGAGAAAAAGTGGACTGTATATTTTGCTGTAGGGTTCGACATCACCACGACGAAAGGCCACAGGTTCTGTCCGTTTGAATCGTCGTCTTTTAGCCAAATATAGAAAAAGGTACTCACCCGCGAACAATGCCGACCACTCTCTAGTGACTCACGACACCTCGTACCACGTTGCACCACGCTTTTATGATGAAATGCAGTATAACGTAAAGTTCTCATACTACAGAGCACTTGTTAAATTGAATATCACGGCCGACTATCGGCTTTTCAAAAAGCGGATGGAGAGCGACCTACATCGCAATCCTTCAAGTTTCTGGAACTATATAGGTAGCAAAAGAAAGAAAAAACGACAGAATACGTTGTTACATAATGGTACACTAGTTTCTGAAGATAAAGGTGCCCAATTGCTGGCTGATTATTTTAGCTCTGTATATTCAACCCGGCCACCAATCCTGGACGTGCAAACTGCAGTAAATACCTCAAGCGTTTCACACAGGCGTATTCATATTGACTCTATAAGCCTGGAAGTCATTGAGCACGCCCTAAACCAGTTGAAACCTAAACGATCAACCGGTCCAGATGGTGTTCCACCTTTCGTTGTAAAAGATTGCCGTATGATACTGATTCAACCCTTGTTACATATTTACAATCGGTGTCTCAATAGTGGCACATATCCTGAGGTATGGAAAGCATCACGGGTGGTCCCGATCCCAAAGAGCAAGTTCGGCTCAGAGGCAAGTAACCTTAGACCGATAGCTGTCCTGTCGGTGTTCGGCAAATTATTTGAGCATATATTACATCAATCGCTCAGTGTTCAGCTGGAGAGCCAATTATCAGACTCACAACATGGTTTCAGAGTTGGCCGTTCTACTGCGAGCAATTTACTATCTTTTCACGCATATACGGGTGCAGCGGTTGACAGTGGTTCTCAGGTGGACACTGCGTATTTTGATTTCCGGAAAGCGTTTGATACGGTGGATAATGATCTACTTCTCCGTAAATTTGCAGCTGCCGGATTTACTCCCGCCTTACTACAGTTTTTCTCCTGCTACCTCCGCAATCGGAGGCAGTATGTGCAGTACAATGGATGCGTCTCTAAGCCGTATTATACGTTTTCCGGCATAAGTCAAGGTTCGAACCTCGGTCCATTGCTATTTTTAATTTTCATCAACGATTTGCCTAACACAGTTAGCACAGCTAATTGTCTGTTATTTGCAGATGATTTGAAATTGTTCTTTAAGATTGGATGTACATCAGACTGCGATCGATTACAGTATGATATTGATAAAGTTGCTAAATGGACTGAACGGAATAGACTGATGTTCAATGAGACAAAGTGTTCTGTAGTATTCTTTACGCGAGCTCATAAGCCTATTGCCTATCAGTACAGGTTAAGCACAGTCGCATTGACTAGACAAGATACCGTGACAGATTTAGGAGTCATAGTGCGGTCAAACTTAACCTATACTGATCATATCTATGCTGTAACTACAAAGGCTTACAAATCACTTGGATTTGTATTACGGCAAGCCCGAGACCTCGAAAGTGTCGCTGCAATTAAACTATTATATAATAGCTTCGTAAGAAGTATATTAGAAAGCAATTCAGTTATCTGGAGTCCTCATGAGGTAAAATATAAACTCATGGTGGAGAAGCTCCAAAAGAAATTCTTACGGTGGCTTTATTTTAAGCAGTATGGATATTTTGTGGGGTATCCATATGTATATCCATCCTTGTTCCTGCAAGGAATGCTGGGATATGACTCTTTGGAAGTCAGAAGAGAAGTAGCCCTAATGAAATATTTTTATCATTTGGTTAGGGGAGATATAAGCAACCCTTCAGTGCTAGAGTTAATATCGCTCAATGTCACAAAGACAAGCATCAGACCTCGGCAACGAAAATTGTTCTTCATACCAGTGTGCAAGTCGGTTTCGATTCGTGAGTCACCATTTGTGCGCGCCTTAACCTTACTCAATGGTGTGCTGGCTTGGGATCCGGGCCTAGACTTGTTTTCTTCCACGCCTGCTGTATTTCGCAGAGTTGCAGAAAGATTTGTACAATCTCGTATGTCTATGTAAACGCATTGGAGATTCTGTAATGTTTATGTAGTAGTGGAAATGCAAATAAATAAATAAATAAATAAATAACTTCAGCGTACAATGATTTCGCGTATGACATCCGGCTCGTATGACATCCGTAGTACATCAACAGCGGTAAGAAGGCCAGTAGTATCAACTCTACCCGATAGAGGGCGCGAGCGTAGATTGCAGCCAAAAATTGCCGCAAACTCGTACTCATCCCATATTGACAAAAAGATGAGCACACGAATGAATTGATACATAAGAAAAAAAAATCCACGTAACTGGCGTTACCATGTCCTTAATATCGTAGCTCACTTATTTTAAAAACTTACTGAAATACCTAATTACTTGCTAGATTATGCATTATACAAATTCATTTTTTGACGGTTAACCCCTATCTATTTTTCGTTGTGAGACTCAAAGACGATGACTAATAATTGGATAAAAAGAAGTATCTAGAGTGCGATGCCTTTGGGCGTCCTTTACTTTCAATATCGTATACCCCACGACCCTCTACAAACATAAAACTATATTACGTGGTCGGCATATTAAAAGCTTTTAACGTTTCACATACAAGCATAAAAGGTTGTTAATAAGTTCTCACTTTGATGTGGTTCATCAAACGCCTAAACAATTGCAAATGTTACAAATTTTGTTTGGTGGGAATGTAAACTCTAACGACTTCTGATAAAATTCAAGCTTGTGTGTGAACTAGCAAGTAAGACTGAGTGTCTGAAAATGAAATGCGACACTTAAGACATGAAGTGTCTAGCGATACAGGCCGCCGCTTGACCCAAATTTGGTGTTCGCTCGGCCACTTTTAATGTTAAACCTAATTTTCTTTAGAAGTAAGAGAGTCTTCCACGAAATGTCGTTACGAACTTAGCACGTAATAGACAATGGCCCATTTTTTGCCGAAATATCACAATGAAAATTGAAGTTTGAGAAATAATCAAACTTTTTTGATTAAGTCTGTCACAAAATGTTGTCTCTAAACGTGATTGTCTTTTATTTATTTGTCATTTTGTCAGTAGGTTATCCTTGTATTTGGGTGATCTTATTTTTTACAAATCGTACGTTTTAGGTTGTTTAATTTTAGCTTGTATAATTCGATCATTACGAATAAAGAAGGTGATTGATGGGTTATCCCTGTATTACATGATGTTATGAGTATACTTATATACTTATACGTATGTTATGTCGTGAACATGTGTGTAACATAAAGAAGGCTTGTTTTCTTGGCATGGTTTAGAAAATAGCATACACTTTACATCATTATATCAAATCATGAAGATTATGCTAATAGTCAATTAGATTCTTACTGTGTATTACCACTGTTAAGGCCCCGGGTACCTATTAAGGAAGCCAGTACTGCGCGTTTTACCGGTAAAATATTCACACCACATAAATTAATTAATTATTAATCTCTCTCTCTCCCTTGTTTTCAAGTAATTGTTATATTCCCGAGTGTTACGCGAATTGGATATTTGACTAACAAGTTCAAAATATACGACGCATGGGGAAAACTCCTGTTTTCAAACGAGTTACCAAACTTGATACGTTTTACAACCGTTCGTTATGATGCGATAACATTGAACCAATTATGAGCGAATACAACACCATTTATATTTGGTCGGTGATACCTGCAGTAAATTCGCGCCGCACAATTTTTGCAATTATATTACTTTTTTCAGTACTATGTGGAACATGGATATTTTGAATAAGGGATCAATATTACGTGGTATTAATGATCACCTATGTTAAAGCTATATTTTTTTTCAACCTTTTTTATGTCCCACTGCTGGGCACAGGTCTACATTCACAAGTGTGAGGTATTTAGCCTATAGTCCACCACGCTGGCCAAGTGCGGATTGGTGGACGTCATGCTTTCGAAAAATTATGAATTTATCTTAGGCATGCACGGCGATGGAGAACATCGTAATCAATTTAATATCACGATATTTTCCATCACAGTGGGGCAGCGTTAAATGCGCACATTACAAATTTCTTTGTCAGAGGTGCGCGCCGAGGATTTGAACCCGGGATCGAACGCGTCGAAGACCACGTTTTTTTACCACTTGACCAACGCTGCTCTATTATATTGCGAAAACTATATTAGTTACTTTGCGCAAGTTGGATATTCGACGTACGTTTTCCAAGTACGCATCGGGAGAATACTTGTAATTACGAACGAATTACTAAACTTTATATTATGTTTTCCAACCCTTCGTGATGTGATAACATGGAACCAATTACAAGTGAAGGAATCCCCAGAGTCCGTTGTTACAGGCTCTCATGAATCTATTGAAGCCTCTCGTGTGAAGTGTTCGTCTTCAATTAAAATGTAGCTTATAAAGAGCTTTAAATATTCATGTGAATACGGATGCTAAAAAAGGTCAAGTGTTTTACACTAATTGGGGTCGGGGACGTGTCGAGTGTGTTTGCAAATGTATGCGAAGATATTTTATTAATGATCAAGTTTCAATGTCATGGGAATATTCATGTTTGATAGGAATAACTTTGCTGCATGGAATGACCGTCAGAAACCAACTTTTAATTTTTTACTTCTGTGTTTGTAACCCTTTTTTGATTTCTCTTTTGAACTTATTTTCAAGTAATTGTAATATTCCTACCTGGTTAAAGCAGTATTACATTGTGCTAATTATAATTAGCACAATTTTTTATTTATTTAGCTTAATAATTATTAAGCTAGGACATGGTAGACTATTTAAATTCTTATAATAATTTTAAACATCTAATTGTATGTTATGTAAACAGTCAACAATAAAGTATTTACTTTTCTAAAAAAAACGAGGCTACCATCAGTCTTCGGAGCAGTGCATCTGCATACGACCACAGGTAAAGCGTAGGCTAGCTTGAGGTTGTGTGTTAATGTCCAAGGGCTGTAATGACTATTTACCAATTTAAGCCACGTGGCCTGCATGCTCATTCCACTCCATTAAATTTAAAGACAAAGACAGACTTTTATTTGCACAAATAAGGGTGTTTACAAAGGTGTTTATATTCGTATATTTAGTTCGCCATACACCTTCTTAAAACCTTAAAAAAATTGACTCTAGTACAATAGGTTTTTAAACAAAATTATTTTGTTTTTAAATTAAAAAATTTTTTTCAATATTTCTGGAACCACTAAATTTCAAATTGCCAGAGTATAGGTCTGTTTCCAGGTATGGCTCAGTGCGCAGTGATCTGGCATGGCGCCAGCTGTCTCCGGACGGACGGATAGCCATCGATTTTTTATAGCTTTGATATTTTTTTCTATTTTTATTTAATGCTAGCTGACCCCGCGAACTCCGTACCGTGCTTACATGTTTAGAGTGGACCACCCATATTACTCAGGGGGATCGATAACAGCCTACTCTCAGACTGTGTGAATATAAAATTTCATCAAAATCGGTTCCAGTATGGTAACAAACTGTGACACGACATTTTTAAATATATAGATACTACGGGTATCACTGTCCGTCCTAAAGTAGCAAAAATCGAGTTTTAGTCTAATACTAAGAGAATATGCGGGCGCATAGTTTTTTGTAAAATATCGCTAGGCATCTACAAGCTTTCCGATACCTAAGGGTATTTACATATCATGTTGTATTTTAAGTAAAATAGTCCTTATACGAGGTGAATTATCATCTTTTTTTCAACCCTTTTTAAGCTCCATTGCTGTCCCTCGGAAGTTAGAGGGATTCAGGCTATAGTCCACCAAGCTGGCCAAATGCGAATTGATGGACATCATGCCTTCGAGAGTTTCTCTCAGGCATACACGATGATGAAAAATATCGTACTTTGAAGCTTGAAATTGGTATCTCGGTGTTGGAGACCACGGCTTTTACTTCTCGGCCTTCGCTCAAATTATTATTATATTTCATAACTAGCTTTCCTCCAGCGGTTTTGCCCGCGTGGACCCATTTAATGGGTTCCCGTAGAATAAAAACCATCCTATGTCCTTTCCTAAGGTCCACTCTATCTGTGTTCCCAATTTCATTAAAATTGGTTCAGTAGTTAAAGCAGAAAAGCATAACAGACAGTCAGACAGACAGACAGAGTTACTTTCGAATTTATAATATTAATAGGGATTTTTTTTAGCTAAGCAGTCTTAGATATTTTACTAGCCATAAGAGTACGCTCAGTGATCTGGCACTCCAAATGGACGAACAGCTATCGAATTTTTACAACCTTCTGACATAAATATTTTTCCATTTCCCTAGAATTTGACCTTTATTCGGAACCACCGGAACACTTCAGCTGACGATTGCAAGAGATTTTTCAACCCGTTTTTTATTTTTGTTAAAATGTTAAGAGGCGATTAAGTGACAGTAGAGAAGCGATGGCCAAGTGGTTAAGAATGTGGACTCCAGCACAAATATAATGAGCTCAAACCCCGGCGCGCATCTCTGACAAAAGAAATTGTTATTTGCGTATTTATAGCTGCTACACGTTGAGGGAAATTGAAGCACGCATGACCCAAAGGTTAGCGTAGAACCCAAACAATCTTTGCAACTAAGCCAAACGGGCGCGGTAGGGTGTGAGATGGGTGACCGCTAGTGGCAAAAAATTTCATGCGTGTTTCCGTACTTCGGATGGCACGTTAAGCCGTCGGTCCCGATTATTGTCGATAGATAATAGTCTTTTAACCTTGTCGGAGGCCTTATGGGCGGTTTGACAACATCCGACAGCGGGTTGGCCACTAACCCGCATCTCCACCAACCCGCACTGGAGCAGCGTGGTGGTGTAAGCTCCAGGCCTCCCCAATAAGGGGGAGAGACCCGTGCCCAGCAGAGGGACGCAAAAGGGGTTGCAGCCAGAATCAGGAATCCCAAATATCCCAGTATCGCTTTTTAAATGCCAGATACCTTTCGCAGGTTTTCCTCTGATACCAAAAAAGTGATCTGTCATGTTTCCAAAAAATTTCTTCAAATGGACGAACTGATGTTGATTTTTACAACCTAAATTTATACCTGCATAAATATTTTGCGGATTTGACCTTTAGTCGGAACACTTCCAATGAAACCTGCAAAAGTTTTTTCAACTTGTTTTTAGTTGATTTTGTCAGCATTTTTTATTCATAATACACTTTGGAATACCTACAATTTGGAAATACCTACAAATATAATCAAAGTATATTTGTAGGTATTTTCCATCGAAAATCAACGTTAGCGGCTTTTTGAATAAAAAAAAACACTACTAAGCTGAAACTTTGTTTTTCTGTATTAAAAATGTTAAATATTGCTTGGATGGAATGATTATTTCATTTTTGTCTATATATATTAAAACTAGCTGTGTCCCGCGGTTTCACCCGCGTTAGAGAGGATCATTAGCATAAAATGAAGTCCCTTCTGAAGTGACGCTGGACCGGCTTTTTTGTAGGACTATTTAAGATAAACATTTCCATCATACATTACATATGTATGACTCTAGCTGTTTTGGCAGCGCACGCCAGAATAGCTCGCAGATGGTTACTTAACTACTTACTTACTTGACACTTATATTCATATTGTGAAGAATTCTCACAATATCTTAATAAATTGTAGCCTATGTGTTATTCTGATGTATAAGCTAGATTATTGTAAGGTTTCATTAAAATACATTCAGAAGTTTTTACTGGAAAGAGTAACAAACATCCATACTTACAAACTTTCGCGTTTATAATATTAGTAGGATGAATGCTTATTATGTCCTTTATAGAATCGTAAACCATCAATTTGATCATGTCATGATCTTCAGCCAAGTGTTGTGCATGAACCTACAAAGGTTTCTGAGTTGGTGTCTGTCTGTTTATATGTCTGCATGTCTGTCTGTCTATCTGTCTGTCTGTCTGTCTTTCTGTCTGTCTGTCTGTCTGTCTGTCCGTTCCGGCTAATCTCTGAAACCACTGGACCGATTTTGGCGGGACTTCCACTGGCAGGTAGCTGATGTAATAAGGAGTAACTTAGGCTACTTTTATAAAGTCTACGCAGACGAGGTCGCGGGCGGCTCTAGGCGTTACTTCACCACGCTGCTCCAATGCGGGTTGGTGGAGATGCCGGTTAGCGGCTAACCCGCTGTCGGATGTTTTCAAACCACCTATTAGGTCTACGACTAGGTTGAACGACTGTTATCTATCGATAACAACCGACGGCTTAACGTGCCTTCCGAAGCACGGAAACGCGCATGTAATTTTTGCCACTAGCGCACACCTTACCCGCTCGCTTGAGCGCGCTGCGTAGATCGCTTGCGTTCTACGCTCGCTGCCGGGCTATGATTAATTGGCAAGCTTGATTAAGGTTATTTGCCTTATATATGCATCAGACCTTCACAGCTGCATTCACTGTTTTCTATTTTAGTTCATTAAAAAGTAATAAAAAATATCGTGAAGCGTACAAATTAAAAATTTCAGGGGCTTAGATCTCTTTTTCGCGACATGGTTTAGCGCTCAGTGACCTGGCACGACGCCATTTTTACAGTCTAGATAACTTTTTACATAAATATTTTCCATTTTACTCGTATTTGACCTTTAGTAGCACTTGAGCTGCTCTTGGAAAAATTATCTATACTATAATATATACTAATATTTCAACCCAGTTTCTAGTGTGTTTTAAGATAATTTCATCGACTTCCTCACTCCTATTTTGGCCAGATAAAAACGTAGTCAAATTACTGTGCGTTCAAAATGTAGCGTATTTAATTAAAAGTTAACAATACCTTCTAACATTTTTCTGTAACATTAAATTGTTTAAAGTGCACCCAAAATATTGCATTGCACCTGTAGAATACCTCTTCAGTAGATAAAAATTATTAAATACTTCCTAAAAGGTTTTGAAAATTATACAATTGTTTTTTTTTTCTTTTTATTTTGCTCTTTCTATTTCAAGGGATATTTGTTATCTGTGGTCTCTACAACGCAAAAGAAAACAACCTATGCTGCTACTAAGCCAGGTGAACTTTTTTTCTTATATTCAAGACATTCGTAACACTAAGATCCAATACTTTAAAAGGGGTCAGTTTGAGTACATACAACCCTGTAGCTTCTGAGTTGATTTCCTCAAGAAAAAATACATCAACAGAATATTTTTTTCTGATCAGCGATGGCGGAGTAGGAATGACCGTGGTCTTCGACACGGATATACCGGGCTGATACCCTGGCGCGCAACTCTGACAAAGAAATTTGTTATGTGCGTATTTATCGCTGCTCCACGGTGATGGAAAATGCATGCCTGAGAGTTACTCATAATTACTTGACGGCACGATGTTCAAAGAAAAGAAAAAAAAACATTTCATATTAGGAATACAAAATACTCGCTTAATGAATGTCATTTTTCCCGGTCATCGCCTTTAAGTGCCTGTTTGGACTAGATGTTGAGCTGAGAGAAAAAAGGCGGCGAAAAAAAACTCCCAGCAGCACTCTTTTAAAAAAGTACATTTATATATTTGAGATAACAGAATGGCTATGGGTCGATAATGGGCACACGTGACAGTTGATTGTGTAACCCGAATCTGCTACAATCGGCCACCGTGGTAGACTATGGCCTACATCTCTATTACTTTTGAGAGGAGGCATGTGCCCAATAGTGGGTAAAAATTTGTCGTCGATCATCAAATCGTGGAATATTATTACCTCTCATAATAGTCAAATTAGTAACTCAGTTGATTACATTTTGCAATGTGGGTGGACGGAAAAGTTGATGTCACGATCAGATGTTAGTTAAGTAATGGTGGTGGGACGTGGACGGAGTCGTACTGAAGGAGTCGACGTGCGAAGCGATCAGTCTTATTCGAGACGCTAAGCAGTACACACCTCTAATACCAGCTGTTTTATGTGTGTAATGTCGGTTTGCTTCTTGGTACACGATATAGCTAGTACAGTAAATGACGGTGACGGCACCGCTCAGCCATCCCCTACGACATCACATATTTGAAAAACAAATTATAGAGACGTCAAATAACATGGACGTAGTTATTCAGTTATCCTTAAAGCCCATCTACATTAGAACCTCAAATAAAGGTTCATTCCTCTTTAAAGCTTTTGTTGGTCTACTCACATAAGTGCAACTAGTAGTTGCTTTAGGTTAGCTGTTTAAGTATTTATTAACCGCTATACGAGTATATTATTATCTTTCCGTAGAGCAAAATTAATTGTTACACGGCAGGTAGGGATGGGACATACCTCTGCAATCGAAACATATATTTTTTAGCCTTCTAATATACTGTACCTAACTCTGGAAAACTGAAACATTGTAATTAAAATACTTCAGGATACTTCACATCACGTGATGTGTATATCTTATATATAAAGTTCTCGTGTCACAATGTTAGTTACCATACTCCTCCGTAACGGCTCGACCGATTCTCATGAAATTTTGTGTGCATATCGGATGGGTCTGAGAATCGGCTACTATCTACTTTACATCCTCCCTTAAGTGACAAGGGTGACTCACCCCAGACATTAAAACGCGTACTCAGTTTACGGGGTCAGCTAGTGTATATATATACGTATATATATGCTCGTCAGCTTTTTAATTAAAACTAATTATACAAAACAAATAGATGGGTGTATAGGCAGCTAGTTAGTCAAATAAAGCTAGATAACAGCACTGAACCAACAATTCAAAATCAAATTACGCATTGGATTCATAACTATGGGAAGCTATGGTAAATATGGGAAAACGTTTAATATACAAACGAGTACTGTTCGCGTAGAAATGTGTGTTTTATTAATAGTCCTTTGTATTCAATTGAACGTTTTGCTTCTAACAGATCAGTGGGTGATTTATTCAGTGAATTAACCAATAAACGTCCGTGTTTCCAATTACAGTACAGTATTTCAAATTCTTATAAAATTAAATAATGTTACATTTTAAATTGTTATGCTTTGATCTTTAACTATATGTCGCCCATTTTTTTTTTTTTTTTTGAATGGAGTAGCAGACAAGCATGCAGGCCACGTGGTGTTAGTCCCTGTAGCTTCGGGATTAAGAATAGAGCTACGGTATCCCCTGCCTGATCGTAAGAGGCGACTAAAAGTGGGCTTCCGGGGCTGCGGGCGGTGAGAGTGGGAGCTCGACCCGTCCGTGCGTGGCCACATGCCGTCGTAAGCATCAGAAGGTGCAGGAGATCACATCTCACTCCCAAAGATGGGCCCGTTCCAGGGCGTCGCGTATGGAGGACACCGGTGCGTTCCATGGGAGATCCCGGAGTCCTCCCCAAACGCAGAGGAAGGCCACCGAGGGGGTTTTAGTGAGGTTCAAATCCCACATAACCCGGTGTCCTCTCCCAAGGTGCTGGGTACCTTTTGAAGGTTTCCCCCCGATACAAAAAAAAAGGCCACGTGGTGTTGAGTGGTCGCTGCAACCCATGGACATCTACATACAACCTCAAGCAAGCATAGGTAAGTCTTGTCTGAGGTCGTATGCAGTTGCGTTGCTACTCCGGAGGCTGGTGGTCGCCTCATGTAAGTGTGGCCGGCAACTGCACCTTTCCACCGAAACACAATAGAATTGATTCACGGCAGAAGTGGGTGCAGAGTTGGTACTTCCCCGGGCGAACGATAATAGTTCTACCACCTACATAATTTGAATGTTTATTATCTATACTATACTATACTAATATTTTAAAGAGGAAAGATTTGTATTTTTGTATGTTTGTAATGAATAAACTCAAAAACTACGGTTCCGATTTCAAAAATTCTTTCACCATTAGAAAGCTACATTCACCCTGAGTAACATAGACTACTTTTTACCGCGAGAAAATGCTTCATTCCTACGTGAAAACGGGTAATAAACATTTAACGCGGTTGAAGCAACTGGCTAATATCGCCTATGATTTTAATATAGCAATGAAGCCTGGAATAGCACATAGGCTATTTTTTATCCTACGGGGACCCATTAAACGGGTCCACGCGGGCGAAGCCGCTGGCTGAAGGCTAGTTTGAAATAAAGATAGATAAGCGTGGATATATAAACATAATGTGTTTAGATTTACAAAACAGACTAAATACCTAACTCACTACACAGTACAATATCACTTGTAGACAGTACAATATCACTTGTTTAAAGAAATGGAAATGTTTTATATTGTAATATGGGTAAAACTGATTTTAAATACATAAATAATACATAAATTAACCCTAAAGTTACTTTAAATTTTTTGAGCAGTCGTAGATATATCTGAATTCAAATAATCCACAATCTCTTCTTACTTCTGCAAAAGACGCGGTTATCAAACACTTATTTTATGAATAAAACTTCTCGCAGCGTAATTTTATTCGTATCAATTGCCCCAAAGTCGTAGAACTTTGTGGAGGGTGACCAATTTAGGATTACGTGCCCGAGATAGATATGTCGCAGCTATCAGTTTAAATCAGCCACTCAATTGAAAGGCTAGCCTGTTAATTGAATTAGCATAACTCAACTTTCAACTAGTTTCTTTATTGTAAAGAGGCCCCTTAACGATTGCTCACGTAAAATCATGCAGGTGATTTAAATTTTCTTCAATTTTTTCACTACGACGCTGGTAGTCACCAAAACAAATATGGCGTTGAATATTCCGCAAAGCAAGCAATGTTTTTGTATTTCTTATATTTAAAGTGTGATTATTGATAAACGAAAATATAACAACATGCCTACGCAATTCAAGTACCTAGTTAATGACATACACACGTAGCAAACATTACAAAGTCACCTGGTCTACATTCCATTTAACAAAACGGCTAAGTGATATTCAGCCAAGTCGTTGGAAGTTACATTCAACAACTTGACTAGTTCTCACTTAGCCACTTCAATGAATGCCGGCGTTTAATTAACGGGCTCGCCTTTCAATTGAGTGGCTGATTTAACTACATGGCTACAACATATACATTGAAAAGGTCAGATTGAGTGAACTACAGTCCTTGTGTCAGCCTCTGATAAGGCAAGTACTGCATTCATTTTATGGTTGTCTCTTTAGTAGACGGTAACTTGTGATTGATATCAAACCCCTAGAAATGTTGTTAGATGTAACGAAAACGTAAACGTGTATAATATTTATTTGTTATTTCGTAACATAAAGAAGTTTTATTGAATTTCAATGATAAGGTGGATACGGTGTAATGTGGAATTAAAAAAAACA
This sequence comes from Pyrgus malvae, assembly GCA_911387765.1. Lineage (NCBI taxonomy): Eukaryota > Metazoa > Arthropoda > Insecta > Lepidoptera > Hesperiidae > Pyrgus > Pyrgus malvae. Next base: position 11,817,997 of record OU426958.1, read on the forward strand.
ATTGAACGTTCCTGTATACACAATTTATTCAACAGTTTTTTTTTACTGAAGGTGGAGAAAGGAGTCCAAAAGACAAAGTCTCTTGGAAGTTTATATGAGTCGCTGCATAGAAGCCAAAAATTATTATGAAAACAGTTTTCGCTCAATAGTACGTTGGCCAATAACCCGCATCTCCACCAACCTGCTTATGAGTAGCGTAGCGGATTATCCTCCAAGCCTCGTCAAAAATTCGGAGACATCAGTGGGCAGCAGCGGTATGCAACAAGGGTTGCACCAAATTATAAACATGAAACGCTCAGAAAACCTTATACAACAGCAAGCTAACGTCGAATTTCACAAGGACTTGCTTTAAAACTATGTTGCAGTTTAGAGAATCTGAAACAAATCTGAGAATCTGAATCAACTGTTAAACTGTAAACATACCACTCATTTTAAACGTTGGACATAAAAACAATATTACTCGTACGAGCGCTCAACTCACTCAATGGAAACGAAATTTCACAAAATATTTATCATCAATCAAATATAAATTCACCGGCGTCCGTCGCGCGGTCTGTTCCGGCATCGATCGTACATATTTGACCCTCGATACTTGGGGCAGCTGTAACAATTTATAAATTTTCATATTACAATACAAGTAGATGAGATGCCTTTTGAAACGTAGACGTAACTTACGTCTACGTTTAACGTTAAACGTAAACGTAACTTAATCTACTAAATCGTTAATTACAGATTCCCAATAAAAAAACACTCTTTATAATATCATCATTTTTAGGGTTCCGTACATCGATAGGAAGAAACAAAACCCTTATAGGATCACTTTGTTGTCCGTCCATCCATCTGTCTGTCAAGACCCTTTTTCTCAGGAACGCTTGGAGGTATCAAGCTAAAATTTAAATTAAACACTCAGGTCTACTGTCCCTTTGAAGCTGTGAAAAAATAAAACTTCTAAGCAAGCGCAATGAGCAGATAAGAAAAAATTGCGAAAAACGTAAATTTTTCATTACATCATATATTAAAAATATTTTACGGAACCTTCAGTGCGCGAGTCCGACTCGCACTTGGCCAGTTTTTTCTTTTTATTCGTGCTGTATAATAAAGTTCATGAATCTAGCTCGGCCGAAAGTATACTACAATTTGTGGCATTTCTTTGGAATTTATCAAAAGAGTGACAAAAATGGTCGCATCTATTAAGTAAATTGACTTCTAAAGTGAAAATATTAAGTGTTCAATGACGAATATAGAATTAATCCTAAGTATTTATATCAAATACTAATTCTAACTCGATACGATACGATACGATTCACACATTCCTGTAAAAAGAGACAACAATGTGACACATTGTAACCGGTTACATTGTTATGTAACCGGGTAAACAATAATTTGAGGGTTTAATGGATGCCTTTCTTACCTTTGAACTACGAATCCATAAAGGCGACAGTATCGATACTCGAGCGCTTAACTTCTGTCAAGTGTCAATAAAAACAGAAATTCCACAAAATATTGTATCATCAATCAAATATAAATTCACTGTAGTCCGTCGCATCGCCTTTCCCGGTATCGATCGCACAGTTGACATTCGATACTTGAGGCAAGCGAAACAATTTATGAAATTTTTGATATTACGAGATGCGTTTAGAATGTGAACATTTAAAACCTGGTAGAAGTTTCATGCTTTGGTCGATGAAGGAAGAACCAACGCTGCACTGATATTGTCCATTGGAAGGTAGCCGCCCAGTCTTTAAAGACGTGTGATGATCATTATTAGCACCAATGTATGCTGTAAAAGCAACTCCATTGTGTTTAGGTTAAAAAGTGCCCGAGCCGACTTACAATCGATCAAAATACCTTCTATTTTTTGTATCAGGGGGAAACCTTCAAAAGGTACCCGGCACCTTGGGAGAGGTGTTACCGGGTTATGTGGGATTTGTTTCCGCACTAAAACCCTCTTGGTGACCTACCTCTGCGTTTGGGGAGGACCCCGGGATCTCCAGTGGAACGCACCGGCGCCCCAGAACGGGGCTATCCTCTGGAGAGCAGATGTGCTCTCCTGCACCCTCCGATGCTTGGCATGCGGCCACGCACACACCACCGTCCTTCCTGGGGCCGCTGGCTGAACGGATCGAGCTCCCACTCTCACCGCCCACTAATCCGGAAGCCCCTTTCAGTCGCCTCTTACGATCAGATAGGTCTCCTACATTCGTAGTAGCACAGCCACATGTTACTCCACTTAAATAGAAAAAGCTTGTTGGCATCTATCGTCGTATTATTGGCGTTAATTTAATTTACATGAGCATAATATAATTTACCAGTAAAAACGAAATTCCACAAAACGTTGTATCATCATTATCATCAATCAAATATAAATTCACTTTCGTCCGTCCGTCGCCTCTTCCGACATCGATCGTTTGACCCTCGACACTTAAGACAGCTGTAAAAATTTATGAATTTTCATATTACAATAAACTATTTCAGTTTAAAACGTTTTGAGGCATTGTTGAAGTTCTGATTAGATTAAGTATTTATTACAAAGAAGAATTATAGGGTTAAGGGTTAAGTCAACCTAAATCCTTTAAGAGGTTGTAGTTTCGGTCATACCTGACTGATTTGATTATGAAAGCCCATACCCTAAACTTAACCTTTCTCAGGTTATTGCCCTTTGAATTTTTTTTCGTCAATGTACTTAATTCACTTAAAGATTACCAAGTAGGACCCATGTTAAAATGATTAGGTATATTATTTTCGTAGCTGGTAGAAATTTAATGATTCGACCGGGGTAACACGGGGTAACACCGCTGCACGCACTTCTGCCTTGCTTGAAGCAATAGGGTCTTGGACACTATGCACAGAAAAATTCAAAATACATACCTTAAAAAGGTGGCAATAAACCACGCTTGGAAATCAAGATAATTATAAACTTATTTTTACACATGATTTTTATTACCTTTTAATTCAATAAAAAATTAATCAATTAACTATAAATAGGTAGTGACGTCACAAATCATTTTCTCATATGAAATGTATGAAGACGTCACGTTTCGACAGCTCATTAAAAGCATCTCAACTAATTTAGTAGTACAAGACCGGATTCTATTGTGTTTCGGTTACAAGGTGCAGTTGCCGGCCAGACTCACATGAGACGACCGAAGGCTGATGCCTTCGGATTAGCAGCGCAACTGCATACGACCACAGACAAGACTTACACTTGCTTGAGGTTGAGTGTAGACTGTAGATGCCTATGGGCTGCAGCGTCCACTTTGATCACGTGGTCTGCATGCTCATTTGCTACTCCATTAAAATAATAGTAAAATGAGTGTGTGTACTTACGTATGTACACGCGTTAGAAGTTGTACTTCTTTGGCGTATGAAAAAAGTTTAAAATAACTTAAAAGTAGTAGTAATCGATAAATATCAAAATCAATCAAAAAGATTTTGTTTAAATAAAAAAAAATTATTAACCTATTAAATATTTTAAATTAATATTCAAAATCAATTATTCATATGAATACTACATTTCACAACACTGACTTGACGCCAGTCAAGTATGAATATCTATCTAAAATATAGTATGGATACTATGTACTGTAACTATATTCAGTGTTGATATTATTTCTATTGTGTGGCTAACTTCATCATGTCGTTCCTGCGCGCGCAGCTCACAAATTCACGATCATCCAAACGTACCAAAAGAAGTATAACTTCAATAAAAAATAAAAAACAATGTAAATAATCAGGTATTAAAAAAATTTCTTCTGTCATCATACAATTTACTATATTCTAAAGTGTTGCTTTGCATGAGGCAAAAATACGGATTAGTCAATATTCAGAGTAAGTGGATTCTCCTGTCACCAGTCAAAACTAATTTCACCGTAGACGTCTGTCGCTACTTCCGCTAGACGATGACAGCGTGGCTTCCGGTATCGATTTCGTACACTTTTCATCGGCTTTAATAGTAAAATAATATTTATTTTTGTTACTCTTTGAAAACATTAGTCTATACAAATAAATAAAATTGGAGTGTCTGTAATGTAGGGCTATGAGTGTGAAGCGTTATTATTATTATTATTCACAGATAGCTTCGGACAACTTCTTTATGTTTCACGTTTTCTGTTGCGTAAGTGTATGTACATCCCTAAGTACATACACTATACATAAGTGTACCTACGTAGCCAGCGTCTGAAGGTCTCCGCCGAAATACAATAGTGCCTCAGTGCTGAAATAAGTACAGCAATGCTCTATGGTATCCTTGCTCGACCTGCAGGTTCCTTTTTAGTGTTCTGTAGCCAAATGGCAAAAAAACGGAACCCTTATAGATTCGTGAGGTCTTGCCGTCTGTCCGTATGTCACAGCCACTTTTTTCCGATATATAAGAACTATACTGTTGAAACTCAGTACGTACATGTATTCTGTAAGCCACATTAAGATTTTCACACAAAAATAGAAAAAAAGCAATAAATTTTGAGGGTTCCCATACTTAGAACTGAAACACAATTTTTTTTTCATCAAACCCTTGGGGTATCTATGGATAGGTCTTCAAAAATGATATTGAGGTTTCTAATACCTATCATATTTTCTAAACTGAATAGTTTGCACGAGAGACACTTCCAAAGTGGTAAAATGTGTGCCCCCCCCCCCCCCTGTAACTTCTAAAATAAGAGAATGATAAAACTAATGAATGATATACGTTACGATGCAAACTTCCACCGAAAATTAGTTTGAACGAGATCAATTAGGATTTTTTTTAATACATCATAAATCGTAATCGTTTACCTTTTATTCAATCTTAATGCAATGATTTCTATGGATAATCAAAGGCAATGATATATTTCTGTTGCCGCTATTGTAATACAAATACTAAAAATAGAATAAAATAAATATTTAAGGGGCTCCCATACAATAAACGTGATTTTTATAGATAATGGTACGGAACCCTTCGTGCGTGAGTCCGACTCGCACTTGGCCGGTTTTTTGGATGTGTTTTATTGCTTTTTACTACTGGGTCAGGTCTGTCCTTATGGTTAGATATGCACCAATGTGAGTCCGACTCGCACTTGGCCGGTTTTTTAGATGTGTTTTATTGCGTTTCACTTCTGGGTCAGGTCTGTCCTTATGGTTAGATATGCACCAATGCGGATTCAGCTAATTACAGGTTAGTCTGGTAGCGGATCAATCCACTTTGTAATGCTCTCAAAGAACTATAATGCCTGCGACAAGATTTAACCCATTTCGGTTAACTGAGTAGATCACTTGTGTTTGACAAAAATAAAGACAAAAACTTTGTGTTATTTAACAGTGTTATTTAACAACGCCATTTGAAATAGCTCCCAAATAAAAAAAAGTCACAAAAAAATAAAATAAAAACACAATAAGCTTGATTGAGTTTTGAACCCCGTCTTTAGTTTCTCAGTCAGCCTACGTACGGTTTGGTCAAGGAAAATTCAATCGACAAAATTATTTCATGGCGGGCAGATAACGTTTGACGGCGTTTTTGCTGAAAATAATATCGGTATATCTGTTAATCCTAGCAAATGTCAAGCTATTTTAATTGGGAGTGACCGACAGTTGGCTAGGATTAACCTTTGTACCACCACACCAGTTATGTACAATAATAAATTAATACCCTTTTCACCGAGAGTGAAAAATTTAGGTCTCTATTTCGACAGCACTTTAAGTTGGACTGCACAAATTAACGAGGTCAGTAGATCTGTAACCGCCAAACTCTGCGCACTCAATCGGTTAAGGAATTTTCTACCTTCGCAAACTAAAGTCACATTGGTGCAAGCTCTTATCTTCCCCATCATCGATTATGGAGATGTGTGTTTTGCCGACCTAAGTGAAAATCTTCTCAACAAATTGGATCGTCTTATAAATAACTGTATTCGTTTCGTATTTTGTCTTCGCAAGTTTGACCATGTGTCTACTCTTCGTTCTCAGCTTAAATGGCTTCCTATTAGAAAACGAAGGCAATTCAGGATACTGTCTACTCTCTTCACTATACTCTTTGACGATCATTCTCCTGCATACCTAAAGCAGATGTTTCAATTTCTGCATAACACTCATGAACGGCAGCTACGTTCTTCTGAGACATTGGCTCTCTCTATCCCGCTTCACCATTCAGGTTTCCTTTCTTACTCGTTTGCCGTTCAAGCCGCTCGACTTTGGAACACGCTCCCTGAAAATATCCGTAAACCCTCGAGTAAATTTATATTTAAGAAGAATCTGTACTCACATCTTCTGGAAGAAATCCCTTAGTTCTATTTCTTAAGGTTCTCCGTGGTGTCACATTCTCAAGTCTCACCGCTCATAAGTATATAGGTATGTATGTATGTATGTATGTATGTATGTATGTTTGTATGTATGTATGTATGTAATAATATGTATATAGTTTTGTATATGTATATTTATTTTATTTATGTATATATGAGAGCATTTATTTCGTCTATTTGTATTTATATAATTATTTTTAGTAGTAACATGTTTTTTTAGACTAAATTGTAGATTAATCTTATTTAAACGCTATTTTTCTTCAATACCACCTTTCGTTGCTTCTCTTACCACCCCAGGTAGACTGGTAGAGAATGCTCTTAGCATTAAGTCCGCCTATGTACATAATATTTATATTTTGGTACATGAAGAATAAATAAATAAATAAATAAATAAAATACGGATATAACGACGTATTCTAAAAATGAAATCTAGCTGGATCGAATTATCACCCCCGAACGAAACCCCCTGGATACTAAATTTCATGAAAGTTGTTTCCGAGATTCAAATTATTTATAGACCAGGTATATATACAAGAAGTTAAAAGGTATTAGATGGGTGATCACAAAGATTGTTAATACACATTTAGTATGTTGTCCATAAGATAATCCATCCTTCAAGAGGTATATTATTAGAGATTGGCCACATGGCCATACACGCTTCGTTATTTCTTTTTTCACCACTTTAATTGCCTGCGTTTAATGTTTCTTTTGGTAGAACTTGCATCATGAAAACATCGCAAAGTAATCAGTAAATCTAAACTCTTGATCTAAATCAAGATATTTCTACCTACATTCGTTCCTCTCGTCAATGCGCCGTGAAGAGGCCGCACACATGTTCCGGATATACACTGTCTCAGCGCAATATATTATATCTGTCGCTGAACAGCGATTTGGTTTTCTTCTGCCGAGTTATAAATTGCACTAAGGCTATGGTCAATATAGATTGCGATATAATATTTTGACACCGTTCACTAAAAAAATCGAATCCTTAATTATCATTTTATCTCATCGGTTTAATTCCATTATCATCTGAATGAATAATAATTATATTTCATAGTTTCGGGCTTTTTCTTAACCCATTAATTCCCAAGGGTAAAAATAAAGGCATATTTATTGGTTTTATTGATTATTATGTTTATAAATACATCCAAAAAGAGAAAATTATAGTAAAAAAAAATATTGGTAAATTATTTTACCTTCCGCAAAATGTTGCGTCTAAGGGACGTTGGGATTACTGAACTTTTATTTTCGCAGCAGGCAGGCAAAAATGAATGATACCCAGTCAGTAATAATATACCAAAAAATCTTTTGAGTGCTACTACCGTGAGGGTAAATAAATGACGGTTATGCTCACAAGCATATTTTTTTGAAAAACCTACAATCTGTTCCCAAACTCCATCACTAAAAAATAGAGAAAATACTTCAAAAGGTGTTTTTCCACCTACACGTTCTTGAATATTTTGTGTTATTGCTGTTTCGTCACTTGTAGGTAAATGTGTATAAGTTGGATGTTCTTTTTTCCAGTCTGGAACACATTTTGGTGACTTTTTCAGCAGTCTTAGCTTTTTCGAACTTGAAGCACCGGGCTCAACTTGCGTATTTTCAGGCTCTGCGGGTAAATCGGCGTGGATTTCATACGTTCCAGCGATATCAGTGGGCACAGTATTGTCATAATCTCCTAGCTCGTCATCATCTAGGTCTTCCTCGTCTGTAAAATTGTCAACCGTCGGGAGGATGTATGCGGCATCGATTTGATTGGCATCTTCTAAATCCTCTTCCTCTTCTAATATACTCATAATTTCTTGAGAAGATAATACTCGTTGCCACGCCATGATGTTTCAACTTTTTATTTACTGATTTGTATACACTAACTTATCGTTTTTTGACGTCACTTTTTGTTTGCCGCACAAAAGATACGTATTCCTACAATATTTTAGTAATGTAATTGATGAACTTAAAATATTTTTTTCTAAGAATTACCATGTGACACTGTTAGCTTGTCGTTTTATGACCGACTAACTAATAAAACAAAAGTGCTTGTACTCTTTGAATATCGAGAACCCATTGTTTACAATAAATTTCAAACTTCAATGACAAGCTGTGAACAATAACAACTGACTATTATTTCTCCCAAAGTTGCGCATACGCAACATTTCCTGGAAGTCTAAAATTAACAATACGTTTAAATAGTTTTGTCCAAAAAAGGGTTAATATCATAAATAAAATATTGTTTAAGCTTTGTACAGTGTAAAAAGTATAGCTTTATTTCAATTAATATTTTTTATGATTGGATGAATCTGTCGACCTTGAGATGACTCAATTAGTAGTTTTTGAATAATAAAACTAATATGTAATTGTATTTAAAAAAACATTTAAAAAAATCTGATTCCATCTCTTAGTTCTTCTTCTCGAGACTGGCTTACATTTCATTGAGTTAATTCTTTATTTTTAAAACAAAAAAAAAATCACATTTGAAATGTTGCGCTAGCGCAACGATGGGTAAAGATGGGTTAATTCACTCTTACGTGTCGTTCTTATCTAGTAAAATTTAAAGATCTATGTGACTACATCCTGTTTCAGCGAAGTACACCATAGAGGTGGTATCTTAGAGCATCACAGATATTGACTCCTGACAAGTGACTCAGTACCTTTGGTGCTCTAAGGGTGGTATGCAAATATTAAAAAAGGATAATAAACAACAAGTTACTTATGTAAATTATTATTTATTGTACCTCAGTGATCTCTATATTTTTATATCTCTATATCTATATTTTTAGCGTTATGGTGAAATTCAATGAGGTACTTATTTTAAATATTTTTAGTTATACAAAAACAAACTCTCTTTCTCTCTCACTTTCTCTCTCTCACTTTCTCTCTCTCACTTTCTCTCTCTCTCTCTTTCTCTCCCTCACCCACACACACAGCCATACACAATTTTTCATAGAAATAATCACAGGTATTTTTGTATTACATTTTTAGTTCTGCAGAGTGGCAGCATATTTACTACAATATCTGTTTATGATCAATGATCATATCTAATCAATTGTAATATTTTTTTATTTTACAAATGGAATATATTGAACCTTATTACCCAATATTTACTTGTATTTGGGAACAAAAAAATATTTGGATAGATCATCAGCTTCGGGCACCTAGAGATCACCTCAATTTTACTATTGCGACTGTAACCGCGTCCTTATACGTATCTTGCACTCATCGCTTGGGCGGGCGGCCACACGCACTGTCTGCCTTACTTCTGGTACACTCCTACTACATTATACTAAGTACACTTCAGTTATTCAATAATTATATTCACAGAATAAAAACTATATTATACTGATGAAATTCGAGTACTCGTATAATAAGAACAGCGACAGCTAAATGGTAAACACTTCGGTCTGAGAGGCGACGGTCCGGGTTAACAACTCTGTGCGCACCTCTGACTAAGAAAGTTATCACTGTTCTACTGTGAAGGAATATATTGTTATTCTAGTGATCTGGCGAGGTTTTCACTAACATAATTTGGTTTACATGATTAATATTAATATATTTAACGAGAACAGTAAATTTTCCATTATAAAATGTAGCCTATGTGCTATTTCAGACTATAATCTACCTATGTGCCAAATTTCATAGCTTCAGCCGTTTTTGCGTGATGGAGCAAAAAACATCCATCTAAACATCTTAACATAAGTCCAAGCTTCCGCATATATCAATATAAAACGTATAGATTTCAATATGATATATTCCAATAGGTACTGTTTAGACGAAAATTGCTTGAATGTTGGAGCGTGCTGGATTCTTAAAGTTATAATCCCAGCATTGGGACATTAAAAGGGTTGGAAAAAATCTACATAAAATTTACTACGTTGAAACTAAAGTTTGTTCGCCGGTATTCTTTCACTCGTGACTCGTACAAAATCTCTGTAGATTTTTGACTAAGCAGATGGTGAAATTTTAAATATGTACTGCAGAAAAATTAATCACGTAGAAGGGATATTCGCTCGCTTCATACATTATTTAGTGCATGTCTAACGAGACTTTTCTTTTTATTTTGTTTTCACTGAACCTTTCACCAGCTCTTAGAGCATCAAGGTGTGGCAGGTATGACACCCGTCAGAGAGGAGTGGCCTTTACGGGCGAACCCCGAGGGGTTCACGTTCACGTTCACGTTCGAGGGGTTCTCTGGGACGAGTCCCAACGTCCATGCATAATGTGTCTTCTAGTTATACAACTATTGTGTTTGTGTGTGTCGGTGTCAGTGTTGACGGTGCATAGAAAATGACGATGTTAATTGAAATTGACATATTTAGAAATGTATGCGTCTGTAGCGATGAAATAATATTTGTGAATGTGCGACAAAATTAAAATGTGTGCGTTCTTCCCCCGCACCAGATTTGGCACAAAAATTATGTATCGAAGCGAGGTCCTATGCCATCTCTACTGAAGGATGAGTCAGTAACTCTGATGCTCTAAGCACGAGCTCTATCTTTCTAAGCCAGATTTAAAAATACCTAAACATCAAGATTTTAAAACAGTTTCATTTTGTACAAAGGTTATGTTGTAGACAAATCTTTAATACTTACCTTTAATCTGTACTACGAATATTATTAATGCGAAAGTTTGTATGTATGTTCGTATGGATGATCAATTAATGCTCTCTTCAATAATCTAATTAATGTTGTTGCTCATTAAGCAAAAATATAGAGACCGCGTTGAAAATAATATAATTACACACGTAAATTTTCCATTCTGCAAAAATATATATACCTACTATTCCTGTAAGATATATTTGTGTAATCATAATCTCAAATCACCCGAACGAAGCCGGAAAGATACAAATTGCACGGATTATAACAGTATGCATAAAAACATAGTTATTGAAAGGAAATGCATTGATGAATATAAACAAACGCTACATAAAAATGGATATATGTATATACACAAATCATATACCTTGTCCGTATGTACGCATTGTTTTGAATAATTTCAAATAAAGACTCTTAATATTATTTTAATCAGTTATTATTTTCTCCTATTTCTGGGATATTTTACAATACTGTCTGTGTTTGAACAAACGACATTTATTTACAATGATATTCAGAAAAGAAAAAAACATCAAACGAAATGGTAGATATTTTCAAAAACAAGTTTCATACGCATAGAAAACTAGTATAGAGATATCAGACAACACTCATTACCTGGTGCAAGTAAGTATTGTATCCATTGCCGACCACCGGTCCCTCTCTTCGATTTAGGAGGCCTGGAACTTACTCTACTACGTTGTTCCAATATGGATTTGGGATTCACATTAATGAATATATCTTTACTAGCGGCCGCCCGCGACTTTGTCCGTGTGGACTTTGGTATTAGTCATAGAATGATGTTATATAATCTATAGACTTCCTCAATAAATGGACTATTCAACGCAAAAAGAATTTTTCAATTTGAACCAATAGTTCCTGAGATTAACGCGTTCAAACAAACAAACAAAAGCTTTATATATATTAGTATAGATACACATTATCATAGATGGACAGTAATGTGACATAACATGTATGGTATTGAATGATAAAATTATTTTAATTAGGCAGCTTAGTAACGCAATATTTACAAACCTAGATTCAAATGTTGATTCAGACATCAAATAGTCAAAATATAGGTTTAATATTTAACTATTATACACACATTTGACACATAAAATATGAAACGCATGATATTAATATTAAATTATATTGAAAAGTAGTATTTGACCGTGATATTTGTCAACCCACCATTTGAATACGAAATCGTTCTAAGGCCCGTCACATATATTTACAATTATACTTTATAGCTTCGTTCTCGAGATTAGTTTGTTAACTTGTAGTAGCACGTACTGGCTCGCCATTCTACCACTGTAGTATAAATCACTCTTTTAAAAAAAATTAAAAATATTCAGGTAATTTTGCAACTGGTATCACCAAAACTCGTTTCTGCACTTTCTGCACGACAGAGGCGCTGACGTAGCTCCATTCGCGTTTACAGTGCCGCGCCGTTCACCACACGCTTACAAAAATAATTCGTTTCAGTGGTCAGTTCTTAGATATAACTTTTCAGGTTTAAGTGAAATAATGCCGAAAAGAAAGCATAAGGATAAGGATGACGACAATGACGACAGATTGTTAAAAAAGATAAGACGGATGGAAAAGAAATTAAAACTAAATTAAATTAATTAATTAAATTAAAACGACGAAGAAGGCGGTTACGGCGCCGGCTGTCCGATTCAACTTCAAATACCCTCAGTAGTTCTTTGTCACCGGATAACAATTTATCGATTGCATCAGAAAATGAAGGTTTGTTTACTACCTATATGCATTATCCTGATGAAAATACAACATTGTGCATAACCCGTTAATTTTTTTTTGTGTGGTTATTGCCTTTGTTATAATAATAACATTTGTAAGTGTACATCTCATCTAGATGTTACCGTAATACAAATTACATAATGCTACAGTGTATAGTCCGTAGTGACTATTACCGTGTAGTCATTTATTGATATTTCCTAGAAAACTACAACACAAAAAGTAAATTGTGTAGGTACCTACACGTAACCGTGCACGGGTGTACCTACCTTTTTTAACTTGTTGTAATGAAATATAACCGAATCATTCTTCAATCTGTAAATTGTTTCTAGATGTCGCAAACTTATTGTTACCGGCGTACGAGGGAGCGACAATAGATTTTGAAGAATTTCATCCGCCGGACGAAAGTACCTGTAACGCCTTTATTACGGAATCAAATCCAGGTCCATCGACACCTGAGCTTGTATCCGAGCCTGCAGCTAATCTCGCGCCTAAAGAGAATAAAAAGGATTTAATTGAAAAATACCTAACACCATTAAATTGTCAATTAATTGACCCTCCATTGTTAAACTTGGAGGTTAAGGCGGCGCTCTCGGAAAATTTACAAAAAAAGGACGTAGCTATCCAAAACAAACAGAAAGAAATTTCTGCAGCAATTTCTTGCATTGGTCTAATAGTGAAAAAGGCGTTATGTCAAAGTCAGAAAGATTCTGAAATGATAAAAATGTTAATTGATGCTGGACGCATTGTGTCCGACATACAACACACTGAATCTATGATGCGAAGAGGATTCATTGGATCATATATTAAGAAGGAGGTAAAAGATCACTTATACGATACAAAGATAGATCAGTACCTCTTCGGCCAAGCTCTCGCGGAAACATTAAAGGCAGCAAAATCTATTCAGAAGTCTGGGTCGGAAATTAGAAATAATTCAAACTTCACAAGACCAGTACCGAAAAATAAACCCATGACTCGTCCTTTAAACTTGAAGGGCCCCGCAGCGACGAACAGGCTCCCGCCTGCGGGGAGGCGCCACGAGGAGCCTGCTCGAGCGCCGCCACCGCCACGTCGCCGAGCGCCACCGCCACTGCCACCAGCGCCGTCAGCGCCGCGCTCGCAGACGCGGACGCGACCGCCCCGTCGATAGATACGGTATGTAGTTCTGGAAGACTACGTTTCTACGTAAATGCGTGGCGTATCCTCACTAATGACCCAGTTGTTCTTTCTTGGATAGAGGGATACAAAATTCCTTTTTCTAGACCTGTCCAGCAGACTCGTATACCATGTGAGCCAAGCCGCTCAAAAGAAGAATTAAATTTATATTGCAACGCAATCAACGATCTTCTTACCTCTGGTGCTATATCACAATGTGAGTTTTGTGATGGACAATATTTATCATCATACTTTATAGTAAAAAAGAACAACGGAAATAGTAGATTCATTTTAAACTTAAAGTCTTTGAACAAATTTATAAAAACGAAACATTTTAAATTAGAAGACTTCAGAACCACTATTAAACTTCTTTCTAGAGACTGTTACATGACATGTATAGATTTAAAAGATGCTTATTTTTTAGTACCGATCAGTGATACATTTAAAAAATATTTAAGGTTTCAGTTTCAGTCACAAATTTTTGAATTCAATGTTTTACCTATTGGCCTGAATACGGCACCTTACGTGTTCACAAAGCTAATGAAACCAGTCATGTCTCATTTAAGGTCATTAGGCTATCAGTCTACAATTTATTTAGATGATATATGTTGTATAAGTGAATCTTATAGTACATGTATAACAAACACATTTCAAACAAAATTTGTTCTCGAATCCTTAGGCTTCATTATTAACGAAGAGAAGAGTTCCCTTGTGCCCAGTCATATTTGTCAGTATCTCGGTTTTATACTCGACAGTAAAAAAATCCATGTACGTCTCCCCGATGCAAAAAGACTTTACATAAAAAATGAAATAAATGTATTTTTAAAATCAAAACGTACAACTGTTCGCAATTTCGCTCATTTAGTAGGTTTACTTACTGCAGCTTGTCCTGCTGTACAATACGGGTGGTTGTACACTAAATTGATGGAAAGATATAAAGATTTGGCATTGCTAAAAAATAACGACTACGACAGTTATTTTAATGTTCCGTTAGAAGTTATTCGTGAGGATCTCCTATGGTGGTTAAAAGCCTGCACTAATTCGGTTAACCCAATTAGAACATGCCACTATGTCATGGAAATTTTTACTGATGCGAGCAAAACTGGGTGGGGGGTGGCATGCGGCGAGGACACTGCTAGTGGCCAATGGAGTGTCGTAGAAAGCAGACAACATATAAATTACTTGGAGCTATTAGCAGCTCTATTTGGTTTACAAATATTTGCTGACAATCTTCATGATTGTCAGATTTTATTAAGAATTGATAACACAACCGCAATATCTTACATAAATCGCATGGGTGGAGTAAGGTTCCCCCACTTAAATAAAATAGCCAGGAGAATATGGCAGTTTTGTGAAGAGCGTAATTTATACATTTTTGCAAGTTACATTGCTTCAAAAGACAATTATATAGCCGACGCTGAGTCTCGACGATGTCACCCTGACACCGAATGGGCACTAAGCGACGACGCTTACACAAAAGTTGTTTATAAGTTTGGTTTACCTAGTATAGACTTATTTGCTTCTAGAATAAATCATAAATGTGAAACATATGTGTCTTGGAACAGGGACCCAGGTGCATTCGTAATAAATGCATTCAAAATATCATGGGAAAACATGTTCTTTTATGCTTTCCCACCTTTTTCCATTATTCTAAAGGTATTAAGGAAAATAATAACTGATAAAGCGGAAGGCATCGTAATAGCGCCACTGTGGTCTACCCAGCCATGGTACCCGCTTTATCAAAGTCTCCTGATATCTGAGATAATCATATTTCAGCCGTATGATAACGCCTTGATGTTTCCACTCCACAGCATCCAGCCTCATCCGAAAATTTCTCTAATGTCAGGAAAGTTATCAGGACGGCGTTTTTGAGGCGGGGAGTACCTCCGCTATCTATTGATGTCATCTGCGCATCCTTGGCCAATAACACATTACGCCAGTACGAGAGCGCCTTCAAGAGGTGGTTAGTTTTTTGTGATAATCGCGATATCGATCCTTTTAATTGTTCGATTAAATACGTTATTAATTTTCTAATGGACACCTTTGATGCTGGTGCTCAATACGCCACATTGAACAGCTATCGCTCAGCATTGGCGCTAATTTTAGGGCCTAATATAAGTTCTAATGACATTTTAACACGTCTTTTCAAAGGTTTCTACAGACTACGACCCCCCCAACCCAAGTACAGTGTAACATGGAATACTTCCATCGTTCTGGATGTCTTAGGTAATTTGTATCCCAACACTGATATTGATTTAGAATCTTTAACGAAAAAATTAGTAACTTTATTGGCATTAATCACCGCACATAGAGTGCAAACACTTTCATTGATTTCTGTGAAAAATATAGAAGTCAACAATAATAATATATTTATTAAGGTACCGGACCTCTTGAAAACGTCAAAAGTGTCCACAAATCAACCTAACTTAATCATTCCTTTTTACATAATTAAACCAGAGATATGTCCTGCTAATACTCTGCTAAGCTATCTTGAAAAAACTAAACATATTAGAGGGGATGTTGAAACTTTATTTGTTAGCTTTAAAAAGCCCCATAAAAAAGTTACCAGCCAAACATTAAGCAGATGGATAAAGGATACTCTGTTTGAATGCGGGATTGATACTTCCATATTCTCTGCACATTCTACGAGGCACGCATCCACCTCAAATGCCAAGAAATTTGGTGTAAATATAGATCTTATTCGAAATACAGCTGGTTGGAGTGGAACTTCCAAGGTATTTGCAAAATTCTATGATAGACACATTGTAAACAATAACGATTCACAGGCATTTGCCGTGTCAGTTTTAAATAATAATAATCTAATTTAGTTATTATATTTACATACTGTAACTAAATAATTTGTTTATTGTTAATTTAAGGGGTCTATCTATACTTATTGTTCGATTGTAGATTGTGCTAATAAAAATGTAAAATTATCTAACAGGACAGACTTGTATTATTTATAATGTTTTTGTTAAATATAAATCATTTCAAGTTTATTCATTGTTTATTAGAAAAATCAAATCTGCTATACTTTACTTCTCTTTTTTCCCTTTACTTCATCTTACTTTTTTTTCTCTACTGATTAATAATTCGTCCCATCTTTCAAGATCTACAAGTTAACAAACTAATCTCGAGAACGAAGCTATAAAGTATAATTAATGATTAAACGAACTTACCTGAAGTGAAGTTCAATCATAATTATACGCATTGCTTCGTTCGAAGAGATTAGTTTGTTAACTTGTAGTAGCACGTACTGGCTCGCTGGAACTTCCAAGGTATTTGCAAAATTCTATGATAGACACATTGTAAACAATAACGATTCACAGGCATTTGCCGTGTCAGTTTTAAATAATAATAATCTAATTTAGTTATTATATTTACATACTGTAACTAAATAATTTGTTTATTGTTAATTTAAGGGGTCTATCTATACTTATTGTTCGATTGTAGATTGTGCTAATAAAAATGTAAAATTATCTAACAGGACAGACTTGTATTATTTATAATGTTTTTGTTAAATATAAATCATTTCAAGTTTATTCATTGTTTATTAGAAAAATCAAATCTGCTATACTTTACTTCTCTTTTTTCCCTTTACTTCATCTTACTTTTTTTTCTCTACTGATTAATAATTCGTCCCATCTTTCAAGATCTACAAGTTAACAAACTAATCTCGAGAACGAAGCTATAAAGTATAATTAATGATTAACCTTTCCGCGACACGGCCGCTTTCGCGCCAAAACACGCTGTCGACACGGGGTCTAGAGATTTTTTGCCGCGATACGCACTACGAGTGTTATTTATGTTCGTGCGACCAGATGTTTACACTTACAACGACTCCAGTTACATTTCTCGGAAGGGAATGAAACAAGCTTACACCTTATAGCTATTTAGTACTTCTACAGTGTGTTTTGTTTTTATAATCATCGTTCAAAGCCAAACAAAGAGTCCGCATGTTTAGATTGTTGTTCCGCTTGGTATAAAACGAATGTAACATATAATCAAAGAAAAAATGTGGCACATTATTTATATATTCAGAATCTACATGAAAAGACCTTTCTAATAAAGTATAATACAAGTATGTGTTCATACAAAAAAATTAACAAATTTGAGGTTGAAGTTACGTAATGTTTTTTTCGCGCGCCGTTATAAATTGCACATGACTGTGTATTGAAAATTTAATTGCAATGATAGTATTAGTCGTATTCATTTAGTTATTCCTTTATTCTTTAGCTAAAGTATCTCGAAACGTTGTATATTTTTTTCAGGTTCATTGAATGAAAAACATACTTCGTAGAAGATGAAAAACGAAAAGTCGGAAAAAATAGGAAAAAAATTCGAGGTCACGTTAAAATTCATTTAACGAATTTTATAATTAATCTAATTAAAATCAGGGGGCACACTCATAAAGAATAAGAAATTGCCTTTCCTGCAATATAATTTTCATTGACACTTTTAATACACAAATAGACGTAAAAATGCCAAGAAAAGTAATGAATTTTTTTTTCATTACTTTTCAAATCACGCAAGCAAACACGCAAGCAACAGAGTTTGTCAGTGCGCATTACTTATTGTAAAATTAACCTTATTGCGTACTCCATAAGGCGTCGACGGATGCACGGTAAAGTCTGTATTCGTTTGATTTTATATTCAAATTATAAAGAAAACTAATTACTAATCGAATAATATAAATAAAATATAGATTCCCTGATAAATTATCTTTATACTATTAGTGATTGTCATGGTTTTGTAACGTAATAATAGCAGAAAAAAATATAACTTCAATGCGCAAAATTCACACACAGAATTGATCTTGATTCATTTGTATAACAATGATAAAATATAGCAAAAGATACAGAAATTCCGGATTCCTTATAAAATAACCTTTCTACATATGTATGACAGTAATGGTTTTTAACCACTAAATTGTGTAATAATTGAGCTAAAACCAAAACAGCGCCATTGTTGTGGCGCCGCGCAATTCCACTTCATTTTGAAAACCTATTTTACAAAAAATTATGACGCGCATCAAACTTCTGGATATTTGTTATTACTAAAAACACTATAAATCAAATAATTATAACACTTTACTTACGTTTTCAGTAGAAAAATCCACATAAATCAGGAAAAAACCGGCACTAGCACAAACTGTCACTGAGTATTACCAAGCAAATTTGACGACTGAAGGAGTGTCGATTTTGCAACAGAGATTTCTTTTTATTTCACTACCAACCTACAGATAATAAATGACCGAATGAACGGAGAATTTATTCCTCTATGAATTTAAAAATACGCCAGACTAAATAGAAACTTATTTTTAAAACTATAGAGCCGAAAACAGCGCGAGGTCGAGATGTCATTACCTAATGACATGTGTCGTAGACGGTAATTTTTATGATGTCATGAGGTAATGACATGTGTCGGTCAAAGGCGAACTTACCTGAAGTGAAGTTCAATCATAATTATACGCATTGCTCCGTTCGAAGAGATTAGTTCCCGCCCGCCTCCAGGTATCCCAGGGACGAATAACTAATCTACTAGAACTTTTCTTTCTTTCAACTAAATGAAGCTACGTCAGCGCCTCTGTCGTGCAGAAACGAGTTTTGGTGATACCAGTTGCAAAATTACCTGAATATTTTTTGAATTAATTTTTTTTAAAAGAGTGATTTATACTACAGTGGTAGAATGGCGAGCCAGTACGTGCTACTACAAGTTAACAAACTAATCTCTTCGAACGAAGCAATGCGTATAATTATGATTGAACTTCACTTCAGGTAAGTTCGTTTAATCATTAATTATTTATTGGAATTCCGATTCGGAATTTTGCAGTTACTGAGATCAATAAATTTGTCAACAAATATGGATGAAGATTTAATTAAATAAATAAATAAATAATGTAAACGAGTAAATTTAATATAAAAAAGGGCCAAATTACAACATAATCCAGTTAATTTCGTGCAAGATTCTGAGCACACAGGCACGGGATTCGAAATTCCGAATCGGAAAAATTCCAAAAGTAAATTTCCGTATGTATGTGGGAGGTGTATGTGGTAGATCTGTATGGATTTACTGTGTTCGGAATTCCGAGTCGATATTCGAATTCTAAATTCTGTAAGAGAATTCCCAATGTATGTGACGGGCCTATTATACGCTGTTTATTTTCGACCGTTCACATTCATAACAGATGCATATGATTCGTGACCACCAACGAATTTACATATTATTTATAGCTTGACTTTATTTACGCTGAGCGGAGGAAATATCAACATAAAATAAATGCAAATTTACAAAAAAGGGGCGTTGATGCGTGAATGGCCGATGATTGGTAAGAACGCAAGCGTCTACGTAGCTCGGTGCGGTCGGGTGTGAGATGGGTGACCGATAGTTAGATTTCATTCACGTGTTCGTGCTTCGGAGGGCATGTTAAACCGTTGTTAAAACTTGTTGGAGGCCCATTGGGTAGTTTGGGACCTGAATTAGAGCAGCTTGGTGGAACTAGATCCAGTTCTCAGAATAATGGGAAAAGGACCTTGCCCAGCACCCGAACGCAAAAAGAGTTTGAGCCTGTTCTTAAGGTTATTTAATAATAATCTGCTTTTATTTTATTTTAATAAAAGTGGCACGTAAGCCACATAATGTTAATGCATCCAATGGATACACATTAAAATTATTTGAGTACTAGCTGACCCAACAAACGTTGTCCTATCTTACTGTGAATAGAGCATTTTAATTTTATCTTAAAATAATAATAATAATAATATGGCGGTAAAATATCCCTAAATTTACTACAATAGCAATCCTGACAATAGCAAACTCAACAAAAAAAGAATTAGCGTAATCGGTCCAACGCGTGATGCCGTGACCAAGGGAAACAAGGATTCATTTAGATTATAATATATCGAAAATGAGCAGCGATGGCCGAGTGAGCAGCGATGGCCGAGTGGTAAAAGCCGCGGTCTTCTACGCGACCGATCTCGGGTTCAAATCCTCGGCGCGCACCTCTGACAAAGAAATTTGTAATGTGCGCATTTATTGCTGCTCCACGGTGATGGAAATTGAAAGTGATATTTAATTGATTACGATGTTCTTCATCGCCGTGCATGCCTGAGAGAAATTCATAATTTCTCGAAAGCATGACGTCCACCAATCCGCACTTGGCCAGCGTGGTGGACTATGGCCTAAATCCCCTCTCACTTGTGAGAAGGAGACCTGTGCCCAGCATTGGGACATAAAAAATGGCTGAAAAAAAATATCGAAAAAAAATTTAAATTGTTATTAGTAACTCGATGTATCCGTTGTATCCACAATATAGGGAATGCCACCGTGTGGCTATGAGTGTGTAGCTTTAGTATTCAATTTAAGGGTAGCTCAAGAATACGGAGGTATAAAAGTTTCAGTATGTGGAAAACATTCTTGAACGCGAAGCATCCCACAAACCGCCCTCACGAGGGTGAATCGTTTCGAAATTAAATATTCTCGTATACTTATTTAGTTAATTATTCCATGGACAAAGTTTACTTATACTTCATAATAATTTAAAAGTAACAATCTATAATAATATAGTACCTGGACGACCGAGCATTGCTCGGATAAAAACAATTTATTTTCTTGGTTTAATTTCAAACGAAACACTCATTTGCTTAGTGTTACTTAACAACGCCATCTGAAATAGCTCCTAATAAAAAAAAGTTATTTTCATAAAAATAAAAAACAGATAAATATGATTTTGATTGAGGTTTGAACCCGGGTTTCTAGTTCCGCAGTCAGCTCACGCAACCATTCGGCCAAGGACTTTAATTCAATGAACGAAATTTTCATAGAGCTCTTTCAAATCGACATTGTCATTTCTTTGAACGTCAGATTGGCGGATGGTAGTAGGGAAGCAGAAGAGGGGATTTTCGGATTTACTCGAGCGCGTCAGATTAAGATATGGGGTACACCTTGCATCCTGTTGAGTACTGCCACGATTAAAAAATAACTTCTATATAGGTACAGTATTTTTTTTATCTTACTTCCGGATGTCATTACCGTTGAACCATTAATTTTAAATAATGAAAATTCGGACTCTTCCGAGTTTGTCAAAATAACGTTTTTTATTTCGCTGTTTTGTATACATTCATACTAAAATCACCATGCATTTAATTTCTACAACTATTTTACCTGTACCTTTCTTGAAATTAAATGCATGGTAAGTCATATTTCAGTAATCTGATGATTTTAGTATGAGTGTATACAAAACAGCGAAATAAAAAAACGTTATTTTGGCAAACTCGGAAGAGTCCGAATTTTTATTATTTAAAATTAATGGTTCAACGGTAACGGGGTAAAGGCGCTCTCTCCACCGCTTATACGCAAAACGTTATAAAATATAATCTTGTAATCTTCCTACCACCCAACCTATAAAATGCACAAGTTTCTGATGACGCTTGAGGAAATACACAATGAGCCTCGTGGGCTCCCCCCGTTTGACAGCGTTTACACCATAATATTATTAAAACTCTCCAATGGATGTCAGGAAGAGTCGTATTTTTACCGACTTCCAAAAGAAGGAGGTACTGTATTCGGCTGTATGTTTTTTTTTTTATATATATGTTCACCGATTACTCCGCCATTTGTAGACCGATTTTCAAAATTCTTTTTTTGTTAGTATGCTTATACTCCCGAGGTGGTCCCATTGTCACCAAATCAGGATCTGATGATGGGATCCCAGGGAAATCGAGGGGATCTCTCAAATTTTATAGGCACATACATTGATTTTCTTATAGTTTCTGAAGCATAACCGATATTTGTGCATTGTAATCATCATCTCATGTTGCTGAGCTGATGATGGAAGGTACTGCGACGGTGAGGAATTGAGAGCAAATTCTTTCAATAAATGGTCTTTTGTTCGAAATCTTACATTCCTGAGGTGGTCCAACTGTCACCAAGTCAAGGTCTGATGATGGGATCCCAGAGAAATCGAAGGGAACATTCAAATTTTATAGTACAACAAATGATTCTTATATTTTTACTAAAGCAAAACAGGTATTTGTGTATAATTATCATCATATCATGTTGCTGAGCTGATGATGGAAGGTACTACGACGGTTAGGAGTTGAGAGCAAATTCTTTCAATAAATGGTTTTTTGTTCGAAATCTTACATTCCTGAGGTAGTCCAACTGTCACCAAGTCAAAGTCTGATGATGGGATCCCAGAGAAATCGAAGGGAACATTCAAATTTTATAGTACAACAAATGATTCTTATATTTTTACTAAAGCAAAACAGGCATTTGTGTATAATTATCATCATATCATGTTGCTGAGCTGATGATGGAAGGTACTACGACGGTTAGGAGTTGAGAGCAAATTCTTGCAATAAATGGTTTTTTGTTCGAAATCTTACATTCCTGAGGTAGTCCAACTGTCACCAAGTCAAAGTCTGATGATGGGATCCCAAAGAAATGGAGGGGAACATTCAAATTTTATAACACAACAATTGATTTTCATATTCTTATTAAAGCAAAACAGGCATTTGTGTATAATTATCATCATATCAAGTTGCTGAGCTGATGATGGAAGGTACTACGACGGTTAGGAGTTGAGAGCAAAGTCTTTCAATATATATTTTTTTGTTCTAAAACTTAAACTCCTAAGGTGGTCCAACTGTCACTATGTCATAATCTGATGATGTGATACTGGGCAAATCGAGGGAAACACTGAAACTTAATAAGCACAATATTATACATATGTACAGAATTATTAAAGTTACTAAAAAGAGTGAAATAAATTAAGTTTTTAACAAAAAAATAGAACCGACTTCAAACGGTAAAAAATAAAATTGTTCAGTACCTACTTCTTCATGCATGGTAATGACTCTTAAAACTATTTTTGGAGTCGGGCCCGTAGTAAAATGTCCTGTCTTAGTAAATATAGTGTACCTTTCGTTCTGAATGGGCACCGACTCCAATATAGTTTTAATAGTTATTAACATAAGCAAGAAGAAGTAGGTGCTGTCCCACTGTCTGTACTGTCGATGCCAATTTAGAACGAATGGTACCTACGACATTTTACTAAGGGCCCGACTCCAAAAATAGTTTTAAGAGTCATTACCATGCATGAAGAAGTAGGTACTGAACAATTTTATTTTTTACCGTTTGAAGTCGGTTCTATTTTTTTGTTAAAAACTTAATTTTTCAGTTTATATTTAAATTGATTATCACTGAAAATATTTTTATACAGTTAAAAATTTCTAACAAAAAAAAATTTGATGGATCTATTTATCACCCCCGAAACCAGGGTACTAAATTTCATCAAAATAATTGAAGCCGTTTCCGAGATTCAAAAAATATATTTAGATATATACAAGAATTGCTCGTTTAAAGGTATTAGATAAAGCTCAAGACTTTGTTTAAACGCGCTAATCTCAGGAACTACTGGTTCGAATTGAAAAGTTATTTTTGTGTTGGATAGTTCATTTATCGAGGAAGGCTATACCTATAACATGATGAGTACACTATGAGTCATACCAAAGTCCACGCGGACGAAGTCGTGGGCGGCCGCTAGTGCAAAATATAATCCTTATTCAGTTTTGCGTTACTTTACAAATTCGCGCATGGCTGCAGCATTTTTTGCCTCACTGCTAAGCATGGGTCTCTCGCCATTATTGTTGAGTACTTACTCCACCACGCTGCTCTAATGCATTAGTGGAGATACGGCTTAGTAGCCAACCTGCTATCGGATGTTTATAAATCACCCGCAAGGTTTAAACACTGCTATTAGATACGCACACGTAACGATAAATCTTTCGATTTTAGACTGTACAGATAAATCGAACGGCCCTAGTGCCTCCGCACGACTGATATCTGCTTTAATCGTCAGTTTTTCGCAGAAGTACACACAATAAACATGTCATCCACGATGGAAAATGATGATGACGCATTTGTGTTGTTGGGCTTAATTATTTGCTTTAAGAAAGAAAAGTGGAGGAGCATACAAATTATTGCATAAAGCGCGCTTTGCGTAATACGCACGTCCGAACACAAGCGGGGTTCGAGACGAACTGCGGTACTGAACTGACTAACTGAGCCATTACAACCGCTATCCACACGTAACGATAAACTGTGCAAACAGATCTGTATAGTGGAATCGCAACTGGCATACCTGTGCCGTATTCGCGTAGCTGCATCGATTGCCTGCGTTCTACGCAAGCCACTGGGCCACACGTGCTTAAACTTATTATATCCCCTTAATATATTTAAAATATTAAATTTTCAAATGTTGACAATTTTGATTGACCTAAAAATATTGTCAAGAAAGAAAATATATTAATGGAAGCAGACATTGTACATTATACTAGTAAATGATTTTATATAGACTTGAATAATATATGTACTTACATAATATTATTTTACCAAAACGATGCAACTAGCGTCTTCGTCATGTTTATACAGTAGGTGGCTTGGAGCAATTCTTCCAATTTCGAATCCATTCCAGTAGCGAATTGGAAGCATCCGTCGAATCGAAAGGCTTGTTTGAAATTTCCATATGTTGTGAGCGCGATGCTCGTTCTGATGGTTACGTTTTTTTAGATACATTTAAAAGCTTTTATGCTATATTTTTTGCAATTATTCGACAATGTAATTAATGGCACAGTACACAACACTGGTATTCCATGAGGTCCTGGGTTCAATTCCCAGCGGGGAAATATCTAAATATGTAGTAAATTTACAGCTCCTCTCTGGTCTTATTTACTTTATTTTATATTCGATTTCAAATCAGTTTCCATATTTATGGTATTTATTTAAAATCTTGAACCTAAAATTTTGGTACAATAGGCGAGCTTTATGCCTTTGGGCACCACACTTGCTTTCTATCTACAAGCTTACTGAAGGGAGTAATAATTATTTTGATTAAAAAGAATATACCTACAATCTAAAAACAATAGGGAATTGTACGCACCCGACGAATCGTCAGATCCTTCTGTCCGTCGTCTCGGATAGAGGCAATCAATCCCTCGCAAACATCACTAGATCAATGCATCTTTTTTCACTTTTACCCAAAAAGTTAAGTAAATATGGAGACTCCATTTTAGGGATTTTTTTACCTCGTAGAGTGATCTGTGAAAGTTGCGTTTGAATCCCCTAGTCTGATGTATTTTTCTGACAGCACAGTGTAAGCTGTCTGCAGAGTCTCAATTTCGGATGGGATCAACGGACTGTAATAGTAATTACAATTTGTTTTAAAGGAATGTGGGGAAGTGTCCGGTTAATGAAACTTAAAAAGCCTTGTTTTACAATTTTGTTGGTGTGATTATTTAGAATTGAATGGAATATGTTGTGAGCGCGGGCCTCACTCGCATAGAAGCAATCAGTCCCTCGCAAACATCACTAGAACAACTTTCTTTTTTCTCTTTTACCGAAAAAGATAGTTAAGGTAGTTAAGTAAGTATGGGGTCTCCATTTTTGACTGTTTTGTCGGGTCGATTGAAACGCTATCGTAGCTCGATTTGTAAAAACTTCGTTTGAATTGAGTCCGATGTATTTTTCTAATAGCACCACGAAGTTGCCTATCAAGACTTAACTTTTTTCGGGGTCAATACATTGTAACAGAAATTACAAATTTCACACACTTTACAAACATCACTGGAGAATTAAATAAATATGAGTGAACTCCATTTTCGGGATTTTTTCAGCTTGTAGCGTGATCTGTAAAAGCTGCGTTTGAATCCCCGAGTCTGATGTATTTTTCTGACAGCATAGTGTAAGCTGTCTGCAGAGTCTCAATTTCAAATGAGATCAACGGACTGTATTAGTAATTTCAATTTGTTAAAGGGAATGTAGGCAGTATCCGGTTGATGAAACGTAAAAAGCCTTATTTTATAATTTTGTTGGTGTGATTATTTAGAATTGAAAGGGTTGTGAGTGCGTCCCTAGCTCACACAGAGGCAATAAATCCCTCGAAAGCATCACTGGCTTTTTTTATTATTTCATTCAATAACATACATAGTTAAGTTTTCGACTCGGTCACAATACAAAGAGCGCCTTTCTACTATTGTGACTCGGTTAACATTCTGTCGTAGTCGTCTCAAATTATATCCACACAAATAAAACAGATCAATCCGTAGCACCTTTGCTACCTAAAAGACAAACAAACAAATACATTTTAACATTTTATAATATTAGTAAGTATTTCATTGTTCTTCTTTCTTTGTGATTGCGTTAACCTGCAGTGGATCACTTCTCAAAATTTTATTACATTGACTTAAGTGTTTGATATATTTCTACTCGATACCTCTACAAGAAAGAGTGTCATTGTGAAGTCAGGCCACATGCTCGTTCGCTCGTTGCTTACACTGGAAAATCTCATTACACTCTCCTGTGCTATGTAACCGGATATGGATAAGAAAATGTTCGATAGCTTTTAAGAACTCGCAAAAGTTTACTGTGATGGGTTTTGAAGACAAGACGATAATTCTAACTTACACTACATGAATGAGCAACTGAATAAAATGTATGAATGAATTAGTTAATATTGAAAATAATATATTGATATGACAGTAACAGGCTCTTTTATTATCCGGATCAAATATATTATCATTCCTATGGGAAAAACTGCCTAAATCTGCTAAAGCGGAAGATATTTTGCGAGATTATAATGAGATGTCCAATTGCAAGAAATGAAAAAGAATGAAAGGATAGTTACATTTTCTTTCAGCAACAGTTTACGTATACTGATCAGGTAAAAAATATAGAATTATTGATTATTTATTTTTGAAAATGGCTGGAAAATTTAATTTAAAAACACCTTTTCAAAAGTTCTTACGAATAATTTTTAATATTTATGGCAGAAATAAAATAATATTATTTTTTATTTAAATAAATCCATACCAGCCGCAAGCAAGGCTAGGCTTTATCGAGTTCAGGTGTACACAGCGGTAATTAACCGCTCCTTGAGCTTATTTTAGTATTATCTCTACGGGCCCAAATGCCCTGAAGTAATTCATTTTAGCCCTTTGTAGGCATTTTTACTCTCTCTTAGATAATTTTATGTTATTTATAATGATGATATTAATTTGTAGGCGTGGTCCTATATATATTTTATTAAACTGAATCGCTTCTAAAACAAAACAATACCATAACAGGGTCTTTTGCATGGGACCAAAAATATAGTATAACGGTCTTTGGAATTCCTCAAAATCAAAACGGGCAACGAGTTCAAAATAGAACTTAAAACGTATTTACTGAAAAAGGCGTATTACTCAGTCATTGATTTCATAAACGACAAAACGGCACAAAGGAGTTCCATAAAAACCTGAGAGGCTTTTTTTCCTCTTAATGTACAAAAACCCTGCAATATGGGTACCCTAAACCGACGATCGGATCCGATCTGAAATATAAATAATAAATAAATACGAATAAATAATTAAATATACAAACAACTAAATTAATACATACTTAAATAAATAAAATTTAAAAATTCAAGTTTATAAAAGGCGCAATATGGGATCAAATAAAAATAATAATAAAATTGATATAAATGTACATTTTTATACATTGTGTTATAATTAAGTTATTTCCTTTTATTTTTGTAATATTTGCATACTTCATGAACGTAAATATGGTGTACTAAATATGTATTAACAACTTTTGTAAACACCCATATTTGTGCAAATAAAATTCTTGGTTTTGTCTTTGTAACAAAATTACCTTATGGAACCTGTTATTACTAAAATGTCGAAAGTTGAAAAGCTTATTAAATGAGTCGTAATTTTACGAATAATAATATTAAAAATTATCAATAGAAATGTTTGGTGTCCATTTTAGCCTACTTCTTATATAAATCCTAAATATTGACTTCCAATACCTAATGTACATTTACAAGGCTGGGCGGCCTTATCGCATTCAGGTAGGTGTATACAGCGGTAATTAGTCGCTCCTTGCTTAGCTTATTCCATTTTTATCTCTGTTGACCCAAGCGCCCTTAAGTTATTCATCTCTAAGCCATTGTAGGCATTTTTATGTCGCAAAATTCCTGATGTTTGTAATAGAATAATTTATTTATTTTTTAGTTATTATAAGAGCAAACATATTACAAATAATTATACATTTCCTATTCACTCAAGTTCACTAAGATATCGGCTTATTGGTGCATCGTAAGTGCATAATTTTAAAGTACCTTTACAGATTTGAAGGTATAGTACCTGTACAACCGAGCGTTGCTCGGATAAAAGCTATTAGTTTTCTTGGTTAAATTTCAAATGAAACACTCATTTGCTAAGTATTACTGGTCTGGTTACTGGTAATTATTAGTCTGAAATAGTTCCCAGTAAAAAAATAATAAATAAACGCAATATGATCTTGATTGAGGTTTGAACCTGGGTCTCTAGTTAGCATACGTAACCATTCGTCCAAGGAAGCTTTAATTTTAAGAACGAAATGTTTATAAAGCTCTTTCAATAATTCGACATTGTCATTTCTTTGAACGTCGGATTGGCGGGCGGCGATTGACGGCGTTCGACGCCACAATATTATTAATACTCTCCAACAGATGTCAGGAAGAGTCGTATTTTTTAGTTTATATTTAAGTTGATTATCGCTAAAAATAATTATTAATAATTTAAAATTTCTAAAAAAAAAAACCTGATACTAAATTTCATCAAAATCGTTGGAGCCGTTTCCGAGATTCAACAAATATATTTAGGTATATACAACAATTGCTCGAGGTATATAGACTAATGCAGCAAAATATTAGAGAAATTTCCTTTTTTAAACCAAAAGCTTATTAGTTTGTAACAGATGCTAATAACTTATATGTTGTAACTTGTATGTAGGTTGCTAAACGTTTAATGCAGTAGAAGTAAATATTCCAGACTATACCTTGTGCGTAGGACCTCACCTCAAATTGAATTAATATTAAATTAAGCACATCAAAGTACACATGTTAGTTTCTAGCTGCATTTGAATTAAATTTAATTAAATAATATGTGTATGTGAATCTTAATATGAAGACGATTCAGAACTTAGAATTTCTGTTGCAAATCTATTTCAATGGCAACGTTTACAACGTACGTTATAATTCTATCTAAATCTAAATGATTGGCGTTGTTCAACAATTATACAAATTAATGGAAAATCTTTCATTTATCAATACCTACTAATAAAATTTTTGTTGAATACTCCAGTTAACGAAGTTAACTTTAGACTTTAAATTATTATAATACAGCTACGACGCGGGAAAAACCACTGGGAATATTTTATTACTATATAATCGTACCTCGCTTTGGAAAGCATTACATTATTTCAGTATGAGAGAAAGGTCACGGCGTCCACACAACACAAGGCTGGGAGCGAGACTGGACACAAACGATGAATTATTGCATGTCATCAATAATGGGCGGACATGAAGACAGGGCGTTGAATACGGATAATATAAACTAGATAAGCCAAAAACTTATGTATTTTTAAAGTTTTTGGCTACTTTCCATAAAAATGGCAGTGGCTACTCAGAAAATACTTGTAAAAACTAGACGGCAACGTTAGATTCGACAAAACAATAATTTATACATGAAAGTCAAAGCCCAGTGACTACATGTAGGACCCGAAAATAGAGCTTTTAATATGCATTTCAATAAGAGAATGGTCAATTTGTCATTTGAATAAAGCACACGATTAAATACCAACGATAATTTATTGCAAATCATCAATATGATTAGATCAAACTGGGTGGACACAAAGACAAAATGAGAAAGAATACAGAATAAAAGAAAAATACTCGTATAAGTCTCAAACGGCTGCAACCATTTTACGCCCGACTGCTGAATAAGTAAATTTAGAGATGTGATGATAAAATTTCATGCATGCGTGCATTATCGACATTTTAACTAAATTATTTGCATTATTTATGTTTAACTCATAAATCATCATAAAAAAATTATATTATTTATTTGTTAGCCTAACGAATATTTCACAAGCAACTCTACCTTCAATAGAGACTTTGTAGATTTTATTAAATTAAAATTTTGATTAAAGTTTGAACCACGACACCCTTTATCTATATCTACCAGAGGCGGCTCGTCCTAAAGAGCGCTGGTGCAGTGCACTCCCAAAAAAATTACATAGGTAATCTATGTCCCTTCATAATACATACTATCCTTACATTACATTTATTCTATTCTAACATACCTATACATAGTATATTAATTAGGCTATATCTACGCGTACATTTAGCGTCCAGATGTAACGAGTGGAGCGCCAGCGATTGCGCTCCCATGAAACGAAGTTTAGTACGATTCCTAGCACTGTATTCAATGAGTGCGAAAGAGAAACATCGACACTGGCCGGCGCGTGAAACAAAAGATTTCGTATGAGAAATTAACCTAATCTGGAGCGCCGCTCACGCGCGACGTTTCCAAACCGTGGGTTCAACCTGCCTATGCGATGTTGCCGTTCTTATGTATACAAACAAACGTGTCATCGTCTTTGTCAGTTATTTCGTAGTTTTTCTTTTAAATGAATATTTAAAAAAATAGTTTATACGCGATATTTTGTGTTAAAAATGGAACAATACAGTGTTTCTTTTATCATTTGTATCTTTTAGTAAGCGGTGTGAAAAAAACTTTCGAAATACGCCTTGAACTGAAAGCAAAAATGTAGTACGAAAACTAAATCTTTTACGCGTGTTTTTAAATCTGAACATTATTTTAAAACACATTGGTTGTGTGGATGTGAAGAAAGCAATAAATTAATTTGATTTCCGTGTCTTGTGGTTATCAACTGGAACTGACACCGACAGTGGTGGTGAATCTGCTTGGATGGCAACGGGTGGTAAAATTTTTTTTTTTTGTTTTATTTTTGTGAACCCCCATCGAAAAATGTCACTAGCCGCCACTGATATCTACACAAATAAATAAAATTAGAGTGTCTGTCTGTAATATTAAAATAACTACTTTATACTACATGCATATGAATTTATATACGGTACATATACCAAAACAACATCCTATACAATATTTGTCTCTCTGTCTGTTTGTGCCGGCTAATCTCTGAAACGACTGGATTGATTTTGACGTGACTTGACTGGCAGGTAGTTGATGTAATGAGGATTAACTTAGGCTACTTTTATATTAAAGAAATTCTAAAATTTAAGTCCACGTGGACGAAGTCGCGGGCGGCCGTTTATTTGAATATAAAGCATTGCTTAACACACTGTATATATATTTTTTAGTTTATCTCAAAATAAACGTACCACTTCCAGGCAAGCTATTATATGATGGGGATATTATAAAGCGGTGTACACACGCTCCCACATTACACTGAGCTGCTTAGATCGCAAACAAAGCCATTGTTCACACTGTTATGGCAGATAAATTGAGAACGATTAATGGCCAAACGATAGTGATTGTCTTTATTGGCACGATTTATTTTTCTTAATATAGGTACATACAGGAATGATCCCATGCTATATGACTCACTATAATATATTATATATATAGATACAATATATAGTGATATATATAGACACTATATCCTTCATATTATTATCAGCGTTAAACATAGCATATGACTGAATGTGGTAAAACTCGCTATATTTCAATTCCAACATCTCTAACAAGATATTTCTACACATAGGTAATATTTTTAAGATTAAATCATTATTTACTTCTTGTAATAAACCCGAACTTATTTGCTTCAACGAAATTAATACAAAATAAATATTCTAGCACATTTTTTTAAATTAAGTAGTATATTATAAAATAGGTAAAAGTTTTCATTTTCATTTTTCAGACGGTTTTCTAAATTATATAAAACTCTAATATTAGAAATATCACACTATGTAAGACTGGCCTTCAACTTCGTTTTTCCAAAACACGAAATGCGACAAGCTTTTATGATCATATAAATTGTGTAAAAATTTTAACTATCAAGGTTATAACTTTATAGAATTTTTTTTTCTTCTTTATAGAGCATTTAAATAAAAGTTTTTTATAAATTTTTTTTTGCTTTTTATTTATTTTTTGTATTGACTCTAAAATAGAATAAACCGGTTACTTATACGACTTCGTAGAATAAGTGATATAATGACTTTAATTTAGGATTATTCTACAATTTCTACACGTTTAAAGGGCCAACACTTCACAAAAAATCTAATCGCCTCTTCCGACATCGATCGTTTGACCCTCGATACTTAAGACAGCTGTAACAATTTATGAATTTTCATATACAATAAATTATTTCAGTTTAAAACGTTTTGAGACATTGTTTAAGTTCTGATTAGATTATGTATTACAAAGAAGAATTATAGGGTTAAGTGTTAAGTCAACCTAAATCCTTTAAGAGATTGTAGTTTCGGTCATTCCTGACTGATTTGATTATGAAAGCCCATACCCTAAACTTAACCTTTCTCAGGTTATTGCCCTTTGAATTTTTTTTCGTCAATGTACTTAATTCAATATTAAAAATAATTAAAAGATAACCAAGTAGGGCCCATGTTAAAATGATTAGGTATATTATTTTCGTAGCTGGTAGAAATTTAATGATTCGACCGGGGTAACACGGGGTAACACCGCTGCACGCACTTCTGCCTTGCTTGAAGCAATAGGGTCTTGGACACTATGCACAGAAAATTCAAAAACATACCTTAGAAAGGTGGCACTAAAGCACGCTTGGAAAGCAAGATAATTATAAATTTATTTTTACACATGATTTTTATTACCTTTTAATTCAATAAAAAATTTATCAATTAACTATAAATAGGTAGTGACATCACAAATCATTTTCTCATATGAAATGTATGAAGACGTCACGTTTTAACTGCTCATTAAAAGTATATCAATTGATTTAGTAGTACAAGACCGGATTCTATTGTGTTTCGGTTACAAGGTGCAGTTGCCGGCCAGACTCACATGAGAAGACCGAAGACTGATGCCTTCGGATTAGCAGCGCAACTGCATACGACCACAGACAAGACTTACACTTGCTTGAGGTTGAGTGTAGACTGTAGATGCCCATGGGTTGCAGCGTCCACTTTGACCACGTGGTCTGCATGCTCATCTGCTACTCCATTAAAATAATAATAAAAAGAGTGTGTGTACTTACTTATGTACACGCGTTAGAAGTTATACTTCTTTGGCGTATGAAAAAAAAGTTTAAAATAACTTAAAAGTAGTAGTAATCGACGATAAATATCAAATTCTATCAAAAAGATTTTGTTGAAATAAAAAACATTTTATTAACGTAATAAATATTTTAAATTAATATTCAAAATCAATTATTCATATGAATACTACATTTCACAACACTGGCTTGACTGGCTTATTAATATCTATCTAAAATATAGTATGGATACTATGTACTGTAACTATATTCAGTTTTGATATTATTTCTATTGTGTGGCTAACTTCATCATGTCGTTCCTGCGCGCGCAGCTCACAAATTCACGATCATCCAAACGTGCCAAAAGAAGTATAACTTCAATAAAAAAATAAAAAAACAATGTAAATAACAAGCAAGCAACAATGTAATAACAAATAAGTATCAAAAAAAATTCTTCTTTCATCATACAATTTACTATATTCTAAAGTGTTGCTTTGCATGAGGCAAAAATATGGATATTTTAGTTTAGAAGAGTTTAGATTTACTGATTTCTTTGCGATGTTTTCATGATGCAAGTTCTACCAGAAGACACAATAAAGGCAGGCAATTAAAGCGGTGAAAAAAAAACGGCAAATTGTTTGTAAAGTAGGTTTACGATCGAGATGTTTACGTGATAACGTCCGCACGAGAAAATCTCCATTCGTTTGTATGCCGCTAGAGTGAGAGAGACGGAAGATCGGTCCACTCACTCGAACGCTATGCCAGCCTCCGCTCGTGAGGATTCCGCG
This sequence comes from Pyrgus malvae, assembly GCA_911387765.1. Taxonomy (NCBI): domain Eukaryota; kingdom Metazoa; phylum Arthropoda; class Insecta; order Lepidoptera; family Hesperiidae; genus Pyrgus; species Pyrgus malvae. Next base: position 11,852,620 of record OU426958.1, read on the forward strand.
TGACAAGTTTCACGGAATGACTGGCAGCGCTCGAGATGAGACGGGAGATCGGTCCGTCTCTCTCTCGTTATACCTGCGATCGCGCTCGTGAGGTTTTGGTGTGACACAAGTTTCTGAACATGTCACCCGACTAAAACGATTTTAAAGACGTTATCACGTCAAAAAATGAATTTTTTATAAGTAACTCGATGTATGAGTATATACGTTGTATCCACAATATAGGGAATGCCACCGTGTGGCTATGCGTGTGTAGCTTTAGTATTCAATTTAAGGGTAGCTCAAGAATACGAAGGTCTAAAAGTTTCAGTATGTGGAAAACATTCTTGAACGCGAAGCATCCCACAAACCGCCCTCACGAGGGTGAATCGTTTCGAAATTAAAAATTCTCGTATACTTATTTAGTTAATTATTCCACGGACAAAGTTTACTTATACTTCATAATAATTTAAAAGTAACAATCTATAATAATATATAAAGCTCAAGACTTTGTTTGAACGCGCTAATCTCAGGAAGTACTGGTTCGAATTGAAAAGTTATTTTTGTGTTGGATAGTTCATTTATCGAGGAAGGCTATACCTATGACATGATGACTACACTATGAGTCATACCAAAGTCCACGCGGACGAAGTCGTGGGCGGCCGCTAGTGCAAAATATAATCCTTATTCAGTTTTGCGTTACTTTACCAATTCGCGCATGGTTGCAACATTTTTTGTCTCACAGCTAAGCATGGGTCTCTCGCCATTATTGTGGAGTTCTTACTCCACCACGCTGCTTTGCACAATGCATAAGTGGAGATACGGCTTAGTAGCCAACCTGCTATCGGATATTTACAAATCACCCGCAAGGTTTAAACACTGCTATTAGATACGCATACGTAACAATAAATCGTTCGATTTTAGACCGTACAGATAAATCGAACAGCCCTAGTGCCTCCACGCTTCAATCGTCAGTTTTTCGCAGAAGTACACCCAATAAACATATTGTCATCCACGATGGAAAATTATGATGACGCATTTGCCTTGTTGGGCCTGATTAAGTGCTTTAAGAAAAAAAAGGCGAGGAGCATACAAAAAATTATTGTATAAAGCGCGCTTTGCATAATACGCACGTCCGAACACAAGCGGGGTTCGAGACGAACTGCGGTACCTACTGAACTTCAGCGATCACAACCGCTATCCACACGTAACGATAAACTGTGCAAACTGTATAGAGGAATCGCAACTGTGCCGTATTCGCGTAGCTGCGTCGATTGCCTGCATTTTACGCAAGCCACTGGGCCACGCGTGCTTAAACTTAATATATCCCTTTAATATATTAAATTTTCTTATTGAACGAATCGTGAGTGTACACTAACATTGTAGTTATATATTACACGACTTTACTCACGTAAATTTTTATCGGTATTGCCGACATGTTTCGGTCCTGACCGAGGACCTTCTTCAGGAGCTCCCGCCGGTCGCGGTGGCATCGCGGCGGAGACTGCGCGCTGCGGCTCGAGCGGCGCGGCTGGTGCGGCCTCTAGCGTGAGTGGTGGAGGGAACGCTTAGGCTGTTCTCAGACGCGGCAGTCTTCTTATTGTCTTGCGTGTCGTCATCATCGGCACTCGCGCACAGGTTCGGTGGTGCGCATACTATACTGACCGTGTCACTCTCCAGGGTGTCCGTTGCACAACAATGCGACGTAGTATTAAGAATTGGTCTCCAGGAAGGGGGAACAGTCCAACCACTATCACGGTTGAAGTTTGGACGACGACTTATCTCAATCGCTTCGCGAACTTTTCGTGGTACGAGATACTTTTCTCTCGCCAAAACCGCGACTTTGTCGAAGCGAATGAAATGGGTCGTGTCCTGCGAGTGGGCGTGTTCCGCGACTGCCGAACCCTTACTGTCCATATTCTTCAAGCTACGTATGTGCTCAGACACTCTGGTAGTGATATTGCGGCGGGTTTCACCAATATAACCCTTGCCACAGTCACATGGTATCAAGTATACGCCAGGTACATTGAGCGGGTCCTTGTCTTTTGGTGAACGTAGGAACTCCCTAATTTGTGTCGGAGAACGGAATATGGTCCTGATGTTATATTTGGACCGTAGTAGGTATCCAATTTTGTCCGTTACTCCTTTTATATACGGTAAGTAGGCTGGTATACGTTCCACGCTCACCAAATGTCGCTTCGAGGTTCCTCCCATTAGCCGCAGGCTTTGTCTCCATGAATAGCCGTTACTTTCCAGTACGTGCCTCACGTGATTAAGTTCCGAGTTTACGTGCTGGAAGTCGCATAGATTCAAAGCCCGACCGATGAGAGTTCTGGGCACTGAAGAGAGGTGGGCCGGATGGTGGTGTGAGTCTGCCTGCAAGTACCGGTCGGTGTGCGTCGGTTTACGGTATACGGTGTGTGACACCTTTCCGTTTGGCTCGCGGCAGACTAGTACATCCAGGAATGGTAGTTTGCCTTCCTTCTCTTTTTCCACTGTAAACTGGATTTTAGGATGTACAGTGTTTAGGTGCTCCAGAAACTCAGGTAACCCGAAGAAAGACATCGTCAATTACTGGTGGAGGTACGTTGACGATGTCTTCGCGATAATAACCAAGGATGGGTTACCTGAGTTTCTGGAGCACCTAAACACTGTACATCCTAAAATCCAGTTTACAGTGGAAAAAGAGAAGGAAGGCAAACTACCATTCCTGGATGTACTAGTCTGCCGCGAGCCAAACGGAAAGGTGTCACACACCGTATACCGTAAACCGACGCACACCGACCGGTACTTGCAGGCAGACTCACACCACCATCCGGCCCACCTCTCTTCAGTGCCCAGAACTCTCATCGGTCGGGCTTTGAATCTATGCGACTTCCAGCACGTAAACTCGGAACTTAATCACGTGAGGCACGTACTGGAAAGTAACGGCTATTCATGGAGACAAAGCCTGCGGCTAATGGGAGGAACCTCGAAGCGACATTTGGTGAGCGTGGAACGTATACCAGCCTACTTACCGTATATAAAAGGAGTAACGGACAAAATTGGATACCTACTACGGTCCAAATATAACATCAGGACCATATTCCGTTCTCCGACACAAATTAGGGAGTTCCTACGTTCACCAAAAGACAAGGACCCGCTCAATGTACCTGGCGTATACTTGATACCATGTGACTGTGGCAAGGGTTATATTGGTGAAACCCGCCGCAATATCACTACCAGAGTGTCTGAGCACATACGTAGCTTGAAGAATATGGACAGTAAGGGTTCGGCAGTCGCGGAACACGCCCACTCGCAGGACACGACCCATTTCATTCGCTTCGACAAAGTCGCGGTTTTGGCGAGAGAAAAGTATCTCGTACCACGAAAAGTTCGCGAAGCGATTGAGATAAGTCGTCGTCCAAACTTCAACCGTGATAGTGGTTGGACTGTTCCCCCTTCCTGGAGACCAATTCTTAATACTACGTCGCTTTGTTGTGCAACGGACACCCTGGAGAGTGACACGGTCAGTATAGTATGCGCACCACCGAACCTGTGCGCGAGTGCCGATGATGACGACACGCAAGACAATAAGAAGACTGCCGCGTCTGAGAACAGCCTAAGCGTTCCCTCCACCACTCACGCTAGCGGCCGCACCAGCCGCGCCGCTCGAGCCGCAGCGCGCAGTCTCCGCCGCGATGCCACCGCGACCGGCGGGAGCTCCTGAAGAAGGTCCTCGGTCAGGACCGAAACATGTCGGCAATACCGATAAAAATTTACGTGAGTAAAGTCGTGTAATATATAACTACAATATATTAAATTTACAAATGTTCACAATTTTGATTGCCTTAAAAATATTGTCAAGAAAGAAAATATATTAATGGAAGCATACATTGTACATTATACTAGTAAATAATTTTACATGGCTGGCTGCAACCCTTTTTGCGTCCCACTGCTGGGCACGGGTCTCTCTCCAATATTGGGGAGGACTGGAGCTTACTCCACCACGCTGCTCCAATGCGGGTTGGTGGAGATGCGGGTTAGTGGCCAACCCGCTGTCGGATGTTTTCAAACCGCCCATAAGGCCTCCGACAAGGTTTAACGACTGTTATCTATCGACAACAACCGGAACCGACGGCTTAACGTGCCCTCCGAAGCACGGAAACGCGCATGAAATTTTTGCCACTAGCGGTCACCCATCTCACACCTGACCGCGCCCGTTTGGCTTAGCTGCATAGATCGCTTGCGTTCTACGCTCGCCGCCGAGCCATGCGCGCTTCTAATTTTACATAGACTTGAATAATTATGTACTTACATATTAATATTATTTTACCAAAACGTTCCAACCAGCGTCTTCGTCATGTTTATACAGTAGGTGGCTTGGAGCAATTCTTCCAATTTCGAATCCATTCCAGTAGCGAATTGGAAGCATCCGTCGAATCGAAAGGTTTGTTGGAAATTTCCATATGTTGTGAGCGCGATTCTTGTTCTGATGGTTAATTTTTTTTTTTGATACATTTAAAAGCTTTAATGCTATATTTTTTGCAATTAATCGACAATGTAATTAATGGCACAGTACACAACGCTGGTATTCCACGAGGTCCTGGGTTCAATTCCCAGCGGGGTAATATCTAAATATGTAGTAAATTTACAGCTCCTCTCTGGTCTTATTCATTTATTTACTTTATTTTATATTAGATATCAAATCAGTTTCCATATTTATGGTATTTATTTAAAATCTTGAACCTAAAATTGTGACACAATAGGCGAGCTTTATGCCTTTGGGCTACACACTTGCTTTCTATCTACAAGCTTACTGAAGGGAGTAATAATTATTTTGATTAAAAAGAACATACCTGGTCTAAAATCTAAAAACAATAGGGTATTTATTGGACGCATCCGACGAATCGTCAGATCCTTCCGTCCGTCGTCTTGGATAGAGGCAATCAATCCCTCGCAAACATCACTAGATCAATGCATCTTTTTTCACTTTTACCCAAAAGTTAAGTAAATATGGGGACTCCATTTTCGGGATTTTTTCAGCTTGTAGCGTGATCTGTAAAAGCTGCGTTTGAATCCCCGAGTATGATGTATTTTTCTGACAGCACAGTGTTAACTATCTGCAGAGTCTCAATTTCAAATGGGATCAACGGACTGTATTAGTAATTTCAATTTGTTTCAAGGGATACATTCCCTTGAAACAAATTGAAATTACTAAGTATCCTATAAGCAGTATCCGGTTGATGAAACTTAAAAAGCCTTGTTTTATAATTTTGTTGGTGTGATTATTTTGAATTGAATGGGTTGTGAGTGCAGGGACGCACACAGCTCACACAGAGGCAATAAATCCCTCGAAAGCATCACTGGCTTTTTTATTATTTCACTTAATAACATACATAGTTAAGTATACAAAACAAGTTTTCGACTCGGTCACAATACAAAGAGCGCCTTTCTACTATTGTGACTCGGTTAACATTCTGTCGTAGTCGTCTCAAATTATATCCACACAAATAAAACAGATCAATCCGTAGCACCTTTGCTAGTTAAAGGACAAACAAATAAACACACTTTAACATTTTATAATATTAGTAAGTATTTCATTATTCTTCTTTCTTTGTGATTGTGTTAACCTGCAGTGGATCACTTCTCAAAGTTTTATGACATTGACTTAAGTGTTTGATATTTATTTCTACTCGATACCTCCACAAAAGAAAGAGTGTCATTGTGAAGTCAGGCCACGTGCTCGTTCGCTCGTTGCTTACACTGTAAAATCTCATTACACTCTCCTCTGCTATGTAACCGGATATAGATAAGAAAATGTTCAATAGCTTTTAAGAACTCGCAAAAGTTTACTGCGATGGGTTACACTACATGAATGAGCAACTGAATAAAATGTATGAATGAATTAGTTAGTATTGTAAATAATATATTGATATGACAGTAACAGGCTCTTTTTTATCCGGATCAAATATATTATCATTCCTATGAGAAAAACTGCCTAAATCTGCTAAAACGGAAGATATTTTGCGAGATTATAATGAGATGTCCAATTGCAAGAAATGAAAAAGAATGAAAGGATAGTTACATTTTCTTTCAGCAACAGTTTACGTATACTGACCAGGAAAAAAATATAGAATTATTTATTTTTGAAAATGGCTGGAAAATTTAATTTAAAAACACCTTTTGAAAAGTTCTTACGAATAATTTTTAATATTTATAGCAGAAATAAAATAATATTATTTTTTATTTAAGTAAATCCATACCAGCCGCAAACAAGGCTAGGCTTTATCGAGTTCAGGTGAACACAGCGGTATTTAACCGCTCCTTGAGCTTATTTTAGTATTATCTCTACGGGCCCAAATGCCCTGAAGTAATTCATTTTAGCCCTTTGTAGGCATTTTTACTCTCTCTTAGATAATTTTATGTTATTTATAATGATGATATTAATTTGTAGGCGTGGTCCTATATATATTTTATTAAACTGAATCGCTTCTAAAACAAAACAATACCATAACAGGGTCTTTTGCATGGGACCAAAAATATAGGTATAACGGTCTGCCGGAATTCCTCAAAATCAAAACGGGCAACGAGTTTAAAATAGAACTTAAAACGTATTTTCTGAAAAAGGCGTATTACTCAGTCACTGATTTCATAAACGACAAAACGGCACAAAGGAGTTCCATAAAAACCTGGGAGGCTTTTTTTCTTCTTAATGTTAAATATACCTATCTTAAAAATTAAAAATTCAAGTTTATAAAAGGAGCAATATGGGATCAAATAAAAATAATAATAAAATTGATATAAATGTACATTTTTATACATTGTGTTATAATTAAGTTTTTTCCTTTTATTTTTGTAATATTTGCATACTTCATGAACGTAAATATGGCGTACTAAATATGTATTAACAACTTTTGTAAACACCCATATTTGTGCAAATAAAATTCTTGGTTTTGTCTTTGAAACAAAATTACCTTATGGAACCTGTTATTACCAAAATGTCGAAAGTTGAAAAGCTTATTAAATGAGTCGTAATTTTACGAATAATAACATTAAAAATTATCGATAGAAATCTTTGGTGTCCATTTTAGCCTACTTCTTATATAAATCCTAAATATTGACTTCCAATACTGTGGAGTCCTTGATTAACCCTACACTCTTTATCGTGTTGTGTATGATTACTTGGAGCTACGGATGTACATGAAAAAATAACACTCGCGAATAATAACTATGTATTTATTTATTACGAGTAGCGAATAATGAATAAATGACTGATGACGTATGAGCACGCGCGATCGCCTTGGTGCTTTCGGCAGTACTGACTATAAACTATAATAATATATCGATTTAAAATCACGCGGCTTATGTAAACTGCTGCATCAGCAGAATGTACGATTTGGCTCGTAAAAATACCTAATGTACATCTACAAGGCTGGGCGGCCTTATCGCATTCAGGTAGGTGTATACAGCGGTAATTAGTCGCTCCTTGCTTAGCTTATTCCATTATTATCTCTGTTGACCCAAGCGCCCTGAAGTTATTCATCTCTAAGCCATTGTAGGCATTTTTATATCGTAAAATTCCTGATGTTTGTAATAGAATAATTTATTTATTTTTTAAGTAATTATAAGAGCAAACATATTACAAATAATTATACATTTCCTATTCACTCAAGTTCAGTAAGATATCGGCTTATTGGTGCATCGTAAGTGCATAATTTTAAAGTACCTTTACAGGTATTTTTAAAGGTATTTGTACAACTGAACGTTCCTCGGATAAAAACCATTAGTTTTCTTGGTTAAATTTCAAATGAAACACTCATTTGCTTAGTATTACTGGTCTGGTTACTGGTAATTATTAGTCTGAAATAGTTCCCAGTAAAAAAAAAAAAAAACGCAATATGATCTTGATTGAGGTTTGAACCTGGGTCTCTAGTTAGCATACGTAACCATTCGTCCAAGGAAGCTTTAATTTTAAGAACGAAATGTTTATAAAGCTCTTTCAATTCGACATTGTCATTTCTTTGAACGTCGGATTGGCGGGCGGCGATTGACGGCGTTCGACGCCACAATATTATTAATACTCTCCAATAGATGTGAGGAAGAGTCGTATTTTTTAGTTTATATTTAAGTTGATTATCGCTAAAAATAATTATTAATAATTTAAAATTTCTAAAAAAAAACCTGATACTAAATTTCATCAAAATCGTTGGAGCCGTTTCCGAAATTCAACAAATATATTTAGGTATATACAACAATTGCTCGAGGTATATAGACTAATGCAGCAAAATATTAGAGAAATTTCCTTTTTTAAACCAAAAGCTTATTAGTTTGTAACAGATGCTAATAACTTGTATGTTGTAACTTGTATGTAGGTTGCTAAACAAACGTTTAATGCAGTAGAAGTAAATATTCCAGACTATTCGTGCGTAGGACCTCACCTCAAATTGAATTAATATTAAATTAAGCACATCAAAGTACACATGTTAGTTTATAGCTGCTTTTTGAATCAAATTTAATTAAATAATATGTGTATGTGAATCTTAATATGAAGACGCTTCAGAACTTAGAATTTCTGTTGCAAATCTATTTCAATGGCAATGTTTACAACGTACGATAGAAGTCTATCTAAATCTAAATGATTGGCGTTATTCAAAAATTGCACAAAGTAATGGAAAATCTTTCATTTATCAATACCTACTAATATTGTAATTCCCAAGGGTTTATTTATTTGAAAGCGCTCATCTCGGCAACTATTGATTCGAATTGTTTTTTTTGTGTTGAATACTCCAGTTAACGAAGTTAACTTTAGGCTTTAAATTATTATAATACAGCTACGACGCGGGAAAAACCACAGGGAATATTTTATTACTATGTAATCATACCTCACTTTGGAAAGCATTACATTATTTCAGTATGAGAGAAAGGTCACGGCGTCCACACAACACAAGGCTGGGAGCGAGACTGGACACAAACGATGAATTATTGCATGTCATCAATAATGGGCGGACATGAAGACAGGGCGTTGAATACGGATAATATAAACTAGATAAGCCAAAAACTTATGTATTTTTAAAGTTTTTGGCTACTTTCCATAAAAATGGCAGTGGTTACTCAGAAAATACTTGTAAAAACTAGACGGCAACGTTAGATTCGACAAAACAATAATTTATACATGAAAGTCAAAGCCTGGTGACTACATGTAATACCCGAAAATAGAGCTTTTAATATGCATAATCCAATAAGAGAATGGTCAATTTGTGATTTGAATAAAGCACACGATTAAATACCAACGATAATTTATTGCAAATCATCAATATGATTAGATCAAATTGGGTGGACACAAAGACAAAATGAGAAAGAATGCAGAATAAAAGAAAAATACTCGTATAAGTCTCAAACGGCTGCAACCATTTTACGCCCGACTGCTGAATAAGTAAATTTAGAGATGTGATGATAAAATTTCATGCATGCGTGCATTATCGACATTTAAAAAAAAATATTTGCATTATTTATGTTTAACTTTATGTTCATAAAATAATATAATTTATTTGTTAGCCTAACGAATATTTCACAAGCAACTCTACCATCAAAAGAGACTTTGCAGATTTTATTAAATTTAAATTTTGATTGAAGTTTGAACCACGACACCCTTCATCTATATCTATAATTCTATACAAATTAATAAATTTGGAGTGTCTGTGTGTAATTAATTCCGGCTAATCTCTGAAACGACTGAACCGATTTTGACGGGACTTTCACTGTAAGTCCCTGTAGCTTCGGGATTAAGAATAGAGCTACGGTATCCCCTGCCTGATCGTAAGAGGCGACTAAAAGGGGGCTTCCGGGGATGCGGACGGTGAGAGTGGGAGCTTGACCCGTCCAGCCAGCAGCCCCGGGAAGGACGGCGGTGTATGCGTGGCCGCATGCCGCCGTGAACACCTGAAGGTGCAGGAGAGCACATCTGCTCTCCCGAAGATGGGCCCGTTATGGGGCGCCGCGCGTGGAGGACACCGGTGCGTTCCTATGGAGATCCCGGAGTCCTCACAAACGTAGAGGCAGGCCACCGAGGGGGTTTTAGTGCGGTCAAATCCCACATAACCCGGTATCCTCTCCCAAGGTGTCGGGTACCTTTTGAAGGTTTCCCCCCCGATACCAAAAAAAAAAGGTAGCTGATGTAATAAGGATTAACTTAGGCTACTTTTATTTCAGAAAAATTCTAAAACGTATGTCCACGCGGACAAAGTCCCGGGCGGCCGCTAATTATGAATATAAAGCATTGCTTAACACACTGTATATATTTTTTTTAGTTTATATCAAAATAAACGTACCACTTCCAGGCAAGCTATTATATGATGGGGATATTATAAAGCGGTGTACACACGCTCCCACATTACACTGAGCTGCTTAGATCGCAAACAAAGCCATTGTTCACACTGTTATGGCAGATAAATTGAGAACGATTAATGGCCAAACGATAGTGATTGTCTTTATTGGCACGATTTATTTTTCTAAATATAGGTACATACAGAATGATCCTATACTTTGTAACTCACTATATAATATTATATATATAGATACAATATATAGTGATATATATAGACACTATATCCTTCATATTATTATGAGCGTTAAACATAGCATATGACTAAATGTGGTAAAACTCGCTATATTTCAATTTCAACATCTCTAATCAGATATTTCTACACATAGGTAATATTTTTAAGATTAAATCATTATTTACGTCTTGTAATGGTTCGGGTTTATTTGCTTCAACGAAATTAATACAAAATAAATATATTCTAGCACAAATTTTAGTTAAGTAGTAAATTATAAAGTAGGTACAAGTTTACATTTTCATTTTTCAGATGGTTTACAAATGATATAAAACTCTAATATTAGAATTATCACATTGTGTAAGACTGGCCTTAAACTTCATTTTTCCAAAACACGAAAAAGATGCTGCAGACTACGGTCTTCGACATGGAGATACCGGCTCTAATCATGCACCTCTGACCAAAGAATACTTACTATATATACTCCAGAAATTTTCTTGATCTTAAGTAAGTGCATTTTTTTTTTCTTCAATTATGGCATTGCAAACTCTGCATTTTGCCAGCGTCAAGTATAATTTTTGCATCGCGTTTTTACCACTTTCGGTGAAACTGAACGAGTAGTCCAGTAATAATAGGTAAAGTCAGTAAGTCGTCAGTAATCAGTCAGTCAAGTCAGTCAGACATTCAAGTAAAGCGATGGCTTCTTAACCAGAACGTGACCAACGGAATTTTGGAGGCAAGCCGAAAAAACCTATTTTCGCACTGTTATTTTAATTGACAACACTCGTGCACTATAATTAACATATCGAACAAAATGCCATCAAATTTTCGATATAACTCAAAAATACACCAAGAAAGTAAAAATAAAACAAGAGCACAGACTCTTTTTCGACGTTTTTAGGTAAAATTTTCACTAGTTCAGCTGCTGAACTCGTCTTCTTAACCGAAAAGAAAAGAGAAGGAAAATCTGAGATAAGCAGATTCCTTCATTTGCATAATGAGGACTGGAAGAAATTAGGCCGGATTAAGTTTCGACACTTCACTGTCCCACTTTTAATAGTAAAACTAATAAAAACTCATATAACCATAAGCATAGAATTAATTATACTCGTATCTGCATAGGGATTTTTAAGAAACATAGTTGGCTCTTTATCTGTATTTTACGAGGTTTTTTAAAGGCAAATGGTTGGGAAAGCCGAACAAAAAGTCGTTTGATCAAAATGACTTTAGTTTTATTAAATATTTAAATACTAGTTTATCTACCACGGCTTCGCCTCACGCTTTTTCCATATACAACAATTTATTTTCTTTGGATAAAAAATAGCTTTTGTCACTAACCAATATACATACATACATAAAATCATGTCAATCCGTAGCACAGTTGCAAGTGCAACGTGAAGAAAGGACAAACAAACTAATAAACTTAATTTAACATTTATAATATTAAATGTGAAACCATCGTAAAGCAAATCATAAATAGAAAAATAACAAATTATATTAGTCAGGAGTCGGAACCAGTATTCAAATCCCTCGCGTGTGCTGAGTCTTAGCCACTTGGCTAACTGATTTCTATAACATAAGTACCTTCAAAATTACATTCCTGTCTTAAATTTACTGTCAGGGGGCGGTAGTGAGCCCGCACAAAAGCTGATACTATGCATGATGAAGGCTTGGAAGACACTAGCAGTTGCTCATTACTAGTTGAGCTCAATCAGTTTAGTTCTCATTCATAACAGCTTTTCAATTTACGCCTTAATTTATTTTCAAGGCTTAGATACTGCTACAGTAAACAAAACTTAATCTACGAGTAATATTACATAATTGCGTGCCGAATTAGTAACCTACTTTTGTTAGTTGGTTAAAAATAACATACCTATTCCAAATTCACTGTCAGGGGGCGGTAGTGAGCCCGCAGATAAGCTGATGCTATGCATAATGAAGGCTTGGAAGAAACTGGCAGTCACTCATTACTTGAGCTAAGTTGGGCTCAATCAGTTTAGTTCTCATTCATAACAGCTTTTCAAGTTACGCCTTAATTTCTTTTCGAGGCTTAGATACTACTACAGTAAACAAAACTTTATCTAATATTACTTACAAGCTTGTGTGTCGAATTGGAAACCTACTTTTGTTAGTAGGTTAAAAAATAACATACCTATTCCAAATTAACAGCCAGAGGGCCGTAGTTAAGCTGCAGATACTCGTAAGTTCCTATGCATCGTTATGCTTGGAAGGAACTGGCAGTTGCTCATTACTTGAAGAAGTTTAGCTCAATCGGTTTAGTTCGCATGCAAAACAGCTTTTCAAGTTATGCCTCAACTTCTTTCAGAGGCTTCCACCATGAAGGGCTGCCAAAATGTAATTACTTACTATACTATTTTGAATAATCCAATTAATTATAATTCAGTTATATAATAATATTCCAAAAAGTAGTAAATGTAATGTAAAGTAGAGTCGCTTGAGGCTTGAGCTCGCGTTTTATTTGTAATTTTAGTGATATCAGCTTAAATATAAACTGAAAAATATGACTCTTACAGGGAATTGGAGAATATTAATAATATTGTGTCGTAGAACGCCGCCAAGGTCATCCACCAATCCGCTGTTCAAACAAATGACAATGTCGATTTGAAAGAGCTTTATAAAAATTTCGTTAATTGACTTAAAGCTTACTAGACCTAATGGTTACGTAGGCTGGCTGCGGAGTGAAAACCCCGGGTTCAAACCTCAAAAAAACATATTATTTCTACGTTTGTTTATTTTTTGTATCACTAAGTTAATGAGTGTTTTGCTTGAAATTAAACCAAGATCAATTGTTTTTATCCGAGGAATGCTGAGTCGTCCGGGTACTATTTCTTACGTCAACTGCGATTATCGATCATATTTTTTTCGTACTCTTCTATTAGTATAACAAACTTTGAACGGAGTAACACATCAAAAAATATCGTAAGAACGTGTAAGGAACTTCTCAATAAGAATAGACATTAAAGCTGTGTATACTATCGCAGTCGTCCCCAATCCGCACTTAACCAGCGTAGTGGACTATGTCCTAAATCCCTCTTACTTGAGAAAGAAGACTTGTGCCCAGCAGTGGGACATAAAAAGGTAGAAAAAAAACAAAGGGTTGCACTCCGATAGTGCCGGCAGAAGTGAAAACTTGAATATTTACGTTGTGCATTTTTGATATTTTGGAATGGTTAGGGAATAATTTCACACGAATTGCTTTTATTATCACTATTATATTTCATCTAGTATTTTCAGTAGGTTTTCATCTAGTATTTTTATAAAGTACTCACTAATTTTCTTTCACTATTTCTTCGACACTTTTTTCATTAATAGATGCACTTTGTTCAATGTCCATATTTTAAATACTTGATATAAACGAATTTTACAAGTATAGACAGTCGAACCGTCATCAGCTGTCACCCCTCCGTCTTACGAATTTTCGATCAGGCCACGTGTCCTGACGCGAGTTTAACATTTTTTACCCATCCCAAAAAAAATGCACTACGCCGCTAAAGAAGTTTTCACTTCAAAAGTTTTACGTTAAATTTCACGATTAAGTTTGGAAAGTTGAAAGAAGTATAGATTGTATAAGGAAATAATAAGAATAGGATAGAAAAAATCGATATGGAAATAATAGAGATATTATAATATCAGTACCTATAGTGAGGTACTAAACTCCATTTATAGAGGAGCACTTTTAGCCACGCAAGCATAAAACTGAAATTGCTGAAATGAATATAAAATCGTTCTAAGACATCTACCATTCACGTAAGCTCCTTTCATAATACTATACTCATATTGAAGAATCGTATAAAATTTAAATTACACTAAAGTCGGTTAATAGAATTTAAATTCAAGGCGTAGGATTGACACCATGAGTGATGAAGATGGTGATTCACTTGCTTACTTAGAAACACCACTTCATTCTTTTAAACAAGCTTTTATTAGCTTCGGTCGTATTTGTTGCGGAAAATTTGAGAGTGATTTTGATAGACTTTGAAACATCGAATTAACTTGAAATTTTGCATACTTATTATGGACGAATGACAACGCAAGAATATGAAAAAAAAATCAACTAAAATTGATGACGATCCTTAGAGCATCAAAGGTACTGACTCACCTTTCAGTGTCATACCTGTCAATATCTTGATGCTCTAAGTGACGATCGAATGAAAAAACAAATGGAATTTTCAACAGACTCTACGAATCCAGCCACTTACCACTACAAACCAAGTTCTTTTTTCTGAACAGACTCTGCCAATTACAGAAGCTGCTTTTACGGTCTCAATTTGTATTGATGGTTCATATAAAATTCATATTTCACTAAAGCTAGTCAATAGAATTTAAAATTCAGAGCGTGAAGTTGACAGCATGAGTGATGGAGACAACACGTGATGCGTCATACTCGCTCACTTAGCGATTCGGTATAAAAGTAATTTATTTTATGATATAGATGCTCTATGTCATGAAGTCATTTCGGCTATGAATGTAGTGACGCGTGCATGCACATTATTTTGGTGTGCGTAACGTCGACAGTGCTCAGTGTCGAGTAACGTATATATAATACGATATATCCGTTATTAATAAGGACTTTTTTATTGCTCTATTAGTGGTTGCTTGATTTCTTATTATATGAAAATTTAGACCTTTACAGTCAGAAAAGAAAAAAAGCCTATTAAAAAATATTTTATAAAAAAAATGTTAAAAATTATTTAAATCTTATAATTTTATAAATAAAAGCGTGTTGCATAGAGATTGCAAAAGAAAAATATTGAAGAAAAATATGTTAAATGCTCTTTAATGGTCCATGATAACACGCTATTATTTATAAAATTTTCAAGTTTAAATTATTTTTATCTTTTTCGTTCATTTTTAATACACGCTTGTTTTTAAAAAGTTTTTTTTATTTTATTTTTAGCTTTTTAGTATTATTGATGCTAGTTTGACTACGGGATTGTGTCATTTAATTACAGAGTTCCTATGTCCGTCTTCCAGCTACATCATTAGACCCTGGTTACCATCTACCACCAAAGTACTCATCAAGACGGATCAAACGAGTCAAAACTCGATGGGATTGCGTCGTTTAATTACGGAGCTCCTATGGCCACCTTCCAGCTCCATTGTCAGATCAGCTCTATCTCTTAATAATTCGCATTGTCATCCGATTCATACATGCATGCAAAATTTAAGCTCAATCGGAAATCGGGAAGTGGATCAAATTTAACTTGCAAAATTTTATTACATACAACGGAACAGGTGAAAGTAAATAAAAACACTTAATTTAAAACAACCCAAAATGAGTGCTAAGAAATGTTCATTTATGTAAAACAAAAGCTCTTTCGAAAACCGAAGTGAATGATATAGTGAATAGGCATGAAGCAAAAATACTTAGTCCGGTTTCACACCAGCGTGCGTATTTTTACGCGCGAATATGCGTTTAAGTCGCACGCGCGCTATATTTTTGTACCAGTTAATGTCAAAACTTGACGTTTCGCGGCAACACGCGCTTATGTCGATAACCTTCGTTTGTCTACGGAATTCATCGCTACGGATTATGTCGCGTAGAGAATTGCCAAGCATAGCCCTCTCCATCGCTCGCTGAGCGATGAGCCTAAGGAAAAGGCTAAGGCTATAAGTCATCAAAAGTTACCAGAAAATATGAGTTTTCATTTTGAAAAAAATCATAGTAAATTTATTAATATAATTCATGAACAAAAAGAATTAATAATATGACCCTAGGAATTAAATTACGTTAGTAAAGGAGCTACAAAAAAGTTTAACACGACTTAACTTTTATGGGTAATAATCCGTAAAGCGTCGCCATGTTAATGAGAAGTCAAACTTTTTTCTTTGTAAAAGTTCATACCTTTAAAATTTTATTCTTCAAAAGAAAAGGCATTCTCAAAGAAAAGTACGAAAATGCTCGAGAGTTTTATCGTTCCAATAAATTATAGAATCTTCGCCTTTACAAATCATAAAAGCACATAGTGGTCTATTGAAAATGATAGATGACCGAATTTAAAAGAATCGTTCAATAAGTTCTGTTAGATTCATTTTTCTTTTAAGTAAGTGTTTTTAACATCCTTCTTTTTATGACTATTGTGATTAAGTTTCAATACCTGAAAAAAGTGATTAAATATAATTTATTATTGACTACCTATTAAGTGTTAATAGTAAAAAAACTTAGATCATTATTATCAAAGTTTTAAAACAATCTATCGAACTCGGGTGCTTTATAATATGCTAAAAGTATTTTATATGTTTTTTTTTATTATATTTCATTAGTTTTTGTAATTAATTAATAATTAATTAGTGGTGTAGTTATTAGTAAAAATAATGTAATTTGGAGTGAAGTTACTTATTCTTTGGAAAATAACTCTACAAATTCGTGGAATATGAAGCCATACATATTTTAATTGATGTACGAAAATAAGTTGGTTTTTATGTTCATATCATATTTATGGTGGTTTTAACATTGACTAATGATGTTAATAGAATTGAGCGTTAAATTATAAATAAATATCTTTTTGAACGATTCACACAACACCATCTGATTCCAAACTAAGCAGAGCTTGTACTATGGTAATCAGAAAGCTGATAAACATATTCTATATACATACTTAAATAGATAAATTAACACCCAGACACAGAACAAGTAGTCATGTTCATCACACAAATATTTGTCCTGGGTGGGAATCGAACCCATGACCTCACGCTTCGCAGTCGGCTCATCACCCACTACGCCACGAAGGCTGTCTACTTTTAATAAAGGAAAGTTACAACGACTGCAAGTTTTCAGGCATCAATGTATTTCAAACAAGTGTTTAGTAATGTCATATTAAATTCTAATGTCTACTCATTTCACTACAAAATGTCTCGATACGTAAACATGTTCATAAGGTCCCGGTTTACCGCGCGGATAATTTCAGGGGCGCCTGACATGTTTGGGACAGTACCTTGGTACCTTGGGTCCTTACTTATGAGCCATCACGTGCGGTCGCTAGGTGGCCTCGGTGAAGACAAACATGTCGGACGCCCCCGAAATTATCCGCAAGCTAAACCAGGATTTTATGAACATGTCTCTCATTTTCAACTCATTTTCTTTTCTATAATGCCATTTCTCTTACAAACGAAGCACATGAGTAAAGTAATAGAATTTGTACTCACAACGAATGGAATGAAAGGCCAAATTTTAGTTTTTTACGATTCAAAGTTGCAACCTCTACAATTGCAAAATTAAAAGATTGAACAGTAAAAAGAATATCATTTTCATGCTTTCATTTTGAAAGGCTTTTAAAATCCTTGCGATCTTATTAAATGCTCGTTTCCACTAGTTTTCAATCCCGAAATACCATTTATTATAAAAAAAACTAAGTAGTCGCCGCTTAAAGGGCAAGTGCTTATGGTCCAGCAATTTAAATTTATTTGGTGCCCAACTCGTTAAGTCAAGGGCGCGTTCAGAGAGTCATTAACTTTATATATGGGTGCTATCGCTTTTTGTTACATTCTTCTTTTCTACTCACTTGCTCTCGTTATTAATTAAATGCTTGTGTTACATACTTCTTTACTGTTTCGAAACAAATTTTTCATTATTAGATGGAGGATTTCGTAAAATTGCGCTTGGTGTTTAGTTGTTACTCTTAGTTGGGGTGGATAGATGACTACTAATTAGTTTGGTGTTCAAACTAAATCTTTTTGTTTCCTAACTATTCATAAACTTGCTGTGTTCCGTGGTTTGAATAAAATAGAATAGATTTTTATTTGCAAAAATGTGGTTGACATCAGGTGACAAAATAATTAAAATGGGATCTCTCATTTGAATCTTTTAGGCGTGCAATATATAGGTACTACATTACAAGTTAATTAATGTAACTGATAATCCAATTAATAAATTTAACAATTATAACTATAATCTTCTCTCTGCAAATACCCATTGGGTGTGCAATGTAAAATTTTAATATCAAGGAATACAATAAATATATATGTAAATATCAATTTCAAGTATACTTATTATACATTCAATTAATTTACATTACATATAAATTATCCATCCATTATACATTATCAATTTCAAAATTAAAATTATATTTTAAAGCGGATTATTCAAGTTCTTTCATTACAACTGGTAAATGTTTAAATAATTTGGGGGCCATGCAGTACACGCTTTTTTATAGAATTTACATTTTGACACTTGAGAAGGTATTATCTATGTTTTTTCTATTCCTCGTTGTTCTTGGAAGTCTAGTTTATTTTTTATCAAAATAATGCAAATAGCTGCGAAACCCGGCGTTGCTCGGGTTTAAATACGTCGCATGTTTAATCTAAACTTTAAAGAGATTTACCTTTTATAATCATGTTTTCTAATAGCCATCTTATAGCCTGAAAGAATACTTCTGTCAGTCCACCTGAACGTATAAATTAATGAAAGAATTTTCTCCCAGCTCCTAACCGTTGAGGAGTTGTACCTTCAATCATCAGCTCAGCAACATGATATGATACACAAATGCCTGTTTTGCTTTAGTAAAAATATGAAAATCAATTATTGTGCTATAAAATTTGTATGTTCCCTTCGATTTCTCTGGGATCCCATCATCAGACTTTGACTTGGTGACAGCTGGACCATCTCAGGAATGTAAGATTTCGAACAAAACCCCATTTATAGAAAGAATTTGCTCTGAATTCCTAACCGTCGCATTACCTTCCATCATCAGCTCCCCACTCCACCCACCGCGAACAAACTCCCTTACTATCATCTACGCACTAAGGGGTATTTACCACCCCAACGGGAAGTTGATTGGAGTTAGTGATAATAGAGAAAACCGTGTCTTTACGTACAAAGAAAACCCTTTATTTTTTATATATATATTAAGATTATCTTTCCCGGAAACGCACATTTCATGACTCTCGTTGAATCGCGTTTGAAAACATCAAATATATTATAATATACTTTCCAATTGGAATGAGATGTTGCACCGTGATAAGAAGTAGCCTTTGTCACTCTCTAAACTCTTAACTATATTTACGCAAAAAACATTCATTCTTTATGATCACTCCGTCTCGACGTGACAAAAGGACAAACAAATACACAAAGAACATACAAAGAAACTCATTTTCACATTTATAATATTAGTATAATTTTATTATCAATAATACCTATCTATTTTATCGGCTATCTTAAATTTGATCCTCAAAGCACATCATTGAACTAAAAAACTAAATACTTTACGATTAAAGTAGGTAGAATATAGGACAGTTTTACTTTATTTAACCGTGTAACTGTAATGTCATTGATTCATAATATTTTCTTTTTTAGTTTTCATTATATAACTCCTTAAGAAAAAAAAAACGTTATAATCTTGAGATTTAACCGGTTTGCTTAAATATATTTTTTGCTTGAAGGATTTTTGCTGTAACTAGCATTGAATCGTCTTGAAAAACCTTTTACTAGTTCCATGGGTCCGTATAGAACGGTGTGTTAGTAGCGCATTCGGGTCACGTGCAGCAGTTCCTTGCTTACACTCTCATTACACGCTTCTTGTCGACTATTTAGCGAAAAAAGTGCGCCACAAACGCCCAGCGGCTAACGTAGGATTTAAGCGATCTATGCTACTAAACGATTTGGACGCATTTGTGTGACCACTCTAGATGGAAAATTTTATCCGCGTTTCCATGCCTCAAAAGGTACGTTAAGTTGTCGGTCGGACCCGATTGTACTCGAGATAGTAGTTAAAACTTGTCAAAGGCCTTACGAACGGTGTGAAAACATCCGATAGGGGGTTTGCCATTAACCCTCATCTCTACATAGAGTCAATACGCACTACGCAATTAGACCCTCTCCGACCCGATGCATATAAATAATCAACAAGCTAAACTTGGCCGATACGCCCATATCTACTGCAATGGAATAAAAAAGGCAAAACGCATATACAGAAACAGGCACTGTGTAGCCACAAATGTAGTTAAATTCCGGGAATCAAGGAAATCCGAAAAAATCTTCTTTTTTATATTTCGCCTTATCGTATCTTTTCACCTTAATCAAAATGAAACTCACGCCAAATTATAACTAAAAGTCTGTATGTTAGTATTTTTTGCCTCCCATAAATTTAGCAATATTTGCATACATACCTACAGACTGGTAGACGAATGGATAGATAGATATGGATGGTCAATTTATAGACGTAAAGGTAGAATAATATTTGTAGGTGGTAGAACTATTATGGTTTGCCCGGGGAAGTACCACCGCTGCACCCACTTCTGCCGTGAACCAATTCTATTGTGTTTCGGTGGAATGGTGCAGTTGCCGGCCAAACTTACATGAGGCGACCACCAGCCTCCGGAGTAGCAGCGCAACTGCATACGACCTCAGACAAGACTTACCTATGCTTGCTTGAGGTTGTATGTAGATGTCCATGGGCTGCAGCGACCACATAACACCACGTGGCCTGCATGCTCGTCTGCTACTCCATTCAAATAAAAAAAAACATTGGGACTGTACTTCAAAAAAAGAAAATATCTAACGAGTAACCGAACTACGTACAGAGATATTCAAGAGCAATTGATTGCCTCTGTCTGAGTAAAGACTCCTCCAGTCCAAAGCACATAAATATTCAAAAAGTGAGACTGGCGGTTGTACTGAATTCTACAGTACAGCAATGGAATAGAAAAGGAAGAAATACTCGAACAAAAAGTGTACTTTTATCTGGGGGTTAACCGGGAATCTGTGTGCAGTGATGTTCGTGTGGTATTGATTGCCTCTATCCGAGTAAAGAAGCCTCCAATCTAAAGCATATAAATATTCAAAAAGTGTAATTCGGAGATTGTACTGAATTATACTGAAATTTGAGGTATACTGGACAACGAGTCAATAACTGGCAAATGAGAGGACCACCCACAATATAATGTATCCTGTAAACTTTTCTTTAATCTTCCTTCTTCATTAAAATGATGAGAGGTGATGAAATATGTGAGCCCATACAAAAATAAAAGTTACTAAAAGTAATACTGTTGGTCTGTTTCAATACAAATTGTAGACAGATAGTAGAACAGACAGAAAAACTATGGACAGTTGTAAAAATTTGCGACGATAATGATCAGGATAAAAAAAATAAAGCGTGTTTTTATTTTTTTATACTACATTATTTATTTTTAATCTTTTAGTTGGATTTTTTCAATATTATTGCATTGTCATCGGCCCTTGATCCCTGTGCAATTTTTCAAGAGAATCAGACGCTTAGAAGTAGGTGAAGATGTAGTTAAAACATTCCGTTACATTAAGTACCTTAGGTAAATTTTTTAGTTGTTTTTTTTTTCATATTATTGCATTGTCATCGGCCCTTGATCCCTGTGCAAATTTTCAAGAGAATCAGACGCTTAGAAGTAGGTGAAGATGAAGTTAAAAGATTCCGTTACATTAAGTACCTTAGGCCGCGAACTTATCAGCCGCCCCTCGTATATTTTTTTTTATCCTGATGATCCTAGTTAGGACTTTAATATAAAGTTATAAGATTATTGTATTGTCATCGGCCTTTGACCCCTGTGCAAATTTTCAAGTTAATCAGACTCCTAGAAATAAGTGAAAATGTACATACATTCATACATACATACATACAGGTCAAGCTAATAAAAGCGTGTTAATAATCAGACTCCTAGAAATAAGTGAAAATGAAGTTAAAAGATTCCGATACATACATACATTCATACATACATACATACATACAGGTCAAGCTAATAAAAGCGTGTTAAAAAATTCAGCTTCACATAAAAAGACTATTATTTAACGAGTAACTTTAACAGCGTATAGTGATGTTCGTGAGAGATTGATTGCCTTTATTCGATTGTAGACCTCTCCCTCGAACTCAAAGACCATAAATATTCAAAAAGTGAGACTCGACGTGAATAGAACCACGTAAAAAGGCACTTTTATCTGGAGGTTTACCGGAAATCTACGTGCAGCGATGTATGTGGAGGAATAGTTGGGTTGTTAGAGTAAGGCCTCTTTTCATTCTAATGCATATCAATATTCAACACGAAATTAGACCGATACACTCAACTCATCTGCAATGGATTAAAAAAGATAATATTAGATCGCGAAAAAGATGATGTGGATGTACCTACTAAAAGTTTTTTTTTATTTGTCACCATAGATTTTTTGACGTAGTCAAAGTGATAATAAATCTATGGTTGTCACTCTGACTTATCGTCTTATCTAATATGTAAATATGTAATCTCCTAAAAATTATGCTTTATTTGTTAGTATTGAGCAAGTTTAAATAACCAGACAGACCGATATATAAACATAATTTCATTTACTTACAAATATATATTATTTAATTTTTATATTTTTAAATGGACTTACGTACCAGACTTACGTTACCAGGCTGAAATTTGGATGTGTTTTTTTCATACTTTAAATGTTTTATGACTGGACACTTGAAATTGATTCAGGAGACCAATTAGAGGTATTTAGGCTATAGCTATAGTCTAACTATCTCAATGGCGACGTTAATCTTCATGACACAAGATATTATTGACACACATGTAGACAGACAAATAATGGTCCAACGTATAGAAATGCAACTTCTTCTTCTTCGTCTATTAATGTCTGAGGGTCGTGACCACCAAGATCCAATCTGCCTACATATGAGTTAATCCTCCAATTTGATCTACTTTGTGACAGACGCAAGGATACGTGTACGTTGGTTTGGCACACTTCTTTGACAATGTATGTCCACCGAGTAGATCTTCCCCTACTTCGCTTTCTATTCACGTGACCTACACTACAACTATAAGCTTTTTGAGGTTATCAGGTTCTCAGGTGACCAAAAAAGATAAATACTCTTCGCATGCGATTCAAGCGAATTGAGAGACGAGTTTGAATATTGAGCTCCTTCAGGATTGACACATTTGTGACATCCAAGATATATTCAACATTTTTCGCCAACACTATATTCCGAATGTGGTGTTGCAGAAGTAAAAATGCAATAACTACGGTTAGAATATTGTTGGGCTTCGAAAAGGAATATTTTCGAAAGAGTAGCCGGAACTATGTACAGCGATGTTCGTGACGTATTGATTGCTTCTATCCGAGTGAAGATCCTTTCCGATCCGACGCTTATAAATATTCAAAAACTTGAATTGGCTTCGCCCAATTTTGGTGCAACGGAATAAAAAACCGGCCAAGTGCAAGTCGGACCCGCGCACGTAGGGTTCCGTACCATTATCTAATAAAACACGTTTATTGCATCAGAGCCCCCTTAAATATTTGTTTTATTCTATTTTTTTTGTATTTGTTGTTATAGCACCAACAGAAATACATCATTTTTTTTAATTTCTGTCTAGCCATCACAGTTCATGAGATATACACCCTTATCTAAAAAAATCACGTTTATTGCCCCCTTAAATGTTAATCTTATTATATTTCTTAGTATTTGTTGTTATAGCGGCAACAGAAATACATCAGCATGACATACAGCCTGATGACACACAGACGGACAGCGGAGGCTTAGTAATAGGGTCCTGTTGGCACCCTTCAGGTACGGAACCCTAAAGAGGAAGAAATACTGGAACAAAAAAGTGAACTTTTATCTGGAGGTTAACCGGGACTCTATGTTCAGTGATTGCCCCTATCCGAGTGAAGAGCTCACCAATCCAAATCGTATAAATATTCAAAAAGTTGAACTCGTCGGTTACACGAAATTCTACTGGAATCTACTAAAAGGGATAAAATCTAGACTCATTATATACTCACAAACATAATTTTAACTGTTAATTGTAACACCATTAGTGTATTAACCTCGTAGGTAATTGTAAACATTTTTTCTTCTTTTGCATTACCTCATTGTGAGAGCAAAATAAATGAATTTAATTATAATTACAAACGAGTATCTAGAAAATAGTAGATTTATCCTAAAGACGTTTCCATAAATTTCCTATTTTGCTATATTGTAGCCAGCTAAATATGTATGCCCACAGTAAATAATACCTACTAAAACTAAAACTATTTAACCTGTTAGTGTTAAAAGACAAAGTACTTCGACAGTTGTTTGGACAGACAGAAAAATGTGGACAAGCTTACAACAATAGGCGGCTACAATGATCAAAATATTATCATGTTTAGTAAGACTATTCTAAGGCGGCCTAAGACAAAGTACTTCGACAGTTGTTTGGACAGACAGAAAAATGTGGACAAGCTTACAACAATAGGCGGCTACAATGATCAAAATATTATCATGTTTAGTAAGACTATTCTAAGGCGGCCCCTAGACCTACAATAACATTGTACAATATTTTTATTGTACAATAAGATTGAAAGGCGTTATGAGTCCAAACGAGCAATTATATTGCACAATAATACGAATTGCACAATGTTTTCGTGTTCAATCGGAAAATAGTATTGAACCCGTGTGCACCGTGCGAAGCAACATGTCCGATTTAGGATTTTAGAAATTTTGTGACATGTAGGATGTAATTTTTTTGAATGTTATTGTTATATTATATTATGCACTACTATTATTAGGGATTTTGTTACATATTCATATTGTTCGGAATTTATTGTTAGTTAAAATACTTTACAGATATTATGTTATAGCAATGAAGGACTCTGGTCATGCCAGAGGAGCTTTTGTAATACAAAGAAATAAAAAAAAAACATGTCCAAACAAGATTAAGCTGCAGCTGCAGCTTTGTTGCTTGTGGCTAAATATTCAAATTCAAAATAATTCAAATACATTTGAATTTAAAAAGTCTCTTATAAATTCACTTTCCTTTTCTTTTCGACTCTCTTTTGTACGTGTACTCCTCGTGACGACGAACCACAGACTGAAAAATATTGCGCAATACTGACCCTACACGATGCAATGGAAAAATATTGTAAAAATTAAACTCGCTCAAACTTTTGGTCAATCATTGCATAGTCTTCAATATTAACCCTAAACGGTCAATAATATTGCACACGACCGTTTAGGGGCTGCCTAATGCTTGTTAAACCGTAAAATATGTGTAGCGTAGAGCGTCAAAATTGACAGATATGACACCAGTCAGAGGAGTGGCCTTTACGGGCGAACCCCTCGTCGCAACGTCCATGCACAATGTGCCTTCTATTATGAAATATATAATATATTATAATATATTGAAATGTATGCGTCTGTAGCGGTGAAAGAATATTTGTGAATGTGTGAAAAAATTAAACTGTCTGCGTTCTTTCCCCACACCAGATTTGGTACAAAAATTATGTATCGAAGCGAGGCGCTATGCCGTCTCCTCTCCTGAAGGTTGTTGCTCAGATATGTAGTGATGATTGAGAGAGATTGATTAACTCTACCCGAGTGACGGCCTTCTTCAATCCAACAAACATAATATAAATATTCAACGAACTTAACCCCACGGGTGCGCCTAATTCTGCTTAAGTGAATAGAAATGAAATAGTAGTATATCAGTTTATATTGCTTCTGGTAAGAACCACGAGCACAAAATAAACCTATAATTTACTAGGAATCTATTATTAGTAATACCTTTTTACTGTATAAGTTCATGATAAAATTCTTAAAACATGGGATAGGTAAAAAAATTACAGATAATCATATATATCAATCATCAAAATAATCAGATAATCATAGCTCAAAAGCTATTTAGAGCTTTACACCAATAGTAATATCTAGAAGTTAATATGCCAAATATATCTAATAGATTTGCTAATAGATTTCTCCTACTAATATTATAAATGCAAAAGTAACTTTGTTTCTCTTTCACGCGAAAACTACTCAACCGATCATCATGAAACTTTGTGCATACGAGTTTATTCTTGGAGTTATCAGAAGTAAAATGGGATACTTTAAAAAAATACCCGGGTGAAACCGCGGGGCACAACTAGTAATTTATAACTGAAAGTTGCCAGTGTCAGAACGTCTATCGGAAGTAGGTAATCCATTTCAAAACAGTAACTTCATAATTTACCTATATTTTTTTCAACCTTTTATATGTCCCACTGTTAACAAGGCTGTCCTCCTTTTGCCTGAAGAAAATTCTTGAGTACTTCGGTCATATTGCGAGAAGAAATAATGACACACTAGAGAAACTTATGGTCACTGGCAAGATCGAAGGAAAGAGACCACGTGGAAGAAGCCCAATACGTTGGTCTGACCAAATCCGCACAGCACTTGGCTCTACCGTCCATGCCGCTTTAAAAACAGCTGAGAACAGAAGTGTATGGCACACCATCATACACAAGATAATGCAAGGTGATGGTCACGACCCTCATCAGTGAGGAATACGGCGCAAAGAGAGAGATATGTCCCACTGCTGGGCACAGGTCTCCTTCTCAAAAGTGAGAGGGATTTAGGCCATAGTCCACCACACTGGCCAAGTGCGGGTTGGTGGACGTCATGCTATCGAGAAATTATGAATTTCTCTCTGGCATGCACGGTGATGGAGAACATCGTAATCAATTAAATATCGCGATATTTTCCATCACCGTGGAGCAGCGATAAATGCGCACATTACAATTTTCGTTGTCAGAGGTGCGCGCCGAGGATTCGAACCCGGGATCGGTCGTGTCGAAGACCGCGGTTTTTTACTACCCGGCCATCGCTGCTATATATTAAGTATATATTTACCTATATACTTATTATTATATAGTTAACCAATACAGGTAGTTCAATCCTCTTTTAAAATCACACTGTTCATGGTTTTATTTCTCTGAAGTGACTTGACTGATTCTTACGAAATCTACACAAGTAACTAAATTAAAACAGTGGCAATTTTATAGTCTTCAGTTTAAAATCCATATCCATACTTAATATTATAAATTCGAAAGTTACTCTGTCTGTTTATCTGTCTGTTACGCTTTCCTGCTTCCACTAGTGCACCAATCTTAATGAAATTCGGAACACAGATAGAGTGGAACTTGCTAAAGGACATATGATAGTTTTTAACCTTACGAGAACCTACAAAACAGGCCCATTCAGGAGAAGCCGCTGGAGGAAGGCTAGTTCAATATACAAATCAAAGAATCCCGCTAAAAATAAAACATTTTAAGCAATCTTCGTTAAGTTTAAAAAGATTAAATTTCAAAACAATAAAGCAAGCCGTTAGATTACATTATATCATGAAACTTTTACATAATGTTTACAAAGGACCAACTTTTGGAAAGTCTGAACTACAATAAAGGCAGGCATATTGAATTTGTTATAAGGCTCTGTTTAGACACTCTTTTGCATACCTGGCAACATTGTGCAAAACGTTTCAATATAACTTTTTGCAAGTCCATTTAAGAATATAAAAAACGGAATGCTCTCCGGGTGTGCAGACAGAAGTGAAAATTTGAACATTAATGTTGTGCATTTTTGATATTTTGGAATGGTTAGCGGATATTTTCGCAGGAATTGCTTTAATTATCTGTATTTCCTTTCATCTAGTATTTTCAGAAGGTTTTAATGTAGTGAATGATATTATATATATAAAACAAGAAGCAGGTCATAGGTGGGCGCGCTGTGAAGATTCAAATACGTCCCAATTGGGACGTTTGCGTCGAGCGCAATCACAAGCGTACAGCATTTTAGGTTGTGTAGATAGGAAGTGCAACCATTAAAATTATAGCTATCTCTTTCAATTGCGTATTATTTCATATCTTTTGTTTTGCTTATCAGTAAATCTTGTCAGTGTGTGCAGTTTTGGATTGCTAGCAACATATTTAAAACGTAAATTACTATAAACATTTCTCTAGTTTAAAATATCATTGAATCTAGTATTTTATGAAGCACTTACTCGTTTATTCACTATTTCTTCGTCACTTTTTTATTAATATATGCACTTTGTACAATCTCCACATTTTAAGCACTTGATAAACACGTATACAGACAGTCGAGCCATCAGCTGTCACCCCTCCATCTTACGAATATTCGATCACGTCACTTGTCCTGACGGTCCTGGCGGTCGAGTAGATGGGTGACTGTTTCCATGCTTAGGAGGGCACTTTAGGCCACCGGTTTCGGTTGCTATCGTTATATTACAGTCGTCAAGCCTTGAAGGAGGCATTATGGGTGGTTTGAAAACATCCGACAGCGGGTTGGCCACTAACCCGCATCACCACCAACGTACTTTTTATCAGCGTAGTGGAGTTAGCTCCACGCATCCCAGCAATGGGGAGAGAACCCATGCTCAGCAGTGGGATACAAAAAGGATTGCAGCCAATGTAATAATAATAAATTTATAAAAACGCTACGTCCTCATAGCCTTACACTAGGATTCCCTGTGTCGTGGATAGGTACCATAGAAACACACAATGACAGAAAAACAAACGAGAAATACAATTATTATTTAGTTAGTAATTTACTTATTATTTTGTGTAGTAAATTTTTCTTCAACGAAATTGTGTATTGTGCAAGACTTATCGTATAATGTTTAAAGATTTTAATGTGTACATATATTTTATAACATTCTAACCTAGTTATTTTTTCTATGCAAACATTTTGCACGATTCGTAGTGAATTTCTGTTTTAATATTGCGCTGTTTTAATATTTAGTGTTTGACCTGAGAACATGGCGGTTGGGCAATGCATCTAGCCAGCGGGTTAAGTTTTAATCCAACATCCTAATAGGGTCTAAGAGTGGCTTCGCAAACAAGATTCAACTGGGATGAAGATACAACATCAAGAAAACTTTACCTCATGCAGCACAAGCGCATTTTCTTATGTAATTCTGTTTCAAAATTGAGTAACTTACACTGTAAGTTAGTAAAAGGATCGTCTTTTGATGTAGATATATAATGATTTGTTTACTGAAATTCTATGGGGAAATTGGACATAAAAGTACAAGGTAACGTTCAGATTTTGACTTTAAATGATACAAGATAGCAAGCAAGACTGTCTAAATGGAAGGCAGTGCATTTAGACAGCGGTGTAAGTTTTAATCCCGAACCTAATAGGGTCTAAAATCAGACAAGCTAGCTTCAACCGGGATGAAGATACAGCATCGAGAGGATTTTGCCTCATTCAGTGTAGGCGCCTTTACTTAATTAAGTAAACAAAGTATTTGTTTTGGCTTGTTTTATTTACTTATCGACCAGGTATAGTGTGTGAGAATACCAAGTGTATAATTAACTGAAACTCCACGGGAGAATAAAGAATATAATAAAATTATAAGGTGTACTGTACCTATAAATAGTTTTTGTATATTCTTATTTATTTCCATATGTCCTTAAGAATTCGATATATGTCCGTAAGAATTAATGTTATTAAAATTATCTATCTGAACAAGGTACTTTGATCCCATCTATAGTTACTAATAACCATATTATTATGGCGTTTGATTTTTGACTTTAACGGAGAGGACACGCTTAGAAGGTAGTAGTACATTTAGCCAGTGGTGTAAGTTTTAATCCTACATCCTAATAGGGTCTAAGAGCGGACTCGAAAACAAATCAGTTAAATATATCAATTAAAATTACCTATCTTAACAAGTATTTTGATCCCATCTATAGTTTACTGATAAGCATATGACGTTTAGTTTTTGACTTTAACGGAGAGGACACGCTTAGAAGGTAGTAAGTACATTTAGCCAGTGGTGTAAGTTTTAATCCCACATCCTAATAAGATCTATGAGCGGACTCGAAAACAAATCAATTAAAGAAATCATTTAAAATTACCTATCTGAACAAGGTATTTTCAGCCCATCTATAGTTACTAATAACCATATGACGTTTGGTTTTTGACTTTAACGGAGAGGACACTCTTAGAAGGTAGTAGTACATTTAGACAGTGGTGTAAGTTTTAATCCCACATCCTAATAGGGTCTAA
This sequence comes from Pyrgus malvae, assembly GCA_911387765.1. Lineage (NCBI taxonomy): Eukaryota > Metazoa > Arthropoda > Insecta > Lepidoptera > Hesperiidae > Pyrgus > Pyrgus malvae. Next base: position 11,882,921 of record OU426958.1, read on the forward strand.
GAGCGGACTCGAAAACTAGATTCAACTGGGATGAAGAAATAGTACTAAGTTTCAAGAACTTTGCCTCATTTAGCTGAAGAACTTTTATATTAGTGATTTTGTTTTGTTTATGTAAGTGTTCAAGTTCAAGTTTTCCACTTATTATACGATACGAGTGACTGGCTGACTTCTCAATATTTATTTTATAATGTATGTATAGACTTTATGTAGCGTATGCAATGGAACTAAAGTTGTAGAAGGAAATTTATAATTATGATGAAACTCTATATTTTATTGTAAGTATAACCATGGTAACCATCGCGATATAACCCCTGTACCCCTGTAGCTCGATGATTACCATGCTAGACTGATAAACAAGGGTCCTGGATCGATTCCCAGCGAAGCAACATTTAGAATGTTTTTAAATTGGAATGATGTTTTAATTTCTGTTGGTCTGGACACGTCTGGGTGTTTTTTTTAATGTCTTTGTATGTGTGTCCATGGTATTCACAACACTATGATCCTAGTGTGGGGCTATGTTTATACCAATAAGAGAAAGAATAGGTGTTCCTCAGGGTAGTGTTCTTGGTCCATTATTATTTTTAATGTATATAAATGAACTACCCACTATAGCAAAATATCCATGTGTTATGTTCGCTGATGATGCAACAATTTTATTTTACAATGAAAACATTTCAGCTGAGGATTATAGGAATGAAATAAGAAGTACACTAGTAACTATAAAAACATGGCTAGACACACTGAACCTCAAGGTCAACTTAAATAAAACTAAAATAATGCAATTTAAAAATTATAAACAGAACTTAGAAAATCTAAATATTCATTTAAATGCAGTTGAAATAGAAGAAGTAGAGCAAACGAATTTCTTAGGGGTTTCCTTAGATACCCACTTAAATTGGAAAAGTCATATTGATAAAATTAATAATAAGATATCGGCTAATTGTTATGCTCTTTCAGTATTAGTAGATGCGTCAACTCTTGAAGTAGCTAAAAGTTTTTACTATGCCAATATTTACCCCCTTCTAACATATGGTATTATATACTGGGGAAATTCTGTTAATGTTAGTAGAACATTTATATTGCAAAAACGTAGTCTCAGAATATTGTATGGTAAAGCGGGTGACGAATCTATTCGCTCACTATTTTCAGAAAAGAAATTCCTTACATTAACTGGAATATATATATTAGAGATTTGTACTTTCGTTTTTAATAATAAAAACTTGTTTGAAAAGCAAATAAACATGCGCATAAGAGATGTGCCCACGAGACTAAAAGATATTGACGCTTTGTATTTACCTCGAGTAAAATGTCAGATTTTCAGAAATAGTACATACATATTTGCTATTAGAATATATAATAAATTACCCATAGATATAAAACAGTTACCAAATACTAAATTTAAAAAACAATTAAAACATTGGCTTATAAAAAAAGCATATTACAATATAAACGAATTTTTTGAAGATAAGACATCGTAATACGTGCAATAAAAATAGTTTGGGGAGCTTCCGCGTAAAATACATTATAAAATAAGTGTAACTCTAAACAATGCCTGAGAGTTTTTTTTCCGCCGGCTTTTTTTCTCTCATTGACCCAGCGGTGGGTAGGCATCAAAAGCCGATGATCCGTTAAGATTATTCTTATCGGATCTTAAAATAAAATATTTTTTAGTTAATTTTAATTAATAATATTGTATGCCAGAACATGGTAGACTGTTTAAAACTCCAATTATAATTTTAAACATCTTATTGTATGTGTGTAAACAGTCAACAATAAAGTATTTTCATTTCATTTCATTTCATTTCATTTCATTTCATTTCATTTCATTTCATTTCATTTCATTTCATTTCATTTCATTTCAAGACAATATGATACTATTATAATAATATGATACTACACCAATCACTGGCACGGATTTCTACCCATTACTAAAAAATCCAAAATCTCACTCCTAGACCCCGGTCCACTGTTTATTGGCGGCTTTTTCGGATATTCAAAGTCAAAGCTATTATAAGCGTTTTATGACACCAAATCTTAGCAGCAACATTATTTTATCTATAAAACGCATTTATTCAGTAATATGGAATAAATTAATTACCTATATATAATATAATAAAGGCTTGATTAAAAAAACTCCAACTCCACATATTCATAACAGTACGAAGAACCTATAAAACTGATATAGACAGGTAAATAAAAATGAATTACAAAACGCAAATCATTTGTTGTTTCCAATAACAGGAATTGCCTGTATAAGCATCATTCGAAAGTACCTACATTTCCGATTTCCGATTGCAAATTTATTAAAACGTAGTGAACATTCAGTTTCAATAACGCAGGTTTACGAGAAAATGTTATTAATATCTATTTTCCTGATGTATGTTATAATTTTACAGACAATGTTGGAGGGTTGCTGCTTTGAATTTAAAGGACATTTAAAGTAAGGCCAACGAGACGAGATAAAGAATGTAAACAAAGTTTCAGGGGTTCAAAACATTTTTATTTGAATAAATTATATACAAATTTTGGATTTCAGATTCTAATTGCTGTCGTCATTATTAGACAAAGATATCTCGTCAGAAGAGTCCGAATCAGCCGTACTTATGAAAAACTATATATTGTATTATCAATCAAGTTGTCAATATGGCTATAAAAATTGTCCTCGACTTTTATGATAAATGAACTTGTTCACAAAATGGCGCACCAAATGTTGACAACTGCGGTACTTACTGCTTTCCTGTACCACGAAACACGGAACGACATCTGTCGTCGACTGACGCCATTACTACGTACAAATGATAAGGACAGAGATAATAATCGCTCGCTATCGCAATGTAACTTGGTAACGGTCCGTTTGTGAACATTCTTTATCTCGTCTCGTTGGCCTTACTATAGCTCATTATTGCCATAAAATATAAAGATGAAGATGGTTTTTAAGGACAGATAAATCATTGTTTTTTTTCAATCCTTTGAATAACCTATCTACTGGGCTTCTGCTCAGAATTTAAAGATTTAAAACATATGGGTAGTTTACCACGGACAGCTACATAGGTCTAAGTTGTGGCCATGAATGAATTAATCAATGATGCCGGCCACACTTACATGAGGCGACCACCAGCCTCCGGAGTAGCAGCGCAACTGCATACGACCTCAGAAAAGATTTACCTATGCTTGCTTGAGGTTGTGTGTAGATGTCCGTGGGCTGCAGCGACCACTTAACACCACGTGGCCTCCATGCTCGTCTGCTTCTCCATTCAAATAAAAAAAAAATATTAAAAAATCGATGTAAGCTTTGGCGGTGTATTAACTTTGTTATGAATATTAATTTTCTCCCTTTGTAGCCCCGTAAAACGTAGAGTTTCAATAAAATACGAAACACATCTTCTGTAAAATAATGTTTATGCAAAGTTTTTAGTAGATTGGATCAAGGAATCACTTTGTTCCATACAATTTTTGCCACGGTTTTTTATCCTATAAGGGGAGGAATTTTGGAAAATCCTCTCTTATCGGATGCCTACGTCATACAAAGATAACACGGTCCAAATTTCAGGTCTCTACGATCAGCGGTTTGGCCTGTGGCTTAATCCATCAGTCATTCAGGACAAAGCATTTTATATGTATAGATAATAATATTTTTCGACCTATTTGGCGCAACGGTTACCATACGCGAAGCAGTGAGTGAGATGAGTTTCTTTTCTTGGACTGGGTGTTCATGTCTTTGTGTGTCCATTGTACCCATAACACTGAAACGAAACGTTATTAATACGAATCGCTCACGTGATAAATATGCACGAAGAGTTAATAGTTTCCTAATCAGAGGTAATAATAAGCGCGCATGGCCTGGCGGCTAGCGTAGAACGCAAGCGATCTATGCAGCTGAGCCAAACGGGCGCGGTCGGGTGTGAGATGGGTGACCGCTAGTGGCAAAAAAAAAACATGCGCGTTTCCGTGCTTCGGAGGGCACGTAAAGCCGTCGGTCCCGGTTGTTGTCGATAGATAACAGTCGTCAAACCTTGTCGGAGGCATTATGGGCGGTTTGAAAACATCCGACAGCGGGTTGGCCACTAACCCGCATTTCCACCAACCCGCATTGGAGCAGCGTGGTGGAGTAAGCTCCAGGCCTCCCCAATAAGGGGGAGAGACCCGTGCCCAGCAGTGGGACGCAAAAAGGGTTGCAGCCAATCAGAGGTGATCGCTAAGACGAAGCTTCGGGTACAAACAATCTTTATAGGTTGACGTACCCTGGGCTGATACAGCCCGAGCCCTTTATTCAAATAAAAAAAAGACGAAGCTTAGCGTGGGATCTTGATGTCTTAACCAGTCCACTATCATTGCTCAAGAGCAGACTAAAACACAACCCTCTTGAATAACGCGTAGGTTATACCTATAGATTCTATAATATAGAACACTAGGCTTCCTAGCCTTTCGCTAGTGGCTTCGCCCGCGTGGACCCGTTTTATAGGTTCCCGTAGTATAAAAACCTTCCTATGTCCTTTCCTAAGGTCCTCTCTATCTGTGTTCCAAATTTCAATAAAATTGGTTCAGTAGTTTAAGCGGGAAAGCGTAGCAGACAGACAGACAGACAGAGTTACTTTCGAATTTATAATTTTACTAGCCTTTCGCTAGCGGTTTCGCCCACGTAGACCCGTTTTATAACTCGTTTTATAGGTTCCCGTAGTATAAAAACCATCCTATGTTCTTTCCCAAGGTCCACTCTATCTGTGTTCCAAATTTCATTAAAATTGGTTCAGTAGTTTAAGCGCGAAAGCGTAGCAGACAGACAGAGTTACTTTCGAATTTATAATATTTATATATTAATAGGGAGTAGGGATAAGCTGACATACTCGTACATAGTAAAATAACTTTCGCTGGACAATTCCGGTATACAATTGTAAATTTATCAAAACGTACTGAACATGAATCAATGACACCAGTTTAAGAGGAAATGTTATTAATACTTATCTCATGTTCGTTGGTGGCCGCGATTCATATGTATGTAGGTATGTTACAATTTGTACGAGCGATATTATTCGAAGCTGTTGTGAAACAAAGGACAATAAAGGACAAGAAATTGACGAGCCGTGTGCGCAATGGTTACCATGCTGGACTGCCAATCGGAGGATCCGGGTTCTATTCCCAGTGAAAAAAAATTTGGATGATGACTTTATATTTCTGTTCTTGGTCTGGGTGTTTTTATTTCTGTCTTTGTATGTGTCAATGATACCCACGACACAGGGTATATCTACCATACTGTGAGGCTATAAAAATGTGTAGGGTTTGACCGGGAAGACTACTGTACCTATTTATGTTATGCATTGCATTTTGTAGAAAATATGCGGTTGCCGACCGCATTTGATGGCCGAATAATGAGATGACCGTCAGCCTCCGGAGAAGCAACACGATTACATCAGACAAGACTAAAGCTTGCTAGAAGCTCAGTTTGAATGTTAATTCTCAAAAATATCGTCTTAACACTACATGGTTAGTTAACCAACTAAAAGTTATAGTAAGTTGCCTGGAAGAAATCGCTTTTAAGCGATAAGGCCGCCCGCTGTTTGTTTGTTTTTTTTTCAACATTTTGTGTATTTTTTTTTCTATGCTAATGCTATTATTATTAATGGTGTAGTAAATTAACAAAAAATAAAGAGTTGTAACTAACTAACTAAGTTGGTTTCTGCGTTTTATAAAAGCCTCGTAATGAGATAACGGGTACAGTCGTCATCGTACGCTATTGTGATCTGTTGTCACGACCCTTTTTCTTGGTTATGTATATCATGAATACAGCCTGAGGCTGCTTAGCCTAGTGACCTAGTCTAAAACTTCCTGTTTCTTTACTGCAGATTAGATTTTTATAATCACACTCATAGCCTCCACCGTAAAGTACATATACCTTGTGTCGTGAGTACCATGGACACATACAAAGACAGAAACATAAACACCCAGACCGAGATCAGAAATTAAAACTCATCATTCAAATTTCTGTTTCGCCGGGAATCGAACCCGGGACCCTTCGATTGGCAGTCCAGCGTGGTAACCAATGCGCCGCGTAGTTCGTCAAGAATTGCTTAGAATCATGAATTTCGTAATTTAATTCACCTTAACATTGCGTGCAATACTTACAGAAACTGTAGGTAACTGTGTGGCTGTATGTGGTACAGTCGCCAGCACAACTGACCGCATCACGTGTCGGCGCATTTGTCAAGTTAACGTTACGTGCAACACATTCGGTCACGTGTGTAGCACCAGGATCAATGCTTAGTTATTTTTAGCTCTAAAAATCACATTAATAGCTTCATAAATGAACAAAACGCTCTCAAAATCTGCAAGCTGAAGTAGGTACCAATAACGCTTCAAACTCATAGCCCCATAGTAGGGTAGATATACCCTGTGTCGCCGGTACCATGGACACGCACAAGACACAAACAGCCAGACTGAGAACAGAAATTAAAACTCATCATTCAAATTTCCGTTTCTCCGGAAATCGAAACCGGGACCCTTCTATTGGCAGTCCGGCAAGGCAACCTATGCTCCACGCAGGTCGTCAAGAATTGCTTTAGAATCACGAATTTCGTAATGCGATTCACGTTAACACTGCGTACAATACTTACAGAAACTTGGGCGGTATGTGGTACAGTCGCCAGCACAACTGACCGCATCACGTGTCGGCGCATTTGTCAAGTTAACGTTACGTGCAACACATTCGGTCATGTGTAGCACGAGGATCAATGCTTAGTTATTTTTAGCTCTAAAAATCACATTAATAGCTTCATTATAAAGGTTAAATAATAACGAAACAAAACGCTCTCAAAAACTGCAACCTGAAGTACCAATAACGCTTCACACTCATAGCCCCCACAGTAGAGTACATATACCCTGTGTCGTGGGTACCATGGACACACACAAATGCTATGAGTGTGTAACGTTTATTTATGTATTTGATAGCTACGAAAGTCAAATGTTATATCAGGTGTTATGATGGATAGATTTGGTCTGTGATACCTATAGATACTCGTAGATGGATGGACGGAATAATAAACGCAAGTATCATTTTCAGTTTTTCATTTATCTGCATAAGTGTTATCCTTTTTTTTAATTAAATTTCCTTGCAATACATCCAATCATAAGTGCGGTACTGCAACGGGATCAATGTTTAATAGTTAAAATAATCCCATTTAAATTTATTAAGTTGGATTATAATACTGAACGCAGAAGTCATTTCCGTAGTCCAACTATTCACTCGACCGCGTATGTCGTTTCATCGCATCATCTCGTTAATATTGCGTGCAGTACATCCGGCGATGTGTGCGGGATTAGTGCTTATTAGCACTAAAAATAATTCAATAAGAACGTTATTCTGAATGCTGAATAAATTTTCATGGTTGTGCTTACCGCCTAATTAATCGCTTGACTAAAACTATTTTATTAAATAAAAACATGACAATGAAGTAAATACATAAATTATTCCATGGTCCATTGATTCACCTCCGTTGACGTCAGTAACAAAGCAATGGCATTATTTATAAATTTAATTATTTATTGGAGGTATGCTCCAACAGTGAACTCAGATATCATTTCCGCAGTAATGTATGCTCGACTTTGTGACGTTTTATCTCATTCATTACTTTAATATACCAGGTAGTACATCCGGCATCATGTGAGGTACGGTGATGAGATTAGCGCTTATTATAAGCGCTGAAAATAATTCTATAAGAACGTAACTGTGAATGCAGATTAATTTCCATGGTTCAGCTTTTCCATAATTAGTCGCTTGACAACTCATTGCAGTCGTCGCTTTGATATTACGTGCATTACTGGGTACCCACGTACACGGTCCGGTGACAGGATCAGTGCTCAATACTGAAAATAATTTTAAGTAGGTAATAAAAACGAACGAAAAACATGAATAAATACATGAATGTTTCAATGGTCGATTGATTCACATTGGGTGACGTGAGTGACATAGCAATAAATTTGAATAAATAAACGCTACACACTCATAGCCCCACACTAGGATTCCCTGTGTCGTGGGTACCATGGACACACGCAAAAAAACACAAACACATCAGACCGAGAACAGAAATTTAAACTCATCATTCAAATTTCTACCTCGGCGGGATCGAACTCGGGACCCTCCAATCGGCAGTCCGGCATGGTAACCATTGCGCCAAACGGGTCGTCAATAGATGTTCCCCTCTCTTCCAATAGGCTGGGCAGTTCCCCGCCAAGTTGAGTAAAAGCGGCAGGGCCTTACCACCCTTTTCTCGAAACAGTTCAGACCATTTTCGATCACCCTATAATTTCGTTATCACATTTTTAAACTCCAGAGACTCCTCCTCCTCCTGACTCCAGAGAGTTGAATCTCTGGTTTCGTTTATAAAATTAATTAATAACATTACACCTCCAATACTGAACTCAGATATCATAGCCGGCTGTGTGTCCGCCCGACTGGTAGTAGGATGACATTGATGACGTTTCATCTTATTCATCACATTAATGTCGCGTGCACTGCATCCGGCGATGTGTGCGGGATTAATGCTTATTAGCACTGAAAATAGTTCAATAAAAAATTCTGAATTCATTAGCCACATCACAAGTGGTAGCATTAGACGCTTTGATATGGTGATATGGCGTGCATTACAGGGCCCCACGTCCGCGGAACGGTGACACGTGACGGAACGGCAGTGCTTATACCTTAAAAAAAATTGGATTTTAAAACATGATTGGTACTGGACAAAATTTTTGAATCCATGAATTATGTTCTTGTTGTACTTCCTTGTTACATTGGCCATCACTTAAACATTTCTTGCAGTATTTCACACGACGTGTGCGATATAGAAAAAAGATTAATGATCATTATTACCGAAAATAATTTCATTTATGTCAATGAGAATGTTCAAAGGAAACATAAAATTTATGTTTAAATTTTCCTTTGTACTAGTTTTTTGACATGTTTCGGATAATACTACCCATGTTATTATACAACCAACTTTACATTAATGACATATCAATGCATATAATGTTAGCTGTAAGATTCTTTAAAAAAAATTTAATTTGTTCACAATCATAATATTGAAAGCGGACTTTTATTGGTTCAGCCGCTATTATATTACGGTAGTTCGACAGCATCAAAGTTAAAAATAATATCATTTCAGAAATGCATTCATTAACATCATAATACTGATGTAGGTATACATAATATCCGTGTTTGAACCGCCCGCCCAACTGGCCGCATATCGTGTCATTGCATTCGTCACGTTAATATTGCGTGTAATACATCCGGCGATGTGTGCGGTACTGCGATAGGATCAGTGCTTATTAGCGCTAAAAATAATATTCAATTATATTATAACGCTGGACGCAGGCGAAATTTACATGATATTCATTCGTTGTTTGATATTACTTGCAAAATATACACGAGTTGTATTAATTAATCCGAAAGTAATTTGAATTTATTAAGAATTTGCATCCCACTACTGGGCAAGGTAGGTCGACACACTATGAATAAATAATTAAGATCTCTATAATCTTTTGAGCTTTCAATTGGCTGCGACCCTTTTTTACGGGCACGGGTCCCTCCCCATTATTGGGTAGGCCTGGATCTTACTCCACCACGCTGCTCCAATGCGGGTTGGTGGAGATGCGGGTTAGTGGTCAACTGTCGGATGTTTTCAAACCGCCCATGAGGCCTCCGACAAGGTTTAACGACTGTTATCTATCGACAACAACGGGAACCGACCGTGGTAGCGTGGTGGTGACTGTGGGCGAGGTCGGGTGTGAGATGGCTGACCGCTGGTGACAATAAATTTCATGCGCGTTTCCGTGCTTCGTTAAGCCGAGCTTTTGTTTAAATAATCATAATTATTGAATCTTAAGTAATTAATTAAATAGTATGCAATGGTTTCTCATCGGCAATATCCCATACTAATAAGCGTAGAGCAAGCTGTCGCTACACCGCAGCCATTGCCGGATGTAATATCGCTTTATTAACACGCCTACAGATGTAATTAGTTTGACCATTGAGTATTTATAATACGAGTGAGTTAGATATTTATAACGCGCATTAGAGCAGCGTGGTGGAGTAAGCTCCAGACTTCCCCAATATTTGAGGGACATGCCCAGCAGTGGGAGACAAAGAACATCCAGCTTCAATGCCTAACTTCTTTCTGACGTCTTGCTCATACCAAGTTACTGCAAAGATCAGGATGACTCCAACCTGAATTTTATGTACACCCCGTCCCGAGACGAGGAATAATGGGACTAGTATGGACACAATCAGGTCCGTGTCCATTATTATTACATACATTCATTATTGCAGGTCTGTTCGGGGATCAGTCTTATGATTCTTACAAATATTCCAGGGCTTGCTGCAAAACTTTATTTTCTCTGCCATTAACTGAAGGGTTCAGGATTTACTAGTTTAGGGGAAGTGCGATTAATGGACCGGCGCCCTTTTCGGACCATCTAGGTACTTCAAAAATTGAGCACGTTGTACATGTCGATTAGGTTGGTAGGCATCAGTTTCGAGCCTAGCAAGAATACTTCATACCTCAGTATCAGCAGGCCATGGATAAAGAAGTAACGTGCACGGACGTATTTGTGAGTGCGAACGTCGATCTTATTATTTATTAATTACATCGAAGTTTATATGCCATCCACTGCTTCCAGGTCCTGCACCCTCTGAATCCAGCTGTTTTCCGCTATCTTCTTCAGGTCGTCAGTCCACCTGGTTGGAAGGCGGCCTGTGCCCTTCTGCCGAGACGTGGTCGCCATTCGAGGACCTTTATTCCCTATCGGATGTCGGTACTATTGCCACTTCAGCTTGCAGATTTAGAGAGCTATGTCGGTAACCTCCATTAGTCTACGGATTTTGTCGCATTGAGAAATACCATGCAAAGCTCTCTGAGCGACCTTGAGCTAAATGGAAAAAGCTAACTGTAAAAGACCATGTCTCAGCGCCGTATGTCACTGGCAACACACACTGCTCGAAAACTTTCGACTTCAATAATTGAGTATACTGGACGAGAAGACACTTTGTATTTTCCCGAACAATGCCCAACCGATATTTAATTAAATATGACACCTTAAAATTATGTGGACCAATCATAGCAATCTTCCTTACCTCTTACGATAGGTACAATCTTTTTGTCTTATTTTTGTCCTGGCTTCATGTATAATCAATAACACTGGATAAACTAATAATTAACATTAAATAATGCCATTTGGCGTTAAGCTCGCCTTTTTTCTAATTGTCTAATTTGGTCAATAAAGAATAAATAAATATAATAGATATAAAAACATTAAATACCTTAACAATTGTATGGAAAGTTATTTAAAGTTTCATAATTAGTTACAAATGGTACCTATTTTAATTAGTTTTCAAACTGTTCGCATTCCCCTTCTGAAAACTTTTTACTTTATTATGACCTATGTTTCATAAATAGGTATCCAAAGCAAAGTCTCTAGTACAAAAGTGTGTACTCCACTAAATTAAAATATTACAAGCCAAGTTTGAAACTCATTTTTCTTTTGAGCTACCTAAAATGTGAAGGATCCTCTAGAATTGTAAGTAATGGGACGTTTTTATAAAAACACAAACAAGAGACGGTACAAAAGACTCTAGAATTAGGGTTGTAAAAAATTATTGTTCCGTGTAGATCTACTCAAAGGAATGTTTCAAAGTGCCTATTTTGTGGATTTCATTATTTGTATAGTCAAACTTTTTTGGTTCAAGGAAGAAATGTTAGAAGAGATAGCCGCCACTTCTGTTGTACGAAATCGGGTTATCTGTATGTATGTATACGAACTTAAAAAGATTTTCATGTAAACTTCCACCCCTTGATTATTCCCACTGCAATCGATTTCCATTGTATCGCTACTTACTAATTCATTTGTATCTGTGATATGACATACTAGCGGTCTCCCGCGTCTTCGTCCGCGTGGACTTTGGTATTAGTTATAGCATAATGTTGCCTAGCTTATTAGCCTTCTCCCAATAAATGGAATATTCAACACAAAAAGATTTTTTCAATTCGAACCAGTAGTTCCCGAGACTAGCGCTTTCAAACAAACAAACTCTTCAGCTTTACATATTAGTATAGATGGGTCACATTTTGTTGTTTGGCTTAATTATTCCATCCTTTCATCCATCAGCCTTTCATAGTCCATAGGCCTGGGCATAGGCCTCCCCTAACGATCGCCACGCCATCCAGTCCTGCGCCGTTTGAATCCAGCGGTTCAGCACTGTCTTCTTTAGATGGTCAGTCCACCTGGTTGAAGGGCGTGCTGTTTTGTCAAGACAGCGGCCTCCATTCAAGGACCCTATAAGTTGTCGGTCCGTTAATAAATTATATGGCCTGCCTTTTGCCACTTCAGCTTGCAGATCTTGAGACATTCGTTCGTCTACGGATTTCATTATTGTTGATTCTATTGCGAAGTGAAATACCAAACATAGCCTCCTTGATCGCACGTTTAGTGACTTTGAGCCTGTGGGAAATGACTGACGGTAACGACGGACCACGTCTCAACGCTATAGGTTATCATTGGCACTGCTCAAAAACTTTTGACTTCAGGCACTGAGATAAACTGGACGAGAAGATACATTGTACTTAGTTCATTTTGCGAGTGCATTTTTGGCGATCGGCGAATTTGCGTATGCATCAATTTTGCATAGCATTTTGATAACTTGGTCACGGCATTGGAATTGAGCATGTACTACTTGCATAGACTTTAAGGATATCTTGACTACGCAAACTCGGTCGCTGTACCGGAGTCGCGCATTTGAGCGTTTACTAGTGAACATGGTGCAATGTTTCGTCGTAGCTAGTGTGGTTTGGCCGTTGTCAACAAATGACAACTGGTAAACCTAATGAGCTCTTCTGGGTGGTTTGAAAATCGACATTGCGATGGCCACTAACGTTCGAAACATAAAAATCGTCTAATTATAACATCCTCTTCATTGTAGAACAAAACTGAAAAGAATGCTTAACAGTTTTTCATCTTTATTATTCTTTGCAACTTTATTCCTTCATCATAATTTTTCAATAATTAATAACTAATAGAAAGTTTTTAAAGTAACATCAGTTTTATATTGCAACAGAGAAGAAGAAGAAAGTTGGTAAGTTAACGAACTGTTTTAAAATTATTGCATCTCCTGTAAAACTGACATAGTTTTCTAAAAAACTGTTAATACACTTTATACTTATACAAAATAATAGCAAAATTATTATTTACTAGCCTTCCGCCAGCGGCTTCGCCCGCGTGGACCAGTTTTATAGGTTCCCATAGGATAAAAACCATCCTATGGCCTTTCCCGAAGTCCAGTTTATCTGTGTTCCAAATTTCATTAAAATTGGTTCAGGGGTTTAAGCGGGAAAGCGTAGCAGACAGACAGACAGACAGAGTTACTTTTGAATATATAATATTAGTAGGGATTGCATTTACTTAAAATTCAACCCTCTTAATTGTCCTGTAAATGATCAAAAGAGGAACCCAATTTCCATACAAAGTTTGGCCCAACGTTCCAGCGCTATAATTTTGCCCTTAATTCGAGTATGAAGACAGGGTTTTTGTGAACAATTTTTAGGAATATCTACAATGGCCAAATTAGTAAAAGAGGACAATGTTATATTTTAGGTTATTCATGGTATTGAGTAAATAAAACTTACCTTTTGAAGAATTATCGAATTAGAAGTGAAATTTTTATCTCATCATACATTAACAACAGGTTATCCAACTATCATCATCGCTATGGTCAACAGTAGTAGCCAATGTTCAAGCAGAGTTCAGCCCGACTACTTTCGTATTCACGTATTCTAGCAAAGTTCATAAAGTGATAAGAAATAACAATACCTAATACAAAACGAGCACGAAAATGAAATGAAATGAAAAAAGTTTATTGAAATAACGACATAACATGTCCTTTATATTCATTTTAATTTTAATTAATATTATAAATTTGAAAGTAACTCTGTCTGTCTGTCTGTAACGCTTTCCCGCTTATAACAAATGAACCAATTTTAATGATAATTGGTACACAGATATAGTGGACCATAGGAAAGGACAAAGGATGGTTTTAGGCCTATGGGAACCTATAAAAAAGGTGGGCGAAGCCGCTGGCGGAAGGCTAGTAATTATACGAAAGTAACTCTATCTGAGTGTGTGTCTGTTACGTTGTTACTTAAACTTCTGAACCAATCTTAATAAAATGGTAAACAGATAGAGCCGCGGGAAATAATCTAATAGGTAAATAAATCATTAACATTTACGAAAATTTAAGTCTGTATACAGTCGTTCAGGGAGATGCCTTTACAAATTGCCCATATTAATTAAGGTCAGATCAGCCACATGAATGTGGTCGCAGTGGTCCTGGCGCGGCCTGCCTGTGGTAAGCCCAAGACAATTTGTCTTATGAGCTATTGGAATTAACTATTCTAGATAGCTATTAGCTATAGATTATAGAAACGCGCATGGCTCGGCTGCTAGCGTAGAACGAAAGCGGTCTATGCAGCTTAGCCAAACGGGCGCGGTCAGGTGTGAGATGGGTGACCGCTAGTGGCAAAAATTTCATGCGCGTTTCCATGCTTCGGAGGGCAACTCAAGCCGTCAGTCCCGGTTGTTGTCGATAGATAACAGTCGTTAAACCTTGTCGGAGGCCTTATGGACGGTTTGAGAACATCCGACAGCGGGTTGGCCACTAACCCGCATCTCCACCAACCTGCATTGGAGCAGCGTGGTGAAGTAAGCTCCAGGCCTCACCACTAAGGGGTAGAGACCCGTACTCAGCCGTGGGATGCAAAAAGGGTTGCAACCATTCTAGATAGTATAGATAGTAGTAGATATACTATTAGAAATAGGTATATATAAGTAGCCTACCGCCAGCGTCTTCGCTCGCGTGGACTCGTTTTAAAGTTTCCTGTAGAATTAAAAGCATCCTGTGTCCTTTCTCAAGGTCCGTTCTATTTGTGTTCCAAATTTCATTACAATTGGTTTCAGATAGACAGAGTTACTTTTGAATTTATAATATTAGTATGGATAAACAGAAACACTTGTTAAAATTTGGTAAATAATTTATAATTTGACGTCCCGCGTGGCGCAATCATGCCGGACTGCCAATCAATGCCGGGGCCCCAGGTTCGATTTCCGGCGAAACAGAAATTTGAATGATGAGTTTAAATTTCTGTTCACGGTCTGTCCGTAGTATCGCCTTGGAGTAATACTTTACTTCTCTACCACGCTGCTCCAATACGGGATGGTGGAAATTCTGGTTATTGGCCTACTAGATGTCGGATGTTTTAAAACCGCCGATAGGGCCGCCGACAAAGTTTAACGATTGCTATATATCATAATCCGGGACCTATGGCGTAACTTGCACTCTGTGGCAGAAAAACACGCATGATTTTTTTGCCACTAGCCGTCACCCATCTCACACCCGACTGCACCCAGATTTCGGGTCATGCAAGCTTCATTGTAAACATAACAATTTTAAAACATAATATAACTGGAAGTAAATTTTTGAAGTAAGCCTCAACAATTCGGAAAGTAGAAAGAAAATTAACTCGACTCCAAAATTTAATTAATATTCCAACAAATATTTTAATCCAATTTAATTTATTCTGGATTAGTTAAGTGATTTAAGCCAGAGGATCAAACTTTTTCGGGTCATTCTGAACTTAAAGCACGATTTCACTTGCGCTTTTTTGTTTTTTTTTTGATTGATTGAAATTTTCGAACACTTTCAAATTAAATCCTTATTTATTACACTAATTATAAGATTATTATTTATTTACTAGCTGTTCCCCGCGGTTTCACCCGCGTTAGAAAGGTTCATTAGCATAAAGTGAATATACTCCGCAGAATTACATATGTACATCCTATAAGAAGGATATAAAGAAAAATCTTTTGAGGTTTTAGCATCAATAAAAAAAGGGACATTAATAATTTATTATACCACTCTCTCACTGCTCTGTAAATACATTTTTTTCTACCCTCTCTGAAGCGAGAAGAATTAGAAGGATTGTCCATACTCTATCACGCTGGCCAAGTGCGGATTGGATCGGGTCTTTGAGAAATTATGGGTATCTCTCAGGCAAGAGATCTCTCTTGGGATGTCCATCAGGATATATAACAAAATCCCAAAACATATTCAATCCCTGCCTTTAAAACGTTTTAAAAAGGCAGTCAAACAAGTCCTTTGCCGCAAGACTTACTATAACACTTTAACACTTAGGACTATCTTAATGATAAAGGAGCGTGCCAATGAATCTCGCTCACACAAAGCTATTTCTTCATAGAATAGTATTAGTTTCAGTAATTACTCGCATTTGTGAGCAGGTAGAAGTGGATTGATAGTGTCTCACATGAGAAGCTATCACATGTGCCTATTATCGACCCATAGCCATTCTGTAATCTCAAATATATAAATGTACTTTTTTTAAATGAGTGCTGCTGGGAGTTTTTTCCGCCGCCATTTTTCTCTCAGCTCAACATGTAGACCAAACTGGCTCCTAAAAGCGATGACCAGAAAAAAAGACATTCATCAAGCGAATATTTTGTATTCCTTATATAATTCCTAATAAATATTTCTACTTTTTTTATTGCACGGTGATAGAAAACGCTGTACTGACATGAAACATTTTTTTGTTTGAGGTGTGCGCCGAAGGTTTGAACTCGAGACTTCCATGTTGGAGCGGGTTTTACTGTTCAGCCATCGCCGCTCTGTAAATATATCTGGGATCAATTGAAGTGTAAATTCGTCGCAATAAAAATTTCATTACTCGCCTGCCGTCCGACGGATGGCTGTAAATGGCCAATTGAACGAGCTGTTTTATGTTACGACCTTTATTTTAACGTTAACTCTCCATCATACACTCATCCTTTCATTAAATAGTTAAGGTTTATAGCGTTATCGCCATTAAATAGTAATGCTTTTTATCATTTAACTGTCACAGCAGACAGTGGTTTAATAATTGACAAGAGTAATATTATTAAAATATATAATATAGCCTTCCGCCAGCGGAATCGCCCGCGTGGCCCCGTTGAATGGGTACCCGTAGGATAAAAAATAGCCTATGTGCTTAGAATAATAACGTTAAGAACGTCAGCCTTCATACAAGCACGCTGTCAAAATTGAAGTACTAAATAGATTCCTACAGCTGTCACATCTGACAAACAAAATATTTTTATTTTGACCAAATTAACTTTAAAATACTACAAAATATTGAAAACACTGTGAAAAGTTATTTTATTACATTTCTTTTGTTTTGTGTGTTGTGATAAAATTTAACCTTAAGTCTTACGGAGCGGCCCGGCGTTTGGTGCCATTAATGGCACCAAACAACATGCTTCAATTTGGGCGCGCGAACTTGGTTTCTATAATGTAATTGTAATTATTCTAAGCCTATGTACTATTCCAGGCTTTATTGCTATATTAAAATCATTGGCGTTTAGCCAGTTGCTTCAACCGCGTTGACCCTATTACCTGTTTTCACGTAGGATTGAAGCATTTTCTCGCAGTAAAAAGTAGCCTATGTTACTCGAGGTGAATATAGCTTTCTAATGGTCAATTTTTGAAATCGTAACAGTAGTTTTTGAGTTTATTCATAACAAACATACAAAAATACAAATCTTTCCTCTTTATAATATTAGTATAGCTTAGAACAAACTATTATTTATTACCACTTCAACTCTGTTATTTTTTACTTTTACGTTGCTGCGTAGTGCTAAGTGGTCACTTCAGCTTAACAGAGTTTTGATACGCACTTTTCCGCCGCTCCAATAAGTTCCAATGACTTTACCCGATCAAAACTTCAAGTTCAACCACCTCTTAATGTTTAAATATTCTTTTGCGTTTATCCGTAAAAAAGCAAGTACCTACCAAAATTCTAAGTTTACAAATAACAGAGATGGACAAGGACAAAGGTAATTAAAATATTAAAAATATTATTTTTTATCATTTTGTGTCCTTATTATTTCTACACAAAAATCATCTAAAAAATCCATAAAAATCCTACAAGCAACCAACCAACAAGGATCTTAAATGAAAAGAGATAAATTCCATTTCTACATGTTGTGGTCACGATGTGTCCGACCGTATTTATCTACGTCACTGATAGTGCGCTAACTCTGCGATAAGTATGAAGACATGCGGACGCGGCAGGGGTTGACAGCAGCATTTTGTAAAGATAAAAGCTCTTCCTGAGACATTTGCGAGAATCCTACAAAAATATGCAGCTTAATATATAACTACTCTCTCCGCTTTTTGCTTCGTATTAGTATTTTTTAATTTGAATGGAGTAGAAGACGAGCATGCAGGCCACGTGGTGTTAAATGGTCGCTGCAGCCCATGGACATCTACATACAACCTCAAACAAGCATAGGTAAGTCTTGTCTGAGGTCGTATGCAGTTGCGCTGCTACTCCGGAGGCTGGTGGTCGCCTCATGTAAGTGTGGCCGGTAACTGCACCTTTCCACCGAAAAACAATAGAATTGGTCCACGGCAGAAGTGGGTGCAGCGGTGGTGCTTCCCCGGGCGAACCATAATAGTTCTACCACATACAAAAAAAATATCCTTACGATACCTAAGAGTGTAGGCACAATACAAGAAGCGCCTGCTTGTGGTGTAGATTTCTAGAATTTTGATCATTTATTAGCTGACCCCGCGAACTCCGTACCGCGTTTAAATGTTTGGGGTCACCCTTATCACTTAGGGGGATTAAAAATAGATATTGACCGATTCTCAGACTTCTCTCAGCCGCTCTCTTCTTCTCAGTACTTAGCCGTCAACCTAAAAATGCTTAGAGTAAGTTTCTCTATAAAATAAAGTAAACAAAATAGTAATGGAAAATAGATTTCCATCAAACAGAATTCATTGATAACTTTTCTCTCTCCGCGTTCTACCTGCATTAATCCCTTATAAAGCCGAGGATTAAATTTAATAAAAACAATTGACTGGCATGAGAATAAAAGCTTTTTGTTGTAAAATAATTTCTGTATTTAAATAGGTATTTATCAAAAGCAGATGGTGTAAGGCACTGGTTATGTTATTACGAATACAAACCTGGAGGTCTCGTAAAATCGATAATCGATATATCATGAATTTTCCAGCACATTTTGGTCCCTATTATGTGTTATCGAGAATATGGTGCTATTAAAAGTGTAATAACCTTTAATTCTTCAAACTTTTACAAAATGATCATCCGATAATGCACGATACTTCGGACGATCGCGATTAGGCCCCAGCTCGTATTAACCAAGTACCTGTAAGTACTAAAGACAAAGACAAAGACATTTATTTGCACAAATATGGGTGTTTACAAAGTTGTTCATATATATTTAGTTCGCTATATTTACCTTCATGAGGTATGCAAATATACAATGATAAAAATATAAAAGAAAAAAACTAAACTATAATACAATTACGAAAATGTACATTTACATCTATTTTACTATTATTTTTATTTGTCCCATTTTGCGCCTTTTATAAATTAAAATTAAAATATTTATTTATTTATATTTCGGATCGGTTCCGATCGTCAGCTTTGGGTACCATATCACAGGGTGTTTGTACACTGAGAGGAAAAAAAGCCGGCGGAAAAAAAAACCTCCCAGGTTTTTATGGAATTCCTTTATGCCGTTTAATCGTTTATGAAATCAGTGACTGAGTAATACGCCTTTTTCAGTAAATACGTTTTAAGTCCTTTTTTAAATTCGTTGCCCGTTTTAATTTTGAGGAATTCCGGTAGACCGTTATATATTTTTGGTCCCATGCAAAAGACACTGTTATGATATTGTTTTGTTTTGGAAGCGATTGACGGATTTAAAGGTTTAAGGGCCTCTTTTACCACCTTTAAGTAAAGTTGACAAGTACGCTAAGTCGACTGACCCGTACTCATAGCTTTTACTTGCCAATTAACTTTACTGGACTTAACTAATCGACACTTTACTTGGAGATGGTGAAGGAGTCCCTTAGAATAATCCAATATTCTTAATCGGCAACGGAACTGGTAGAACTGGTAATAAGAAAAATTTTACAAGACTTCAAGATAATCCAATCTAGTATTATGAATCCAAAAATGTGGCTGTTTCTTTGTTTTTCCTTCTTTTACGTCACGATGAAGATATCTTATGGAATGATTTTTGTGCGTGGAGATAGCTATTTCTTGTACAGCTTAGCTCCGCGATATTAACAGATCCTGTAAGAGATATGACCGTTCACTGTTACTAGTATATACCTATGCTATACCGATAATGAAGATACCGAGGATACCTAATTAGCATGAAATAATTAATTACAAATTACACATAAAACAGGAAGTAAATACGTATTTTTTACTTTAAATAAAAAGCAAGGAGGTTAATAAATAATCAATATATTATATACTAGCCTTTTTTTTTGGTGTCGGGGGGGAAACCTTCAAAAGGTACCCGGCACCTAGGGAGAGGATACCGGGTTATGTGGGATTTGACCGCACTAAAACCCCCTCGTTGGCCTGCCTCTGCGCTTGGGGAGGACTCCGGGATCTCCTAAGGAACGCACCGGTGTTCTCCACGCGTGGAGCCCAGAATGGGCCCATCTTCGGAGGTTAGATGTGCTCTCCTGCACCTTCCGATGTTTACGGCGGCATGCGGCCACGCGCACACTGCCGTCCTTCCCGGGGCTGCTGGCTGGACGGATCGAGCTCCGACTCTCCCCGTCCGCAACCCCGGAAGTCCCCTTTTAGTCGCCTCTTACGATCAGGCAGGGGATACCGTAGCTCTATTCTTAATCCCGAAGCTACAGGGACTATTATATACTAGCCTAGGCTACTTTTTACCGTGATATTACATCTCATTCCTATGGAAAGATCCATTATACCTAATGTACAGTTTTTGATCCTTTCTAACGCGAGTGAAATTATGACATGCAAAGTAACTACTTATTGAATGTATTTACCTGTACCATACAAGTGAAAATTGACATACAAGTACATTTTAGATTTTGTGATCAGTTTCTTAGATTTTACAGATTTTCGAAGGGCTCGTTATTCTTTTAAGGTACAGAACTCTAAAGATCAAGTGAAACTCTTTCCGAAACCTTTCAATGTAGGTATTTCATCATAACTAAAGATTGTAAATTGATCTCCGATTCAATTTCTGGTTATTATTTGCATACTCAGTTCGCTCATATTTGGAAAAAAATTCACATTCACTCAGCATGAAATGGTGATTCAGGAACCAATTTAGGTTTCCGAGCTCTATTAAAATCACGAAGTAAAAATTCTTATTGTATAGATTACAATAAGTTGTTTTTTTTACAAATTGTGTAGTCTCCTACGCATTAAGAACTACTTCACTGTAAAAAATTTTTCAACCTTTTTTATGTCCCCACTACTGGGCACAGGTCTACTCTCATAAGTGAGAGAGATTAAGGCCATAGTCCACCACGCTGGCCAAGTGCGGATTGGTGGACGTCATGCTTTCGAGAAATTATAAATTTCTCTCAGGCATGCACGGCAATGGAGAACATCGTAATTAATTTAATATCACGATATTTTGCATCACCGTGGAGCAACGATAAATGCGCAAATTACAAATTTCTTTGTCGGAGGTGCGCGCCAAGGATTTGAACCTGGGGTCGTTCGCGTCAAAGACCGCGGTTATTTACCACTCGGCCATCGCTGCTCTGTAATAATGCAACATAATCATTATAAGAAAATCTGCAATCAAATCCAAATAAACTGCGGTTTACGTATTTTAAGCTAAACCTGATAGTCTGCTGACAACAAACTACTTGTCTATATTAGGGCCCCGCTGTATTTGCTCGTCGTGTATTGAAACAGTGACTTTAAGGCAATAGGTCTCTGTGATTACTGGACTGTACTGCTAAAGCTTTGTGTGGAGCTATGGCTCAAAGAGTAAACCTTTGAAGACCAACACAGTTTGTTCGTTACAGGGCGTTTTACGTAATACTAGGTTAGTTTACCGATCTATTGTTCACAAACTTTGTAACAATTAAAAGTAAGAAATCCGGAAAATTGTTTCAATAAACAAATTCGAAAAACATCCAGTACCTAAGTATTCGTAAGTTAGTAATAATACCTTACCTAAATTTTAAGAACAGTTTGTTAGACGCCATAAGACGCTACTCGCCGCTATTAGTTACCTAGCTAGACGCTACGTTCGCGCGTTCCGCTAATAAATGCTACACGGCACTGTATGACGACACATGCCGCCATTAAAAGCGACTAGACACTAAGCTGCCAATAGGCTCAAATATTTTTGTAACGACTATAAGACGACTAATAGCTGTAAGTTATAATAATTGCCAGTATAATGATTAAATCATTGAATCAGGCATTACTTTTCGGAACTCTATTGTTATACAGTTAGGTAAAAACTAGCTTCTGTATACTAAAGTGTAATAATTGTCATGCTAAAGAAAAAGTACTCGTATAGACTAAAATACCGTGCTCAGTATTTTAGTGGCTTTTGTGTTTTTGGTCGCCTCTAATTCTCTACATGATAAAGCCCTAATCTGTATCAATTTAGATGTCAGAACACCGTAGTATTTGCTCCTGGTGTGTTGAAACAGTGACTTTAGCGCAATGGGCTTCTGTGATTACTGAACTGTACTGCCAATGCTTTGTGAGAAGCTGTGACTCAAAGAGCAAACCTTCGAAGGCTGACACCGTTTGTTCGTCACGTCGTTTACGTAGTTATAGGTTTGTTTACAAAGCAGTAGTTCACTTATTAATGTTTCTGTCATAATAGTGTCCTAAAAGTAATTTGTTCTACTAGTAATAGAGACAGAACGATGTATAGAAAATAAAAAATGATTTAAGTATTTCTCAAATAATTATGTGTGAACTAACAACTAATAATTATTGAAGGTGGGAGAACTTTTGTGTTTTTCCCGGGAATGTACTACCACTATAACCTCATCTGCCGTCTGCCGAAATTGCGTGGCAATGTGCAATTGCCGGCCAGACATACTTACATGTGGCGACCGTCAGCCTTCGTAGCAGCGCAACTGCAGATGACCTCAGACGAGATTAATGCTTGCTTCATGTTGTGTGTAGATGTCTATGGACCTCAGCGATCACTCTACAACACGTGGCCTGCATACTAGTTTGCTTCTACATTCAAGTAAATAAAGCTATCAACCAGCCAGATACCGTTGCACACAGAAAACTTCAACCACTACTCAGTCACCATTCTAAGGAAAAAAATCACGGCGCAAATATTTTTCTTCCTGACCTATTTTTGTTGTGCGTAAATATCAAATGAAAGCCGACTATAAGCCCGTAAAAAGCGCAATAAAGTTTATCACGATCTGATTATTAAAGTTCACCTAAATAAGATAGCAGTCTTCCTCTCGAATATAGCATACTCTGTTACCGCTGTTAAGAAAATGTTTATGATAAAAAAGCTATGAAGATTCTAGTCAAATAATGCTCTGATAATAGCTACGATTATTTACTTAACATAGTGGTTACATCCCACTGAAAAACATACAACTCTTTGTATTAGCTGCCGTTAGTCAATACGCGTTAGAATCCAACCAATAGTAATAGTAGAAAGTTTTTCCCATTACATTATTTATGGGACAAAATGGATCATGGCTGATAAACAAACAACTTGATCCAAATTGATCGCCACGATTAATCTTGTAAAATTGTAAGTGCGTTTGTTTGTCCTTGATTAACATCGCAACGGTTTTTTTAATGGAGTAGCAGACAAGCATGTAGGCTACATGGATTAAGTAGTCTTGCCCGTGGTAGTATGCAGTTGCGCTGCTTTTCCGAAGGCATGGTTACCGTAAGTCTGGCCGGCAACCAGTATTCCTCCGAAAAAGTATAGAATTGGTTCAAGCCAGTAGTGGGTGCAGCGGTGGTACATTCCCGATCGCACCATTAAAGATCTACCACCCATAGTGCTACGGATTGAACATATTTTTAATACGAAGATAGTTTTTTTCTTCAATTATGGCATTGCAAACTCTGAATATTGCCAGCGTCAAGTATAATTTTTGCATCACGTTTTTGCCAGTTTCGGTGAAATCGGACGAGTAAAAATAGGTAAAGTTAATAAGTCGTCAGTAATCAGTCAGTCAAGTCAGTCAGATATTCAAGTAAAGCGATGGCTTCTTTACTAGAACGTGACCAATTAAATTTTGGAGGCAAGCTGAAAAAACATATTTTCGCACTGTTATTTCAATTCACAACACTCATCAACTGTACTTTTACCTATATCGAACAAAATGCCATCAAATTTATACGATATAACTGAAAAATACCCCAAGAAAATGAAAAAAAACGGTTGTCTGTAAAGTCGGTTTACTGACGATAGTTGAACGTGACAACGTCATAAAAAAAATACTTGTTTCTATAAACAATTGACACCACACTCACTATTTACTGCACTTCATACTTGACGAAAACATGTAAATGTATTATTGTATAGCAGCTGTTCACGCGGACGCATCGCTCACTCAAGTAGGAGAGAGACAGATGTCGAACGCTGCCGAACGCGGAGGCCGATTGTGCCTCTTTTTCGCTCGTTCCGCGCTCTTGCTTGCACTTTAAGCCTTAAATGGAACGCCTCAGAGCGAGGTAAGTTACCTCAGGTAACGCCGCATGAGTCATGTTTTTTCGTGCGTGCAGCCGGCTCCATCGAATTATAAAGACGTTGTCATGTAAATAAAACAAGAGCACAATATGTCTATTCGACTTCCCGCCAAAACATAATATAGATAGTTTGGGGGTTGAAGAGCTGACATAAGCTACTTTTTATCCAGTTTTATCACATTCTTATGGGGATTGGACACGGGCGGAACCGCGTGCGAAAAGCTAGTAAATCTTTATTTCATGCCCCTATATTTCATGTAACTATTTCAAACGTTACTTGTATAAACCACTTTTTACTTTAATTTGTACACATTGTACCTAGTTTAAAGATAGAGTATAATGCAGATCCTTTGTTTACGCATAGCAAAAATCTAGCTAGCTTTACTTGGAAGCTGAATTACACGGTGAAATATTCATAAGTTCAAAATTAAATTCATTGTTAAAGTATATAATTTTCCACGAGTATTTCTCGTCGTAACAACTGTTGGAATTCTGAAATGCCTCAAGAATAATGTTGTTTAACCCTCTCTCGCTCGTAGACGTTATAATCTTACAATAATCGAATTCTAAGTTAATTTAGCCTTAAATAAATTAAAGAAAATATCCGTTTTTATGAAAACTAGCCTTCATGCTTTTCCCTTTAAAGGAAAAATTTCTTTAGTGGCGTTGTGCACTTTTTGGGATGGGTAAAAAATGTTAAACTCGCGTCAGGACCCGTGACCTGATCGAATATTCGTAAGACGGAGGGGTTACAGCTGATGGCTGATAACTGTCTGTATACTTGTAAAATTCGTGTGTATCAAGTATTTGAAAAGAACTATTTTCATCATCTATTAATGAAAAAGTAACGAAGAAATAGTGAAAGAAAATAAGTGATTACTTTATAAGAATGTAAAAAGATGAAAACCTACTGAAAATACTAGATGAAAAATAATACTGATAATTAAATCAATTCGTGCCAAATTATACCCTAACCATTCCAAAATATCAAAAATTTACGACATTAATGTTCAAGTTTTCACTTCTGGCGGCACTCCGCTAGTGCAACCCGTTGTTTTTTTTTTATCGCCATAGAGCGGTATCAGACCAGCATATTTTACGTTTGTTTCTGTAGACTTGACATTTTCCGGTAGATTTTTTTTAACCTGGACGATCGAAATTTGCTCGGAGAAAACAATTGATTTTCTTGGTTTCATTTTAAGCAAAACACTCATTTGGCTTAGTGTTACTTAACAACGCAATTTGAAACAGCAATTTAAAAAAATATTTTCCCAAAAAATAAAAAATAAACGCAACATGTTCGCTTGAGGTTTGAACGGCTCCGCAGTCAGCCTACGTAACCATTCGTACTGGGCACTAAATTTCATGAAAATCCTAGGAGGATTTCCGAGATTCAAATTATATATATAAGTAGGTATTTACAACAATTGCTCGTTTAAAGGTATAAAATTAGTTAGGACATTCTAGGTGGTAGAACTATTATGGTTCGCCCCGGGAAGTACCACCGCTGCACCCACTTCTGCCTTGAACCAATTCTTTTCTGTTTCGGTGGAAAGGTGCAGTTGCCGGCCACACTTACATGAGGTGACCATCAGCCTCCTGACTAGCAGCACAACTGCCTTCAACCTCAGATAAGGCTTACTTAAGCTTGCATGGGCTGCAGCGAACACTTAATACCACGTGGCCTACGTGCTTGTCTGTTACTCCATTATAAAAAAATCTAAAAAACTGACTATACAAATACATCCCATACCTATACCTACATGCTGAACATTAAATACCCTTACTCACGGGTTCGTCTTGAAACAAACGTTGATCTACGGAAGCTTTATGTAGCGGAAGAGATAAAACGCCTGTAGTCTGTATGGGGTGATAGGATTCCAAACAAGACAGAAATGCATTTGAAACAAAACTTCACATTTTATCGAAGTACGGTTTTCCTTACGTATTTGTTGTGTACAAGGCAAAACGAGGCTTTGTTTACAGTAGAACTTTGTATTGAAAATACGGCTACAGTAAGCATTAGTTGCGCAAAAGGTTAAGACATGAACTAAACTAAATTTATTGGCTGCAACCCTTTTTACGTCCCATTGCTGAGCACGGGTGTCTCCCCATTACTGGGGAGGCTTGGAGCTTAGGGCTTGCGAATTCGTATAGCATCGCAAATATGTGCGAATTCGCACGAATGCAGAACTTCCGATCTGATTCGCATATAATAAACTCAAAAACTCTTCAAATTAAGGAATGATCATTCCAAAAAAAAAAAACAAAAAAAAATCTTCTTCTGTTCTCAACCCATAGTACTTTCGAGTAAAATAGTTTCCATCAGCGTTCATAATCGTAATCAATGGATGAACCCAAAATCTTCTTTTTATTTTATATCTATTTAACAATAAAAACAGTGAAACAATATTTTTGCGATCCATCTTACGCTTCATAAAAACACGTCCAATACGGCCGACTACCATTGAAGGTATGGTTACCCTAACCAACGGTTTGCCGCACAAAATGAAAAATCGTAACGCAGCAATTCGCATCGCAAATCGCATCGCATCGCAATTTTGTGTGGGAGCCCTTACTTTATAACGCTGCTCCAATGCGGTTTGGTGAAGATGCGGGTTAGTGGCCAACCCACTGTCAGAAGTTTTTAAACCACCTATAAGGCCTCCGACAAGGTTTCACGACTGTTATCTATCGACAACAACCGGGACCGCCGGCTTAACGTGCCCTCCGAAGCACGGAAACGCGCATGAAATTTTCTACGCTAACCATGTGCTCTTCTATACCTAAATCTATACTACTTTTAACATGAAGAGTTTGTTTGATTGTTTGTTGGATAGTCCATTTATTGAGGCTATATATATAACATCATGTAACGACTAATAGGAACTGATTATTAATTACGAGTGTATCTCTGATTTTTAGTCTCGTTGCGGGCACAAGCTAGTTTTTCAATTTTGCATGCCGGTTTGGGTTAGAATACTTGGGTGCTGTATTGTTATAATATTGGGGATTATTGAAGAAAAACGACCATTTACTTTTAGATCACTATATTGAATGCATTCAGTAAAAACCTTACAAAATAACACATTATAGAGAATACTACTCAGCAGTAAATTGATAATGGTTTATAAAGGAGTTTACCTACTGTGCTGTTTAATATAAGAGAGTTTATACACTTCACCTCGGGGGGTGAAAATAAAAAAAAACAAACTAAAGTTTTTTTTTAAACTAGAAACATTACTTGAAAACAAATTTCGTAAACATAAAAACACAATGCATTATTATAAATCAATAAGAAAGCTAGGTACCTAAAATTTCTTATTTATTAATTACTACAACATTTAACTAAAGACTATACAAATTTTATTGATGCTTATCGATAAAAAGGTCTTGTTCTATTCTTATGGACTATCTCAGTTTTCTGATTTTTACTTATCTTAACGTTACAACCTAAATCTTCTATAACTACATATGGTCCTTCAAACACAGCATCTAATTTACGTCCTGACTCATTCTTTAACAAAATTAAATCATCTTTTTCATACTTAACAGAATTACTAGATCTATCATACAATTCTTTTCTCTGATGTTTCTTGGCTAACAACTTTTGCTTTGCATCTTTATGAGCTAACTGTAACCGGTATTTCAATTGTAATGGATAACTGTCACTATTATATAATGGTTCTACATCTTTACAAATACTACTTGGGATTCGACAAAGTTTACCAAACACAAGTTCATATGGCGTATAATTTGTTTCTGAATGAACTGTATTGTTGAAACTAAAGCACCAAAAGGGTAACCAATAACTCCATGAATCAGTATGATTTTCACATTGAATTCTTAAAAATGTACCAAGAGTTTTGTGTGCATTTTCAAGAGCTCCAATTGATTCATGATGGTAAGCAGTTGAAGATAATTTTGATATTTTAAGAATTTTACAAACCTCTTGCATAGTCGATGAGATGAACTCCGCTCCTCTATCCGTTGCTATAGTCTCGGGAATACCAAAAATTAAAATAAAATTATTAACAAATGCATTTGCAATGGATACGGTTTCTTTATTTTTAAGTGGAACAGCTTGTATAAATTTAGTTAGCTCACATTGCATAGTCAAAATATAGCGATTACCATCCACGTCTTTATCTAAAGGACCTACTACATCTAAAAATATTTTTTCAAATGCCGAAGAAGCCGTGGTAGTTATTTCCATCGGTTCCTTCACATAGCGAAAGTATTTCGATTTTTGACATTGTGCACATCTCTTTACAAATTCCTGAACGTCCTTATCTATATTTGGCCAATAATATCTCCTCTTTATAGTATTTACCATTCTACGCACACCAGCATGACCACTGGACGGGAGTAGATGGAAGTCATTCATAATAATAATTTTTTCGTCACTATCAGTTATTTTTGTAATTCCTCGTAAAATACAAATTCGAGGTCCGGACCAGGTCTTCAGTGACTTTATCTCCTCACAAACATTCTTAATAAAATCAACATTATCTTTATCTTTTATTATACATACTTCTTCGATACGTATCTTATTACAAAACAAACTCAATTTCTGCACAAATTCGGCTCGCGAGAAATGCGCCTTGAAATCAAGATTGATATATAAAGTCTGATCACTCGCAATATACGTAAAACATTCGTAATCTTCATAACTCACTCTTTTATTTTTTAACTTTCTTAATTTCTTACCTTCCATAAATTTCATTTCAACGGAATCACACGGTTTTCTTAGTATATCCATAACTCTTGGTGGATCCGGCCAATTGTCAGTGGATTTACTAATGTGTGGTTTGTCCGTTACATTCATGCTATTATCTAACTCATCCATTCTCCTCTTTTGAGCTCTAGTCATCACAGCCACAATCTGATCATTCATACTTTTAAGATCATCTGACGTCACACTTATTCTAGATAAAGTATCAGCAACAATATTATCTTTCCCTTTTATATATTGTACTTCAAAATCATATTCCTCTAAAATTAATCGAAATTTAAGAAGTCTGCTTGAAGGGTCTTTCATGCCAAAAAGGTATACTAAAGGCTTATGATCTGTCATGATAACAAATTTCCTACCATATACATAAGGTCTAAAGTATTTTACAGCCCATACTATTGCCAAAAGTTCCTTTTGAATTGTTGGGTAGTTCTTTTCAGCATTATTTAAGGGTCTACTTGCAAATGCAACTGGTCGTAGGTCACTGTTACACAAAACTGCACCAATTGCAATACCTGATGCATCAGTCTGTATAACAAATTTATTACTTTCAGAAAAATCAGGATATTGTAATATAGGCGAAGAAATTAATACATTTTTTAATGTATTAAAGGAATTTTCACACTCTTGTGTCCAAATAAACGCTTGATTTTTCTTACATAAGTTATTCAATGGTACAGCTATGTCGGCAAAAGATTTAATGAATTTACGGTAATAACTACAAAAAGCTACAAATCGTTTAACGTCTTCACAATTTTTAGGAACAGGATATTTTAATAATATCTTTATTTTCTCTGGGTCTGGTAAAACACCTTTTTTGGATACTACGTGGCCTAAGTAAAGAATATTTTCTTTAAAAATTCACACTTCTGAGGATTTAATTTTAGATTAACTTTTCTCAATCTCTCCAGTACAGATATTAAATTTTTGTTATGAATATCTAAACTACGTCCAAACACTATTAGATCATCTTGATAGACTAAACATTTTTCGTAAGTTAAACCAGACATTGCTACTGACATCATACGACTAAAGGCACTAGGACTTGTCTTAAGGCCCATAGGTAGTCTCTTCATCTGGTATTGGCCTGTATTCGTAGTAAAAGCTGTATATTTGCGACTGTTAGAATCTAATTTTACTTGATAATAACCCTGATAAAGATCTAGATGTGTAAAATATACTGCTCCAGATAGAGAATCTAATATTTCATTTATATTTGGCAAAGGAAATTTATCATCACAAATTGTTTCATTTAATTTTCTATAATCTACGACTAATCGCCATTTTTTCTGATCACCTTCTTTGCTCTTTTTTGGAACTAATAGAATAGGGCTAGACCATTCACTGAAAGACTCTTCTATAATGTCATCTCTTTTCATTTTCTCTACCTGCTTTGTTATTTCAGATTTAAAAGCTTGTGGTAACCTATAAGGTTTAATAAAGACAGGTGTAGCATTCTCTTTTATTTTAATGCAGTGCTCAAAAACATTTGTAGTCGTTAATTTATCTCCACTAACATAAAAAACATCAGAATATTTGGTACAAATTTTTTCAATGCACAGTTTCTCTTCCTTATTTAAATAATTTAAATTTAACTCCGATAAAAGTGTTTTTACTCTACTGACGTCAACATTATTTTTCCTAAACTGACATGTATTATAATTACTTAAGGGCTCTATCTCAGGGGTAAAATTTGGTATGGTTATTTCATTCTCACTTACATTCAAAATTTTTACAGGCACTCTATTATTTTTCACTTTGGCTATGATATTCGCCAAAAATACGTCTTTCACCAACTCTCTTCCACATATAGTCACCTCATCACTCAAAAATTCATCTACATAAATATAATGTATTGATTCACATCGAGGGGGTATAGTGATTGTATTATTCAACCTATCACAATGATTTAATAACTCTATGTTGCTTGGTTTTCCTAAATTAAATAATGTTAAAATATTTTTATTCAAATCTATATTTGCTTGGAACTTTTGAAGAAAATCGAGACCTAAAATCCCATCAGCTTTTAATGGTAATGAATCAAAAATAAGAAAATTATGTTGAAAAAATTCATTATTATATCTAAGTGTCAAATTTACTGATCCTTGAGAACGTACTTGACCACTTATTCCATTAATTAAGTTGTCATATTTTTGTACTGAAAAATTTGTTGGCACCGCTTCACTTCGGATAATTGATAAAGTAGCTCCAGTGTCTATAAGCCAATAGTATTTAATCTTATTAACGTAAAATGTAACATATTTTGCATTGTCTGCAACTGATAATACAAAATTATTAAGATCGAAAAAACTGGGTGTTAGAAGATTCTAAATTCTTATCAGCGTCACTATTATTTCGATTAGCGCTATTCGTATGCCCCATTGAAAATAGATTTTGTGAACCACTACGCTTGTTAAAGTATCTCTGACCGCGATTTCCCCTTGTGGCTCTATTAAAATTATTTGAAGTACGATAATTATTCCTCCCATATGAACGAGAATCACGACCTCTAAAATTGTTTGTATGCCAAGTACTTGGAGTGCGATTATAATTGCTATAATTTTGACCACGATTACCATAATACTTGTGAAAATATCTGTTAGAACTACAAAAACCGTGTCCATTTTTAAATGCATGTAAGATGTTACCTGATGACGACTGTGATGTTATGTCCTCATCCTTCGCACCTTGGATAGCATCTTTCAGGTTGTCGTAGTTCCTGGCAGAAATGATCGTGCCTAGTCTCGAGCTGCGCAGGCCATCTGAAAAGCGTTTGATAGCAAATTTTTCATTTAACCCTTTCAACACTTTAAACGCCTCCGAATCACCCTCAGACTGAGTTATGGTTAATTCTGTGAACAATTTTTCAACCTCAGTTCCGAAGTCCTCAATAGTTTTGGAACCTTGCTGAACGTTTTGTAGTCGTGACTGCAGGGTAATAAATGATTTTTTAGGCAAAAGATGATGTCGCATGTCCTTGATAAGTTCATCTATGCTTTTATAAGAACCTGAAATTCTCAGTTTAGCGTTTTCAGATAATCTACTTTTAAGTATAAAAGTAATCAAAGTAACCTTACCTTTTTCGTCGATCATATCTGCATACATCTCGGTTGTATCAATCATGCGCTTTGTAGTCTCCTCAACACCATCCATAACTGGAATCAAACTACACGCCAATTTAAGATCAAACTCCATCGCGCTAGATTTAATTTCAGGCACAATACATAAATTATTTATTTCTTGGTAAACTTTGCGAATATCCTGAATAATATTTAAAGTTGTAGATACTAATGTCTTACTACTCTCTAAGGACGCAAATATTTGCATACACTGTTCAAAACTTAATTTTGCTTCACTTAACTTTGAATTAATAACATTACCTTTGTATCTAGATTGACCTTTCTTAATTAAATATTTTCTAATATCTAATAATTCATTATAACATTTTAACAAACTATCCAGCATTATACTTAAAACTTAACATTTCATAGAAAAAAAATGTGGTAAACAACCGATTCATATTACTTTCTTGCGAAAGGCTACAGTAATTTCCACGCGCGTCAGCTTTTCCGTCCGCTGGGTATCATGTTCGACGAGTGTCCTTGCACAGTTTTAAGTCCATTATAATATTTACGTTATAAAATGTTTAGGTATTGACACATATGAACTTCCGAACTCACATTTTCTCTCCTAATTACCCGAAGTACCATCGGCGTGTCTTCGAAGGGATGCCCTTATGCGTTGCAGAGTAGTCAGTCCGATTTCTTGCTGCATCCAACGGAGTTGACATTTTCGGTACATCCGGAACATAACGTAGACTACCAGAAGGAAGACGACGGTGGCTACGAGGATGTTGATGATGCTCAGCCGTTCCAGATGGGAGCTGATTTGCCTTACTGCCCCATCGTTATTACCTCCGGCGCTGTTTTGAGTAATGAAAACTTCGTCCTTCTCGACCGTGGAACGACACATTTTACTTTATTACTAAAAAAATCTATATCCCCTTAGCACACCCTTTAGGCAGGGTCGCCATATAATATTGGGGATTATTGAAGAAAAACGACCATTTACTTTTAGATCACTATATTGAATGCATTCAGTAAAAACCTTACAAAATAACACATTATAGAGAATACTACTCAGCAGTAAATTGATAATGGTTTATAAAGGAGTTTACCTACTGTGCTGTTTAATATAAGAGAGTTTATACACTTCATTGTAATTTAACAATTCTTAAACTTTATCAAGCAAATATTATGAAATTGAGATTGAAAAGGCAAAATAGTACTAAAGGAGATAATTTGGGTATGCTCTTCAAAAATTTCTTTTCATATGTGAAACGTAAGCGATTATACGTCCCAATTACCTATGTGTGGATTTACAGGAATTCAGTTTTAGAGAAAAATCTTGATTAGATTAAAAATGCTTTTATTGATATTATACTTTATTTTTTTTTGTGAAATTATACTTAATTAAACCGACTTCTAATATTTGCCAAGCGAAAAGGAACAAATTTTAAATACTACTGGGTACATTATGCTTCTAGAATTTCATGGATACCTACTCATTTATTTAGAAGCTGATATATTATATCCACTCGTACATGAGGCGACCACCAGCCTCCGGAGTAGCAGCGCAACTGCATGAGACCTCAGACAAGAGTTACATGTGCTATAGTAGCTGTCACGTATGTTCCTTATCGGCCCATAGCTACTCTGTAAGAAAGTTAGCTATTGTATACCCCATATTTTAAAACAGGGCTGAAGTTTTTCTCCGTCTGCTCTTTTCTTCAGCTCAGCATTGCCTAAGCGCACCCAGAGCAGACAGAACAAAAAATAACGTTCACTAAGAGTTTGTAAAGGAACCGTACAGTGAATAAAGAATATTTCATTTCATTTCATTGTGCTTGCTTAAGGTTGTGTGCAGATGTGCAAGCGAACATTTAACACCACGTGGCCTGCATGCTCGTCTGCTACTCCCTTTAAATAACAAAAATACAAAAACTGTGAAATTCTGACAATATTATACCTATACACACACATCGAATTAAAAACCTCCTTTTTTGAAGTCGGTTAAAAACAACTAATGTTTATGAAACACGTGTAAAATTCTATTTACAAATACTTTAATACGAAGCAATAAAGTTAAAGCCAACATAAACAACATTCCAGACAAAAGAATGACTAATATTCCGGTGATTACATTAAAGTCTGGGAAGGCTTAACTGTTGCATATTATTTTAATCTGGGTCGAGAAAACGGCGGAATATTTATCAAACCACGGAGCAACAAACCAACTTCTCCGTGGAGATACCACGATGAGTTCATTCACTTGCTTACCAGAACGAGGTAAAAATCTGCAGAGTTTATTCATACCGCGTCCGTCGTAGTCTAAAGCAAAAGTACCCGGATGACTGAGCATTGCTCAGATAAAAACAATTGATTTTACACAGTAGCTACCAATTTAATAAAATAGTATTTCATACTTCTCGCCAAAAGATGTCAAAGAGAATCATATTTTCAGTTTATGTTTAAGTTAATTATCGCTGAAAACACTGTAATGCGACATTTTCTAACAATGAAACCTAGCTAGATCGATTCATTGCCCCCGAAACCTTTAACCGAAAATTTTATGAAAATCGTTGGAGTTGCCTTCGAGGCTCTGATTATATATATAAGATATTCTCATTTTAAGGTATTAGATATGAATTTATAAATTTTGTTCTTCAACCACAATTATTATATATTACCACACACACAACAATCAATAACACAATTATCGATATTCCGCATTTTGAACCAATGATTTCAACCAATTCCACAAGTACAGTTAAATTGCGGTTAAATTCTATTTCCTTTACTTTCTCTGTGATCACAACAGTATTAAATAAGCCTAATAATGGCGTGACAAATGTGTTGCCTGTGGGCGACACGACAATACCGTGCATATGGAAACCTCAGGCCTATTTACCTTAACCTTTGAGCAGTGATGAATAACTCCTTTATGAATATGACGTGAATACTAACTTCAACAATGACCTGTATGAGTAAAAAGTTCTATGGCTGCAACCCTTTTTGCGTTCCACTGCCGAGCACGGGTCTTTCCGCCTTATTGGGGAGGCCTGGAGCTTACTCCACCACGCTGCTCCAACGCGGGTTGGTGGAGATGCGGGTCAGTCACCAACCCGCTGTCGGATGTTTTCAAACTACCCATAAGGCCTCCGACAGGGTTTAACAACTGTTATCTATCAACAAACACACACGACAAATTTTGGCGGCTGAAGCGCGCATGGCTCGGCGGCTAGCGTAGAACGCAAGCGGTCTATGCAGCTAAGCCAAACGGGCGCGGTCAGGTGTGAGATGGGTGACCGCAAGTGGCAAAAAAGTTCTATACAAAATACAATTTCAAAAATAATAGATAATGGTTATTGCATAATCCATAATCTATATGATCATATTTTAAGAAAGAAATTCATTCTTTTTTCGTTTGTTAGGGTTCCGTACCCAAAGGGTGCCAACAGGACCCTATTACTAAGCCTTTGTTATCCGTCCGTCTGTCCGTCTGTATGTCATGCTGTATCTCGTGAACCATGATGGCTAGACATTGGAAATTTTCACAGATGATGTACTCGTATTTCTGTTGGCGCCATAACAACAAATAGGAACTCAAAAATATATCTGTAATAAATTAAATAAACCTAACAACACAACTATACTGAAACTACTTAAAGTATCCCCTCTTTCATCCCCACATTCATCTTAAACCTTAATAACATTGCAAACTGTCAAGAGAGGAAGTTTATACGACATAATTGGACGCTCTCGGTCATAATTTTTATGAGCGGACAAGGGTCATTTGTTACTCGTGTCCTGACATGGCAGAGTTACAACACTGGTTATTACCCACTGATTTTTATCTTAAAGCCTTTAGCTCGGACTTGGAGTATTTTTTCTTATGGCAATTTTCCAAGGCTATATGATTGGCGCTTTTATTTCGCTAAATATTTTGAACATCTTAAGAACCTTACTATTTTCATTACCTACTAGAGAAACTCTCATGTCGCAAGAGCTGAATAAGCGCGGTCAAGATAAAAAAGTGTGCCAGTTACGGACAAATATCATGCGCGTTCCCGTGCTTTGGAAGGCAGTTGAAAGGTAATTTATTACTCATGTCCTGACATGGCAGAGTTACAACACTGGTTATTACCCACTGATTTTTATCTTAAAGCCTTTATCTCGGCCTCTGAGACATATTTCCTCATGGTAATTATCCAAGATACCGTGATTTGTTCTCTTTGTTACGCCAAAAAAGTGTTGGGAAGTTGTGTTCAAAGGAAGACGTGATACCAAATTTTCATCAAATCAGAAAATCTGAATGAGCATAGCGTTTCTGCGGATAATTTTCCTGCAATATAGTTCTGGCATCTGGCCTCTTAATAAAACAACGTAAAACTTTTTAAAAATATGGTCCTTCGTGGTCATTATCATCACTTTACAATCCCAGGTGTTTTTTTTTTTCTGGTAATGCTGGTTAAGAATCTTTCTTTAGACTGTCTGAAATGAAAGGAAATTAAAATACTTTACATGCACAAGGACAGGTACAAAGTAATGAAAAATCCTCAGGGGATTAATTTAATAAAAATAGTTTATAATTGCAGCTACTTCTTAGTACCTTTTTTTAAGTAAATATATTTTTAATTCTCTTTTTTAATTTCTATATTGATTTTTTAAATTGTTTATTATAGATTTTTTATTGACATACAATTTTCTTATGGATAAGTCATTACATACTAAAATTAGAATTAAATCTATACTGGTTTATACCGGTAATATTAAAAAAAGTATTTAGTAGGTACCTAAAAGGTTTCATCTTCTTAAGGATTCAAAACGCGTAATGGCGGAGAACTCAAAAGGTGACGGTATAGTTCGCCTCTCGTTACGCCGTATGTTTTGAAGGGTGAAAAGCGCCTCAGTAGGGTGACAACCCCAACCCTTGCGTCATATGGTACGTTAAGGTGGCGTCTGGTTATAATCCATAAACGGAAGCTCTTTTCGTACCTTTAACATTTAAATGGATATAACAATTTATACGAGGGCTGTTTTATAAATCGTTTTATAAAGTAAGAAATATATATTTTTAAACAATTTACATTTATTTCTCAACATAGTCTCATTTGAGGGTCAACAGTTTTTATCCCCTTCAAAAAATACGTTTTGTCGAGGTCTTCGAAATAGCCGTTTGTTTACACGTGCGATGCACTCCTGATTTGTCAAAATTTTTTTGCCCTCCAAGCCATCTTTTCAGATTTGGGAATAGGTAATATTCGCACGGAGCTAGAATACGCAGCACGTGGAACCAGCTTGAAGCCCAACTCGTGGATTTTGGCCATTGCAATAGCTGACTTATGCACTGGGGCATTGTTTTGATGAAAGAGGACTTTCTTGGGGGACAATTTTGGTCGTTTTTCCAACAATTCGGCATTAAAACGGTCCAATAACTCTGCGTAATAACGGCCAGTGATATTTGCCTTATCCAATAATCAATCATAATAATTCCTTCGCCATCCCAGAAGACTGTCGCCATCACCTTCCCAGCCGACAAAACAGTCTTGGCCTTCTTTGGGGCACGTTTACCAATCGCCATTCATTGTTTTGATTGCTGTTTTGATTCAGGTGTATAATTATGGACCTGAGTTTCGTCCACAGTAACAAATCGACTCAAAAAATTCCGAGGAGTTCGCTTCATCATATCCAACAGTTTCGAAATTCGCTTTAGTTCGCGTTTTTGTTCTATTGTCAACAAACGTGGCAACCATCTTGCAGACAGCTTTGTCATACCCAAATCTTCATGCAGGATTTTATATACTCGCTCAGTGGAGATGCCTGTGTTCTCAGCTATTTCACACACCTTCACTCA
Organism: Pyrgus malvae; assembly: GCA_911387765.1. Taxonomy (NCBI): domain Eukaryota; kingdom Metazoa; phylum Arthropoda; class Insecta; order Lepidoptera; family Hesperiidae; genus Pyrgus; species Pyrgus malvae. Next base: position 11,921,174 of record OU426958.1, read on the forward strand.
GCGGTCAACAAGATCCTCAGTAGTGACTTCGATTGGATGACCAGAGCGTGGAGCATCAGACCTGCTTGACCGACCACGTTTAAAATTATTTATCCAGTTATAAACAGTCTGCAACGTCGGTGTGTTAGTGCCATGAACAGAATCAAGTTCAGTTTTTATTGTGGCAGCACTGCCTTTCTAAAAAATCTTTCGTAAACCCTTCATAAAATATGTTTTATAACGGCATGAAATTCAGATTGTTCCAAAGTTTTTTTTCTTCAATTATGGCATCGCAAACTCTGCATATTGCCAGCGTCAAGTATAATTTTTGTATCACGTTTTTGCCAGTTTCGGTGAAACTGGACGAGTAATAATAAGAAAAGTCAGTAAGTCGTCAGTAATCAGGCCGTCAAGTCAGTCAGACATTCAAGTAAAGCGATGGCTTCTTTACCAGAACGTGACCAATAAAATTTTGGAGGCAAGCCGAAAAAACATATTTTCGTCATTTCGTTGATTACGTCAATTTACTCGTACGACTCTTGAAAAAGAAGACTGCGACGATGCTCTAAATAAATCTTTACATCGTGCAATATTCTAACGAGTAATTCTTGTGTATACCTTTACCTGTATACAGGGTGTCTCATTTAAATCGGTCAGTATGGGAAAGTCTGAAACTATAATACATACGAAGATCTGTTCTTAGGAGCCATGTCATCGATTTTAATAATTAGAAAAACTGCATTCATACATTTAAAAAAAACTTGTACTCGACTCGGGAATCGAACACGGTTGTTTTGAAAAATATACGTACACTATTTCTACTTAAATATCAATTGTGTAGGTCTTAAGCAGTAAATGTCTCTATGAAACATGATGTCTAAAATGAATAAAATGCATTGTTTTCACATACTTTAATTTATTTTAGTAGGTGTTCGAAGTGACCACCGTTGTTTTCTCTCTTATCTTATCTTACTATTGCATTATGTATCTTCATGTGGTGAATTTGGGTTAAAATTGACTCTACGGCTGCTTTTAGGTCTTCAACGGTGTCATAGCTTGTTTTATACACTTCATCCTTAACGTAACCCCACAAAAAATAGTCTAGAGGTGTTAAATCGGGCGACCTCGCGGGCCATTCGTACCAATCCATTTTTGGGGAAAGTTCTCATTTAAAAAGTCTGTAGCTATGCCACTATTGTGAGCCGGTGCTCCATCCTGTTGAAAATAAAGTTGTTCTCTTGCTTTTGCTGACATTTCTCCTAGGGCCTCTAAAAGATCTTATAAGATTGCAAGGTACTTGAATCTATCCAAACGTCCATCATAAATTTTAAACATGAGTATGACCGTGGGGTTGTTTTCAAGATACTATTAATTAACACCATGCACCCCACGCTTTTTTTACAGTAAAATACATTTTCTTCTTATTTTCTACTTTTTAGTTCGTAGGTATTTACACAAAAGCGTGTTTTTAAGTTTTTTAAACTACATTATTTATTTTTAAAATAAGCTTCCAATAAATCCAACTGCTCAGTGTTTGTAAAACGCATTTTTCCAACCACACAGCGATACACACAAAAATACCTAAGCAGAATGTTAAGTTCCCGCCAAAACATTGACACTCCAATCTTTTTTTTTTCTTTTTTTTTTTGCTATTCGGCCAGACACACCAAGACGTTCCATTTTCAAATGAGGTTTATCACGTCTCTATCTACATACTTATTTTTAGTAGGCTTTTCAATTGATTGTTAGTGTTTGATTAATACGTAGAAGTAAACAATTGCAGTCTTAAATAGATAATATTATCGCAGATAACAAAACTTCCGGTGTAATGGCCATGCCATATGATATGTAAAGCGGTGTATGTAACAAGTTGCGACACCAGCAAAGAGGTACAAACGACCATTAGAGACAATTTTACATGCCTGAACTAGTTGAATATTGTAACGGTCACTTCGAACACCTACTAAAATAAATTAAAGTATGTGAAAACAATGCATTTTATTCATTTTAGACATCATGTTTCATAGAGACATTTATTGCTTAAGACCTACACAATAGATATTTAAACAGAAATAGTGAACGTTTATTTTTCAAAACAACCGGGTTCGATTCCCGAGTCGAGTACAGGTTTTTTTTAAATGTATGAATGCAGTTTTTCTAATTATTAAAATCGATGACATGGTTCCTAAGAACAGATCTTCGTATGTTTTATAGTTTCAGACTTTCCCATACTGACCGATTTAAATGAGCCACCCTGTATATACATATTATTATTATCTAAGTCTCGGAAACGGCTCCAACGATAATCATGAAATTTAGTATGTAGGGGTTTTTGGGTACGACAAATCGATCTAGCTAGTTTTAATTTTAAAAATATGTCGTTTTTCCGTGTTTTCAGCAATAATCAACCATAACATTTTATTAATTAACTTATATTATTACAATGTACCAAGTAAGTAATGCGTAATCGCTGCCAAATTAATTCTCTTCAAATATTAAAGTTAGATTAATTTAATTTTTAAACATTGCATTTCGAAATAGTTCAAATATAATTATTAATACAATTGTAACAACCTATGTACAATATTTATGCAATAACTAATTATGAATTATATGAACATAAACTGGTACCTAAATATAACTCTTCCTGATATCTATCGGCGAGTATATGTAATTTTTTTTTATATGGAAGCTGAAGTAGATGGCGTTGTAGAGTAACCCTAACCCAATGAGTCTCTGAAGAACATCAATCAGATTTTAAGGCGTATACTAAATTCGACTCAAACAAATAGACAGGAGAAGCTAACTAAAACCGTTTATAAATAAAAAAAATCGAATAAGATAGGTAGGCACGAGTCCTCGTGGATCCCATAATTAAAACACAAACAAATTAATAATGGGACGAATGCGGAGGGCTTTTGAATTAAAAAAAAAAACAACAAAATTAAATAATGTTTACCAATTATAATCAGTGAATGCACTAAGTTCGGATTACCAGATCTATTATCCTGAGAAGGACCTACTGGAAGATATTTCAGTGTGGAATAAGTAGTGCCCTTGTACAAAATGTTATTTGTTAATTTTTCTTGTGACCATTTGTGTGTACATAAATAATATAAATAAAAAAACATTGATCCCGACATAATGATAATGAGACTTATAAAAACATGATAGTGTGGTTGAAAAACCTTACCATCAAAATTTTCAAAACGCATCAAGGCATTGCCTACCACTTCGTATATTATCTGTATTCTAAACACAACTTATGGTTTAATTTCAAAAACGCATCAAGGCAGTTCCTACCACTTCGTATATTATCTGTATTCCAAACATAACTTATCGTTTAATTGAAATTTTACAGTATCTAAAGTATATCAGATCGTTTCCTTTCAACGGTCTCGAAATGGAATCACCTCACAGCAATTACATTAGCCAAATTGTATCTGAACGGAAGCCTTCGTCGCCGCAATAAAATGAATTTCATTTCTTTGAGTGATCCCCTCCAGCCATAATTTTTGTTACGTTACAGTGCATAAATATATCTTTTTAAATTGATGATCTAATCAAAAATGAGAGCAAAAATACGCTGGCCAGTTATATCGTGAAATTTGTATGTGTTAAATAAATAAATATCTTTGGACAATAGGCATGATGACACTATTAAAGAATCAGAGAATAAACGGTTTTACAGAAAAATATATGCTAAAAAAGCTCTAAAATATGATCCCGTTTTAATATAAACATTAAAATTAATAAGATTTTCAATAAAATAAAAGTATTAAATACAGCAATCGGCCATGTTATCTGAAACGCCAATCAAAAGGAATGACGTCACGTCTCAGTTAATGTCATCTTTTTGCTTGAAGTTTGACGAGCAAGCCGACGCCATGACACCTACGAGCGTTTTCGTGCATAATTCAAATTACATAGCAGAAAATACATTAATTTACGTTAAAAGTTGAGTTTATTGCTGAAATAAAGTTTTTTTCGAAACTAGGAGACGTGTACCTACAATAAGGAAAGGTATTTGAAAATCTGTCATCATGCCCATTCACAAAACACCATCTGATTCCAAACTAAGTAGAGCTTGTGCTATGGTAATCAGAAAGCTGATAAACATGCTTATATAATTCTAAATACATACTTAATTAGATAAATTAACACCCATACACAGAACAAATACTCGTGTTCATCACACAAATATTTGTCCTGGGTGGAAATCAAACCCACGACCTCACGCTTCGCAGTCGGCTCATCACCCACTACGCCACGGAGACCGTCATCACAAACTTGTTATAGATTTTAAACTCTCCTACATAATTTGAATTAAGTGGTCATTTAATTGACGGTTAATATTGACGGTCTGCACTTGGACAGTGTTATGGATTATGTACTAAATTCTTCTCACTTCCCTTAAACTGAACCCCATGCAGCCCAGCTATGGGACATAAAAAGAGTTGAAAATAAAACTTAATAAAAAATACATATTATAATCATTCTGTCATTAAACCCCAACAAAAAGTCAAAGTGACCAAACATACAACAGATCAAAAGAGTGGTTAAGTAATAAGTTTTATTTAGCTAAAAGACATGTCATGTGCCTTTTTACACGCTTTATATTAGCTTCACTTGTATGTTTGTCACCGACTCCTTTGGGTGCCATTTTGACCCACTTTAAATGGCCAAATTTTATTTAAACTTTGTAGATTTATCGAGGACCGATGACAATACATTAATTTGCTAAGATTATTCCATTATTCAATTTGCAAAATAAGATTTTTATTTTATTTTATTTATTTAAAAATTAATTGAACCCATAAAAATGATATAGGCAATAGGCGAGCTTAATGCCAAGTGGCATTATCTATCAGCTTACCTAAGGGAGTGCAGAGAAATTTGAAGGCGGTTATCCTTAACAGAGACAAGAGAAGAGAAATAAAAATATAATATAAGAGATAGCATAGTATGTAGATAATTAAAATAGACAGGGAAGTAAAAAGAATATATATTACATAACCATAAGAATATATAACATATCCATAAATCCATAAATACATATATATATAAATATGAAAATGAACAAAAGTAGATTGATTACATATATTCCTTGAGAAAGTGAGCCTTTACACCTTTTTTAAAAGAAAGCTTTGAGTGATATTTCCTGATATCAGCAGGCAAAGCGTTCCAAACCCGAACCGATTGAAGTGAAAAATAATTAGAAATAAAACCAGAGCGGTGAAGAGGAATTGATAGAAGAGAATCAGAGGAACGAAGATGGCGTTCGTGAGAGTCACAGAGATACTGAAATTTACACTTCAAGTACTCTGGAGAAGGAGAATCAAAAAGAATGGTGAACAGTGTATTAAGTAGTCTAACCTGTCTGCGCTGACGAATTGGGAGCCATCTAAGTTGGCGACGATAGGAAGATATGTGGTCGAATTTACGCTAACAGAAGATAAAGCGAAAAGAGTAATTAATAAGTCGTTCTTGCTTGTTTAAAAGATCCTCGTTTAAATCAGAGTAATTTTTATCAATTTATATAATTATATTATATTTATCTATAGTCTATATTTATATATTTTTATCTATATTGGCAGGAATTAATGTTAAAATTAATTTCCAACCATTATCTTTAGCTATTGTTAATATTGTTATATTGATAATAGTATTGATAAGAAAAAAATATATTTAAAAATAACAATTTTAAAAAATAAAAAAACACGCTTTTGTAAGAAATCCAACGAAAAAATAGAAAATAAATTTTAATTAATTTGAATTAAAAATAGTGTCAAAAAATTCAAAAATGCATTTTTTTAACAAAAGCGTGGGGTGCTTTTTAAGATATAATCAAAATGATTAACTATTGACACATCGACCCCACGCTTTTTTTATTACAATAAAATGCATTTTTTACAATATTTTTAATTCAAATTTATTAAAATTTATTTTTTATTTTTAGTTGGACTTCTTATAAAAGCGTGTTTTTTAGTTTTTTTAAACTCTTATTTATTTCTTATAATTCTAGCGAGACTGTTAAATGTTTTAACAAAATAAGCCTTATATGTATGTCATAAAGTAAAAATGTAGATAAGCAGGTATAAACGTTTTATTCGCTAAACATATGTCCACATCAACTACAAGAGTGGTCGTTGCTTTACAATGACAACTATTTACTCGTCACAGTTGGTTTGTTCGACAGTAGCTCTCGCGATCCTTCGCCACCGGCTTCTATTGCGGGCAGTACGGCAACACTGGGCAATGGAACATCGTGTGGTAGATTTTATTAGGTCTGTCCAGCGTGCAGGGAATCTGCCACGTGACCTGTTTCCTTCTACCTGTCCCTGAACTACAAGCTGTGCCATAGAGCTTTCGTCTGTACAAATGTGACCGAAATATTTTAATATGCGTATCTGGACGGTCGCAGATAGTCTTTTTTTAACATTTAGCTGTTCCAAAATCAAATTATTGAGCAGTCATTCAGTCAGGCATTAACGGTGAGCAGTCCAGGGAAATCGTAGTAACCGTCTCCAACATCACATCTCTAAGGCATCGATTTTAAGGCAATCTAATCCGAATCCGAATCATCGACGTCTCTAAGCTCAGCGTGAGGGAAGATAAAAAAAATAAGATTTTTCATAAGTCTGGTATTTTTAGTGACGTCGTGGTTCCTCCAGATCAGACGATGCTATTACAGAAAGAAAAAAAAGAAAAAAGGATCTACGGTTCATTAAAACTTATTATTCGTATTATAAAGCTGTACTCCAATATCTAACATGTACCATAGATTCTAGAACATCTCGTCCTCATTTAGTAATAATTGTTCCATACATTTTCCTCTTCGTGTTCCATTTTCTCAATAACTGAGCACATGTTTTTATTTAGAGAACAACAAAGATATTGAATAAGGTTCCATACGTAAAAAAAACATTTGGGCAGGAATGAAAGAAAAATATAACTTAGACGACAATAGATTCAGTGAAAATAAAAAGTATCCTGAGGCAACAGGAAATAATTTAGCCAAACGTATCCGGTTATATAACTACGTTTCTTTTACTAAGTTTGTATTACAATCATAAGGAAAGCCTAGAGGCGGTACAATATCAAATGGAAATCGGATATTTATCACAAATCGAACGCTTACCACCAAAATACAACAGCGTATTTTTCTTTAACAGACATTTTGTAGGTGGTAGAACTATTATCGTTCACCCAGGGAAGTACCACCGCTGCACCCACTTCTGCCGTAAACCAATTCTATTGTGTTTCGGTAGAAAGGTGCAGTTGCCGGCCACACTTACATGAGGCGACCACCAGCCTCCGGAGTAGCAGCGCAACTGCATACGATCTCAGACAAGACTTACCTATGCTTGCTTGAGATTGTATGTAGATGTCCATGGGCTGCAGCGACCACTTAACACCATGTGGCTTGCATGCTCGTCTGCTACTCCATTCAATTTTTTTTATTGTGATAAGATTCTAAGTAAGCTATATTTTGACGTCAAAACTACTGAAACACTTTTAATGGAATTTGGTACAAAGATAAAGTGGACCTTGGGAAAGGTTATACGATAGGACGTAATGGTTTATCGCGACAAATAAAAATTAAAGGAGATGAAATAAAGGATGAAAATTTGAATGAAGTGTTACCATCGTCGTAGATGAAACATAAAACTTCGTAAGTATTAAGGCAAAAGTTTCAAAATTAATAAATATTATTTGTACTACAGTTTTTGACAATTTAACCTATATGGGGGAGAAATAGGAGATAAAACTTCCTATGGAATGTTAATTGTATTCCACGCGAGTGGAGGTGCAGGCGGATAGACAAATAAGTTAGGGCAACCTTTAGTAACATTAGATCTACACTAAACTCTTTAAGATTTCCACAAGCGCCACTGTGGGCAGGTTTAGGTGACCCTTGTAAACACCAGGCCATTTCAATTACGCGGTCGCGTGTAATGTGGTCGCACAGTTCCACTTGTGATTTAGCTATGTTAGTTTCGTGACCAATTTAATGTGACCGCATTTAAGATGTAAGTTTTAGTTACTAGTGTAGTTAGTACAACTTCAACTTTTTTTGATGCCACTGCTAGGATTGGAGTCTCTTAATAAGTATAACTTCTTGGATGCAATTCAGTAAACAATAGCTCCTCTATGGCGTTATTATTGCCAAATCGTTGTGTAACCTACAAATTCTCTATGTCTACCTACAAATTCTCACCATCACCATGGGTTGACTGGTAGAGAATGCCACTAGGCATTAAGTCCGCCCATTGTTAGCCTAGATTTTAGGTGAACAATTAAAGAATAAATAAATAAATAAAAATAAAAAACAACGCCTCACACTCATTGCCCCAAATTATAATTTCCTAGGAAATGGACACACATAAAGATAAGTATGTTTTGGTATTTTTTTATTATTTGAGTAGAATTTGATTCTACAAATACCTAATTGAGTTATAACTTAAGCTCGCTATCATAAAGTCTATCTTCGTAGCGAACTATCAGTATCATCTGAAAACTTTAAACAAAAACTTTTTACAATCACCATTACAATACAATGGCATTACTACAATACTTTATTACTACACTTAACTATTTCAGGTACCATTTCGTAACTATTAGGTATAGGTACTAAGAAATCCATAATAATATGACCCGACCCTTTTTACAAGGCCTGCACTAAACTTTTTAAGATGTCTACAATATCCGTGTAGTACTGTAAGTCGATTCCGAGGTGGCCCTTTTAGACAGCGGTCCATTTCAATTACTCGATGGCGCGTAATGTGAGCGTCGCTCATAGCGATAAACATAAACTGAAAAACATGACTCTTTCTGACATCTATTGGAGAATATTAATAATATTGTGGCATAGAACACCGTCAACGACAATCCGATGTTTAAATAAATGACCATGTCGATTTGAAAGAGCTCTAAAAATTTCGTTCATTGAATTAAAGCTTCGGTGAGTCGGGCTGACTGCGGAACATGAGACTCGGGTTCAAACCTCAATCAAAACTATTATTGAGTTTATTTTATGTTTTTTGTGATAATATATTTATATTGTGAGCTATTTCAGATGGCGTTGTTAAGTAACACTAAACAAATGAGAGTTTCGTTGGAAATTAAACCAAGAAAATGAATTGTTTTTATCCGAGCAACGCTCGGTCGTCCAGGTTTTATTTCTAAAAAGGGACTTTATATGTATAAAGTATAACTATTACATTGGTAGGTGTACTTATACTATTTAACGACACCCTATCGCACCCGTATCGATATCGCGCAGCTTACTCAAGTTTATGGACCCTATATTTATTTTAAGTACACTCGCGTGTTACTTTCGCTATAATTATAAATCTTATTTTATTCATGTGTATCGCATTTTACTGCCCTCTTATAACCAGTTGATAGATATAAGGGCAACTTAGTTGCATTAGGTAATACAATGTTGTAGTATGTTGCTTTCTAAAATTTTTGGAATTTTAAAAAGAGATGCTCTTTTTAACAGACAGATTTTATTTTTTGCGCCCATCTTTGTATTTCAATGTATGTCTTCAAACTGGTGGATGTTTCTAAACTATTAAGCCGTCGGTCCCGGTTGTTGTCGATGGATAACAGTCGTTAAACCTTGTCGGAGGCCTTATGGGCGGTTTGAAAACATCCGACAGCGGGTTGGCCACTAACCCGCATCTCCACCAATCCGCATCGGAGCAGCGTGGTGGAGTAAGCTCCAGGCCTCCCCAATAATGGGGAGAGACCCGTGCTCAGCAGTGGGACGCAAAAAGAGTTGCAGCCAAGTGTTCAGGAGTATGTAGGGTTTTTATATTTATAACTATTATTTTACATTACAAAACTTGGCACCTATGATGTATAACATGACTCGCCATAATTCCACGTGAAAGAAGAAAAAAACCTAAATGATTTGCAATTAGTGGTCATCCATTCAACCCCTTGTCGCGTCTTTTCTCTAATTTTTTTTTTCAATAATGGCATCGCCAACTATATATATATATATATACAAAACATATTGCCAGCATCAAGTATAATGTTTGCAACACGAAGTATTCATAGAAAAAATCAGTAAGTCGTTGGTTTTAATCAGTAAGTCTAGTCAGTCTAATGTTCAAATGATGGCTACTTTACTAGAAACTCTAGAAAGTGTCCGATGGTGTTTTGGAGGCAAGCTAAAAAAAACATGTTTTGGCACTGTTATTTTATTTCACAACACTCGTCCATTTTAATTAATCTATATCGTACAAAATGCCATGTTTGCCAATGACAACTTTATCCAATATACCTCAAAAATATACCAAGAAAATGAAGATCAAACATGTGATCTCGTGGTATAGTTTTTCTACCTTTCAAAACTCGGAATTAAGAGTTGTTTATAAATAGGTACTTTAGATATTTAGAACCGAACTATATCAGAACTCGTCTAAACTATTTCAGACATTAAATACCAATCAATATCTATTTATATGTTAGCGACAGATTGTAAACCTGCAGTTTAAACTAATCTAACTTCGCTTTATTAAGTTCTGCACAACCTAGTTTTTAGTAATTCTGCTTTGGATTCTATTCGATTTACTCTTTCGACGTTATTTGCGCTATTAGTTAACAAAATTCTCTTTCCATTAACTAGATAGGTTTGTGCAGAAAAAACGGCAAATTGTTTGTAAAGTAGGTTTACGATCGAGATGTTTACGTAATAACGTCCGCACGAGAAAATCTCCATTCGTTTGTATGCCGCTAGAGTGAGAGAGACGGAAGATCGGTCCACTCACTCGAACGCGTGACAAGTTTCACGGAATGACTGGCAGCGCTCGAGATGAGACGGGAGATCGGTCCGTCTCTCTCTCGTTATACCTACGATCGCGCTCGTGAGGTTTTGGTGTGACACAAGTTTCTGAACATGTCACGCGACTAAAACGATTTTAAAGACGTTATCACGTCAAAAAAACATGTAAATCCTCTGTTGAACCATACGAATAATTAACCGACTTCAAAAAAGGAGGAAGTTACTCAATTCGACCGTATATATGTTTTTTTATGTTTGTTCGCGGATAACTTCGTCGTTTATGAACCGATTTTGATGATACTTTTTTTGTTCGAAAGCTTATATTTCCGAAATGGTCCCATTGTCACCAAGTCAAGATCTGATGATGGGAAACTAGGGAAATCGAGGGAAACTCTCAAATTTTATATGCACACATATTGATTATCTTATACTTTCTGAAGCAAAAGTGATATTTGTGCATAGTAACTATCATTTCATGTTGCTGAGCTGATGATGAAAGGTACTACGATGGTTAGGAGTTGAGAGAAAATTCTTTCGATAAATGTTTTTTTGTTCAAAAACTTATGCTCCCGAGGTGGTCCAACTGTCACCAAGTCAAGATCTGATGATGGGATCCAAGGGAAAAAAATTTATAAGCTTTAATTATGCTTCAATACAGAATTATTAAATTAAAGGTAAAAAGTAAACTAAAAAGAGTGAAATTATATTTTGGAGTCGAGCCCATATTATAATGGAGTACCTTTCGCTCTGAATGGGCACCGACTCCGAAACAGTGTCACTACCATTAGCAAGGAAAATTATAAAATGCGAAGTACTGAATAATATTATTTCTTACCGTTTGAAATTGATTGGTAAATAAGATTTCTATCAGCACTCACTCCCTTATAGGTTCACATGGGATTGCACAATTCTAAAGGTAATAGTTGTAGTGTTCAAATCAAAACCAATAATGCCTATGACTTCAAAAATATATAACTTATATGTGTATAAATAATCTAAAAGAAAATAAATCACAGTAATGAATTACTTGTACACATAACAGAGTTATACTATCCCATTATACAGTGTAACACCAAACATTGAAATAGTGTAACATTCTAGAAAAAGGTTGTGTGAGACAAAAAGCTGAATTTTAAATGGATATGAACAGTTCTGCTAGTTATATTTAAAGCTATAATTAAACTTTACTAAGTGCAACATAATAAGACATTTATTATACTCACTCCCTTACTATTTTAAAGTTTAAAATCAAGTTTTATTAAGTCCAGCACAACCCAATTTTAAGCTGATGTAATTCTGTGTCGGATTGAATGCGCAATTTGATTTGCCTTTTCAACTATGTTTTCCCTATTAGTTAACAAAATTCTCTTTCCATTTAATTAATAGATTTGGTGCCATATTGGGTTTTCTGAAAGTAACAAAAACTTATGCTTTGGAATCTCTCTACATAAATAAAACAGTAAAATAGTGATTCTGTACATTAAATACGTATATTTGCTAAAAAAATTATTAAGAAACTGTATGGTTGCAACCCTTTTTACGCCCCATTGCTGGGCACGGGTCTCTCCCAATAATTGGGGAACCCTGGAGTTTACTCCACCACGCTGCTCTAATGCGGTTTGGTGGAGATGCCAGATGCCGCTGTCAGGTGTTTTCAAATCGCCCATAAGGCCTCTGATAAGTTTTAACGACTGTTTTCTATTGACAACAACCGGGACCGACGTATTAACGTGCCCACCGAAGCACGGAAACAAGTATGAATTTTTTTGCCACTACCCATCTCACACCCGACCGCGCCCGTTTGGCTTAGTTGCATAGATCGCTTGCGTTTTACGCTTCTTTACTGAAAGAAACTGTATGTACTCGCCAATCTCTGAAACATTATCAATATCATTTCAGGCAATGATATGTCATCATGAAAGAACAGCTTTTCTCGAGTATCTCAATTTCTATCCTAATCACACTCGACGCCTGACCCGAGTAGCCAAATAAATAAGTAAATGAATAAGCCTGTAATCAGCCAACGACTTACGAACGGAAATGCTTTTTAGATAGTAGGTAATATTTGCTGAAATGCGAAGAAATCTTTAAAGGTCAAGCTTCCTTATTCCTAGGAAATTAGCTATTCCCATTATGGCGGTTGAACCTTTGCAGAAACATAAAATCTACAATCTTTATAACTGACTAGCGCCCGCCTGCGACTTCGTGGACTTTAGTTTTAGATTTTTCTAAAATAAAATTAGTCTAAGTTACTCCTTATTACATCAGCTATCTGCTAGTGAAAGTACCGTCAAAATCGGTCCAACCGTTTTAGAGATTAGCCAGAACAAACAGACAGATACATCGACAGACAGACAGACAAAAATCGTAAAAAAAATATTTTAGTGTATGTACCGTATGGATGTAGTAAAAAAGCGGTTATTTTAATATTACAAACAGACACTGTAATTTTATTTATTTGTATAGATTATTACTTTATTACTTTTTAGGTCGTATACTAAGCCTTGACGACCCGCGTGGCGCATAGGTTACCATGCCGGACTGCCAATCGAGGGGTTCCGGGTTCGATTCCCGGCGAAACATAGAATGATGAGTTTAAATTTCTGTTCTCGGTCTGGGTATTCCTGTCTTTGTGGTACCCACGACACAGGGTATTAATGTGTGTGTGTGGCTATGAGTGTATACGCTCCCTGCATCAGACCAGAGACAATAAAATATAAAGTCATAATTGTTGAAATTGCAGAAAAATATTCTTATATTTTTTAATCACTGCTGATTAGTGAATGACTGAAATGTTTCCACTCAATAACAAGTAAATAAGGTTTCGTAATTTTATAGGAATTAGTATTTTTATATTTTTATTTTTATAATTGTAATATTTGCATACCTCTAGAAGGTAAATATGGCGAACTAAATATATATAAACAACTTTGTAAACACCCACATTTGTCCAAATAAAAGCCTATGTCTTTATTAAATACCTCCACATGATCTCATAATTTGTAGCACGTAATTGTTTTGATATGGCTGTAACTACTACAATCTTAAAATGTTAAGAAAATGGTGACATTTTTAACGGATTACATCCATTTTCTTTTTACATGGCAACTAGATTTTTACTAAAATGACTCCCGACGTTTGACCTGAGATAAGTACCCGAATAAACAAGTAAATTTATTAAGCCTCTAATTGGTCAACGACCCCTTATGAATTTCTTTTTTATCGCTTTTTCCGAATAAGAGAGTAATCATTAGGCTTGGTTACAAATTTTGCAAAAACTACAAACATTTTTTTTTAAATAATTTATAGCTACACTTGAAAAGCATTTGAAAGCAATTAATTCGTCTATCTACCTACCTTTCATTCCAAAATGTTTTTCAATGTTGTCATCTATCATCATTTACTATTTTAAATATAGGTACCTATAGCTGGGGGTGACGGTTCTTTTCAATAAAATGAAGTAATTTTTACGATACGCTTGTCGCAGTAGTCACTACGCCAGTGTGCCGTGTAAGAGGTCCTGGATTAGTTTCCCACTGGGGAGATATATTTTTTTAAACCTTTTTTGTGTCCCACTGCTAGGCACATGTCTCCTCGGACAAGTGAGAGGGATTTAGGTCATGGTCCACCACGCTGGCCTAGTGCGAATTGGTGGATGTCATGCTTGCGAGAAATTGAAGAAATGCGGCGACGGAGAACATCGTAATCGTAAATATCGCAATATTTTCCATCACCGTGGATCAGCTAAAATATGCACTTAATAAATTTATTTGTCAGAGGTGCGCGCCGATGATTTCAACCCGGGAGCGTTCGCGTCGTAGACCGAGGTTTCTTACCACTCGACCATCCCTGACATATTAATGTAGGTCTTTTCCTGATATTGGTGTTTGTGTTCTTGTCTTTGTGTGTGTCCATGGCATCCACAATATAGGGTATCTGCTGTGAAGTAATGAGTGTGAAGCGTTATAGCCATATCCGCCACCTATAACTACGGGCTGGTGAACTTACATGTCCTAAAAATTACATTGTATCCCGCATGCTAGTTCCATCGTTATATTTTCTTTTGCCAAGTAAATTAATCACACAAACCAAATTTTAACAGTACTATCAAAGTACACCATTTATACGGCGACCTACTAAAACTTTAAAGATAATGGGAAAAGTTTATCAATGATACTTTTTTCAATTACGAAAAGTTAAACTTTTACAAGAATGTCAAAACCTATTTGGTGTAGAGGTCATGCAGAGGGTCTTTTACTTTTACAATGTCCTTGATGGTTGCCCACTACAAATAAATAAAAACAACGGGTTGCACTACGGTAGTGCCGGCAGAAGTAAAAACTTGAAGATTAACGTTGTGCATTTTTGATATTTTGGAATGGTTAGGAAATAATTTCGCACGAATTGCTTTTATTATCAGTATTATTTTTCAACTAGTATTTTCAGTAAGTTTTCATCTAGTATTTCTATTAAATACTCACTCATTTTTTTTTCACTATTTCTTCGTCAATTTTATTCATTAATACATGCACTTTGTTCAATGTCCATATTTTAAATACTTGATATAAACGAATTTTACAAGTAGGTATAAACAGTCGAGCCGTCATCAGCTGTCACCCCTCCGTCTTACGAATATTCGATCAGGCCACGTGTTCTGACGCGAGTTTCACATTTTTTACCCATCCCAAAAAAAGTGCAATACGCCGCTAAAGAAGTTTTCACTTCAAAAATAATAAACTCCAATATTCGTTAATGTGTTATATGATGAAACGCGCACAGGTAACGCATAAATAATACCTATAATTAAACATTTGACAGCAAGCTTATCCATCACAAACATGCAATGGAGCAGCGTGGTGAAGTGAAATTCATGCCTGCTCAATTTATTGTGGTGTGGAAAAGATCGGTGCCCAACAATGGAATCTAAATTAGGTTGCATTGCAGCTAAGCATATTTGTACTGTTACGACTTTGAGTACCTTCATCTCAAAAACAAAGCGTCTTACAGCAAAAACGCATAAACAGGTATTAGGTCTACTATCAAACAGTGAAGAAAGTTCTCTAAAAGTAAGTGATAAGAAAATAACAATTTCTATTCAGTTCGGTTTCCGCAGCGAGACAGCACGCGACAGGACACAGTTTAGTTTCGGAAGTGAAACCGAAGCGATCTCTACCAAGCGACAAGGAAGAATTATTTCGACGATTACAGCGAAGATATTGGACTAAGTATAGTGATTGTGCTTAGTGGTTTGGATTCTGTTAAGTGGATTTTTGTATAAGGAGACAATAAAAGATTTCTACGTTACGAACGGTATTTTTATTACCCATAGCGCGTATAACAGTACTTATAGAACTTTGACTTCTGGTGGATGATTTCTGAAACCTTTTTTAGATATTTCCTCATAATCCCTGATTGAAATGAATCCCTGATGAAAAATTTATAGACTTATAGTCTGACCGAGAAAATACCACCAATTCTTTAATAATCGAGGCTTAGCAAAATTCAGGCTTGAGTTTAGGAGTTTTACAAAATTCTTAAATGCTGTCCACTTCATAAAACAATAATTCCACCTCACATGTCTTAGAACCACAACACAATATCCTGTTGTCGAAGTGAGAAGCTCAAAACTTGGCCCACAACTTCTTAAACTGGGTTACTTTGTACCCTGTACCTACTTCTACACGAACTATTTCAAACTAGTTATGAAGTACTGCAACGGACTTAAAGAAACGGTTAGCACCTGTGCTGAGTAGAAAACAGAAATGCTGACAGTAAATATATACCTGGCAATAAGATATAAAAGAATAAACATATAAAAAAATGCTTAGCTTCTTGAAGCGCTTACGTTCATCACGCGTAATAAGTAATTAACAGATAGGTGCATATTATGGCCAAAGCGTCATAACTCATTTATAATGTTATTATTATGCAAACAATTAATTAAATTTAACCCTTTAAAAAACAGGAGATCAAGTAGTACAAAATTATTATATATACAAAGTTGTTCAGCTGTATAAATTGCTTACGTGCAACACGTAACAAGACGTGTCATGGTCTAACGCAAATATTATGGTCAGTGTACATGTACAATTTTCAATAAAATTTTATGACATAGCGATGCTTTAATTATCATCCGTTATAAACTAAAAGTTATCACCGCATTCTGTGTGTATATCAAAAAGGCCTTTGACAAGCAAAATTTATTGAATTTTGAATTTAAATAGTGTATACTCAAATCGTCACTGCATACCGCTTCAATTGTAATTCAATGCACATTCCTACTGTATTATCTACGAGGAATAGAATTTCGTGCAGAAATATTCGCGCATTTGGGGACTGCAGACTTATTAGTTGAATAAATAATTTATAAATTAAACTTTGCATTGAGCATTATGACCAATAATCCAGCTCTCAGTTTAAGATCTCAAACCTTATCTAAAAAAAATTTTGTGCATTGTCATTTTTACGTCAGATTTTTTTTAAGATATCATATACCAAAGGGGGAAAACAGTGACATATATAGGCGATCGATAATAAACATTGTATACTCAAATTATAACTGCATACCGCGACAATTTTATTATGAAATGCATTGCACATTCCTATCGCATTAACTGCGAACAATATAATGTCCTGCAGAAATATGAGCGCAGTTGGGGAATGCAGTTATTAGTTTTTTATTAAATAATAAAATTTGAACTGAGCGGTCGAAATGACAGTTATTTCTGCTTTGATTATCAAAACATTATTTTCACTAATCATTAACTTTTTTAATCAAAATGAAACTACCAACAAACAAGTCTAGGCCACATAGACATTTAAAAGTTGGCAGCACTTGCATGTGAAGGGAATGAGTGAATGAATGAATGAATATATGAATGGATGGATGAATGAATGAATTTAATTATTTGTTTAAGCATGCGTACATATTTGGACGTCCAGGGAAGTAGTATTTCTGCCGTCTGGATGGAGTGTTTGATAAGAAATAAAAATATTGGTGCAATCGAAGGATTTTTAGAAGGTTAGCACATATCATAAATCAAAATTTGATTAAAACTACAGTGAGGATATCGGCTACGGGAAGTCAGCAGCGCATTTCATGAATATCTTATACTGCCTATGTATCTTTGTATTAAGGGCAGAACTATTCAAGAAAACTAATTTATAAGGAACTCTGGAACTCATGCGCCTGTCATTTTATGTTTGCTCTTCTAACAGATGCTCTGCTAAGTTCACTGAGGCGATACAGTACAGGTTAGTCACTTTCAAAGCCAAAGATAAAGACTAGAGTTTTGCTAGAAAGGGACAGAGAATCATAAATAATATTTAAAAGCTGAAACAGTATTATTTGGCCAATACTTATTTTCATTAAAATTTATGCGATGTTTGGAAAAAAATATTTATATTATATTTTATTGATAAAACTACCACACATTTAGTACTAGTCTTTCGCCAGCGGCTTAGATAAAAATCATCCTATGTTCCCAAGGTCCACTCTATCTGTGTTCCAAATTTCATTAAAATCGGTTTAGTAGTTTAAGCAGGAAAGCGTAGCAGGCAGACAAACAGACAGAGTTACTTCCGCATTTATAATATTAGTATGGACTAGTCAACTACATATACCAAATTCTGAGATGTTTGAGAGAAGCGGTTGCCGGCATCAATGAAGCAACCATCTCCAAAATAGCAGCCCACCTACATTCAACGTCACACGAGACTCCAGAGTGGCTGCCTGTGGCAATGGCAACCGTTTTTGCACGGGTATTGGGGAGAATTGGAACTTAGGCTACCACGCTGCTCCTATGCGGTTTGGTAGAGATGCGGCTTTATAGTCAACTCGCTGTCGGATGTTTACAAACCACCCATAGGCCTCCGTGTTTAACTATTGTTACCTATCGATAGCAACCGGGATCTCTCTGAAACGCGCATGAAATTATTGCCACTAGCGGTTGACCATATCACACCGCGCCCGTTTGGTTAGTTGCGTATATCACTTGCATTCTATGTCTTTTTTTTTTGGTATCGGGGGGGAAACCTTCAAAAGGTACACGACACAACACCTTGGGAGAGGATACCGGGTTATATGGGATTTGACCGCACTAAAACCCCCTCGGTGGCCTGCCTCTGTGTATTTGATGACTCCGGGATCTCCATTGGAACATACCGGTGTCCTCCACGCGCGGCGCCCCAGAACGGGCCCATCTTCGGGAGAGCAGATGTGCTCTCCTGCACCTTCAGGTGTTCACGGCGGCATGCGGCCACGCATACACCGCCGTCCTTCCCGGGGCTGCTGGCTGGACGGGTCAAGCTCCCACTCTCACCGTCCGCATCCCCGGAAGCCCCCTTTTAATCGCCTCTTACGGTCAGGCAGGGGATACCGTAGCTCTATTCTTAATCCCGAAGCTACAGGGACTATTCTATGTCTACCGCCTGGCAATGTGCGCTGCAATGACTAAATCTTGCTTGATCTATCAATGGATTAATATGAAGAAATTAATTTATGACAAAAAACTATTGTAGAGACGCCAATCGACATTATTCAAAAACTGAATGTTTTAAAAGCGTGACATATAAGACTACACTAATGTGTCCCACGCACTCTTGGTGGTAGAAATATTATCGTTCGCCCGGGGAAGTACCACCGCTGCACCCACTTCTGCCGTGAACCAATTCTATTGTGTTTCGGTGGAAAGGTGCAGTTGCCGGTCACACTTACATGAGGCGACCACCAGCCTCCGGAGTAGCAGCGTAACTGCATACGACCTCAGATAAGACTTACCTATGCTTGCTGAGGTTGTATGTAGATGTCCATGGGCTGCAGCGACCACTTAACCCCACGTGGCCTGCATGCTCGTCTGCTACTCCATTCAAATAAAAAAAACTCTCTCCGATAATTAGTAAAGATATCCGGATGTAATTATCGAGGTCAGCATCCGGGAAGGTGATAACGGATGATGTTTACGTCAGCAAAGATACCAGGAATTCAGGTTAGCAGCTTAGTCCAAGAATATCAAACTCGCAAGTTTGTATAGACTTCAATAAATATCATGCATATAACTATATGCGAATTTAAAACATTTAAAGGTCTGGCCGGCAACTGCAGTTTTCCACCGAAACAATAGAATTGCTATATGACATAAGTGACATACAGCTGAAGAGTGGCTGAAAACTGATGGGGAAGAAGGAATCTCGATGGCGACCAGGTCTCGGCAAAAGTAGCACAGGCCGCCCTCCAACCAGCTGGATTGACGACCTGAAGAAGATAGCGGGAAACCACTGGAATTAGAGGGCGCGGGACCGGATTGTATGGCGAACATTAGTGGAGGCTTATGTCCAGCAGTATACTTTAAAAGGCTGATAGATAGATATATGACAGAAGTAGGTGCAGTGGTGGTATTTCCCCGGTCGCACCATTACATTTCTACTAACTACAATTAGTTGTCATCCTCGCAGGACTGTAAATGTATAGTACATAACACGACAAGCGTACTACTCGGTTTATGAATTTCTAAACGATGAACTTTAACTTCGTGAGGGATTACGGAATTCAAAACCTGGGAGGTTTTTTTGCCGCCGGCTTTTTTATCCTCTCAGTGTATAAAAACCCAGTTAATTGGGTGCCCAAAGCCGATGACGCGGATAAAATACCGTATAAATAATTACCAAAAAACGCAAAATAAAAAAACCTCGAAATATGGGATAAATATAAATCAATAATATGATTAGTAAATTTATTACTTAAATAAATTTGTAAGTTAGATTTTAGTCAGTACTTATAATTATTAATAACTAGCTGCCCCCGCGAACTCCGTACCGCGTAGAAATATTTTGGTGGGCCACCCTTATCACTTAGGGGGATGAAAAATAGATTTTGGCCGATTCTCAGACCTACTCAATATGCTCACAAAATTTCATCAGAATCGGTCAAGCCGTTTCGGAGAAGTATGGCAACGAAAACTGTGACACGAGAATTTTATATATTAGATATTTGCATACCTTACTGAGGTAAATATGGCGGACTATTATTAAATGTATAAAACAACTTTTGTAATATCCATATTTGCGCAAATAAATCATTTGTCTTTGTCTTTGACAAAGAGTTAATTCTTGACATTAAGACGTTACGAAAACGAATTACAACAAATCGTTGTTACTCCTCCAGAGAATATGAATAAGTTGATGAAGTTTCAGCAAATTTAAATGTGTGCCTATTATACGCTCTGTTTGTAAAATCTACGTAGAATGAATGTTTTATCAACTTTCCAGACAAATCCTAAACTACGTTTGATATTGTCTTTACAACTTTCCAGACATTTTTTATTTGATGTAAATTATTTTGATTGTACAGCAGAACCTTTCTCTATCTGTTACATTGAGCAAAATATTGTTTTTGCTTGAGAATTGTTGAACTTCAAATAAAATGCCCAAAACGCAATGGATGATAGAAGAACTTTTTATTTGTGTAAATATTTTATATCAAATTTGAAATTGAATACTTAAGTAAGTTAGATTCAAATAATAGGTACCTGTGCAGTCAACATCATCATCAGCCTATATCAGTCAACTGCTGGACATAGGCCTCTCCCAAGGCGTGCCACTGAGCCCGATCTTCGGCTCTATGCATCCAGTTACATGATACCTCCCACCACCCGGCGCAAATCGTCGCGCCACTTTGCGGGGGTGCGTCCTACACTACGTTTGCCTAAGCGCGGTCTCCACTCTAAAAGCCGTCTTGTCCACCGATTGTCAGCTCTACGACAGATGTGACCAGCCCACTGCCACTTCAGCTTGCTGGCTCTTAAAGCTATGTTGGTGACCTTAGTCCGCCTCCGGATTTCCTGATTTAGGATCTTATCTCGGAGAGAAACACCGAGCGTAGCCCTCTCCATTGCTCGCTGCGCGACCTTGAGCTTGTGGACCAGTCCCCCCGTCAGAGTCCACGTTTCGGCTTCGTAGCTCATAACGGGTAGGACGCACTGGTCGAAGACTTTCGTCTTGAGGTTTTGCGGTATAGATGACAAGAGTATGTGACGGAGCTTCCCGAATACTGCCCAGCCCAACTGAATCCTCCTATCGGTTTCCTTCTCGAAGCTGTTTTTATGAAGCTGGATGGACTGCCCAAGGTAAACGTATTCTCGAACAGCTTCGAGTGTCGTACCTTCGACGATGATGGGGGTAGGAATAATGTGTGCGTTGAACATGACCTTGGTCTTGTCCAAGTTCATTCCTAGCCCCACCCGTCGGGAGGCTTCATTTAGGCTGGACAACATTTCCTACAACTCCTGCAGCGTTTCTGCCATACGGACTATTACCTGTACCTGTGCAGTACGTGCCTTCAAATGTTTTTGAGTTTTTTATGGGCTATAGTTACAGAAAAATTCTAGGTACAACCTTGATTTTTTTTAAATTACAAAAAAAAATATATACTTATATGTTTATGTTCATGCTATGGAATTAATAAACTCATAAAAGTTTCGGTATGCCTTCCCTATGAATTGAGTCTGGAGCTCCATAATTTAAATTGGTTGCATGTCTGAGTTTTTCAATGTACCTACACCAATTAACGAAAACACGTGGCTTATTATCTTAAGATTAACTCTAATTAAGAGCAGCGGAGAAGCTCAAAGCGAGAGGTTCCTTTGAAACATTGCTACTTATAGAGCTCATGGTAGTTAGCCCTGTAATTTTTATATTTAGGTATATACCTAATAATATTTGTACACTTCATCAACATGATGGTGCGCAGAACTTTTAGTCTTATTTGAAGTCGGTTATATAAATTTCCTTTTTAATCCTTGTCGGAGGCTTTATGGGCGGTTTGAAAACATCCAACAGCGGGTTGGCCACTAACCCATATTTCCACTAACCCGCATTGGAGCAGCATAGTGGAGTAAGCTCCAGGCCTCCCCAATAATGAGGAGAGACCCGTGCCTAGCAGTGGGATGCAAAAAGGTAGCAGCCATATAAACTTTCTGCAAACCACAGACATTATGTTCAAGGTATGCTAAGGCATAAGTTTCTAAAGGACACCACAACTAGCAAGGACAACTCTTAGCACAAAATTAGAATTCCTCGTGTGTCAATGTGTCTCCTAAGCCAATCTGAACTAGGCCAAAAGTAATCAAGCCACGGAAAGTTGTAGCCTAATCAACATGATACAGGCTTGTTGGAAACACGCCGTGACAGACGCAGAAATGTTACTAATTCGCGCAAACTAGATTTTAGTTCTACTTTTTCCCAAGGCAAAATGTGCCACTGGGTCGCACCACATTGTCAATCCTTTGTTCTGTGCATAGTGAAGGTACAACGATGCTTGCGTTGCTCTCCTTATAAGTAAAGAGGGAAGTAGAGATGGAACAGTTACCTAGAAGATCCAACTATATTTTCAATATTTTTTCAGTGTATCGGAGCACAAATTGAAACGCCGCATGGTAAGGAAGTAGAATGCTTTGTTTTTGATGTCATTCGAACGAGTTTATTTAATTAAGAATACTCTCAAAATTTAAACACATGTCCAGCGTGGTAGAGAGTAGACCTGTGCCCAGCAATTAGTTATTTCCTTAGGTACATTTCAATACATTACTGATATAAACATTATGGTGAACTAAATGTACTTATATAAAATAGCTTTGGAAACTTTGGTTGCGAATTCTTTTTTTTTCTTCCTACATAGTTTCTTCAATGGCATTAAAATTACCTGAACCTGTTTGACTTTAGTTGTGTAAAAGAAAGTTATATCATCAAAATAGAAGTTCAATCATAAAACTGAGATGATGACAAACATGAAAAGAAGAAGTTAGAATATCTCTGTTTATTATTATGTATGACCTGATTGAAGCGCGCATGGCTCGGAGGCTAGCGTAGAACGCAAGTGATCTATGCAGCTAAGCCAAACGGGCGCGGTCGGGTGTGAGATGAGTGACTGCTATTACATTTTACTTCGGAGGACACGTTAAGCCGTCGGTTCCGGTTGTTGTCGATAGATAACAGTCGTGAAACCTAGTCGGAGGCCTTATAGGCGGTTTGAAAACATTCGACAGCGGGTTGGCCACTAACCCCCATCTCGACCAACCCGCATTGGAGCAGCATGATGGAGTATATAAGCTCCAGGCCTCCCCAATAAAGGGGAGTCGTACCCGGCAACCATGACCTGACACCTGAGATTTTAAAGCAATACTTTAACCTTTCTCTAACAGTCTTAATAATGGAGAGAATCTTCACACACATTATTTAGTATCTGTGGGTTGGCATTGGCATTCATGTATTAAAGCAAAATCCTGCCATCATTAAAGTCAGGTAAATTATACACCAGTGTACAGTGTATTCTCTTCCAAACAGATGTTCAACATCCTACCTTTACATTACCTTCTTACCCATCTTAATTGCTCGTAAAAAGAATTCCCGCATGTTTTGCCTTCGGCGAATTTTTCGTTTCGTAGGTTTCATTATTAAAAAGAACCTTATTTGTAATATAAGAAAAGGTCGTTAGAAAATAAGGTATTCAAATAATTAATATCTACTTAATACACGAATATCTTCCCCAATTTACTTTTGTGTAGCTTCTTTCTCTATAAACGTAATTAAATTTCAATTTTGCTCTATTCATGTTTTACGTATAATATCTTTTACAAATTGATTTAACGAAAATGTTTTCATATTAAAACTTCGGTCTTTTACATTATTTTAAATAACAAAATAAAATTTAGTTAAAATATTTGTTATTTCTGCTTCCTGGAAACCAACATCAATTTGATTAAAAATACATTTTATTAATTTAGATACACACATAAAATAAGAGTTCTTAAAACAAAAATCTCTATTCCTGTTAAGTAACATTTCTAATACCTAAACTATTTGTGTGAAAATGTTCCTTATTTTCCGATTGCCGTTTAAAATAATATTTTGCCTACATTGCAAATAAATATCATACTTTATTGCATTTTTTCAACATTTTTTATGACATTCTTCATAGTAAAGGAGCCCCTTAACTATGAAGAAATATTTCACGGCCCTACCCGTCGCTTTCTTCATGTAGGTGTTTTATTTTGTGACAAATTAATATTCAATCCAACACATTTATTCTTTTTCATAATTAGGGTTCTGATAAATACATATTAAGTACGTAAAACACATCTTTTTACATCGAATTTCGAAGACGATTTATGGGAGAAATCAAATAAGAAAAACTCTCATAAGTTCTTTGTTTTTTTTTTTTGTTAATTTAATACAAATGTTTAAGATGGAAGAGATCTATTAATTATTATTTTTTGTGAAGTTGATACCTACAAATGATTGTCCTTTTGTCAACATCTTCCTAAAAAATCTTTTTAAACTTTATTGTTTTATTGTTTTTTTTCTCCTGACCTTTTACAACTCACCTATAGAAGCTTCGTGACCCCTCTAAGCCCCCCTGGGGGTCGCATCCCACAGGTTGAAAAACACTGCTTTATTGTAATCTTTATACTATACTCACATAATTCTTCTGTACGTGTGTTGACAGTGAACTCCTCCTAAACGGCTGGACCGATTTTAATGAATTTTTGTGTGTGTTCAAGTGGATTCGAGGATGGTTTAGATTCACAATTTGTTTCACTGGTTTTTTTTATTTATAATTAGTTTCCCCAAATAAATAATTGTTCCTACCTGTCAAACGTTTGTATTTCGTTCCGTGTCGTTCTAAACTTTGACACAGTCAGAACAACAGGACAGTTTGTATGTCACTATTTGTTTTATATTTTTGTTTGATAGTAACATGAAATCTCTAACAAGAATTATCAAGAAAACAAATCTTCTTTCATTATTTTTAAGGCAGAACAACGTCTGCAGGGCCCACTTGTATTTTCATAAAAACTTTAACAATCTTTAGAATAAAACAATAGATAGAAACAATTAAAAAGATATTCAGTAATACCACTCCAAATCTTTTTAGTGTTTACAGAAAAGAAAAGTCTTGGGAATTTTGGGAATCATACTTAAGGACAGTGACCTTTGTAAGTTTGTAACAGATAAAAAATGCAACTGTTTCATAAAGGGCTTTGTAGACCTTTCTTTTAAGAAAGGAGTGCTTCTTCAACGAATTCTCTAAAAATATTTGTACTATAAAACAAAAATCACAAAAGAATTGAGCTACTGTACAAATCGTCGTTTTAAATAAGTATGATTTTGCATACCTTTATTTTTTTAAATACACCGCAAGGGTATATAATAAAGCTCGACTTGTATTTTGCACTTTTAATAAAATTAATGTTTTCTTTCATTCTGTAAATTAAAGTCAAATTTTATGGAAATTAATATTTTTTATAATTTTATTGATAATAGCCTTCCGCCAGCGGCTTCACCCGCGTGGACCTGTTTAATGGGTCCCCGACGTCCCCGTAGGATAAAAAATTACCTATGTGCTATTCCAGACTTCATTTTTATATTAAAATCATAGGCGTTTAGCCAGTTGCTTCAATCGCGTTGACCGTATTACCCGTTTTCACGTAGGAGTGAAGCATTTTCCGGCGGTAAAAAGTAGCCTATGTTACTCAGGGTAAATGTAGGTTTCTAATGGTGAAAGAATTTTTGAAATCGGAACAGTAGTTTTTGAGTTTATTCATTACAAGCATACAAAGATACAAAAATACAAATCTTTCCTCTTTATAATATTACTTTAGATATAGATAATTTAAATTAACTCAATTAAATTAAATTAGGGCTAGAGTTTTGACGGGAAGTTGAAAAATACATTGTAGTTCTCTCTTTTATTTTTATTTTCTCGGTATTTTCTGAGTTATATCAAATTCAAATTCAAATCATTTATTTGTAGAATAAGGTGAACATCAGACATCAGATCATCAGAGAACGTATCAGACAAAGTTACAGTACACGAGTACTTAAAGTGCACGAGAGTAGTGAAGTAAAATAACATTTCGATAACGTGTTTTTTCCGCTTTCCTCCAAAACTCCATCAGATATGTTAACATTGGCAAAATGGTCAAACGATCGAGACGCTATTCGTAAAATAAGAAGAAATATGGCTAAAATAAAGTCTTGCATCTGCAAGAAACACTTCGTACAGAGAAACTCCTTCCAAGCACTTGAACTATAATGTTATAAAGGTCTGGTCTGGAGTAAATTGAGTAAGAACCCTTATTTTTGTCAACCTGTTTACTGTCCCACTGCTGAGCTCACAAGCGAGGAGAATTTAGGCCTTATCTTGACTTCGAGAAATTATGAGTTTTTCTCAGGCATGCCCAGAAATAGAAAACATCGCAATTAATTAAATATCACTTTTTTTTCAATTATGGCATCGTAACCTCTGTGCATACTGCCAGCGTCAAGTATAACTTTTGCATCAATTTTTTGCCAGTTTCAATGAAACTGGACGAAGTAATAACAAAGTCAGTAAGTAAGTCGTCAGTAATCAGTCAGTCTAGTCAGTCCAACATTCAAGTAAAGCGATGATGGCTACTTTACTAGAACGTGTCCGATGGAATTTTGGAGGCAAGCAGAAAAAAACATATTTTAGCACTGTTATTCTATTTCACAAACACTCGTGCACTGTAATTAACCTATATCAAACAAAATGCCATCAACTTTATCCGATATAACTCAAAAATACACCAAGAAAATGAAAATAAAACAAGAGCACAATATGTCTTTTCGACTTCCCGCCAAAACTCAAATATCACATTATTTCCATCCGCGCGCGTTCCCCGTGGACCAACCGTTGGACCAACTAGTTGGACCACGGGGATTTTTTTTCCCGCTGGACCAACTACTCGGTAGTTCAACTAAATTCATTCCCGGTGGTTCAACTTGTCAATTTAAGATCCAATTAGTAATAATCATCGTAGAGCAGCGATAAATACACAGATTACAAATAAGTGCGCGCCGAACTTTGAATGCGGTATCTCCATGTCGGAGTCCGCGGTCTTTACCGCTTGACCATCGCCGCTCATTTATAATTCCTAACACTTATAAAGAACCTTTATAATTTTGTCAAATTAAGCGTTAAATTCAATGAGGACGATCGTTCTTAGGAGCTTCCGTTACAGACGACGGGACCGCATCTCATTATACGGCAACATTTTGAATATTGTTGAAGGTAAATATCTCCATTATTTGTACATATAATATTATAATTTTTCAAAATTTTGCATAAATATGATTAAATCAGGCGCTATTTTCAGCAGGGAATCCCGGGATGCTAAATATACTAAAACGTCCTGGGGACCAACCGCCGCAATAATTGTCATCTAAACATAAAGCGTACGTATACCTAAGTATCAGTTCAGTAAATTAGCAATAATTGGTTATAAACGGTTTACAAGATTAAAAAAATGGCTACTTTGATATAAACATGTAAAATTGAAAAAAAATTAGTAGATCTTTATGATGTTATTGAATTGCTTGCCCGTATGCAACTCTATTTAAATAAAAACATGTAACATTACATACCATATCATAGACAATCTAATCATAAACATGATTCATAACATCAATATATATATATATATATATATATATAATAATTTTTTTCAACCTTTTTTATGTCCCACTGCTGGGCACAGGTCTCCTTCTCACAAGTGAGAGGGATTTAGGCCATTGTCCACCACGCTGGCCAAGTGCGGATTGATGGACGTCATGCTTTCGAGAAATTATGAATTTCTCTCAGGAATGCACGGCGATGGAGAACATCGTAATTAATGAAATATCACGATATTCTCCATCACCGTGGAGCAGCGATAAATTCGCACATTACAAATTTCTTTGTCAGAGGTGCGCGCCGAGGATTTGAACCCGGGATCGGTCGCGTAGAAGACCGCGGCTCTTACCTCTCGGCCATCGCTGCTGTCTATTTTATAATGTAAATAAATATAAGTGAATTAATAATTCAACAACAAATATAATAGGCACACACGCATAATTTAATATACGATTATTGAGAATGTTTAATAAATAGATATTCTATTGACTTTGTAAAGTCGATTTGAAATAGGACGTTTAGTATAAAAGAATCGCAGAACCCTGACGCTGGGCAGTTCATCGTTACGACGGCTAAGGCGTTATCATACCCGAATGCTGTGTGAAAGTATTGTGAGATTTAAAATATAATATTTGAATGTGTAAATGTGTGTAATAAGACAACCCTCTAATGTGTTAAAACTATCCAACCTACTTCTGTTTCACCTGTTTAAGATTTTAAGGTCAAGTAACTGTGTAAAATTAATATCCCCAGACCGAACAAACACACAATCCATATTTTTACACTGATTATAAATTGTCCTTATTTTACATCACAACGGATCAACCAGGTTTTTTGGATGTAGATAGTTTGAAGAATGGCGAGTGACATAGTATACTTTTAAACCAGGAGAAAATATTTTAACGTAAACGCACCTAATAACGACCCCGTGAAATCGGTACCTATTATCGCCCGTTTCATAAAATTGTCATTTTAAAGTGTTGTATTAAAGTTAGAGAAGGGGTTGCTTTAGAAAAATTTTGTTGGGTCGGTAATAGGTTATACGATTTTCTTTAAGAGAACTTATTACCAATCTGCCTGTACTGTGCAGTGTTTTGACAACAAACCCTTAAAGTTTACAATACAATACAATACAATACAAACTCTTTATTGCACACCAATACAAGGAAAACATACATTACATATATACATTAAAACGAAAGCAAAAGGCGGTCTTATTGCTACAAACAGCAATCTCTTCCAGACAACCGAGAAGGAAATATATATAAGACAATTCAAAATTAGAGGGTAGGGTGCATTAAACAATAAACAAGTACTGTAAATATATTCAAAACAGTAGAAGAATGAATAATAGTAAGAAGAAATAATAGTAAGAAGCAGCAAAGAATAACAGAGACAACCAAGGATACAACTGACAGCGACAAAGGAAAGGAGAAGTAATTGTAAGTACAGGTGAGGAGAGACTAAGCAGAAGGAGAGAGGAAAGAAATAAAAAAACTTATAAAGAAAGAAAGTGATCTTTAACTAACTTTTTAAACAAACTCAATGATTGAGCACGTCTGTTTAGACATATCCGTTCGTCTGTCTGTTTGTCTGACTGTATAAGTTAATACTGGGTAATACCCAGTATTCATCTACACAGTCAGACAAACATATGATCTTATAATAAACATATATATGTATATGTAAGTTTATTTATTTAAATCTATTACGAAGTCATATTTAAGTAATACAAAATCATTGAATAATGAATAATCTTTATTTGCAAGATTAAGGTTTATAAGGAGGTCTTATTCATACTGGCGGTAATGGGTGCGTTTACATTATTTTAAAAACCTGAAGAGTGAAAACCATGCGGGCAGGGCCGCGGGGAGAGCTAGTTAAAAATATATTATTATTATCGTAACATTATATCTTGTTTTCACGTCAGCAATAGCAATATCCTTCGCGCTTTATAATATTGTCGTCGTAATGAGACGCCATTCCGCCGTCTGCGCCGGAAACCTTCGCGACGATCGACCCCATTGAATGTTCGCTATTAGACAATAACCATATTTGGATTCATGTTACGGAAACCATTCCATATTATGATAACTTTTTGTCAATTTTTACGATTGACTTTTGTTTAGTTGTACTAACGGGAACGATTTTAGTTGGACCACCGAGCGAGTCCAGCGGGAAAAAAAATCCCCGTTGTGGTCCAACTAGTTGGACCAACGGTTGGTCCACGGGGAACGCGCGTGAATGTTAATATTTATAAATTACTAGCTGTGCCCCGCGGTTTCATCCGCGTATTTCTTTTAAAGTATCCTATTTTACTTCTGTTAACTCCAAGAATATATGTACAAAGTTTCATGATGATCGGTTGAGTAGTTTTCGCGTGAAAGAATAACAAACAAACATTCTTTCGTATAATATAACATTAGTATTTATAATATTAGTAGGATTGAACAATGAATAAGTAAATAAAAAATACTAAACTAAAAAAATAATAACCCGACTGGGTTTATGTGTATTTTGGAAATGTAAAAACCCAAAAAAAAGAAAGTCGTCATACCCGATTGCACTTAAGTTAAAAATCGAATAATAGGGGTAGTTTAATTATATAACAGGAGCTCATTGTGTATTTAACAATATTTTTAAATACAAGAAAAATCGTAGTAGTCGGGACTCAGATTGATTGAAGTCACTGATAAAAAGTGACTGCACCAAGCGTCAACCAATAAAGCTTTAATCAATTTTCGTTTATAGTGTCAGCAAACTGAAAGTGCACAAAGGTATCATGTAGGCTTTGTATTGTACTTCTGTTTTTTTTTTCAATACAATATTTTTGTTTGAAGTCAAAGCATGAGCTCCGTATTTTATGTTTTTGCCATTTTTTTGTTCAAGTACATATATATTTATCCTTGATTGTTCTTATTTTTATTGGTTATTGACACACATGTCATGTACGGATTTTGTAAGTATGAGGTTAGCTCAAAGTAACTACGCAAGAACCAAAATTGTTGTAAATCAATCAAAATAATTTTACGTACATACGTAACTGCAGAAGGAGGATCACGGATTTTTAATTTCCTGTACTAAGTAAGTTACAGAGATTTTTTTTATTTGAATGGAGTAGCAGACGAGCATGCAGGCCACGCGGTGTTAAGTGGTCGCTGCAGCCCATCGACATCTACATACAACCTCAAGCAAGCATAGGTAAGTCTTGCCTGAGGTCGTATGCAGTTACGCTGCTACTCCGGAGGCTGTTGGTCGCCTCATGTAAGTGTGACCAGCAACTGCACCTTTCCACCGAAACACAATAGAATTGGTTCACGGCAGAAGTGGGTGCAGCGGTGGTACTTCCCCGGGCGAACGATAATAGTTCTACCACCTACGAAATGATTCGCAAGTCACGAATATTTTTGAGTGTCAGATAGAGACAAGTGATTGTGAGGAGAACAAATCTGTCACCACTACATTGCTTGCTTCGATATATCTGGAGCCACACAACCACAAGCAAGCATAAGTCTAGCCTCTGGTCTTATGCAGTTGTAATACGCTACTCCGAAGGCTGATGCTCGGCTCGTGAAAGCCTGACCGACAACTACACGTTTCTACTGAAACACTATAGAATAGTTTCAGGACAGAACTAGCCGCAGCGTGATCTTTCCTCTTTTTTTTTGGTATCGGGATGGAAACCTTCAAAAGGTACCCGACACCTTGGGAGAGGATACCGGGTTATGTGGGATTTGACCGCACTAAAACCCCCTCGGTGGCCTGCCTCTGCGTTTGTGAGGACTCCGGGATCTCCATTGGAACACACAGGTGTCCTCCACGCGCGGCGCCCCAGAACGGGCCCATCTTCGTCGAACCAATAATATTCTACTACCTTCAAAATCCTCTTTTATAATTATCTATGCTAATATTATAAAGACGAAAGATTTGTATTTTTGTATTTTTGTGTGCTTGTATTTTTGTATGTTTGTAATGAATAAACTCAAAAACTACTATTCCGATTTCAAAAATTCTTTCACCATTATAAGCTACATTCACCCTGAGTAACATAGGCTACTTTTTATCGCGGGAAAATGCTTTATTCCTACATGAAAACGGGTAATAGGGTCAACGCGGTTGAAGCAACTGGCTAAACGCCTATGATTTGAATATAGCAATGAAGCGTGGAATAGCACTTTTGCTATTTGAAGCCTGGAATAGACCCATTAAACGGGTCCACGCGGGCGAAGCCATGGCGGAAGGCTAGTATGTTATATCGTAAATAGCAAGTTACCTTTTAAAAGGGGATTTTAGTTTGGCTACAACCCTTTTTGCGTCCCACTGCTGGGCACGGGTCTCTCCCCATTATAGGGAGGCCTGAAGCTTACTCCACCACGCTGCTCCAATGCCGATTGGTGGAGGTGGTTAGTGGCCAACCCACTGTCGGATGTTTTCAAACCGCCCATAAGGCTTCCGACTAGATTTAACAACTGTTATATCGATAACAACCGGGACCGACGGCTTAAGGTGCCCTCCGAAGCACGGAAACGCGCATGAAATTTTTACCACTAGCGGTCACCCATCTCACACCCGACTGCGTCCATTTGGCTTAGCCGTGTAGATCGCTTGCGTTCTTTCGCTTCTCTTCTTTTAGTTTAAGTAAAGTCAATTTTCGCATAGTTCTTTCCCAAAACTATTTAATTAAATTCTTTTTTTATCTACGCCATAGTAATTATTGTAAGTGTGCAGAGTTCTACAGAGAATACAGTACACTATCATTTCCATTACAATGAAAAAAGAAAAATAATTTCCTCCAATAGTATTCCCAGCAGAAATATTTATAATATCGACTCCTCACTTAATCGCTAACAACAGTTGTATTGAAAAGGATTTCAATAGAAATCGGTTTTGTATTGTTCAACCTACAAGACCAGCAACTTCACGTATTTATAAAATAATAGTCATTCTATCTAGATCTGTTCAAGAAACTTTCGGTTCACACTACGTATCTATTTCTAATTATATTTTAAAGCCAAAAACACTGGAAGTTTAAAAATAACTTAAAACCGCTTTTGATGACTTCAACAATTTGTTTATAAACAGTCAGAAAAACTTAATGTAATTCAATACTTTACATTTCATACGAAGATAAATAAATGCAGTAATGTTCATGACATATGAGCAAGAACAGCATTACTCTGAATTCTGGAAAATCTCTTTAGAAATTAGAAATTTCTTTAAGTTAATAATAGTTGCAAAAAAGGTGTTTTTTTTTTCAATTGCTAGTCTCATTAGTGTTACTACAACGTCTACGATCAAATTCGCTCCAAAATGTATTTCTCGGCCTCTATACATAATTTTCTTTAATCACAACAACACACTTTTGTCGCATAGTTTTGCTAAGCTGTAGGTATAAATTGCATTTTACACTAGCTCAATTATTATTTTTATGCACATTTTCTATTTATATATATATTTTTGACGTGATAACGTCTTTAAAATCGTTTTAGTCGGGTGACATGTTCAGAAACTTGTGTCACACCAAAACCTCACGAGCGCGATCGCAGGTATAACGAGAGAGAGACGGACCCGTCTCATCTCGAGCGCTGCCAGTCATTCCGTGAAACTTGTCACGCGGAATCCTCACGAGCGGAGGCTGGCATAGCGTTCGAGTGAGTGGACCGATCTTCCGTCTCTCTCACTCTAGAGGCATACAAACGAATGGAGATTTTCTCGTGCGGACGTTATCACGTAAACATCTCGATCGTAAACCTACTTTACAAACAATTTGCCGTTTTTTTTTTCAATGCTTTTTTTATGTCTCACTGCTGGGCACAGGTCTCCTACTCACAATTGAGAGGGATTTAGGCCATAGTCCACTACGCTGGCCAATTGGTGGATGTCATGCCTTCGAGAAGTTATGAATTTCTCTCAGACATGCACGGCGATGGAGAATATCGTAATCAATGATATATCACGATATTTTCCATCACCGTGGAGCAGCGATAATTTCGCACATTACAAATTTCTTTGTCAGAGGTGCGCGCCGAGGATTTGAACCTGGCATCGGTCGCGTCGAAGACCGCGGTTTTTTACCACTCGGCCATCGCTGCTCTATATAATGCCTTTAATTTAAATACTTTTGCTGTTAATACTTGTCTAGATAAGATAGTAATGAGAACATCTACCCTTTAGATGTTACATAACTTTTTATCAAGGGTAGGTACATCCACCCTACTGTGGGGCTATGAGTGTGAAATGTTTAAATTGTAGTAAGATAACTTCTAAATAACCCAGTTACACACTCATAGCCCCACTGTGAGGTAATTAACACCCTGTGTCGTGGTAAAGTATTTCGCCGGGAATCGAACCCGGGACCCCTCGATTGGCAGTCCGGCATGTTAACCACGCGGCACGCGTCATCGTTCTAAAGGGTATAATAAAATTATGTATGTGATAGGAATAGAAGCCTATCTAAAAGATTGATGGCATAACTGACGTCTTTAAGTATCTTCTAGTCAATTACGTCACAATTTCGCTCCGGCTCATTAGTCGCGACCTGTAGCCACTCAATATACCCTAACTTTATATATCTTGTTGATATACATAATTTTTTAATAGGTAAGTGCTCAAATACGCACTTTTTTGATCTAACATTAATTTGATCACGACATACTTTAATCCTTATAATATTACAAATGCGAAAGTAAGTTTGTTTGTTACTCATCCACGCGAAAACTACTCAACCGATCATCATGAAACTTTGTACATATTCTTGGAGTTGTCAGAAGTAAAATAGGATACTTCAAAAAAATTAACGCGGGTGAAACCGCGGGGCACAGTAATTTCTAAAATAAAACAAAAAAAAATTACACAAATTGAAACTAATTCGAAACTAAATTAAACATTTTTTTACTTTTTTGAAATCAAATATAAATACACTTAGATTGCGTCTCCACCAACCCGCGTTGGAGCAGCGTGGGGAATGGAGCAGGCCGCCTGCTCAATGTCAGGGAGAGACCCATACCCAGCAGTGGGATGTAAAAAGAGTTGCAGCCAGTTAGGTTTTTATACTAGTGGTTTAAATAATCACATTATATTACCGCTTAAAGTACTATAATTAGATCTACAGGCTAAGAAAAAGCTGTATCTGTATCTGTATGAGTAATTTGTGCAAATTAACTACTGACGTTTAAGATACAATCGTGATGAATGAAACATAAATACCTGAAATTTATTCATATTTTTAATGGCATGTGTCAGCTTACTTACTTACTTACATTCTTTTCAATTAGGGGAGAAGATCCGAAGTGGTCAATAAATAAAGTAAAAGTTGAGAATAAGTATAAGAAAAAAAACCATTTTAATTCAAAATTTAAATTAAATTAAAACAATTGGATTTTCGTTCGTTCTGACGACTCTCGTGGCGTAATGGTTACCATGCTAGACTGCTAATCGAAGGGTCCCGGGTTCGATTCCCGGCGAAGCAGTTTGAATGATGAGTTTAAATTTCTGTTCTCGGTCTGGGTGTTTGTGTTTCTGTCTTTTAATGTGTCCATGGTACCCACGACACAGGGTGTTAATTACCTTACAGTGGGGCTATGAGTGTGTAACTGGTTTATTTAGAAGTTATCTAACTACAATTAACATTTCACACAGAAATTTGAATGATGAGTTTAAATTTCTGTTCTCGGTCTGAATGTTTGTGTTTCTGTCTCTGTGTGCATCCATGGTACCCACGACACAGGGTATATTTACCCTTCTGTGGGGCTATGAGTGTAAAACGTTATTTATTTATTTATAAAACGTTTACCAAATCGCATTGGAGCATCGTGATGAAGTAAGCTCCAGTCCTCCCCAATATTGAGAGAGACTGCCCAGCAGTGGGACGCACAAAAGATAAAGCTAAACATTTAGGTCTTTATACCTGTACAATTTTTTGATCATAAATTATTTATTTGGTATTACTTTTGGGCAACAATAGGTGTAATATACAGGGTGTCTCATTTAAATCGGTCAGTATGGGAAGACACAGACACACCAAGACGTTCCATTTTCAAATGAGGTTTATCACGTCTCTATCTACATACTTATTTTTAGTAGGCTTTTCAATTGATTGTTAGTGTTTGATTAATACGTAGAAGTAAACAATTGCAGTCTTAAATAGATAATATTATCGCAGATTAACAAAACATCCGGAAAGGTTTAATGCAATGCCCATGCCATATGATATGTAAAGCGGTGTATGTCACAAGTTGCGACACCAGCAAAGAGGTACAAACGACCATTAGAGACAATTTTACATGCCTGAACTAGTTGAATATTGTAACGGTCACTTCGAACACCTACTAAAATAAATTAAAGTATGTGAAAACAATGCATTTTATTCATTTTAGACATCATGTTTCTTAAAGACATTTACTGCTTAAGACCTACACAATCGATATTTAAATAGAAATAGTGTACGTTTATTTTTCAAAACAACCGGGTTTGATTCCCGAGTCGAGTACAGGTTTTTTTTAAATGTATGAATGCAGTTTTTCTAATTATTAAAATCGATGGCATGGTTCCTAAGAACAGATCTTCGTATGTCTTATAGTTTCAGACTTTCCCATACTGACCGATTTAAATGAGACACCCTGTATAAGTACATGCAATCTCCAAAAATAAATGATGCCTTGTAAGAATTTTATAAATTTAAAACATTACAAGTCATTGCGTGTAATCATTGATACAATTTACATTTTTACAAGTACATATGAAGTACATAATTATTATTATTTCTATTTCTAATATTTCAAGATGTCAAACATTTTTAATGTCAGAAAGTGTCATTGAGGTATTCTTCATAATGATAATAACATTTTGATATCAATAGTTTGATCGCTTTATGAATGTGGATACAAAGTCTTTATGACTTTTCTTGAATTAATTTATCAAGTTAATGTTAACTGATATCGTGTTTAGTAACTATTTGAGCTGCTATGCTACTGAAGTAGTTCTATTCGTCCCTTTAAAGGTGGGGTCCAACGGCGCGCCAGTCGTCGTCCCGCCTGAGTCGCCTGTCTGAGTAGGCCTGTCGCGGTCCATACTAAGCATTCCCACGGCGTGTGCCGGCCTGGTGCTGCTTGTTGACTGGCATTCCAACATGAAGTGATACGGAGGGCTTCACAGTAGTAAACATTTGATTTAAACCAAGCAAAAAGTACAACCATCAGGCAACGTCGCACCGCGCCGCTCCTTTGAACTTACCGACTCCCGACGGATCAGAAGGGCTTCATAAGTATGCTCCAATACACTCTTATGAAGTTAGGATGGCCAATCCGCTATAGATTTTTCTTGTGCCATAATGCGTCCAATAACTTCGAAAGAGTCCGGTGAAACATGAAAACTCGCATAAAAGTCACCAACGACGATCTTATTAGCATCTAATAGATTGCTTATCGCTTCAAATATGCACCCGCGTTTATGCGTAGCTAGTTAGAAATAGCTTGGCTTGGCTGCAACCCTTTTTGCGTCCCAATGCTGGGCATGGGTCTCTTCCCAATATTGGGGAGGTCTGGAGCTTACTCCACCTCGCTGCTCCAATGCGGAATAGCTTACTTAGTAATACAGACAAAAACTATTAACAAATAAAATATGATTATTTGTTACACCTAACCCAATCAGTTTCTGGATTTAATAAAAGCTAAATATATTCTATAGATAGAGTTTAAGTTGCACAACACAAAACAATAAACGTAAATACGTTTGGACGTACAACAGGCTGAAAAAATATAAAGAGTTTATTACAGATCTGCTATCGTATAGAATTGTCTATAAAATAAAATAAAGAATAAAAAAAGTGTTAACGATTTATGGTTACTACCCTTTCTAGTGTCCCACTGCTGGGCTCGGGCCTCACTCCATTATTGGGGCGGCCTGGAGCTTACTCCACCACACTGCTCTTATGTGAATTGGAAGAGATATGGCTTCCGTTATCATTCGCGCATCGTTCACAAACATCGCTCGAAATAAAAATACGCACGTAAATCGCGTGCACAACGCCAGATTCGCCAATCTCGATTCGCGCGTAATTTGCCCTTAGCGAGTCGAAATACTAGACACGCTTTGTGGCGTCCAGCTAGGGCCAGATTTAGGGGAGGGCAACCGGGGATACAGCCCACGGCAAAAAAGTGGCCGCAATAAAGAATTCGGAAAAAAAATCAAATTCAGACCCCCAAACACTCGCGCGTTGGTACGCTCCTACAGGACGCAACGGTCGCGCGTGATTTTCAAGATAGAATCGCGACAAATTGGCCTCGTCTGGACAAGCACCAAAATTTAGATACGGAAATGTTATTCGACCCCAAACACTAATGCGTTGGTACGCTCCTACTGGACGCAACAGTCGCGCGTGATTCGCACCATAGAATCGCGACAAATTGACCTCGTCTGGACAAGCACCAAAATTTAGATACGGAAATGTTATTCGACCCCAAACACTAATGCGTTGGTACGCTCCTACTGGACGCAACAGTCGCGCGTGATTCGCACCATAGAATCGCGACAAATTGACCTCGTCTGGACAAGCACCAAAATTTAGATACGGAAATGTTATTCGACCCCAAATACTAATGCGTTGGTACGCTCCTACTGGACGCAACAGTCGCGCGTGATTCGCACCATAGAATCGCGACAAATTGACCTCGTCTGGACAAGCACCAAAATTTAGATACGGAAATGTTATTCGACCCCAAACACTAATGCGTTGGTACGCTCCTACTGGACGCAACAGTCGCGCGTGATTCGCACCATAGAATCGCGACAAATTGACCTCGTCTGGACAAGCACCAAAATTTAGATACGGAAATGTTATTCGACCCCAAACACTAATGCGTTGGTACGCTCCTACTGGACGCAACAGTCGCGCGTGATTCGCACCATAGAATCGCGACAAATTGACCTCGTCTGGACAAGCACCAAAATTTAGATACGGAAATGTTATTCGACCCCAAACACTAATGCGTTGGTACGCTCCTACTGGACGCAACGGTCGCGCGTGATTCGCACCAAAGAATCGCGACAAATAGGCCTCGTCTGGACAAGCACCAAAATTTAGATACGGAAATGTTATTCGACCCCAAACACTCACGCGTGTACGCTCCTACTGGACGCAACGCTCGCGCGTGATTTTCAAGATAGAATCGCGACGAATTCGCCCCATTACAGGCCTTAGTGTAAGTGTGCACACGCGAAAACGTTACTATCGCGTTTGCGTTAAGAATTTAATTATCGACCTTATTCCTTTCAGGTTAAGATCTATCTGTCCAAGTTTAACTCTGACGCAGTAGTAACGTTTGCGTGTTTACAAACTCACACTAAGGGCTCTGGACAAGCTCTAAACTCGAACGCGATAGCGAAATCGCGTGAAATTTTAAGTGTGCACGGCGCATTAAGCGACTAAATCGCCGATGCTAATATTAAGTAGTGTGGCTTGGCCGTAATAATGATATAAATAAGACTAATAAATTGTTAAAATTAAATAAAAATTTAAAAAGCTGCAAGTTTGTTACCTGCGATAGTTTTGAAATTAAAAATCAAGATACCTTATATCATTTCTGTTTTAAAAGTTTTCTATGGAGTTAAACACCAAACAGAGGTTGCGTAACGCCAAATTTTTCCGTCCCGTTGTTTGTACGTAACGATCCGTACGTCAGTGCATTTCCAATCAGATTTATATCAGAGAGGATTAAAATTTTAACGAGCAGTCGTCACACTGGCTTTGCCGGCCGTGTGTAGGCAGCCTTTGTTAGAATGGTATTGTAAAAACTCAATCTCTGATGGCTGTTAAAAAAATTGTACAGAACTGTTTACTGAAAGTCAAAAAGGTTTGATTTCGAAAGGATTTCAAAAGTTTGGCTTGGTCTATTATATAAAATTGGTACTATAGTATGTATGTAGGTTTAATAAAAAAATTATGATTTAGTGAAATACTTTTTTTAATTTTTCACCACCACCAACTCCAAACTTCTAATATTAACTACGAATAGTATTAATACCTACATCAGAAATTTCTTATAAAATCGATTACATGCATCTCATCATTAATGAACTGAAAAACTTATCTGTTCTTAGTAAATTACATCCTAATTTAATCAAAGTATCTCTCGTGGTAAACTACAAAATATTTTTCCTTGAAAAGTCGATACTGAGTTCGCGGGGTCAGCTAGTATTTGTTAAAAATAGTTTCAACTTCTAAAACCTGCTCTTTTACTTGAAAAAAGCGTGGCTACAACTAAATATAAGTCTGTGGCTGCAACCCTTTTTTGCATCCCACTGCTGGGCACGGGTCTCTCCCCTTATTGGGGAGGCCTGGAGCTTACTCCACCACGCTGCTCCAATGTGGGTTGGTGGAGATGCGGGTTAGTGGCCAGCCCGCTGTCGGATGTTATTTAAAACTCGCTCAAGACCTCCGACAAGGTTTAACGACTGTTATCTATCGACAACAACCAGGACCAACGGCTTAACGTGCCCTCTGAAGCACAGAAACGCGCATGAAATTTTTTGCCACTAGCAGTCACCCATCTCACACCCGACCGCGCCCGTTTAGCTTAGCTGCATGAGCAGAGAGCATGCTAAAAACAAATTATTCTTCTGTGTGTAAAGCTTCTTTGTTAGAGCCCTGTAGAAAAAATCGGTAATAATTGTTTGCACGACTGAAATAGAAATTAAAAAGTGTAACCTTTCTGTTTCATTGTCTGCGGGGTTACAAAAAGGAAAGAAAAGCGTGAAAATCAAATGAGGCAATTATAGTCTGTGTTTTTAATTTTCATTCAAACATAATTATGTATACCTGGACGACCGAGCGTTGCTCGGATAAAAACAATTTATTTTCTTGGTTTAGTTTCAAACGAAACACTGATTTGCTTAGTGTTACTTAACAACGCCATCTGAAAGAGCTCCTAATAAAAATAGTTATTTTCATAAAAATAAAAAATACACAATCTGGTTTTGATTGAGGTTTGAACCCGGGTCTCTAGTTCCGCAGTCAACTCACGCAACCATTCGACCACGAAAGCTTTAACTCAATGGACGAAATTTTCATAGAGCTCTTTCAAACTGACATTGTCATTTCTTTGAACGTCGGATTGGCGTATGGTAATAGGGGAGCCCAAGAGGGGATTTACGGATTTACTCGAGCGCGTCAGATTAAGATATGGGGTACACCTTGCATCCTGTTCAGTGCTGCCACGATTAAAAAAGACCTTCTATGTAGGTACAGTTTTTTTTTCTTACTTCCGGATGTCAAAATGGTCAGATTAGAAAACCCCGTTACCGTTGAGCCATGAATTTTAAATAATAAAAATTCGAACTCTTCAAGAGTTTGCTAAAATGCCGTTTTTTTATTTCGCTGTTTTGTATACATTCATAGTAAAATCTTCAGATTACTGAAATATGACTTACCATGCATTTAAGTTACTGAAATATGACTTTTAGGGCGGATTCGACCAATCTCGAACTTACTCCAGTATAACTATCATGAGAATAACTTTACTCCTTGAAAATACTCACGGATAACTTCGTTCACGTTTTACCAACTACTCGAAGAGTAAAATACTCTCGGTATTGTTATTCTATGTTCAATAGTGATTCATGAACGAATGTATGAACGAATTTATAAGCCGACAAAAATGTGTACTATATTGTTTCCTTTAACTTAACCCGAAATACGACAACAACTTAATTTTGTAGGATAATAAAGTGAAATGCCACTCGTTGACAGCTTTTCTATTCTAGGTTTTGTTTGTTTCTCGTTTTTGTGAGTCCGTGAAGGTTCGTGTTATTTTTAATAGATAATTTGTGATTTGTATTTGCGATTATAAAAATTCAAATGGAGGGTCTGAAAAGAAAACGCAGCCCGAAATGGCTTGCTTCAGAAAAAATATTGTTAGTGGACCTGGTTTGCCTGATCCACCTTGGATGTCTCGGCACATATTCGTCTTCACTGTCGGACTCTTCGATCATATTTCTTAAACGTTCCATATCGTAGCGCGGTGTTAATAAATTTTTAGTAAAAGAAAATATAATCAAAAACGACTGCAAACCAAAGAAGATTTGAAGTGACATTGACTTTACTCTCAGATTAAATCTTTATACCGCCAAAATCGGCCGTATAAATATTTACTCGCGTATAGAACCTTATTCTCAGATTATTAGTTGGTAGAATGTAAAATCAGCATACTCGAGAGTAACTCGTAGTTTATTCTAGAGTAAAAACTTACTCTAGCTTGGTAGAATCCGCCCTTAGACGCATTTAATTTATTCTACTATTTTACCTGGACCTTTCGTATAAAATTTTTGAAAACCTACAGGCGCTCTCTCCACCGGTTAAACGCAAAACGTCATGAAGTATAATAATATTAAATAATATAATATTTTAATCTTACTACCAACCAACCTATAAAAAGCACAAGGTCCTGATGACGCTTGAGGAAATCCACAATGAGCCTTGTGGGCTCCCCAGTTTGACAGCGTTTACGTCACAATATTATTAATTCTCTCCAATAGATGTCAGGAAGAGTCGTATTTTTCAGTTTATATTTAAATTGATTTTCATTGAAAATATTTTTATACAGCTACAAATTTCCATCAATAAAAATTTTGTGGATCGATTTATCATCCCCGAAACCAGGGTACTAAATTTCATCAAAATCTTTGGAGCCGTTTCCGAGATTCAAAAAATATATTTAGATACATACAAGAATTGCTCGTTTAAAGGTATTAGATAGATTTATACAGCTACAAATTTCCATCAATAAAAATTTTGTGGATCGATTTATCATCCCCGAAACCAGGGTACTAAATTTCATCAAAATCTTTGGAGCCGTTTCCGAGATTCAAAAAATATATTTAGATACATACAAGAATTGCTCGTTTAAAGGTATTAGATTACTAACATTACTAGGTAGCTTAACTACAATTTTTTTTAGAACTGTACCGTTATATTTTGTACGTATGTTTTATATAAATGGCGTAGAATAGATTAAAGTCCGTAGTGGCGTAAAATAGATGCGTCCCACTGCTGGTCACGGGTCTCTTCCCATTATTGGGGACGCCTGGAGCTTACTCCACCACGCTGCTACAATATGGGTTGGTGGAAATGCGGGTTAGTGGCCAACCAGCTGCCGGATGTTTTCAAACCAACCACTTATGGTGGGAAATGGAGGCCTTAGCCTCCGACCAGGTTTAACGACTGTTATCTATCGACAACAACCGGGACCGATGACTTAACGTGCCCTCCGAAGCACGCAAACGCGTTTGCCAATAGCGGTCACCCCTCTCACACCCGACCGCGCCCGTTTGTCTCAGTTGCATAGGTATAGGCGCGTTTATATAACAATATAAACACATTAAAAGAAAAACATGCTACTAAAAACTTATTGCTATTCAAGTCCATTAAACGAAAAAATGTTTGTTTGGTTCTATAAAAACCAAATTGCATTATCCTCTACCCATTTAACTTTTAAACGTGTTGCTCGGAAAGTAGCGAATGGAGTCACAGCAGTAATTGGATAGAAAGAGTGTGAACCTACTAACGAACTGCCCGTTTATAATTAAGGCTGATCTAAATCAGTTTAACGGGATAACTGGGATAATGTGAAAGTCTGATCTATTTAGTAACGACGTTTTTGTGAGTACTAGTCGTGTCTTTGTATGATTTCAATATATTTGTCGGAACTTTTGTGTCACTCATTGCAATCTGAAGGTAGGTAACTTCAATATGTTGCTGCTATTGGTAAAGAAAGAAAGAAAGAAAAGAAGAAACTTTATTGGCGACTAAGTCAATAAAGTCCACAGAACACAACATAGAAAAAAATATAACACATACATTGAACACATACACAAAAAAGTACAATATAATTACATACATTAGGTTGGTAACAACTTTATTGTTAATGTATGGTTAAACTGTGCTGCAGTAAGCCGCGAAAAGGTATCTTACTCAGCATAATGCCACAGTCTGCAAGGGACTGCAGCGCTGATTTTCTGTAAGACCCCTGTGGTAGTCTGAGCAGTTCATGAAGCGTGCCTAGAGTGTTCATATTTATTTTTCATTTCTACCGTGCCTAGAGCTAATAACAGTTAAGAAGAACATAACAACAGTTAAGAAGAACAT
Source organism: Pyrgus malvae (assembly GCA_911387765.1). Taxonomy (NCBI): domain Eukaryota; kingdom Metazoa; phylum Arthropoda; class Insecta; order Lepidoptera; family Hesperiidae; genus Pyrgus; species Pyrgus malvae. The sequence continues at coordinate 11,965,559 of OU426958.1, forward strand.
AACAACAGTTAAGAAGAACAAACATAGGTAGATACGCGTTACCGCTGGACATATCGTTAATTTGTCATACTCCTCCTATAAAATTGGTGGAAATTGCGGGTTATGTGGGATTTGACCTCACTAAAACCTCCTCGGTGACCTGCCTCTGCGCGTGGGACTCCGGGATCTCCAGTGGACGGTCTCCTCCACGCGCGGTGACCCCAGAACGCCCATCTTCGGAGAGCAGATATGCTCTCCTGCACCTTCCGATGTTTACGGCGGCATGCAGCCACGCACATACCGCCGTCCTTCCCGGGGCTGCTGGCTGGACGGATCGAGCTTCCATCTCCCCGCCCGCAATACCGGAAGCCCCCTTAATCGCCTCTTACGATCGGACAGCCCCCCAAAAACTATCGGGTTCACGCTTGACAAACCTCAAATAATCTTGACTTTAGCAAATCAAGTACACGTGCGTGATGCTCAACCCCCGTCGACAAATCCAAGAAAAAAAAACTAGAATTAAGGATCCCCCACTGTTCATACGTATACGTATTGTAGGTACATGTTACCGATAAGGTATAACAATTAATTAGCAGCTATATTAGCTATGTTGTGTACTCCATAAAGTAAATATCTGTATGCATATGTGTTAAAAATCCAAAAGAGTTTTAAAAGAAAAGTTAAGGAACACTATTTGTCGATGACCTAATGTTGGGTTGTACAACTAACCCTTTATTATTATTTCCATTCACACAAATTGTACGTATATATTCACATGTATGTATGTATGTGTGTATGTATATATGTATTTATGTATGTATGTTTGTATGTATTATTATTGTTTTTTTTTCTTATGTACGGTTATATTTAATTTATTATTCTTTCTATTGTACACACTAAATTTGTCTTTTTTTCATATCTTCTATTCATTCCTGGTGCTGCTGGAAGAAATTTCTTTTAGAAATAAGCAGTACCCTGTATATATCTCCCTTCTATTTTCGTTTCTAACAATATGTTTGTGTACTAAATAAATAAATAACAATAAATAAATAAAGTGTAGACACTAGCTATCAACAATACGATTATGATAGAGGAAAACGTCGTGTTGAAATCTGCACACGCTGAACAGTTCACAGGATAAAATTTCTAAACGCAATTTTTTAAGGACATGTAAATCCACTGTCCCGCGCTTGACTAGCGTGGTGAACTAAGGTATATATGGCCTGGATCTACTGTTAAATTAGTGTTTAAATAGAGACACAGGGTATCTCAGACCCGCAGCACTTTGTACTTCACGTTCCCAGTAGCTAGAAGTTTAGTCATGAAACGGTCAGTAAACAAGAAGATAGCGTCGTGTGACAACAATTACGCGAGATATAAGCATTTAAAGCTTTGAAGGAGTCTGTGAAACCCTATCCTGTTTCTCTATGTAAAATATTGTATGGTCCCATATTTTTGATTTAACCTGGAGGCCTATGGTGATTTTTAAATATTATACTTGAGGGGCATTAGCTCTTATATACGTACGATTTAATCGATATGAAAACAAAATATTTAAATAGATCAAGGTATTTCTTTACTTACCTTATCTTTTACTTCAGATTTTTATAGATTATAATAGTATTTTTTAAACTATAAGTCTTAAAAAACTACGCATGGCGACCGAGGGGTTCCGGGTTCGATTCCCGGTGAAACAGAAATTTGAATGATGAGTTTAAGTTTCTGTACTCGGTCTGGCAGTTTGTGTTCCTGTCTTGTATGTGTCCATGGTACCTACGACACAGGGTAATAATTACCTTACTTTGGGACTATGAGTGTGTAACGTTTATTACAATATATATAACCAAATAAGAATAAGAATAGAATGAACCGAGTGTCAATAACAAAAGCCATTGGTAAACTTTACTATTGTGAGAAGAATTCCCTCATCTTCATGTGGTGGTTTCTTTACGTTTCTTTTTACTACTTCCTGACTTTATTGTCCATCATGCAATCATAAAACCATGTTAAATCAAAAAGACCATGGACAGCAAAAATACAATTGTATTGGAGAAAAATAAGATTTAACTGATTATTCTTCTGGCATTTTGTTTGACGTAGGTAAATTACAGTACCAGAGTGTTGTGAAATAAAATAAAAAATAATTTTTCGAAAATGTTTTTTTTTGTTGCCTCCAAAACTCCACTCGACAAATTCTGGCAAATTCTCGAATATCTAACTGCCTCATTACTGACTGATTACTGACGACTCGTATGTAATGATGTAGTTATGTTGCAAGAAGCTAATGGTCATTTCATCTATACTAATCTATACTAATATTATAAAGAGGAAAGATTTGTATTTATATATGTTTTTGATGAAGGATAAAAAATAGCCTATGTGCTATTCCAGGCTTCATTGTTATATTAAAATCATAGTTTCTTCAACCGCGTATTTTTCAAAAACTACTGTTCCGATTTCAAAAATTATTTCACCATCAAAAAGCTACATTCACCTTGAGTAACATAGGCTACTTTTTACCGCGGAAAAATGCTTTATTCTTACGTGAAAACGGGTAATAGCGTCAACGCGGTTGAAGCAACTGGTTAAACGTCTATGATTTTAATATAACAATGAAGCCTGGAATAGCACATAGGGTATTTTTTATCCTACGGAAACCCATTAAACGGGTCCACGCGGGCAAAGCCGCTGCCGGAAGGCTAGTGTATAATATAACGAACCAGCTGAGCTTACCAAAGGCATAAACATCCAACCGCAAGCAAGATATCGTTGCATACTTATTGCTACACCAGAATCTAATAATCATCTCATGTATAATATCGCATCGTTGAGTGTTCCAATCACGAGATGTTAAGCCTTTGTATTAACATGAGTCATGTCAGAGTCATGGTCATGTTACATGACCATACAACCTCGAGCAGCTGCGTTTCTTGTCTAATGTATCGTCGGATGTAGTTATGTTGCAAGAAGCTAATGGTCATCTCATGTATAATATACCGAACCAAATGAGCTTATCAAGGGCATAAACATCCAAACACAAGCAAGATCGTTTCGCATCGAACATATCGTTGCATACACTCTTATTGCTAGACCAGAATCTAATAATCATCTCATGTATCATCACAATGACATATTGCTTGGGTTACCCCATAATAATGAAAAAGTAGCTCATTAAATAGTTTATTATTGAAATGATCAGTAATCTTGTGCAGTAAAACTTATGATAATACTGTATTTTAACTGCAAAATCTCCTCTGCAAAATGTACAATCAGCTAAATCAGCGAAATCGGCAAAATTTCGTAAACGGCCTCTTAAGACTCCATCTGAAGATTCTGAAGAATCAGAACCTAGAAAGGAAGATAACACAATTACTCCATTAAAACCGGCACTTACCTAAGCTAAGGAGCTAAGGAGCTAAGAGATAATTAATAATGCGCATCGTTGAGTGTTCCAATCATGAGATGATAAGCCTTTGTATTAACATGACTATCCAACTTCGAGCATGACCGTTTCTTATCTTACATAGCGTTGTGTTTCATGTTACACCAGAGAATAATGTTCACCTATGTTAAAATGAAAAAAAACTAAAAAAAGGTAATATTTTTGGGTAATTAACTAGAACAGTATAGGTAGATATGTACTTGCTCGTTCAACAATATATTTTGTACTGTGGACCCCGCAGACATTGTTCTGCCTTAAAAGTGTTGACAGAGGGTTAATTTCTTTCTCATCTCAAAGAATTTTTATGTTACTGTCAAATAAAAAATATAAAACAAATAGTGACAGATGAATTATTATTCAGACTGTGTCAAACTTCTGGACAGTGGCGCGAAGAACCAATGTTTGACAGTTACTAACAGTTTATATAATAAAAATAGAATGGGTTGTTTTACAATTAATTTCGCATTTTTTCCATATTTTCTCACCGTTTAAACCTTCCCTGGACTTATACTAATATTTCAAGACCAAAATTAGCCACAGCGGTTCAGTCGTTATTGAGTTTTAGCGAGACTGACGAACAGCAAAACTATACTAGCTTATACCACCTTAACATAAAACTTACCTAATTCATAGTTTTGTTTCGGATTTGACTGAACCATTACTTTTCAGTCGGGTAATATTATATCCGCTTCTCCCCATTCACAAGCATTGGGAAAGTGTGATCGTGGTGGAGTAGTAAGATCCTTTCCCAAGTACGAGTATCAGTGCCCAGCACGTTAAAAAAGGTTGTAACTAATGAGGGTTGCAGCCTGAAGTCTTTCATAACTCAAACTAATTCTACTTATTTTTTATTTTTTGAATTTAAGTAGAGTAGCAGACGAACATGCAGGCCACGTGATGTTAAGTGGTCGCTACAGCCCATGGACATCTACATACAACCAAGCAAGCATAGGTAAGTCTTGTCTGAGGTCGTATGCAGTTGCGCTGCTACTCCGGAGGCTGGTGGTCGCCTCATGTAAGTGTGGCCAGCAACTGCACCTTTCCACCGAACCACAATAGAATTGGTTCACGGCAGAAGTGGGTGCAGCGGTGGTACTTCCCCGGGCGAACGATAATAGTTCTACCACCTACAATCTTATGCATCTTGATATACGACTCAGAAGTTACTGTGTCATGCATGTTAGTGTCAGAGTTAAAATGTAATAAACGCCAAAGTTTTGCGTCCAAGCAAGTTCGCAAACTTTGTACCAATTTCTATGCTTTGTACATTGCAGCCAGATTTACATGGTATTAGAATATTAACAGAAAAGAAGCCTTTAAAGGTCAAATTTAACTATCTTTGGAACTCTATCAGCTACATAAAGGTACGCACAATTGATTGAAATAAGTAATGTGTGTAAGAGTAACGAAAAATAAATAAATAAATAACGTTTCACACTAATAGCCCCGCAGTAGGTTAGATAACCTGTGTCGTAGGTACCATGAACACATGGCACAAAGACATGAACATAATCACCCAGACCGAGAACAGAAATTGAAACTCATCATAACAATCTTTGCCGAGAATCGAACCTGAGTAGCGTAGAACCGGTAGTCCGGCATGGTAACCATTGACACTCGGTCGTCCATTTTTTTACGGTTGAGACACATACAATTACTTAATTAATAACAATATGCAGTAAAAGCCAAAATAACTTTGAGTATAACGACAATACAAATCTATTTGTGTTCAACTGTTTCAATATCCGCTGGAGACCAGTGGAGTATATTCGTTTGCATTGCATTACTATTTTGAACTTTGAGAATACAGTGTCGCTAAAACAACTATCACTATTATTTTTGTAACTGTGGTAGGAGTAGGAGTATTTTGTTGTCTAGTTTGTTGTTCGTTGAACTAGTTTTTTGTGAATTGGTTTTTAATTTCGGACTAAACACGGCACATTGATAGAGGATACCGGGTTTGTGGGATTTGACCGCACTAAAACCCCCTCGGTGGCCTGCCTCTGCGCTTGGGGAGGACTCCGGGATCTCCAGTCCTCCACGCGAGGCGCCCTAGAACGTGCCCAACTTTGGGAGAGCAGATGTACTCTCCTGTACCTTCCGATGCTTACGGCGGCATGCGGCCATGCACACACCGCCGTCCTTCCCAGGGCGGCTAGCTGGTTGGATCGAGCTCCCACTCTCACCGCCTGCGACCCCGTAAGCCCCCTTTTAGTCGCCTCTTACGACCAGGCATATACCGAAGCTCTATTCTTAATCCCGAAGTTATATGTACGTGCCACTTACGTGAATTGATCAGCCTCTAAAGAAGCACTGAAAATGCATGTCCTAAAAAGTTTTGAAATTAGGTTGGGCGTAGTTGTTCTAAATATACCTAGATAATCAATGAAAAAAAGGGCGCGCATGGCCCGGCGGCGAGCGTAGAACGCAAGCGATCTACCCAGCTAAGCCAAACGGGCGCGGTCGGGTGTGAGATGGGTGACCGCTAGTGACAAAAATTTCATGCGCTTTTCCGTGCTTCGGAGGGCACGTTAAGCCGTCGGTCCCGATTGTTGTCGATAGATAACAGTCGTTAAACCTTGTCGGAGGCCTTATGGGCGGTTTGAAAACATCCGACAGCGGGTTGGCCACTAACCCGTATCTCCACCAACCCGCATTGGAGCAGCGTGGTGGAGTAAGCTCCAGGCTTCCCCAATAAGTAGGAGAGATCCGTGCCCAGCAGTGGGACGCAAAAAGGGTTGCAGCCAATCACTGAAAAAAACAATATTATAAGTAAATCTAAATTTTAATCACAAAATAATTTAATTATTCATTGCTTGGGTTAGTGAAAACAGATCACTTAGCTCCTTAGCTTAGGTAAGAGACGTTTCTATAGAGTAATTATGTTATCTTCCTTTCTAGGTTCTGATTCTTAAGAATCTTCAGATGGAGTCTTAAATAGTTTTAAGAGTCATTAGCACTAGCAAGAAAAAGTATCATATGCCAATTATTACATTAGTTTATAATTTTTTGCTTTTCAGTTTTTTCGGCGGTCGTTAATCTACTTAGTCCGAAAGGAAAACAATTTTACATTTTAAATCTATTTCCAACTGAAAACATTTCATAAAATAATTCTATATACAGATGGACAATAATGAAAAAAGATCAGCTAGGAGCCCCGCAGCGACAGGTAAACACCGCTCGCTTGTAATTCAATAGGCCGCCTGTTACCGATCTGGGAGTAATTTAATTATTTTACTATCTTTTATTCCTTTTCGTTTCTACTGAAAACTCTCAAAAGAAAACATTTCGATTATGTTGCTATCTATAAAATGTATAAAAAAGGGTTGAAGCAAGTAACCGCCGAGAATTCAAACAAATTGTTTTATGATTTTATCATAGCTTTAATTCTTTTCGTTTCCTACATATGGTCACTGACCCTATGTAGTTCTAATATGGATTGGTAGTCGATTGGTACTTTATTAAATAACATAATATTAATAATTTACATAATATCGCTTTAAAACAATTATTATTTTTTAAATCTGAATGACAATTTTTATGTTTTCGTGGTTACATTCCAAGATCCCATGGCCCCCAGATGTTACTTTTTTTTCTTAGAGATAAAATGTATGGAATAACGTAATGTTAATGTACATATAGTATGAGTGTAAACATATGTATGTTACATAGGTATCTAGCAGGTGCTAGCTTGGCCCGATGGGCATTTCATGGGTACCAGGTGCTAAAGGTAGGTCAAAATAGTGCTTACTTGTTTTAAATTCTCAGTGCTGATTTTTAAGTATGACATGTGTTGTAAAAATTAATAAATAATACTGTTAGACTTATTTCAGTAGCTTTTTTTAACAAACTCTTTAAAGCTCCCAAAATAATGAAACTTTACTTACAATCTCAGTCTTGATTTTAATACCAATGGAATTTAGTCATTTCAGTTCTGAATACTCAATCTTAATGTTCCGAAAAGAAAACTTTTTAATTTTTCATTTGTAATCTATTTTCACAAATGAACAGTAGGTAATGAAAAAGATCAGCCCCGCAGCGACAGGTAAACACCGCTCGCTTGTAATTTAATAGGGCCGCCTGTTACCAAACAGGTACCTAGTAATTTTGTTATTTTACTATCTTTTTATTCCTTTTCATTTTAATCTTTAAAATCTGAAAAGAAAACATTTTGATTATGTTGCTATCTATAAAATGTATAAAAAAAGTGTTAATACAAGTAACTACAGAGAATTCAAATCAATTATTTGATGATTTTCTCGTAGCTGCAATTCTCTTGAGTCCCACATGTGTACACTAACACTACGTTGATCTAATTTGGATTAATGGATTTTATTAAAATTAACGTGATTGATCGATATAATAATATTGTATTTTATTTTAAGGAAATTTTAAATGAATGACAAATAATATTTTGATGATTATTGTTACTACTTTGAACGAGATCCCGATCAGAACCAGGTCGGAATCAGTAATAAATAAATAATGAAAAAAGATCAGCTAGAAGCTCTTCACCGACAGGTATTAGCTTAGAATAGAATAGAATAGAATAGTATTTATTTGTCAATAAGTATAGGTCAATAAGGTTTTACATAAAATTGTCGACAGTTCCAATATACTTAGCCAAATATTTTTGACATACAAAATTTTATATGACGTGCAGTATTTAAATCTAATAAAACTAATAAAAATTACAATATCAATCGTCAATAATATATCAATAAACTTAAAAAAATTATACACTAATAATCCGAACAATTAAATCAAAGAAAATTACAAATTCAATTACAATAATAAAATACTAATTAAATAAATAAAAAGTACATGTCAAATACTTAAAGCATCAAAGGTACTAACTCACCCTTCAGGGTGTCATTCCTGTCAATATCTTGATGCTCTAAGGTATTGCGATAACACTTTTAGTAAAAAAAACCCTTTATTTCCAGAAAAAACATTTCAAAAGGGAAGTAAATTTTGTATGTCCCGATGCTTGGCGTGGGTCATTTCCCATAATTTTATGAAAATGAAAATTTTATGAAACTAACGATAAATCGAGCAGCGATGGCCGAGTGGTAAGAAACCGCGGTCCTCGACGCGACCGATCCCAGGTTCAAATCCTCGGCGCGCACCTCTGACAAAGAAATTTGTAATGTGCGAATTTATCGCAGCGATAAATTGGCGGCGATGGAAAATATCGTGATATTTCATTGATTACGATGTTCTCCATCGCCGTGCATGCCTGAGATAAATTCATAATTTATCGAGGGCATGATGTCCACCAATCCGCACTAGGCCAGCGTGGTGGACTATGGCCTAAATCCCTCTCAATTGTGAGAAGGAGACCTGTGCCCAGCTGTGGGACAAAAAAGGTTGAATAAAAAAAACGATAAATCGTTTGTTCTGTGTATGTTCTAATTTATTCATTACAACCCGTATTCGTGTTCGTTGTTCGTGTTTGAATGTAAAATTATTAAAATAATTAAATCTATTAAGAAAGAAAAAATACTGGCAGCGAAATTTAGTCATTTCAGTTCTGAATAGTTAAGAAATCTTTATATTCTGGAAAAAAAAACATTTCAATTATGCTTTTTAAATCTATTTCCAGAAATGGACGGTAATTAATAAAGATCAGCTAGTAACCCGCAGCGACAGGTAAACATCGTTCGCTTGTAATTCAATAGGGCCGCCTGTTGCCGAGCCAGGAGTAATTCTGTTATCTTTCGAACTTTTCATTTCTTGCGTCTTCTGCGCGATCGGAAAATAAAACATTTGCACAAAAAGGGTAAATACAATTTACATTTTTTTAAATCTGAATGGAGTAGCAGACGAGCATGCAGTCCACGTGGTTTTAAGTGGTCGCTGCAGCCCATGAACAACTTGACGACCTGCGTGGCGCAATGGTTACCATGCCGGACTGCCAATCAAAGGGTCCCGGGTTCGATTCCCGAAATAGATATTTAAATGATTGTCGATCGATAAGTTGCCAGTGATGACCTACGGCACTAAGACGTGGTCTATTACAGTTGGCCTTTTCCATAGGCTCAAGGTCGCTCAGCGCGCGATGGAGAGGGCTATGCTTGTTATTTATACGCGATAGAATTCGTAACGATGAAATCCGTAGACGAACGAAAGTTACCGACATAGCTCTCAAAAATTGCAAGCTGAAGTGGCAGAGGGCAGGCCATATAGCTAGAAGAACCGACAACCGATGGGGAATAAAGGTTCTCGAATTGCGACCACGTCTCGCCAAAAGGAGTACAGGCCGCCCTCCAACCAGGTGGACTGATGACCTGAAGAAGACAGCGGGTAGTCGCTGGATTCAGAAGGGCCAGGATCGGGAGGAGTGGTGAACGTTATTTTTCAAAACTATTTCTCAAAAAAAAACCAGTAATATTCAAAATTGGAAAAAGCAGCGAAGCGACAGGTAAACATCGCCCGCTTGTAATTGAATAGGGCCTACAGTTCCCGAACTGGCAGTAATTTTGTTATCTTTCGATATTTTTCCTTCCTCTTTACCCTGAAAGAAAGGAAAGAAAACATTTAACATGGTCAGGGTCATTTAAAATCTATAGAGAGGGTAAGCACAAAAGGGAATTTAAACAATTGAATTAAAGATTTTGTAGGTTTTTCGGCGGGAAGTCGAAAAACACATGTTGAGCTCATGTTTTATTTTCATTTTCTTGGTGTATTTTTGAGTTATGTATATCGAATAAAGTTGTTGGAGTTTTGTTCGATATAGGTTAATAACAGTGCATGAGTGTTGTAAAATAAATAACAGTGCGAAAACATGTTTTGTCAGCTTGCCTCCAAAACTCCATCGGACGCGTTCTGGTAAAGTAGCCATCGCTTTACTTGAACATCTGACTGACTAGACTGGCTGATTACTGACGACTTACTGATGTTTTATATGACTACTGAGTGATAAAAATTATACTTGACGCTGACAATATGCACAGAGTTGCGATGTTTTTATTGAAAAAAAAAAAACAACTGGTTGCACTCTGGGAATGCCGGCAGAAGTGAAAACATAAACGAAACGTTGTGCATTTTTGATATTTTGTAATGGTTAGGGAATATCATCGCACGAATTGCTTTAATTATATTATCAGTATTATTTTTTATCTAGTATTTTGACGTGATAACGTCTTTAAAATCGTTTTAGTCGGGTGACATGTTCAGAAACTTGTGTCACACCAAAACCTCACGAGCGCGATCGCAGGTATAACGAGAGAGAGACGGACTGATCTCCCGTCTCATCTCGAGCGCTACCAGTCATTCCGTGAAACTTGTCACGCGGAATCCTCACGAGCGGAGGCTGGCATAGCGTTCGAGTGAGTGGACCGATCTTCCGTCTCTCTCACTCTAGCGGCATACAAACGAATGGAGATTTTCTCGTGCGGACGTTATCACGTAAACATCTCGATCGTAAACCTACTTTACAAACAATTTGCCGTTTTTTTAAGTACTCACTCATTTTCTTTCACTATTTCTTAGTCACTTTTTTCACTTATTTAACGCACTTTGTTCAATTTCCATATTTTAAACACTTGATATACACGAATTTTAAAAGTATACAGACAGTTGAGCCATCAGCTGTCACCCTGTCTTACGAATATTCGATCAGGTCACGTGTCCTGACGCGAATTTAACATTTTTTACCCATCCCAAAAAAAGTGCACAAGGCCGCTAAAGAAGTTTTTACTTCAAAAAGATCTTGTATTGGCGGCTATTCGTTATGCGTCCCGTTGTTGGGTGCTCTCACAGCTGGGTTGTACCATTGTTTTGAAAACCGCTCGCTTGAAATTGAATAGATATCGCCTGCTCACGAAGTGGGAGTACCTAATTCTGTTATTTTACGATCCTTTTCTTCCTTCCTCACTCTATTCGGAAAGATAACATTAGACTTTGCATTTAAAATCTATAGAAAGGGTAAATACATATGACAAGAGAACTAGATCAATTACGATTTGAAGATTCAGCTTTAATATATTTGTCATACTATGGGCGTTTGTCACTTCCTATTATTTCGATAGGAGTTTGCTACCGAATATGTGATATTTATAGGGTGATATTGTAATCTATACATATAATAAAACTGTAAGCAGGGTCAATTCTGTACATTGCATATAAATTTAAAAAAATACTTCTAGGGGTCTTTTTATAAGTAACAGAAGCTAAAAATATAAGTTTTGAAATTATTGTCTGTCTGTCTGTCTGTCTGTCTGTCTGTCTGTCTGTCTGTCTGTCTGTCTGTTGTTAGCTTTTCACGCAAAAACTACTGGACGAATTTTGATGAAACTTTTTTGTTTTATATATATTGGTCCTCGCTAACATTTAAGCTATTGATAATTTTAAAAATCACCCTTTAAGGGTGTGAAATGAGCGATGAAAATTTGTATGGAAAACTTGGATTTTTTCAATAGATTTTCTTGAAATTTGGTATAAATATTTTATAAACAAAATAAAAGAATACATGTTTCAGCATTTCCCGAAATTCACCCTTTAAATGTCAATTTTCTTTGAAACTCTATGAAAATTGAGTGTCGAAACTTGATGTACAGAATATTTTTGTGCAGAGTAATATACTTATAATTTTGTACTTGTAATCTTTACTAACATAGCAAGAATTCTATTTAAGCTTTTTTCAAAACTACCCCTCAATAGCAAATAAAATGGATTCGAAAGTTGGTATCTCAAGCGTACAATAATTAGCCTTAACTTAATATTTCATTCTCAAATTCTTTTCCCTTCTTTGAATGATGTGTTTACTGATATATTGTTCAATGAATTTCCGTAACATTGGTGTGTATTTCATATCAATCGGGTGATAAACAAAAAAGTTATGTTCATTTACACAATACGCGACATAAACTTAAAAGGCACTTTGGGGAATTTGTATGAAAGTTTCGGTAACAGCCCATTCAAAACCATAAATAAAAGTTTAAATTTAAGTAAAATTATTTTGAACTCTCACTAATATTGTCGACTATATTAAATATACTTAGATTAGCTTACTGTATTTTCTTTCTTTGGCCGAGTATGGCTAGACTATAGGTACCTAATAAGCGCATCGCGAGCCTTACCGCCGCCGAACCTTACATCACAGGCTCCATTGAATTAGTTGCTCAGCTTATTAGTCTTCTTTTGGGGTGGAAGATTATGAACAGGCTGCAGCTGAAACGATTATTATCGCTACATTAAATCAAGCTGCAACCTTTTTAGCATTCCACTGCTGAGCATGGAGTTCTCCCAATATTGAGGAGGCCTCAAGCTCCGATGAACCAAAATCCAAATCTTACAATCTCAATGCATCCAGCATTAAGGTTGTAAGATACGGAATCTAAACCTTCATACAGAATGTACAAAGCCTTAACAAAACGAGACTACTGCAGACATCTAGGAGACGAATAGTTAAACTTTTAGTGAACCAACTGTTAATCTCATAATTTGACATTCGATTTATCAACCACAAAGTTTACATGCCATACGGTAGATGGCGTTATTGAGCAATATTCATTTCTTCTCCAAAGTGAATCGATGGAGATAATTTCAAATAAAAGCCTTAAGTCTAATAAAAGTAAGTACATAGTGTAAAAAAATAACATTTCACACGTATAGCCTCACATTAGGGTAGATATACCCTGTGTCGTGGGTGCCATGAACACACATAGAGACAGAAACACAACCACCCAGACCGAGAACAGTTTAAACTCATCATTGAAATTTCTGCCGGATTCGCTGCCGGATTCTAACCCGGGACAGTTCGATTAGCAGTCCGCCATGGTAAACATTGCGCCACGCGGGTTGTCCCATCGTTGGGAAGGTATACGCATGATGCTGAACATTGTTAATTGGACCAATGATGACTCATTTTTTGCGTCTCTTTATTGGGTACGGGCTGAGGGCTCATCCACACACGTTGATTGATGGAGATATTAAGGATTCTTTAAAGATTCTTTATAAAAATATTCTTTATTTCCAAATACAGATAGCACAATGTGTAGAGACCCTGCCTTCTGCTTTAGTTTTCACAATGTTATATGAGTTATGACTTATGACCAAACTGCTGTCCGCAAGTTTTAAACCTATAGTTTATTATTTCACCTTACAATTATTATTTTTCCGATTGTTTAATCTGTAGCGACCTTCCGCTACTCATCAAGAGATGGCGCCACGGGTATTCCTGAATCACGCTATCGAAGTTTTCGGAATATCGTACCATATATTATACAAGCTCTGAATTGAGTCAGAAGTCAGAAGGAGCGCGGCCGCTCCCCGGACATGACCACCTCGCCCGGCGGGAGATCTCCCTTTGCCAAACTGGTGACCCCGACGTGATACGTCCCTTCTGAACTTCATCAGTCGCACCTTCACACCCTGGATGGACTGCAGCATCACTTCACCAGGTCGTCAGGTGCATCGCAGCGCACCATGTACACGCTTCCTGTTCCTGACACAGCTGTCTCCAAGGACTTCATGGACGGCTTGAGTAGCCATTACTCGCCTCCACATCCTACTCTCGCATCCCAACTCACCGTGGATAGAGGGCATCTCCACTCTTCGCTTCACCCTCACATCCCGACTCACCGAGGACGGAGGGCTACACAAGGTCTGCACCCTCACATCTCGACTCACCGCAGATAGAGGGCATTCAAGGCGCTTGTAAGCGAAGATTGCACTTGGATTACTGAAGTCATCGACCTCCAGTCTGAGCAGGGGGTGATGTAGCGACCTTCCGCTACTCATCAAGAGATGGCGCCACGGGTATTCCTGAATCACGCTATCGAAGTTTTCGGAATATCGTACCATATATACAAGCTCTGAATTGAGTCAGAAGTCAGAAGGAGCGCGGCCGCTTCCCGGGCATGACCACCTCGCCCGGCGGGAGATCTCCCTTTGCCAAAAATCCTAGGCACGTGTATGTTTAGAAATTTTATCTCCCAAGTACAAGTAGTTGTATAGTGCACCTCTTTTCTGCAGTAGGTTAAAGCTATGTATATAGAATGAGTCTATACATTATTTGCAGTATAAATTCACCCAATTTACTAAAGATACTATTTTTAACATAGATGAAGCCACGGTCACAGCAGTAATCTTTTAACTTTAATAAACGAGGAACATATTTGTAAAGAGAATCTGATTGCGCGAGAAAAGCGAAACGTGAGAAAAGTGGATAGTAAGATCAGTACAGTAAGCATTCCTTACTGTTTTAGGTTTGAAGGATTTAGAAAAAATACATTAGGTTTCTTCTGAACATATGAACATTGTATTATAAGTGATTTCATTATATGTAAGAATAATCTACCTGCTACTTATTCAATGCAAATAAATAATCTTTAATTTTTAATCAATCCATTTTATAAAAGTCTTTATACACGCGGACGACGTCGCGGGCACAGCTAGTTAGGAATATAGTCTTCCTACTATAGCAAAAACTTGAATCGAAATTGATATTGTACTTACAAAGTAACAGAGTTACTTATAAGTATTTATACATTATTGGCTGCCGTCTCTCTTAGAAAAATACAAATAGTATGGCAATATTTTTTTTTAATAAATAAACTGAACAAAAGGCAGACGGGCCGCGTGGTGTTAAGCGATCACCGTCGCCTATGGACACGGGCAACCCGGGAGCCACACGAGAATTGCCAGCTTTGGAGGAGAGCTTTTTTAGTTGTTCTTGAAGAACCCCATGTTAAAGTCCACTGGAAATGCCTCAGCTCGAAAAAAGTGGTAAAAAGGAGCGTTCAAAGCGGACTGACAAAGAGTCCAGATGGTGTCGGTGGAACTTTAATCTTTGTTTTAGACAGTCCGTTTATCGAGGAAGGATCCAAATTATAAAACATCACGTTTCGACTAATACAAACGGATTAATATATCTCTGATTTACAGTTCTCTTTTCACGCTGTCATCGCGCGCAACTTTTATATTGTGAAAGCAAAGTATTATGCATTTAAATCTATAGATATAGAAATAGACAATAATGAAAAAACATCATCCAGAAGCCCCGCAGAGACAGGTAAACGCCGCTCCCTTGTAATTAAATAGGGCCGCCGGTTCTGAGCTGGAAATGTTTCTGTTATCTTCCGACCATATTAATTCTTTCCTTTTTCATCATCGTATTATGCATTATAAATACAATAATAAAAACAAGTAAAAATTACAACATCTTAATAATATTACTGTCGTATTAAGAAGTATATTCAAGCTTGTGATTTATAAGGAAGAATGAACTAACTGAATATAGTCTTATCCATAGATTTTTATATTATACTACGTAGTCAAAGTCATAATAAATCTATGGTCTTAACAGTCACAGTAAACTCAATAAAAGTAAGGCAAATATATAAAATGTTAACAAGTGTATAGTTAAAAATACATCTGATGTATTATAAGTTTAAATCTGAAAAATCCAAATTAAACATTTAAAAAATGCAATCATAATAATGAACTAAAGAAAATTTCATTATGCTAACCGCTTAACTTTTTCACATAACGCTGTTTAATTTATGAAAGGTTGGGTTTTGCTGAAGGCGCGCCTTCGGGTTAATGACCTTAATTAACGGCAAAGGCGATAAGGAGGCTCGTGGAAGTGATGTCGATAGAAGTTAAACCCAAAATGGAATGGGTACCCAAAGCTGACGATCGGAACCGATCCGAAATATAAATAAAAAAATATTTTTATTTTTATTTATAAAAGGCGCAATTTGGGACAAATAAAAATAATATTAAAATAGATGTAAATGTATATTTCGTAATTGTATTATAGTTTAGTTTTTTTCCTTATAAATTTTTATCATTGTATATTTGCATACCTCATGGAAGGTAAATATGGCGAACTAAATATATATAAACTACTTTGTAAACACCCATATTTGTGCAAATAAATGTCTTTGTCTTTGTCTTTGTAAACAGCTAGTAACAAGTATAAAATACGAGTAAAATTTAGAGATTCGATAATAGATTTCAGAAAGCCGTTGCTCGCGTCGGAAACTTGTTTATGTTGTCGACTAAGTTGAAATCTCATAAACGCCGAACCTTGGCCGATCCTAAGTAACTTTAGTAACTTGGCGCTCGGAATATTGATATCAATTTGGTGTTTTAGGTGTCGACGGTTACGCCGTAAGACTTCAAAGTGTTTGTAGTACCTACATACTTGCAGTAGCAACAGTTCTGTTTAACTTAACATAGTTGTGTTATACCTACTGAAACCATGGAATACTATTACTAATTGAAACCTACCCCGATTATAACGATTATGAAGATGCGAAGATCGAAAGTTCAAGTAAAAAAATACCTTCCGATGTTTTATGCCTAAGTTTATCTCATGTTTGGCCGCCAGCTGCAACCCTTTATGTGGCCCACTGCTGGACACGGGTCTCTCCCCATTATTGGGGAGGCCTGGAGCTTATTCCACCACGCTGCTCCAATGCGGGTTGGTGGAGATGCGGGTTAGTGGCCAACCCGCTGTCGGATGTTTTCAAACCGCCCATAAGGCCTCCGACAAGGTTTAACGACTGTTATCTATCGACAACAACCGGGACCGACGGTTTAACGTGCCCTCCGAAGCACGGAAACGCGAATGATTTTTTTTGCCACTAGCGGCATAGCATAGATCGTTTGCGTTCTACGCTAACCGCCGGGCCATGCGCGCTTCTTTAATGCGCGCATGTTTTCACACTAAATAATGAAAGACGACCCCATTATGATATATTAGTCCTCTAGTCCTGTAATTAATCCAAACTAATATCTGTTACGTTTAAAATAATATAATGTCAATTATTTGAAGAAAGCGGCATTTGTAAAACCGACCCCAAAATAAGGTTGCTGAAGACTGTAATGCATCCAAATCAGTATTATGTATTATTTTATGTTATGTTATGTTATGTTATGTTATGTTATTTTATGTTATGTTATGTTATGTTATGTTATGTTATGTTATGTTATGTTATGTTATGTTATGTTATGTTATGTTATTATATTATGTCATGTCATGTTATGTTATAACGTTATCATAACGTTAAATATAAAAATTTAAGTACTCAAAGAAAGGAAACAAAATTTATGTCTATAAAACAAAACATAAATACATACGCATATACATACAACAGTGATATTGCCCGCGACACAACAATTTCCTGCCGACGTACTGCAGACAAGTGCAAATTTCACCCGGAAAATAGCTTCATATGTTCCAAATTATATGAAAATCGCAAGAGCAGAGTTCATATGGAAACTAGTCTCAAGTCGCGGCTGCCATATTGTCTAACTTTAATGCAAACGGTGTCTTACGAATTAACTTGCATGAATGTCTTCGAATGCTATATTAATTTAGAGTGAGCGAGAAGCTATTATTTTTTTTATAGCTTAGCTAGCCAGCCCAGCAGTAGGATGCAAATAGAGTTGCATCTCTTGGTTAGAATATTGTGTGTTGTGTGTGTGTTAGAATATTGTGTTTCATAATTGTGTAAACCTGAATTGTACTCTCGGTTGGTCATTGTGACCTGAGGACCTACTCTGTACGCATCCGTCCGTAAATTCTAACATTTTAGGAATCATTTTTGACATACTCAGATCTTTTTTTGTCATCAATTAATAAGATAAGCGTTGTCATTGATGACATTAAGCTACTGAATGAATAATATTGCTAGAATTCACTTAAAATTCACAAAGTTTCGGATACGGGGGTACAGAGTAGGACCTCTGGCAGCTTGCGTAGAAAGTCAACGTATTTAAGCCAAAAGGGTGCGGTCGGGTGTGACATGGGTGACCGCTAGTGGCAAAAATTTCATACGTGCTTCAGTGCTTTTCAGCACGAAGCCGCCGGTCCCCATTGTTATCGATAGAGTCATTAAACTTTGTCGGAGACCTTATGGGCTGCTTAAAAAAATACGACAAAGGGTCGGTCACGGCTTAGTCAGTAACCAATCCATATTGGAGCAGCGTAATGGAGTAAGCGTAAGAGAGACCTGTATCCCCGATAATGGGAAGAGATCCGTGCCCTGCAATGGGATACAAGAAATGGGTTGCAGACAACTATCCATGTTCCTTCAATATAAGTGGGCAATACAAGTCAGTGACTTTTATTCATCAACAGATGTCATTGTTTCTAATATCGTCGCGTACGATAACACCGACTTAAGATTTTTTTACTTTGCACACTGAAAGAACTTCAGCCAAAAAGTAGGCAAAGGCTTTTAAATTATCTCACAATAAGACCTATAATGAAGCAAATGCCCAAATCTTAATGACAGACGTTACGAAACAACTACCTACGGGAAAATTTTGCCTTTGTGTCTATTTTGACTTATAAAATAATAATAAAGACAAGGATAAAGCAATGGCGGTTGCTTTAATAATCCTAAATGGGGGCCTTATTAGCCAGGTAGATAATAAAATTTCGACTAACTGGATCATTTGCCTTATTAAAATTAATCTAAGACACGCCTGAAGAAAGGAGATAAGGTTGTAAGAATAATGTATAAATATCTTTAAAACGCTTAAATGAGGTAGCTCTCCCGCTAAAATGTGAAAACCTGAAGAGTTATAAAAAATTACATTGATAAAAAAGGATAATCCTGGAATATTTCGGGGCTTTATTTATATATGGATTTTATTTCCGGGGCTTAATTTAATTTATCAATGCTCAACATTTAACAGGATGTTGATAAGATAATGATCAAATAAATAAAACATTACTTTTAATGTACATTAAAACTGTAGTCGGTACATGGTAGAGCTTTTATGGTTCACACGGGAAGTACCACCTCTGCACATACACTGCATTTACTTCTGCCGAGAATCTATTTTAATGTGTGGAACCAGTGGAAAGGTGCAGTTGCCGGTCAGACTTACATGAGACGACCATCAGCCTCCGCAGTGGCAGCGCAACTGCATGCGACCTCACACACGACTTTCCTATGTTTGCTTGAGGTTGTGTGTAGTTGTCCATGGACTGCATCTATGTGCGTACCGAGGGATTTAATATTTTGTGTAACGTGAGCGGCAAATTTTGCGAAGTACCCAGATCAAAAATAAATCCCCCCCCCCCTGACTAAGAACTTGAGTAGGTACGTTGGCCCCCTGGCCAAGAACCTGGCTACGCCCATGGCTTCAGCGACCACTTAACCGTGGCCTGCATCCTCGTTGCTACTCCATTCCTCAATTCAAATAAGAAAAGAAATTATCGTCACATTAAAATAGCAATTTAAAAAAATAATCTTTAGTACCTACAACTGACAAATATCAGTTTTTGACTACATGACAATGACTTAAAAAATCACCAAAATTGAATCGTGCAGTTTATAAATAAGCCTAATCAATGTTCTTATGCCAGTATATTACAAACCAAATGAAGCATTATTGACTTCGGTCACCATGAATAATGGATCGCAGCGCCACGGTATTATGTCCAGGAGATTACGCGCGACGCCATATTAGATTTTTGCGAGTCCCTGACAAAAATGGCCGTTGATGTTCCGGGCCTTAGCGTCAAATCAAATACGTTTTCCGCTCAATCTGTTTATTTGTTTTGATTTCTTCAGCCCATTTTTATAGTTCATTCTTGTTGAATCATTTTACGAAAATAAAAAAGACTACAAATGTTTAAGGCACAGAACATATTAAAAGAGGTAGAACGGCAATAATGCGGCGTTCGTATTAAAACTGGTGTCGCCGATCCAGCCCCACCTTTCACCTCCACTACATCTGTACTTACTTAAATAAATATGAAGCTTACGCACATATTTGCAATTTCAAATCTAGCCAGTCTAAGCGCCAAATAATCACGCGATTTCAAATTAACGAATCACACCCAAGCACGCACACAAGCACGCATATCGCAGCGCGATCGCGTGTTTCTGTAGAGATACGAGCGTTTGCTCATCATTTTGCTCATCATCCTTGGCGCGTCTGCCTCGCCACATTTCCATTCTAACCTCTTTTAGTATGTTCTGTGGTTTAAGGTCTAGTTATACTTCACTTAACTCGGTGATCCATTACTCCTTCTCCTTGCCCATGTAGCCATGTGTAACCTGTTAAGCCATATTGATTATGGAATAGCCGATATGCTAAGCCCAAGTACCAAATCACAAGAGCATTTCAGAGCAAACAATTAGGCTGCTCTAAATTCATCGGCTCTATTATCAAAACCTGATGCATAAGTATATGCAGAGGAATTTAATGTGGGTATATTTTTTATTAGTACCTATTTACTCTGAAACTTTATTTAGTCACCAGAAACTAAAAGGACCAAGTAAATACAGTTATCTGTGGTAAAAAAATAATATACAATAAACATATACAATAAAAATATACAACTACCACTTTGTAACTATGTGCAGGTCTACTTAGAAAGTTTTGGACAGCGTCTTAACAAAGCCGAAAGATTGACTAGTTTCACGCATACAATAATAAAGAGATATCCGTAAAACCCATGCATTGCAATATTATAAAGCAAATCAAGTATTATTGGCTTCGGTCACGATGAATAATGGATCGCAGCGCCACGGCTCAGTGTCAAAGAGATCACGCGCGACGCCATATTGGATTACTGTGAGTCAATGGCCATTGATATCCCGGACCTTAGCGTAGAATCAAATGAACATTTTCCGCTCAATCCGTTTTCGATTCGTTAGCTCATTCTCCAAATGCCGTATTACATAATTGAGAATCTTAAAGCCAAAATCAATTATTGTTATGCAGATTTAATTTATTAGTAATAATTTATATTGATAATACGTTTACTATATTATATTTTATTTTAAATAAATCAAATAATTTCCGCTTCAGTGACCATGGATAGTAGATTGCAGCTTCGCGACGCCATATTGAATTATTGCGAATCGATGACAAGAATAGCCATCGATATTCCGGACCTTAACATTGAATCACATTCACATTTTGTGCTTTATCCGTTTAGCCATGTTCAGTTCATTATGTGAGTTTTCTATTTATCATTTCTTTATGATTGAATTACTTCTATTGTTATACTAACAGTCTTAATATTTGATTGGCTAAGGGTTTGGGTAAAAACTTATTGAAAACCTCAGACGAAGAAAAGTTTTGTACCAATCTATCAAATGCACCCCTTAAAAGTAAAACACCGCACTATTTCATATAGCAATGTTTCATATCATCGTGTATTTTTGACGTGACAACATCTAACAAATTGATGAACGCCACGCCGGCTGCACGCAGGAAAAAGCATGACTCATTGTAACGTTACGCCGATGCGTTACGCTGATTGTAACGTTACGTTGATTCTTGAGCGTTTGGCTTGCTCGGCCGTACCTCGACTGTTCATAAAGTGAAGTGAAAAGTTAATGTGGTTTTTATTATTTTGTTATAACGTTGTCACTTTAAACTATCGTCCGTAAACCGACTTTACTGACAACAATAATAATTTGTTTAATTTTTTTATGTCTCAATGCTGAGCACATGTATCGGAAATCATTTTGGAAGGGTAAGCAACCTAGGTCAAATCCACCACTGTGCTTGACTTGGCCTAAGTCCCTCACACTTAGTGGATTGATCGATATCATGCGTTATTCTGAGGCATAGTTGGTAATGGGAAACATTAATTAAATATCACAATACTTTCCACTACCGTGGAGCAGCGATAAATAAATAAGTACTTCACAAATTTCTTCGGTATCGTCCTGTTGGAGACCGCGGTTTTTACCGATCGGCCGTCGCTGGTCATCATGCTATACCTACTTCAGATATACATCAATTCAGACATGTACTCGTATACTCGTAGTTTAACAATCAGCATTACCCAGTCTATGGCTTAAATGCGCAAATAAGAAGCATTCAAAACTAGCTTATAAGGTAACCGCAGAATCATTTTTTTTTCATAAAGTAACATTGGCGTTATAATTAACAGCGTTAAACGCCACTTTTCTATGAACTTACTCGTGGAGTCTATTACGAAACTTCCTTAACCGTTAATTAAAGTTATTAAACCGAAGGCCACCTTGTTCCTTCTAATTGGTGGCAATTTTTAGGGTTCCACACTCTAAAAGTTAAGAAGGATCCCTAATAATTACTGGCAAAAGACACAAAGCACTGTAGTATTTCAATTTACTTGTATGCTTTCAGTTATATTCATCACTACTCAGTCTTAATATCCTGACTGTTAGTATTCTTAATTTTTGTTTATGCAAAATGGCTATCCACGGTGTTTGTCTCAAGGATGGGATTTGCAATAAAGAGATTCGCATGAGGACCAAAGTAACCGACATAGCCCGAAATGCATAGAAGACCGCTTTTAGATAAGCGGGGCGTAGAACAACCATTTGATCTAGGCCGAGTAGCAGAAAACAACTGGATGCGTAGAGAACGAGCTCAGTAGCAGGCCTTGGACGAGGCCTATGTCTAGCATTCTTTCCATCTTTAAAAATCCACTGCTGAACATAGGCCTTCCCTAAAATTCGACACTCCGTCCTGCGTCTTCTGCTTCCCGCTGTCTCCCGGTCGTCAGTCCACCTGGTTGGAGGGCAGCCTGTGCTCCTTTTGCTGAGACGTGGTCCCCTTTCTTGGACCATTCTCCACTGTGGTTTCAGTCTACCTAACATGCCTGCCCATTGAAATTTCAGCTTACATATTTTTAATCTAGGTACTGCGGTCAATAACAAGCATTGCCAAGCGCCGCAATGATTATAACAAAAAAAAAACCCAAATGGCAGCCGAAACCAAACCCCGGCGACCCCTTTATTCCCGGTTAATAGAGATTCTAATCCAGGTTGAGTTGAACAACGGCTGATTAGCGACGGCCGAGTGGTAAAAATCGATGCGACCGATACCGGGTTCAAATCCTCGGCGCAAACCTCTGACAAAGAAATTTAGAATGTGCGCTTATCGCTTCTCCACGCTAAAGGAAAATATCTTGATATTTAAATTATTAACGGTGTTCTTCATCGTCGTGCATGCCTGAGAGACATTCATAATTTCTCGAAAGCATGACGTCCACCAATCCGCATTTGGCAAGCGGCTACGGCCTAAATTTCTCTCACTTGTGAAAGGAGACAAGTGCCCAGCAGTGGGACATAAAAAAAGGGTTGGAAAAAAGAACAATTAATAATTTTGTTCTAGCTAAAAGATTTTACATTAAACGGAACCCATGTGAAATTCCATTTCGTTCTTGGCACATTTTTTCAGCGGCGAAACTTAAGCTTCATAATTAAAGCGTTATGAAAAATGAAAAGGTGTTCGCAAACATGTAATTAAGTGAAGCTTTCTCGTGATTTTTTTTGAACTGGCAAAATGTTAATTATAAGCAAATACCTTTGTATTTAAGATCAAAAACATTTTCCTCATTCGCGTGCCAACATACAGCCAGGGTGAAAAAACATTTCAGTTAAAGAAATTTTAGCGTAAAGCTAAGCACGAAGCTAAGCTAGCTAATTTATAATATTAAAGGTTTTTTTTTTATTTGTCTCTTAATTTTTTTTACCTGAAATTAGTAGTATACAGAGGGTATACTACGTGCGCATGGGTACATGAATAATATTTGGAAGAATTTAATGATTTTTTTCTTTATTTTATTATGACATCGCAAATACCGAGCATATAACCAGCGTCAAGTATAATTTTTGCATAATTTTTGCCAACTTCTTAAACTAAACAAAGTATTAATGAATAAAGTTAGTAAGACGTCAGTAATTAGTCACTCAAATATTCAATTAAAGCGATAGCTACTTTACCAGAACGTGTCCGATGGAATTTTGGAGGTAAGCTGATAAAACATATTTACACTACACTGTTAATGACTAAAAATACACCAAGAAAATGTAAATAAAACAAGAGCACATTATGTCTTTTCCGAGTTTCCAAAACATCTTGATTTTATTTGCTTAGTGGTTTCGTTATGTCAATTATACTTGCTTTAAAAAAACAATTTGAATACGCCAAAAGAGATGTTCGATGGTCCCAAAAGTGTTCGAATTTATGGACGGACTCCTGGTTTTGATTACGATGGCTTTTTTATTTGAATGGCAATACTTACAGTGTGGTCATACATTTAATTTAGTTTTAATAAATGTTTTGTGTTATATTTACCTATTTATCTATATGAAAGTAAGGAGGAGTATTTTTTAAACCTAACAAAAATCTGATGGTCTGATCAAAATGGAACGAAGATAATTCAGAATATTCATAAGTATTTTTATTGTTATCGTCCGTATTATCGTTAATTTTGTCAGTGTCCCAATACGCATCATTAATATAAAAATGTAACATATGGCAGTTTTTCTGTGGAATGACGAGTAGGTACTTGTACACTGTCCACAATACGCACCTTCAACTTACGTACGCCAGCATAGTAACGGTAATTCATACTAATATCATAAATGTGAAAGTGTGTTTGTTTGTTCGTCTACTGCCTACAACTGATTGGCCACATTTTTAGAGAGACGTTAGTAATAAATAATAAATAAATTACGCTTCACACTCATAGCCCTGTGTCGTGTGTCACCCTGTGTCGTGGGTCCCATGGACACATACAAAAACAGAAACACAAACATCCAGACCGAGAACAGTTTAAACTCAACATTCAAATTTCTGTTTCTCCGGGAATCGAACCCGGGACCCCTCGATTTGCAGTCCGGCATGGTAACCATTGCGCCACGCGGGTAGTACTGAGATATTTGGGGGGTGGAGGGTAACTATGGTGGAGGGTAAAATCTCATTACTATGGAAACAAACGGGACTACGCGTTATTCCGCGCGGACGGAAACCTAGTCCAAAATAACTTTAATTCAATTAATTTTAATATTATGTTTATTTTTCTTAGTAAAACGCTCTTCAGCAGTTTAATTTACGAGGGTAACTTCTCATTGCTATGAGAACAAACGGGACTACGCGATAATTCCGCGCGGACGGAAACCTAGTCTAAAATAATTCTTATTCAGTTACTTTTATTATTATGTTTATTTTTCTTAATAAAAAGCTCTTTAGCAATTTAATATACGTAATCAGCCAAACAGTAATAGATAGTAGGTATATCACGCAAACGATGTTTCTCTCTGAAGCAACGTAAAAAGATTAAAAAAGGGAGTCTTTATAAACCAACCCCGCCTGCAAAAGGTAAATTAAGAAAAATTGATACAGAGATCAGAAGTTAATTAAATTATTTTCTGAGCATCCGCCGAAACTGTGGCCGTTTAATTAAATTAAATACGTGCTTTTTTCTATACGTAATATACAAATCTACGAACTGCATATTATTATATTGCTTACATTCATCTTTATAAATGTATAAGCTATAAAACATTTAAGAGAATACGAAAACTTTTTGTGCGCTTATGTCAGCGTGGTGCTAGTTTGCTCAAGATTTATCCTATCTTTTCAACATTTAATATCATTAGATCCAGGCAATATAAAATTTGAAACATTGGAAAACTGCAAGTGTTGTGTAACTTGTGTGATACCTGTGATAGACTCAAAGTCACTCAGCGAGCGATGGAGAGAACTACATATATGATTGGTATTTCTCTACGTGACAGAGTCCATAACGATGTAATCTGTAGATGTACGAAGGTTACTGCTAGTCAGTCATTCAAAATCTGCAAGCTGAAATAGACGAAATCGACTTTTAGACTGACAGTCATTGGGAATGAAAGGTCCTCGAATGGCGATCATGTCTCGGCAAAAGGAGTACAGGCTACGCTCCAACCAGGTAGACTGACGACCTGACCTGACGCTGGATCGAGAAGGAGCAGGATTGACTGTAGTGGCGAATAGTAGAGGCCTTGTCAAGCTGTGGATTTTAAAGGATAATGGACGGATAGATGGTTGGATGGATGGACCTGTGATATTAAAGTATTCGATGTAATAAGTAATGTAGTTTAAAAAACTAAAAAACACGCTTTTTTTACAGTAAAATACATTTTCTTCTTATTTTTTACTTTTTAGTTCGTATTTTCACAAACGCGTGTTTTTTTAGTTTTTTAAACTACATTATTTATTTTTAATTTTTTAGTTGTTTTTTTTTTCATATTATTGCATTGTCATCGGCCCTTGACCCCTGTGCAAATTTTCATTAAGTACCTTAGGCTGCGAACTTATCAGCCGCCAGTCGTATATTTTTTTTATCCCGATGAGCCTAGTTAAGGTTTTAATATAAAGTTATGAGATTATTGTATTGTCATCGGCCCTTGACCCCTGTGCAAGTTAATCAGACTCCTAGAAGTAAGTGAAAATGAAGTTAAAAGATTCTGTTACATACCTACATACATTCATACATACATACATACATACAGGTCAAGCTAATAAAAGCGTGTTAAAAAGCAATAGAGTATTGCTATTAACATCGCATGCTTTGTAAGGTAAACGTCCATAATTTCGTCAGTGTATAAGTACTCGCTATTTCATAGAAAAGTGGCAAAAATTTATACTTTTTCTATGAATAACGAGTTTTGGGACACAGACAAAAATTAACGATAGTACGGACGTATAACTTAACCCTATCTATACATACAAATAAATAAAATTGGAGTGTCTGTTTTAATATTAAAAGAACTGTTACTACATGCATATGAATTTATATACGGTACATATACCAAAATAACATTTTTTACATTTTTTGTCTGTCTGACTGCCTATCTGTCTGTCTGTTTGTTCCGGCTAATCTCTGAAACGGCTGGACCGATTTTGACGGGACTTTCACTGTAATAAGGAGTAACTAAGGCTACTTTTATTTCAGAGATAAATATAAATAAATTATAAGACAGACTTGGACGAGCCTTAGCCTTTTATTTAGGTTTGCTATTTCCTGGAAACATTGCGGCCTTCTGATAAAACGTGTTCAAAGATGTCGCCCGGCATTCAAATCGTACCCTGAGTGTGAATGCCGATACAATTTATGTTGTCTTCCTCTGCAGACTGGCATTTAAATGAGGGATGGAATAAAAGGTTTTTGAGGTACCTACAGGCTATTTTAAGCTCCCTTGTTAGCCTTTCCCTTAAAAATTATGCCCCTTAAGATCTCGTTCACCATCTCCAAATAAAGTGTTGATTAGTTACGTCCCAAGTAAAGTTAATTGCCAAGTAAAAGCTATGAGTACGGGTCAGTTTATCATATGATTAGTGCCACTCGAACATCGTGAAATTGAAATTGAAGTTAAGGGTGACTTTAACTGACAATTAGCGTACTTGTCACTTTACTTGAAGGTGGTGAAAGAGGGCCTTAGACTATAGAGGTAATCTGCATTGCACCCGTCCATATAGGGACTTGGCTTATAAAGTTAGGTAAAAACTACTTTGCAACAATCCGCAATCAGTATGTATGATGGTGGATTTATCATATAATAGCACCTCCCTCCCTCCCACATAGGATACAGGCACATGCAACAATAAAAAATATACACCAACATACGTACCAAACTGTGTTGAAACCAACACGTGTTTCGCCCCAAATAAGAGTCTTCCTCTGTAGGACAGGACTTTGCAAGTAACCATCGCAGAGTCAATAACCCTGATGATGCTTTGTTTATAACAAATGGAGTTCCGCAAAGTAACGCCTGATTCTATTAATTATAGGACTTGGCTTGCTTAAGGTTTGTGTGCAACTTAACACCATGTGGCCTACATACTCGTTTGCTATAAAATAATCCTAAATTACAAGTCAAACTTGGATGAGGATGGTCTTTTATTTAGGTGTGCTATTTCTTGCAGATTGCGGCCCTTTAATAAAACGTGTTCGAAGATGTCGGCCGGCGCTCAAACCGTACCCTGAGTCGTTTTGTGAATGCCGATACAATTTGCGTCGTCTTCGTCTGGAGGACGTGTCTTGATATACTACATATAAAAAAAATAATCCTTAGTTACAAGTCAAACTTGGATGAGGATGGTCTTTTATTTAGGTGTGCTATTTCTTGGAAATTGCGGCCCTTTAATAAAACGTGTTCGAAGATGTCGGCCGGCGCTCAAACGTACCCTGAGTCGTTTTATGAATGCCGATACAATTTGCGTCGTCTTCTTCTGGAGGACGTGTCTTATGGTTGCGACGTATTTGGCTACAACTGGATGGAATTTAAATAAGGGGTGGATTTAATTCGACCCGTGTGGGGTAATGGTTACCATGCCGGACTACGAAGAGTCCCGGATTCGGTCCCCGGTGAAGCAGAAATACAATGATGAGTTTAAGTTTCTGGGCCTCTCCCCTGAAGATCTCTCCACCATACCTATTCAATACGGGTTGGTGAAAATACGGGTTAGTTGCCAACCAGCTGCAAGATATTTTCCAACGTTATGTCCGGGGGCTTCAGAGAACGTTTAACGACTGTCACCATTGATAATAATGAAGACCTTCAGGCTAACGTGCCCTTTATAGCTTGGAAACACGCATGAAATTCCTAAACAGCGCTCACCCTTCTTACTCCCAGCCACGCCCGTTTCGCTTTGCTGCATGGATAAATTTCTTGCGTTTTACATCAGCCACAGGGCTATGCGCAATAGACCTGTTGCGCATAGCCCTAGATAGATATTAAGCTACAACCGGTTTGAATAAAAATATGATAACTGTTAAGACACAAGGAAACACCAAATTGCTCTGCAGTTATTTTAGATCGTAAGAATTTCTTACAGCTAAGAGAAATGGGTGTATTATCATAAGGTATTATTGAGAAGACCAACATTTTATTATGTAAATGTATTTATACTTACTGTCACTTCTATGGTTTGCACTAAAGATTTATTATTATTATTAACGATAATATATATATATATATATGGCCTCCTCTTCAGCTTACAGATTTTGAAAGCTATGTCAGCAATCTAAATATAATTACGTCTTTTTCAATTATAAAACTTTTTTACCTATACAAAGCTTATTTTATGATTGCATACGATGAATATTATGATAATTTCTTCTAGATTGTCATTTTAAAATAGATTTCACAATAACCTTAAAATAAACGAAAGAAGCCGATTGAATTATTCATTTTTGCCGACGATCACGAGATAAAATGGATGTAGGACTTAAACGGTTTTATTCAAAACTCTACTGCAGTGTGGTTTTTTTTTTTCTAGTATCTGAATATATCCCACACTTCCCGTCCGATCTGCATAATCTATACATATAATAAAACTGTTAGCAGGGTCAAT
This sequence comes from Pyrgus malvae, assembly GCA_911387765.1. Taxonomy (NCBI): domain Eukaryota; kingdom Metazoa; phylum Arthropoda; class Insecta; order Lepidoptera; family Hesperiidae; genus Pyrgus; species Pyrgus malvae. The sequence goes on from OU426958.1 coordinate 11,995,086, forward strand.
TCTGTACATTGCATATAAATTTAAAAAAATACTTCTAGGGGTCTTTTTATAAGTAACAGAAGCTAAAAATATAAGTTTTGAAATTATTGTCTGTCTGTCTGTCTGTCTGTCTGTCTGTCTGTCTGTTGTTAGCTTTTCACGCAAAAACTACTGGACAGATTTTGATGAAACTTTTTTTGTTTCATATATATTGGTCCTCGCTAACATTTAGGCTATAGATAATTTTAAAAATCACACCTTAAGGGTGTGAAATGAGCGATGAAAATTTGTATGGAAAACTTGAATTTTTTCAATAGATTTTCTTGAAATTTGGTATAAATATTTTCTAACCAAAATAAAAGAATACGTGTTTCAGCATTTCTCGAAATTCACCCTTTAAATGTCAATTTTCTTTGAAACTCTTTGAAAATTGAGTGTCGAAACTTGATGTACAGAATATTTTTGTGCAGAGTAATATACTTATAATTTTGTATTTGTAATCTTTACTAACATAGTAAGAATTCTATTTAAGCTTTTTTCAAAACTACCCTTCAATAGCAAATAAAATGGATTCGAAATTTGGTATCTCAAGCGTACAATAATAAACCTTAACTTAATATTTCATTCTCAAATTCTTTTCCCTTCTTTGAATGATGTGTTTACTGATAATAATATATTGTTGAATGAATTTCCGTAACATTAATGTGTATATCATATCAATCGGGTGATAAAAAAAAAAGTTATGTTCATTTACACAATACGCGACATAAACTTAAAAGGCACTTTGGGGAATTTGTATGAAAGTTTCGGTAACAGCCCATTCAAAACCATAAATAAAAGTTTAAATTTAAGTAAATTATTTTGAACTCTCACTAATATTATCGACTATGTTAAATATACTTAGATCAGCTTACTGTATTTTCTTTCGTTGGCCGAGAATGGCTAGACTATAGGTACCTAATAAGTGCATCGCGAGCCTTACCGCCGCCGAATCACAGGCTCCATTGAGTTAGTTGCTCAGCTTATTAGTCTTCTTTTGGGGTGGAAGATTATGAACAGGCTGCAGCTGAAACGATTATTATCGCTACATTATATCAAGCTGCAACCTTTTTAGCATTCCACTGCTGAGCATGGAGCTCTCCCAATATTGAGGAGGCCTCTAGCTCCGATGAACCGAAATCCAAATCTTACAATCTCAATGCATCCAGCAAAGGTTGTAAGATACGGAATCTAAACCTTCATACAGAATGTACAAAGCCTCAACAAAACGAGACTACTGCAGACATCTAGGTGACGAATAGTTAAACTTTTAGTGAACCAACTGTTAATCTCAATATCTACCTATTTGGTAATTTGACATTCGATTTATTAACCACAAAGTTTACATGTCATACGGTAGATGGCGTTATTGAGCAATATTCATTTCTTCTCCAAAGTGATTCGATGGAGATAATTTCAAATAAAAGCCTTAAGTCTAATAAAAGTAAGTATAGTGTAAAAAAAATAAAAAATAACATTTCACACGTATAGCCTCACATTAGTGTAGATATACCCTGTGTCGTGGGTGCCATGAACACACATAGAGACAGAAACACAACCACCCAGACCGAGAACAGTTTAAACTCATCATTGAAATTTCTGCTTCGCCCGGATTCTAACCCGGGACAGTTCGATTAGCAGTCCGGCATGGTAAACATTGCGCCACGCGGGTTGTCCCATCGTTGGGTAGGTACGTATGATGCTGAACATTGTTAATTGGACCAATGATAACTTAACTCATTTTTTGCGTCTCTTTATTGCGTACGGGCTGAGGGCTCATCCACACACGTTGATTGATGGAGATATTAAGGATTCTTTAAAGATTCTTTATAAAAATATTCTTTATTTCCAAATACAGATAGCACACTGTGTAGAGATCCTGCCTTCTGCTTTAGTTTTCACAATGTTATATGAGTTATGACTATGACCAAACTACTGTCCGCAAGTTTTAAACTTATAGTTTATTAATTGACCTTACAATTATTTTTCCGATTGTTTAATCCTAAGCACGTGTATGTTTAGAAATTTCATCTCCCAACTACACGTAGTTGTATAGTGCACCTCTTTTCTGCAGTAGGTTAAAGCTATGTATATAGAATGAGTCTATACATTCTTTGCAGTATAAATTCACCCAATTTACTAAAGATACTATTTTTAACATAGATGAAGCCACGGGCACAGCAGTATCTCTTAACTATAATAAACGAGGTACATATTTGTAAAGAGAATCTGATTGCGCGAGAAAAGCGAAACGTGAGAAAAGTGCATAGTAAGATCAGTACAGTAAGCATTCCTTACTGTTTTAGGTTTGAAGGATTTAGAAAAAATACATTAGGTTTCTTCTGAACATATGAACATTGTATTCTATGTGATTTCACTATATGTAAGAATAATTATCTACCTACTACTTATTCAATGCAAATAAATAATCTTTAATTTTTAATCAATCCATTTTATAAAAGTCTTTATACACGCGGACGACGTCGCGGGCACAGCTAGTAATTAATAATACCTAAGGGCTGGCGCCTATTGGCCTAACGGCTCAGTCTAGCCGTACAAAGGGGCAATGCTGCTAGTGTCTTGGGAAGGTGCCTGGGTTTTATATTTTAAATGTTTTTATTTTACTTTAAATTTTGTATATATAGGTAAGATAAATGTTAAGTTTTATTTTATATATGTAATAACATATTTATGTAAAAAATAAAAATGTCTACATATTTAATCGATAAATAAATACAGTAACATTGTTTATATTGAACAATCACAGTTAGATTTACATGAGGCTACATCAGCCTCCGAAGTAGCAGCGCAATGCATACGACCTCAGACAAAACTTCTGCCGTGAAGGAATTCTATTGTATTTCGGTAGAAAGGTGTAGTTGCTGGAAAGGCTTACCAGGCGACCACCAGGCCCCGGAGTAGCAGTGCAAATGTACCATACAATCTAAGGCAAAATGCTTGATTGTGTGTTTCCATGGACTACAGCGACCATTTAATATCACGTGGCCTAAATGCTCGTCCGCTGGTCTATTTAAATTTAAAAAAAGACAATTTTCCGCCATCCATGTTTTTATGTGATCTAATTTTTTTATTCACTCTTCAATGCAATGCAGTGAACTACATGTTATCACGTTATTCATCTAAGTTTTTTGAGAGATTAAAAAAATTAATATTGTGAAAAACCCTTTAATGGTTTTGAATTCACTTGTCTAAATTAAAATTTAACAATATTCTAGTCTCGAACAACCTGCTTCGCATCGAAAACATTTTAGAAAACATTTTTATTTTTTAATTTAATCTATTTATCTTTGTATATTATTCCATATACACCATAAATGTTTACTGACTACTATTGAAAATAGATTACTCTAGTCCCAATTGGTTTAAAATTTAAATAACTCCTAACGCCAAAACGAAAAGCTAACAAACATTTGAAAATTAAAAAAATACTTATTGTTTCAGCATCAAAATCGTTAAATTTACCTATATTTTAATCATAGCAATATAAAAATTTCCGTTACAACTATTGTACAAAAACTTCGTGGCAGAGGGGTGCCGAATACCTACTAAAATCATAAAATATAATTTTTTGCTGGTCGTGTATTCACGTAGCTGATATCGTAGCATTGCTCGTAGCGTCGTAGTCAGTTAACTAACAATGCGATTTGCGATTTTGATACAAAATATTTAATTGCATTGTACTTTCAAATATTTATATAATAATATTTTCTCGCTACTATGACCTTACTATTTATTATAAAAAATAATATAATATAGATATAATAAACTAATCTAACACTAGTATTGTTTGTCAATTCGGTAGGAAGTTAGGAAAAGAAAAAATATTTTTTTCATATTAGTTTATTCGCTTAATGAATGTAATTTTTTCCCGATCATTGCCTTTAGGTGCCCGTTTGGGCTAGATGTTGAGCTGAGAGAAAAAAGGCGGCGGAAAAAAACTCCCAGCAGCACTATTTTATAAAAAAGTACATAATAAATATTTTAGATAACAGAATGGTTATGGGTTGATAATGGGCTCACGTGACAGCTGATCGTGTGCTGTAGTGCCTACAAGTCCCGTACCAATAAACGTGAAACGTTACACACTCATAGCCCCACAGTAAGGTAATTAATACCCTGTGTCGTGGGTACCATGGACACATACAAAGACAGGAACACAAACACACAGACCAAGAACAGAAAAAACTCATCATTCAAATTTCTGTTTCGCCGGGAATCGAACCCGGGACCCCTCGATTGGCAGTCCGGTATGGTAACCATTGTGCCACGCGGGTCGTCGTGAATGAAGTAAGGGTTAATATAAAATACTGCAAACGTCCTGAACTCCGTTAATATATTTTATGTGAACATCCCGTGAAACCGTTGAAACTTTTTAATTAGTTTTCTATCGCTGGTTAGCAGTTGCATCGACGATGTGCTCCTTTTGTGGATATAAAACGACGTACTTTGAAACTTTCGCTTCGAACGTTATATCAGCGTTTTATTTGTCATAAAAATCTGTTATGTGACTCGATTATGTTACGTCTTATCATATAGCTGCTCAAACAAGCTTTATTATGTTTGAAACTTCATGTATGTATTTGGCTATGTGACTTTTTTGACTTTATCCTCAAAATTTGAACAGATTGACAATAAATCTGTGGTGTTTGGTATTTACATGATAAGTCCAAAAAGCTAGTTTTTCAGTACGAGCATTTTAAAGTTTAAAAATTTGCTACAAATCGGAATAAAGTTTAAATGAAACAAAATATTGTTTTATATATTTGTATTATTATAAGGTATTAATTTCTGAAAGAAAAATTTAAATAATTTATTCAGTTTTTGAGATAAAAGAAGAAAAATAAAATAAAACATTAATTTTATGAACTTATCATTATTTGAGCAAACATTAACCCTAAATCAGTCTCTTGCTTTATTATGTGACTAGGTAGGTATCTTCTACTTGTATTTTTTATTCAGTCAACAAATAAAAGGTACTAATAACTAACTAACAAAAGAAAAGCCACATTTTATACTAATTTCATATTATAACAAAAAACATTAAACTCTTTTAGTTTTTCGGTTATTAATTAGGTTCTTATTTCGGTAATCAGGTAAATTTTAATAGTTATGTAAATTTTACATTATTCTTATCGGAAAATCAGTCATTAAGTAAGTAAAAAAATTTAACTTATGATCTAAAATATTAATATGAATCGTTCAATAAAAATCCTCTTCGCTGTCACACACGTATTGTTGACGAGATGCTCTTGAACATAGTACTCTCTACCTCTTGATGGAGTATGAGGTAGTGATTTGTAAAAGTCATGATATATTGGATCAATGAACTGGAACTAGAAGGTCCAGGATATATTTATGTTTCAAATAATCAATATTAATGGGTTCATTGTAAGCTAGCGGCAAGTCTATTTCGACAAATGGGACAGTTCTTCCCCTTCTTTTAATAGAGAAAGAATGAAACTCTTGTTTCGACAAATCCTTCAATAGCCGCATGATCTGTATCGCATTCTAGATGCGTGTGGTCCGGTACGAGAAATTTGTCTTGGATTTTCTTGAGGGATGTTTTACGTTCTAATACCACCGAGAACATAACACGTAAAATTTTGTTTCTATTTTGACCAGGACATGTGTCGGAAAACAAAACAATCTCTTCGAGTTCTTCTGGCAAACCATTAATAAAATGCCATAAGCATGAACCAATTTCATCCGCACCTCTTTGCACTATTCCTTCATGTCACACATAGTGTTAGTATGTCTGTTTATTAATAATATAACGAGTAGTTAAATTAAATGTCCAAAGCTTTCTTTTGTAAAAATATACTGAAGCAGTTTAAATTTGGCGTTGGTAAACATTTTGAAGGTCAAACGCAATTATATCCATTTTACCACCGCTATTGTAGCTTCTAATTTTTTCAGATTTTTTACCTGATAATGAAAATCTGCTTTAGTCTTAGGAATGTTCCTAGGTCGGTATCGTGTTATATTTGGGCTGCCAAACCACAGAACATACTAAAAGAGGTAGAATGGAAATGAGGAATGGAAGGAGGAAATGAGCAAACGCTCAAAATTCCAAAATCTCTACAGAAACACGCGATCGTGCTACGATATGCGTGCTTGTGTGCGTGCTTGGGTGTGATTCGTTCATTTGAAATCGCGTGATTGTGCGGCGCTAAGATTGGCTAGATTTGAAATTGCAAATATGTGCGTAAGCTTCGTATTTATTTAAGTACAGATGTAATGGAGGTGAAAGGCGGGGCTTGATCGGCGACACCAGTCTTCATACGAACGGCGCATTATTGCCGTTCTAACTCTTTTAATAATGTTCTGTGTGCCAAACCCTGAACAGCTTACATCCAATACTTCTGAACTGCAGTGAGTTCGATTCGTGTCATCCAACCATGAGTTTTGGATAGCTTCTTCCTCGCTATTCTTAATTTTAATAACTTACTTAGAAAACCGCAGTGCCTGAAGTCGAAAGTTTTCGAACAGTGTGTGTTGCCAGTGATGACCTACGGCGCTGAGACGTGGTCTTTTACTGTTAGCCTTTTCCACAGGCTCAAGGTCGCTCAGCGGGCGATGGAGAGCGCTATGCTTGGTATTTCTCTACGCGACAGAATCCGTAACGATGAAATCCGTAGACGAACGAAGATTACCGACATAGCTCTCAAAATTTGCTAGCTGAAGTGGCAATGGGCAGGCCATATAGTTAGGAGGACAGACAACCGGTGGGGAAGAAAGGTCTTCGAATGGCGACCACGTCTCGGCAAAAGGAGCGCAGGCCGCCCTCCAACCAGGTGGACTGACGACCTGAAGAAGATAGCGGGAAACCGCTGGATTCAGAGGGCGCAGGCCCGGACGCAGTGGCGAACATTAGGGGAGGCCTATGTCCAGCAGTGGACTTTAAAAGGCTGATGGATGGATGGATGGATGGACTTAGCTTACTTACTCCACCACGCTGCTCCAATGCGGGTTGGTGCAAACATGTTAAGTGTAGGTACTTGTCCATAATCTTAACAAAATTAGTCATTTAAAAAGTTTGGTCAAATAGTGATAAATACACTTATATGAAATAAACCATAACATTACTACATATTCGTTTTGCAACACTAGGTAAGTTATTTTAAATACATTGTATCAAACAAGATAATTTATTTTTGGATTTGTCAGTAACAGATCAAACTATTTTGAGTACTTCTACTTATAGAAGACTTACATTGAATAGACCAAAAAATAGCCAATTTTATTTAAAGTATGGGTGATAAAATAACAGAAAATGACCATTTTTGGACTTATCATGTAAATACCAAACACCACAGAAATATAATCCTTACATGATTTTTGATGACTATACCTATACCACAACTGTTCTAATAAAATAGAACAGCTGATTGGTGCTATTCGGTAATAATGTATTGTCCTTAATAAGCCACCAAACTTTTTTAATATATTTGCAACTTTTTTGGGTCCCACTGCTGGGCACGGGTCTCTCCCTTTTATTATTAGTAATATTATTGGGTAATATTATTATTGGGTAAGCATGGAGCTTACTTAACCTCGCTGCTCCAATGCGGATTATTAGAGATTTTTGAAGTGAACAGTTCTTTAGCGGCGTTATGCCCTTTTTTGGGTGTGTAAAAAATGTTAAACTCGCGTCAGGACACGTGGCCTGATCGAATATTCGTAAGACGGAGAGGTGACAGCTGATGACGGCTCGACTGTCTATACTTGTGAAATTCGTTTATACCTACTTATCAAGTATTTAAAATATGCACATTGAGCAAAGTGCATCTATTAATGAAGAAAGTGACGAAGAAATAGTGAAAGAAAATGAGTGAGTACTTTATAAAAATACTAGATGAAAACCTACTGAAAATACTAGATGAAAAATAATACTGATAATAAAAGCAATTCGTGCGAAATTATTCCCTTACCATTCCAAAATATCAAAAACGCACAACGTTAATGTTCGAGTTTTCACTTCTGCCGTCACTACCGGAGTGCAACCCGTTGTTTTTTTTTTATATTATTCTATTTTTTTTATATTTTTTTATCATGTCTTCTATTTACAAGTCCAAATAAGTAGCAAGCGACCCGATTTAAACATCATTTGTCGCAATAGGTTTAGAGTTAGATATAATAAATCATTATCTCATATACAAAAGCCTATTGTGTTTGAAGTTTAATTAACGTTAACTAATTAACAGAGATAACCGGTGACATCCCCGATAATGTTACATATTGTTTCATCGACTCCTAATGAATTGCTGGTAAACTACTACTATGTGTAAATAATATCGATATCGAGGCAATATATTATATGGCGGCTCCACATTATAGCAAATCGTTCCCTCTACATTCACGCGTTAGCTTATTCGTAACTGAAACCTGCCGTGACATGGACTTGGAAGCTGCTACTGCTTGCTTTGTTTACTGTGGCAACATATAACTATATATACTTTAAAGAAGTAATGTAGAAGAAGAAGATTCTGATGGTTGATGACTGAAATACATTGCAACTGAAAATAATATGTAAAATGAGGGAGATCCGTGAATGTGGATGTGACGCGTTAACATCGCACGAACTCATTGTCAGGCTCAGGCTTGGGATCTGGGAACATCCCAAGCGTTCGCCGAAAGCCCGTGAAGACCATGAACATTTACGCGCGTCACAGCACTATTGGATGGGCGGGCGCGCAATTATGACCCAAGCCCACTGTTGGGATAGTACAATACTTTCCCTTACTGTAACCAGCATAATGCCAGAACAATAGAATTCAGAAACTACTTACGGAATTCTTGAATCGAAGCCACCTCTCCTATATCCAATCACAGGATCCTGGACGTTCTTCCAGACTGCAGTCTGCCGCTTCAAGGTTCCGCTTGTAGTTTTTGATGGGTTTTAGATTAGTACTTAAGAATATTGTCGAACATAACCAAAGAACGTTAGTCGACGTGAGTACCGTACGTATGCAACCACGCCGCCATACTGGGCAGGCGTAGATAATATTCTATTTTTATTTTTTTCTAATCATAGACAAAGATTATGGCCTATGATACTGTTCTCCTTCATCCAATATGAAAGGAGTTCGGTAAACAGCGAATCAGAAACCGATAAGCACTCCTGAAAACATTATGCTGGCAAGCTAGCAATAATTGAGAGTGTTTTATATAGATATTAAACCTATGAAAAATGAAAGTAACATTATAATAACAAATCGCCTAACCAACTATTGTATAATTATTATAGTCGTGTCATGTTCAGATTTGGCATATAAAAGTGCCATAATCTGACAACACACATAGATTTAAATAATATATAATTATCTATACTAATATTATAAATTCGAAAGTAACTCTGTCTGTCTGTCTGCTACTCTTTCACGCTTAAACCACTGAACCGATTTTGATCAAATTTGGCATAAACATAGAAAGGACGTTGAGAAAGGATATAGACTACTTGTTGCCGCGGGAAAATATCTCATTCCCACGGGAAGCAAATGGAATGAATGAAATGCGCCGTGTAGTGTTATAAATACACTACATGTTATTACTTACTTCATTCACGTCCATCATATTTTATAACTTATATTCTTTTGTTTTATTCTTATATTTTGCTTTTCCTTTATTATTTCTTTACAAAATTATTTACTTTCTGTGTTTGTTTATTTACATTTTGACGCAGCTATCAAAATTGTCATGTCTGTCTTTTGTGTTTCTTATTTTTTTTAAATTCATTTTACGGCACGTTTCCGTTACGTTTGTATAAAAATCCTTTTAGCCATTCAATATTAAATGAAAAGAAAAAAATTATGTTTATTATTTCATTTCATACATTAATAAAGTATAGTATTGTCTTTGCCTTATTCATGTTTTTTATATCATAATTATTATAAATTGTTATTTTTAAATAATACCTAAATTAATGTAATGTTCTTCTAAACTCTATATATAAAAATTAATTGCTGTTCGTTAGTCTCGCTAAAACTCAAGAATGTCTGAACCGATGTGGCTTATTTTGGTTTTGAAATATTAGTAGAAGTCCAGGAAAGGTTTAAATGGTGAGAAAATTTGGGAGCATTGCGAAATTAATAGTAAAATAACTTATTTTATTTTCCTATATAAACTGTTAGTAACAGTAAGTGTCAAACATTGGTTCTTCGCGCCATCGTCCAAAAGTTTGACATAGTCTGAATAACAGTTCTGTTAATTATTAACATTACATTACACACTCATAGCCCCACAGTAAGGTAATTAATACCCTGTGTCGTGGGTACCATGGACACATACAAAGACAAGAACACAAACACCCAGACCGAGAACAGAAATTTAAATTCATCATTCAAATTTACTGTTTCGCCGGGAATCGAACCCGGGACCCCTCGATTGGCAGTCCGGCATGGTAACCGTTGCGCCACGCGGGTCGTCAATCAATTACTTTTTAATTTTTTATTTGACAGTAACATAAAAACTCTTTGAGATGATGAAGAAACTAATCCTCTTACAAAACTTTTAAGGCAGGACAACGTCTTCGGGGTCCACTAATAATCTATAATATACGAGAAGTGAGAGTGGAATGGTTAATATACCGGAATCATTGACTAGCGATACGGATTCAAACCGTATCGAGAGCGTTAATATAAGTGCCACAAACACGCTTGTAAGCGTAAACTTTTGAAGCGTTAACAAAGAAATCTGAATATTTCTGTCATTCACAAAAAAAAACATTAAAAAATATTACCTTACTCACACAAGTGTCCTATGTTTAGTTGTCATCCTGATGTTACTTCAGCTCGAGGTTATGCACACTATAACCACAATACAAGGAGCGCCTGCCTTTCTAGACAGTAGCGTAACTCAGCCCGATTTTTTAAATTTGAACAAATGATTGCGCGTAGTGCTAGGGTTGGTACCTACAAAATGATGGGTTGCTTATTTTTATACAATATACACCTAACACCTATATCAATGAAAGCGACTAACTTGCAGAATACTATATATACGTTATGGTGTCAAATCGCTTACCTAGTAGATTACAACTAGCTATAAAAACAATTAAAATCCGATTAAGTTTGCCATTACCACACAATGTCAGATAGCTCTTTTTTATAACTCAAAAATATATCAAGAAAATGATAATAAAACCTTAAAAAATAAATAAATAAAAATGGTCAATAACAAATAAATAATTCTGCGGCTGGTCTATATATACCTTTAAAAAATCATAAATCATCCATTTTACTATTAAATAACACGACATAATAATATTCATAAAAAGCTCTCCTTCACAGGCAGCAATGCTCAGAAGACTCCCCTGTAGTCACCTTTATTCATCAGTCTAATAATAATGGTGAAAAAAGACTATTGTAAAAAAACGGCACTTGAAAATTTAAGAAAAAACTGAGGTGTCAAGGGACACCCGGAAGGAACGAAGTTTTATTTTTTTAATTTCTGCGCTTAATGTTTTTTTCTTCTTTCTGCATTAGTTTTAGGTTTGGGTGTCAACAAAGCTAAGCAATGTCGAGTGCGATCGAAAGTAGGATGGGTAGCCAATAGTGGCCATTCAGCAAAATCTAGTGCGGTCATAAGGATGGGTGTCAACAAAGCTAAGCAATGTCGAGTGTGGTCAAAAGTAGGATGGGTGGCCAATAGTGGCCACTAAGCAACATCAAGTGCGGTCATAAGAAAGATGGGAGTCAACAAAGTAAAGCAATGTCGAGTGCGGTTGCTATAGCTGTAAGCCGCACTTCTTACAACTATAGCAAAAAGTGTCGTTACAACTTTTCGTCTTATTTTTTTCCGTCTAGCCCCCTTTCGCAACGCGCGATAAGGAACTTCGTTCCAAAAGATGAATTTATGAAACTCGATTTTCAGTCCATAGCGCAATGTGGCACTGCGTACTATTACCTTACTTAGATTACTTAGCGGCCGTGTAAATGACAGTTGTCTTTGTGCGTGTGTAAATTCGGCCGATAGTATGAAGTTACTTTACTGTATACTTATATCTATATTGTGCTATAACAATGACCATGTGCACGTCTTACAACATTCATAGTATAATGTTACTCATGATAAGAACAATTTATTTTCTTTGTTTAATTTCAAACGAAACACTCATTTGCTTAGTGTTACTTAAGAACACCATCTGAAATAGCTCCCAGTTAAAAAAAAACTTACAAAAAATAAAAAATAAACACAATATGGCTTTGATTATATTATGGTATATATATATAGATATATATATATATATATAATAATCTATATATAATAATCTATATATATATATATATATATATATATATATATAGATTATTGAGGTATGATCCCGGGTGTCTAGTTCCGCAGTCAGCCCACATAACCATTCGGCCAAGGAAGCTTTAATTCAATGAACGAAATTTTATAGAAGTATTTCAAATCGAATCGACATTGTAATTTCTATGAACGTCGGATTGGCGGATGGCATTTGAGGGCGTTCTAAGCCACAATATTATAATACTCTCCAATAAATGTCAGGAAGAGTCCTATTTTTCAGTTTATATTTAAGTCGGTGAAAATACGGATACAACGATAATTTCTAAAAATAAAACCTAGCTGGATCGCTTTATCACCCCGAAACCTGGGTACTAAATTTCATCAAAATCGTTGGAGCCGTTTTAGAGATTAAAAATACAATATACCTATTTAGGTATATACAAGAATTGCTCCTTTTTTTATATAATTATTTTACTCGATAACAATGTTTTTCATCTCCGTGGATAGTATATTAAAGTAATACAAAATTTGTTAAACGTATGACATGTTTATCAACCAGCACTAAACCAGCGTGGCGGACTATGTCCTTAGTCCTTTTTAATTAATACTAAGTTAAGACCTGGAGCCCATAGCTTTATAAATAGTCAAAAAATATGTAGCGATAGTATTTCAAGTCAAAAATGTAAATGTTTATCAATACTTTCTCCTTACATATTTTACAACTGGTAGAAAACAATAATAATAAAAATGTAAAAATTAGGTAAGGGAAACGTCCACAATGTCGACAGCGTACTAGTACTCGTCATTTCATAGAAAAAGGGCCAAAACTTTAGTTTTTCCATGAATGTCAAGTACTGGGACACTGTCAAAAACTAACGATAATACTGACGTTTACCTTCTATAACATGCACATAAAGCTCGAAATTCACCAGCCTGTTGGGAATCAAACAAACAGGGAACATCTAACAATTTGCAGCTAACAGCCGCTGCTTAGTATTCAAACTAAGTTCACACTGTAACTGTGTCGCTTCAAATTGAGATGAGAGAGAGAGATAGTATGCAGAATCGCTATTATTTTAAAGATGTTTACTTCTGTAATTACTATTGAACTGTTGCATAAAATATTGAATAAATATTCACTTTATATTATATTTATGTTACAAATAACTTTCTGTTAGAAGAAGTTAAAGTAAACTACACAAGAAATAACAAGAGAGACTCTTGTTTTTTATATAGTGTGGAAATGCGTGTGTGTATATATCTGTCTGTGTGCGTGTGTATAGTGGGAGTAACCCACAATACAAGTTGTTAACAGTTGCACAGTATCTGATTCAAGTTTGCAAAATGGCCACAAGATTTCTATTTCTGAACAGGGTACATTATTATTATACAGATTGCGATACTTGTTATATTCATAAATGCATCAGTTCACTTTCACAAGTCTAATGGGAATCAAACAAACAGGGAACATCTAACAATTTGCAGCAAACGGCCGCTGCTTAGTATTCAAACTAAGTTCACACTGTTCAAACTGTGTCGCTTCAAATTGAGATATAGAGAGCGCAGAATATAATAATATATTATTTCATTTTAGCTTTGTACTGCTTTACAGGTGTAAATGTGAGGAAATATACGGGAAATGTAAGCAAGGAGTTAAGAATAAATAGCAAAACATATAATATAAATTAAAGTTTTTTAAATGTTAGAAATTCGGATTATTTATCGTTCATTAATTGCGCATTGCTCGGCGGCTAGCGTAGAACGCAAGCGGTCTATGCAGTTAAGCCAAACGGGCGCGGTCGGATATGAGATGGGTTACCGCTATTGGCAAAAAATTTCATGCGCGTTTCCGTGCTTCGGAGGGTACGTTAAGCCGTCGGTCCCGGTTGTTGTCGATGGATAACAGTCGTTAAACCTTGTCGGAGGCCTTATGGGCGGATTGAAAACATCCGACAGCGGGTTGGCCACTAACCCGCATCTCCACCAACACGCATTGGAGCAGCGTGGTGGAGTAAGCTCCAGGCCTCCCCAATAATGGGGAGAGACCCGTGCCTAGCAGTAGGATGCAAAAAAGGATTGCAGCCATTTACCCCTTAGGGTGTCAAATTTTATTAAATTAAATAAAATAATAATTTTAATGACTTAAACTTAATTTAAACTTAAATTCTTAAAATGACATAAGAAACATTACAGTAGTACAATTTTGTGCTTTTTATAATAATTTATTTTATTTGAACCATACGGGGTTCGCCGTCATCAGCTTTGGGCACCCAACAGAATGGGTTTTGAACACTGAGAGGAAAAAAAGCTGGCGAAAAAAATAATCTCCCAGGTTTTTATGCCTATAACTAGTCCTTGGTTTCATAATAGGCCTTGTATGTATTTCTTAGTCAGCATCAGTAAACACTTGCAGTCTAGTGGTTTAACTGGCCTACAAGCTGAACCAGAGTAAGTCAAGGCAGCCTCGACTCTTGTCTTGAGTTCCCTCGACCTCATTAGCTAACAACCAAACGTTTGTGGCGATCTAAAGAGCCGATACATAATAGTGTTGTGTATGTAAAAGACTACCGTTATAGGCTACTTCATTAGACTAAAGGCCTCGAACATCTTACGATTTAGGTCAAATTCTACAATGCTACTTACAACGTTACACACTCATAGACGTTACACACAAGCATAGCCCCACAGTAAGGTAATTAGTACCCTGTGTCGTGGGTACCTTGGACACATACACAGGCAGGAACACAAACACCCAGACCGAGAACAGAAATTTAAACTCATCATTCAAATTTCTGTTTCGCCGGATTCGAGCCCGGGACCCCTCATGGCAGTCCGGTATGGTAACCATTGCGCCACGCAGGTCGTCCTTTAAGAACTTTAAGAGAAAGTCTCTATATCAAACCTTTTAAAATCCCACTGATGGGCACAGGTCTCAAAAGTGAGAGGGATGAGGGCTATAGTCCACCACGCTGGCCAAGTGCGAAATAGTGGACATCATGTCTTCGAGAAATAATGAGTTACTCTATCGGTATCGGTCGTGTCGGTGACCACGGTTTTTTACCACTCGGCCATCACTGCTCCATATCACAACATTATCTTTTCTGATGTTAAATTGCATATTTTAGTATTTTTTGATCTCTTTATACTTTTCTATGTAAATAATTATATTCTGTAATCTCGTTTGATGAGAATAAGCCATAGCGGAACCACAATAAATCCGTCGTGACCCCTCTTCATTAATTTGGCTACTGTCAAATCCTTATCTAATCTAATGGTGATGTTTTGCTCATGGTTGGGCCGCAATTTGCAAACCGCATCAATTCGGGGTAAAATTCATACTAATTATTTATTAATTTTCAAGCAATATTAAATTATTTTAACAGAAAAGACAAAAACACCATATTTGTAACAGAAAGCACTAAGTTAAAAAGCACAGAATTTAAATCAAACCCTGATGTTCAATAAAAGATAAGTTCTTGGCATGAGAGATGACGCAAATTACCTTTGTTCGTACCTAGTACATTTTTAGACACATTCCAAAGTAGGGAATAACTACGAAGAATACCAGGTGTAAGTACATCCAGGTCCTATATCACAACACCGAAATTATGTAGGTATAATATGAATTTATATTAATGAAACCTTCCTGCAATAACGCAAAAAGCCTAAGATAAAAATATCCCCACGGACTTAATCGTAAACCAACATAAAAAATTGAGAAACGCAGAGGAATCGAGTAAGAATGAAATTCAGCATCAAAAACTGCTTCAAGCTATCAATACTAAAGTAAATAAAAAGTTTCCGATATAAACATTAAAGCTATTCCGCGATCAACTGAAGGATAATAGGAAATTTCTCTTTGGAAAATTCTAATTCATTGATGTAACCATAATAATTAGGGGTTTAGCTCACTTATTCGCAATAATTTAGTCGCCCTACGTTATAACAACAAAAACAAAATTAAAACTTTAAAATGATTTTGGATTATCTAAGGCTCATTTTCATTGGTCGGTCTGGACCGCATTCGGGATGCGAGAGATTTTTGTAACGCATGCCATAAGATTTTTACGCACAGTAAGACACTCCCACATAAAAAAAAATTAAAAATTTGTCCGAATCAAATCCGAATCAGGGTAAGATGGCTTTGACCTAACATTGCTCTTTTGTTTCATTGGTTATACAAAGTGACATGTCATTATTAAATGGCATAGATGTACGCACAATGTTCAAAATGGCACTTAACAGGCATTTACGAAATTTTCCTGATTTCTTTATATATAAAGATAAATCGATAAATCATATTGTGCAATAAAACTTATGTTTTATTATATATTATACTGTATTTTAACTGCAAAATGTCATATGTAAAATCAGCAAAATTAGCGTAATCGGCAACATTTCGTATACGGCCTCTTAAAACATAGAACGATCTGTCGTGACAAAGCTCAGAAAGACAATTCGCTTATATTGTATACTACGTTTTCCTAATTTTAACATTTGGTTTCAACAACACGTGGTGGGAATCCCTTGATCTTCTTTATAAGGACAAAAGCCGCAAAGGGGTACTTTTATTACTCCTACAATGTGTTGTTAAAAAAAATCCTTGAGTATATTACTTTGGAAACACGTTTAAGGGTTACGAGTTGGAATTAAACCGTAAAAATAATGAAGTATCGACCTCTTTGTATGTCAGTGAAATAGTCATAAAATTGACGGTCTTTTTATCGCTGTCAATCCATAAAGTTATTTTGAATTATAAAAAACATATTACCCGTGTTATTACCGATGGGCATTATAGCAATGTTAGCTTCTTGTTGGACGACCATGATACCTTAGCGTACAAGGTCCTAGAATCGATTCTGAGCTGAGGAGAAAGCTAAAGCGCCCATTAATAAATGAATAAATAATTAAATAACGTTTCACACTCATAGTCCCACAGTAGGGTAGATATAGCCTGTGTTGTGGGTACCATGGCCACACACAATGACAGAAACACACCCAAAAACACCCAGACTGAGAACAGAAATTTAAACTCATCATTCAAATTTCTGTTTCGCCGGGAATCGAACCCGAGACCCTGGGATCCGGGATTGGCAGTCCGGCATGGTAACCATTCCACCATTCAGTTCGTCGAAACAAAAAAAAACTATTTGTTCTCCATATGAATTATAATACAACAGGTGTGTGAGGCGGCACGAATATGCATAAAAAAGTAAAAGCCTACAACTTAGCTACTTGTAGACTTATAAATGGGGTGACAGACGTTCAACACAAAGAACAAACAATACAGTAACTTCATTTCACAATGCGGGCGATATTAATCTGTTAGAAATAAAAACCAGACGCGGAATATAATTTAATTCAAAATAATTTGTGCAATCCAAAAATAGCGATTTAAGGTTTCTAAGTAACATTTCCTTATACAACTACAACTATATATCTATTATACGAGCAGAATTTCAGTACGCAAACGGGCAGAGTTACTGCTTCTACAACTTTCAGACTAATAATGCTTACTCCTTAGAGGAGGGGTTGGCTTTTATAGGCGTTTTCCCCGACATCGTCACATTTTATTCAACTACCAACGTTGATTCCTAACAAATCTTTCTTTATTATATACCATACATAATATACAATTATCCAACACACTAAAACGCTAGTAGTTATATAATTTTAGGTTTATAGGTTTTATTTTGGCGACATAATGAAGTTATTGTAGGTACTACTTTTTCTGCATGAAAAAGGGTGAAGCAATATTTTTTCTTTACAGCATATACTATACAAGGAGCCACTGTATATGTGATATGTACCTACGTGAGGTGTATTGTACCACACATACTCGTACTTACTCCACGAATGTCACACCTTTTACAATAATTATAACTCTAAAATCGATAACATTAGAAGTAGGCTTCGTCAACGTGTAGAGTTCGCCTCACTGACACATTTTAATTCATGTGTAAAAATTAAAAAAACTATTGGGTTTTTTTGACGTGATAACGTCTTTAAAATCGTTTTAGTCGGGTGACATGTTCAGAAACTTGTGTCACACCAAAACCTCACGAGCGCGATCGCAGGTATAACGAGAGAGAAACGGACCGATCTCCCGTCTCATCTCGAGCGCTGCCAGTCATTCCGTGAAACTTGTCACGCGGAATCCTCACGAGTGGAGGCTGGCATAGCGTTCGAGTGAGTGGACCGATCTTCCGTCTCTCTCACTCTAGCGGCATACAAACGAATGGAGATTTTCTCGTGCGGACGTTATCACGTAAACATCTCGATCGTAAACCTACTTTACAAACAATTTGCCGTTTTTTTCAATTATTGCATTGCAAGCTCTGTGCATATTGCCAGCGTCAAGTATAATTATTGTATTACGTTTTCGCCAGTTTCGGTGAAACTGGACGAGTAATAATAGGTAAAGTTAATAAGTCCTAAGTCATCAGTCAGTCAAGTCAGTCAGATATTCAAGTAAAGCGATGACTACTTTACCAGAACGTGATCGATGGAATTTTGGAGGCATGCTGAAAAAACATATTTTCGCACTGTTATTCTATTTCACAACACTCTGCACTATAATTAACCTATAACGAACAAAATGCCATCAACTTTATCCGATATAACTCAAAAATATATCATTAAAATGAAAAGAAAACATCAACCAAAAAATCTTAGTGATTAGCTTGCGGCTTTATTTAGGATTAATATTGTTTGTCAAAACTTAATTGGACTGAATTATGAGTAATTAAAGAAAAGATAAAAAATGACGCACTTTTTAGAAAGTTCGACGGTTTGATTGCCAAACTGATTGGACGAAAATCATACGAAAATACTAAAATTCTAATGAACTTTCCTTAATGGTCGTGCTGACTTTGTTTTCGCTCGTCGTGTTTGCGTCGGAAGCCCCTATTATACGTTCGATGCATTACCGTATGTGATCGGTTAAATCTATATAATGAGTTGAATGATGATGATATTTATTCTTGTAAGAATATAATACCTAAGTTATGAACTAAAATTTTGTATTAAAGAGCAACACCAAAATTAAAAGAATTATCAAGAGATTACTTATGAAAAGCCAAAATAATAGTAAGTTTCTAAAACAGAACAAATATTTGACAAGAATTAGGTATGCAAAAAGACTCTGGCATACGAAAAACAATCTTTATTTCGGTAGGCACTTTGATTACTTTAAGACCGGAAACCGTCAAATCAGTGGACTGGACATCCTCTGATTTTTCTGTGAGTAACTCTGTGAATTGAAAGTACCTATATTGAAAATAACGGTATCAGAAGAGACGGCCCTTACTGCATACTATGTCGTCTGTGTCGTTTCTCCAGGCTTATGGCTTGTAACTGTGGTGTGATTCTGTCGACTTCATTAAATCTTTTCGTGTACAAAAAAAAGGGAATCCGTGCAATTTGTGGTGCCGGACCATTAGATACTTGCCGTCCACTCTTTAAAGAATTAAATGTATTACCGCTCTCATGTATGTACATTAGGGATGCTTGTCTTTTTGTTAAAGACCATCCAGAATATTTTGAAATTCAAGCAACTAGGAGCGCAAGGCGAAATAATAATTATTATCTACTATTAAATAAAAATGCATTGGTATCTGTATATTTTTATATTTGAATTGTAAAAATGCATATAAGTATATTTTATAATATATTTATAATAAGCTACCAAATGAATTTAAAAATTTGCCGAGATCTGCTTTTAATTAAAAATTAAATAATTGGCTTATGGAATCGAGATTTTAAGACATAAATGAGTACATCGCAGTGTTTAATTTTGTACTTTTTTAATTTTTATAATTATTTTTCGCCATGTTTTAATGATTTTAATTGTATTTTAAATATTGTGTCATATTTTTATTGTTATTTTTATTAATTCATTAAATTGACTTAAAAATGGATTAACAAAATTGACATTCTTTTGTATCACGTTGGGCTATTGACATTTAGTGATCATTATAAGAATTATTTTAAATAGATATATATGTATGTACCTAATAATATGAAAGTTTATATTGTAATAGTGAATGAAAGTAATTGTAATTTTGCTAAACGCTCAACTACTTACATTTATTTGCATGCCTGTTATGGCAGAGTATACTGGATTATTTATTAACCCCAATATCTATAACCATTGAGGTTAAATATTATACTCTTGCTTCACTTTCACTTAATATAAATAAACAATTTATTTATATTTAAGTACATTTAATTTAAAAAAATATGAGTACTTTAAAAAAGACTAATAATATATTTTTTTATAAAATTCAAATTGTTTTGTAAGTAGGTATGTCTTAGTTATCTAATATATAAAATTCTCGTGTCACAGTTTTCATTGCCATACTCCTCCGAAACGGCTTGACCGATTCTCATGAAATTTTGTGAGCATATTGAGTAGGTCTGAGAATCGGCCAACATCTATTTTTCATCCCCCTAAGTGATAAGGGTGGCCCACCCCAAACATTTGAACGCGGTACGGAGTTCGCGGGGTCAGCTAGTTATCAATAAATATCAGTTTTCAAAGTCATTCGATTTAGGAGGTTTTGAAAGATCTGCAGCATCTGTGTCTTTTTTAACTTGGGGAAATCAATCATGAATATTCCACCGTAACAAGGAGTGACGCCGCACTCCAACTGGCTAATATAGAGTTTGTTTCTCCCACAACAGTTGTTGAAGCTACGGGCTTTAGTACTTATTATTCGTATTCGCCGTGTCCGATACCAATTTGCATTGAAGCAGTGGGATCTATTCATCTAACAGAATTAGTACGCTAGCGGTACCCAGCAACGAAATGCACAAAGGCCTCCATAAAAGCTTCTATACTTATTTTGTAACTGATCTTTTCCCAAGTGTATAGATTGATTTTCAGGGAACTTATACCATAAAATCCAATCCATTCTATAATATTATCATATTTCAGAATTTATTTTTATTCGTAGGCTCCGTATCTTCGGAATTAAGGGGCGGTGAGAGTGGGAGCTCGATCCGTCCAGCCAGCAGCCCCGGGAAGGACGGCGGTGTGTGCGTGTCTGCATGCCGCCGTAAGCATCTGAAGGTGCAGGAGAGCACATCTGCTCCTCTCAAGGATGGGCCCGTTCTGAGACAACGCGCGTGGATCACATGCGTTCCACTGGATATCCCGGAGACCTTCCCAAGCGCAGAGGCAGGCCACCGAAGGGGTTTTAGTGCGGTACAAATTCCACATAACCCAGTATCCTCTCTCAAGATACCGATAAAAGGTACCCTTTTGAAGGTTGGCATAAACATAGATACTTGAGTAGGTACTCTAGTTACACTAACACCATCAGTTTCCACACCTAGTCTTATTTAGGTACCAAAGTGCGGCAAATGGTAGAAGCTCCGATAGTATTGACATTGCTCTAAAGAGCGTTGGAAACGTTTCGGAGTTCCTACGAACCTTTTCCTAATAGATACATTCCTAGTGTAACCATATATTTGTTTAAAATGAGACTCAGAAACTTTTACAGACAGTTCGAATTTGAATAGTAAATCGAATTCAGATATTAATTTGAAAATAAATACTTATAATGTAAATCACAAATACATATTTTTTGTAAGTTAAAGGTTAGATACAGTGTACTAGTTTTGTGAATTAAAATAATATGAGAAAATAAGTTTTTTCAGCTTGCCTCCAAAACGTCTTCGGACATGATTAGATTTATATATTTCTGTATTATTGCGAAAAAAGTGTGGGTTGCTCGATATACGAAAAATATGGCACAGAGTGCCCCACGTTTTTTCACAATAATACTAATATTTTTCTTCATTTTCTGCATATATTAGGGTTAATTATTATTTTTCATGCGCGTTTCCGTGCTTCGGAGGGCACGTCAAGCCGTCGGTCTCGGTTGTTCTCGATAGATAACAGGCGTTAAACCTTGTCGGGGGCCTTAGGGGAGATTTGAAAACATCTGACAGCAGGTTGGCCACTAACTGGCATCTCCACCAACCCGTATTGGAGCAGTGTGGTGGAGTAAGCTCCATATCTCCCCAATAATGGGGAGAGACCCGTGCCCAGCTGTGGGACGCAAAAAGGGTTGCAGCCTAATACTGCATAATGGGCAACATCGAAATCTACGGCTGGGCATAAAATGAGGGATAAACTTTATAAGTTACAGCGATTTATTTTAACTTGGCTATTTATATGAATTAGGTTCATGTTGCATTTAGCCTATTTTTTTCTAATCTAATCTATTAAATATAAAGCGTTTTCTTTAATTTTCCTAGTTACTAATAAATAGCGATTACTTGTCACTAAAATTTGTTAAAAAATATAAATAAAACAAAAGTCCTGTTTGAACTACAGAATGGTCACAGCATACACCGTAGCTATCACATTTTGAGGTTACAATTCGGTTCGGGACGAATGGACGGTCACTTAAGTTGATAGGGGTTGTATGTGGTATGTAATCATTTGGATTACAAATATGAAACGCGTGGGACGAGTATTATAATAAAACCACCCAAATACATTGTGTAGAATAGATCGAGTGACGTAATAACCGAATGTTCAGTAATGTATCGAGTCAAATCCATCATACAAGTAGGGGACTTATCTGTTTATACATTTCAGAATTATAAACTATTACTTTTTCAGAGTTTTACTTCTGATTTGTAATGGGCATGATGACAAATTTTTAAATACCTTTCCTTATTGTAGGTACACGTCTCCTAGTTTCGAAAAAAGTTTATTTCAGCAATAAACTTAAGTTTTAACGTAAATTAATGTATTTTCTGCTATGTAATTTGAATTAAGCGCGAAAACGCTCGTAGGTGTCATGGCGTCGGCTTGCTCGTCAAACTTCAAGCAACACGATGACATTAACTGAGACGTGACGTCATTCCTTTTGATTGGCGTTTCAGATAACATGGCCGTTTGCTGTATTTAATACTTTTATTTTATTGCATATCTTATTGATCTTAACGTTTATATTAAAACGTGATATATTTAGATATATTTTAGAACTTTTTTAGCATATATTTTTCTGTAAAACCGTTTATTCTCTGATTCTTTAATAGTGTCATCATGCCCATTGTAGTTGTAGTTTTTAGGATCGCTAAGCCCATAGCTAATTTAATGGATGCATCTTAAAGTTCCTTATGTGGGCTTTATAACACATACATACCTTGCAGTTCGCATGGCCCATGGCGGCGAGCGTAGAATGCAAGCGATCTACGCAGCTAAGCCACACGAGCGCGGTCGTGTGGGAGATGGCATGGCTAGTGGCAATTTCATGCGCGTTTCCGTGCTTCGGAGGGCGCGTTAAGCTGTTGGTCCGTTGTTATCGATAGATAACAGTCGTTAAAAGTCGGAGGTCTCGTGGTCTCGTAAAATGGTTGCAGCCAACCTAAGCCATATAACCTACATAAGTAATCATGGATTATGTCGAACCAAAGCGATTTGGGTATTAAGATAAATACCTCTGGGTAGTACGCAGTGAGGAATTCAAAGGTATCAATATAGGATTATTGCTAAAGTTGTTAGATATATGCTCAAAGTGGCAATCGATTTACTTAGATTTACGTGTAATTTCTATTAGTATATTCTGTTTAATAGTACTTCGCTACTAAAGGATTAGCTTTATCGTAAAGTGTTGTAAAATATGTAATAATACTGTTACATAGATTGAATATAATATGCTACCTATTTTGTTTATTTGAAATATCAATTAAGTTTTTAACAAAAAAATAGGACTGACTTCAAACGGTAAAAAATAAAATTGTTCAGTACCTACTTCTTCTTGCTTATGGTGATGACTCTTAAAACTATTTTTGAAGTCGGGCCCTTACTAAAATTTCGTACCATTCGTTCTAAATCGGCACCGACAGTTCAGACAGTGGGACAGTACCTACTTCTTCTTGCTTATGGTAATGACTCTTAAAACTACATAAATTGGAGTCGGTGCCCATTTAGAACGAAAGCTACACTATATTTACTAAGGGAATCGGGCCCTTTGGAAGTCGGTAAAAAAGTATATTTATTTACAACTATTCATATTTAAAACAAACAAGAGTAAATAATAAAACTTTTCTAAGTATGTACAATTAGATTTAATGACATAAAAGGAAAAATAATAACAAAAAATATATAAACATTTATAAATAAAAACTTCTAAAATATCCGTATAGCGCCTAAGACGCTGACAGCATTTCCCCGTTGAACAGCGAGGCTCAGTCTTTGGACGAAATACTCGCCAGCTCAGGTCACCACATGCAAAAACATGAATTTTTCCATGTCAGAAGGCCACAAGCCCAAGGTCTCCAGATCAAGCGCCGCAAATACGTCATATTCTTTTACGGCGCTTGAGGACCTGCTGGGCTTGGTCGGTGGGAGACCCGGCCCTCGATTTAAATTAAAGAAAATAAATTTATCGCATTAAGAAAGGGGAAGGAGTTTTCAAATATTTTTTACAAATTTTAATTAAAATCTTCAAAAATGAGTAGATATATTATGTTCAAATTATCCACTGACTGGTTTTCACTCTCGCCGCTTGTTACTCCATCTGTTTTTATCCCTTTTTTAATGTTCAACTGGTTTTTTAACAAGAAATTTAAATTTTAACATTCCTAAGAATTCGTAATTGTTGTGAAATAACGTTTCACACTCATAGCCATGTGGGTACCATGGACATACATAATTACACAAATACCCAGACCGAGAACAGAAATTTAAACTCATCTTTCAAATTTCTGTTTCGCCGGGAATCGAACCCTGGACCCTTTGATTGGCAGTCCGTCATGTTAACTATTACGATTACATTTGACGATCTGCGTGGTCGTCAAATGTAAAATATCAAAGTGTCAAGTGGAACTTAACTAAGTTTTTGACACTAGAAAAAACCAACACAGCAATACTACAATACAAAGAGCGCCTTGAAATCCTCAGCAGTTAGATATTCAAAGGGATGATCATTTCGAAAGTGGTGAATTTAAGTGCTTATCATTATAATTTAATTTGCAAATAGGAACATGAAAAAAATTACATTTTTATCTACTGGATTAAATTTTATTAAACAAAGTTACATACGGTAAGTTAACAGTAAATACTGTATTCAACTATGGAGTTCTAAGCTATTACATTAGTTTGCCCGGGTAAGTTCCAAATGTGCGGTATATCGGTAAGCTATCTCCGTAGTTTGTGGCGCAGTTAAACGATTCTATCCTTAAACAACCTATCGGATTTAACGATCTGCGTACAAGAGTATCATATGCTTAACGTTGTACGTTTTAGTTTAAAGGTATTAGATACTACTGAGTAAAAGCAAGATAGATCATCTTTTATGTAAAAAACCGGAGCTAGTGTTACTCTTTTCTCTAACTTCTTTGCAGAATTTCATACTAATACCACATTTCTTATAGTAAATAGACAAGTCTTTTCAAATCTGTACAATCCAAGGCTCTTACCTTAGTAGGCGTGGGTAAGTCAAAGCTGCGGTATTTGGAAAGCTATCTTCGGAATTTGTGGAGGATGTAAAAGGATTCAATCCCTACACGGACACTCGAATTTAACGATCGGGGTACAAAAGTAATACGCTTTACGATGTAATAATATGCAGAAGTACAAGTAATAACGCCGTGTTTCTGTTTCTTTGGTCTTTTCCACGGATTAAATCGTAACGCTATCGCATTTGTGTACATTGTCAATGTCAAGGGAACAGTTTCAATTATTTTCCCGTTTCGTTGAAATCGGGCGTTACTTACAATGATAAAGTCAAGTCACGCCACATTCTATTACGCTCATAAGGAAAACATTGTTTTATTTAAAAAAAAATTGATGGAGGTTGGTAGTTCTAGTGACTAAGGCAATATTCCTCCATAAAAAACGAAAAGAATCTCCAAAAGAGTCGTTTAACGGAAACCATCAGTGTAATTTGGAACGGGTCGGATCGACCGCACGGCGCTTACACGATCGTTTGGCTTTAAACGGTTTCGTGTGCGGTAATGTCCCTAATGCGATTGAATTGACACCTATGTAGGAATAGATTTCGTAGGAATAATAAAAGAGAGGTAGAAGTAAAAATATAAATAAAAAATATAACAAAAAACCGTCTGTAGCGACCTTTCGCTACTCGTCAAGAGATGGCGCCACGGGTATTCCTGAATCATGCTATCGAAGTTTTCTAAATATCCGAGCATATATACAAGCTTCGAATTGAGTCAGTTGGAGCGCGGCCGCTCCCCGGGCATGACCACCTCGCCCGGTGGGAGATCTCCCTTTGCCAAACGTCTTCAAAAGAAAACTATTCCAAAACAAACTAATATGCACTAGAGCAGGGCCGCGGTGAGAGCTGTCCAGTGGACACGCTGACACCAAAGCTTCATAAAAATCTGTTCACCCAATCGAAAGTTCTGAGGTAACAAACATAAAAAAATAAAGTCGAATTGATAACCTCCTCCTTTCTTGATTGAAGTCGGTTAAAAAATGCTGCGAATGATTAATTTTTTATTTTTTTATTTCGAGGTGCCAGGCGAAGTAATAGGTATACCTTTTGCCTTAGATCTCCGAAGTAACACTGCAATTAGATACGACCACAGACAAGACTCAGGGTAGTTTAATACCGCGTGCATGGCCCAGCGGTTAGAGTCGAACTCAAGCGATCTATGCGACTAAGCCAAACGGGCGCGGTCGGGTGGTGGAGTAATCTCCAGGCCTCCGCAATAATGGGGAGAGACCTGTGCCCAGCAGTGGGGCGTAAAAAGGGTTGCAGCCAATACTACGTCTGAGGTGTGTATAATATTCGTGTGCTTTTTAATATATAGCAATATACATTATGTAGGTATATTGGCCAGCCAAAGTTTTCAGTTCGATGATAATAACAGATTTTTTATGATGATCAGATTTTTTATGATGATCAGATTTTTCAGATTGTTCTTCTCCTTCTTATTCGTTACGCTCTTGACAGAGCGGTCGTGTTCGTCATGTAGTAGAGGAATTGGGGGCAGATGAAATTCGACGACGTCCCGCCATCTCTCTTTGTTGACCGTCTTTCTGGTACAGTCATTTATAGGGCCAAAGTTGTTCAACCAGATCAAAATTATGTTTGTAGTTGTTGAAAAGAATGGCCCACCCTCCTAACGGTCAAGCCACACTTGAAACTTTTAACATTGGCGATCGACGATTTTACATGTGCACCGATCATGCGTTGCTTTTTGGCGACTTGGACACGGCATCGGAATCTGGCGTTTTCGGGACTTTAAATAAATAAAATAAATAAAAAACACTACACACTCATAGCTCCATGGCCCCACTAGGATTCCCTGTGTCGTGGGTACCATGGATACAAACAAAGACAGAAACACAAATACCCAGACCGAGAACAGAAATTCAAACTCATCATTCAAATTTCTGCTTCGCCGGGAATCGAACCCAGGACCCTTCCATTGGCAGTCCGGCATGATAACCATTGCGCCACGCGGGTCTTCCTGAATTAAGGCATCGCGGTTTCGTGACTAGCTAAAATCGATCACGATAGCGGGATCCCGGTTTTATTGTTTTCAAGTATGCACGTTGCAGCATTCGGTCGCTGTTTTTAGCTTCTAAATAAATAATGTAGTTTTAAAAACTAAAAAACACGCTATTGTGAAAATATGAACGAAAAAAAACGAAAGGAAAACAAGCGTGGGGTGCATGGCGTCAATTTATCTCAAAAAGCACCCCACGTTTTTTTTACAGTAAAATAAGTACATTACCTTCTTATTTTTTACTTTTTGTTCGTATTTTCACAAAAGCGTGTTTTTTAGTTTTTTAAACTACTTACATTATTTATTTTAATTTTTTTAGTTGGATTTTTTCATATCATTGCATTGTCATCGGCCCTTGACACCTGTGCTAATTTTCAAGTTAATCAGACGCTTAGAAGTAGGTGAATATGAAGTTAAAAGATTCCGTTACATACATACATACATACATACATACATAGATACATACATACAATACATACATACATACATACAGGTCAAGCTAATATAAGCGTGTTAAAAAGCGACTATGGGTGCTTTTTAGTTGTAACTGATTTTGAAAAATACATACCTATCTACCTATCCAATTTCAGAATTATAACAACCTAAAAAGAAGTTGAAAAGAACTCTTAGTACAAAGAAAGGTAAGCTGTAAATAATTTGTAGAAAAACAGAATGCCACCGACTGTAATTAAGTGTAAACACGGAATGCGGTGTGGCCTGAAAAGAATGGCTTACCTTCTTAATGGGTGCACTAATTAAAAAAGGGAGGGGTTGACAGCAACATCACTTGTTTGTAAACACATTTTCGAAAACGACGGGAAACTGAGCTTAATTATTTTGAAATAACCTTCGTTCTTCATTTTGTCTTTAAAAATGTTTAGTTATAAACTATCTAAACATTTTTCATTCATAAGCTTTCAATTATTTTTTCGTTTTATACTTGTGTCTAATATGTTCAATAACGACCTTAAAATGCCAAATACACTTATAATGTTTACTAGAGTTGGTACCTATATTTTTATGAGTAATTGACAACAACTATGGCGCAATGGTTCCCAAATCGGAGTGCCAGAGGGTCTCGAGTTCGATTCCCAGCAAGGTAGAAATTTAAATGATGAATTTAAATTTTTGTTCGTGGGCTGTGTGTATGTCATCCTGTGATTGGGTGTATCTATAGTTCCTACGAAACAAGGACGATTTTGAGTGTTTTGACGATCCGTGTGGCGCATTACCATTCTGAACTGCCATTCAAGGATCTCGAGTTCAATTACCGGCAAGGCAAAAATTTGAATGATGAGTTTAAATTTCTGGTCCCGCTCTGGGTGTTTTTTTTTTCATGTCCATTATTGTCCATAGTATTAGTTTCCGTATTATTATATTACTTTATGTACGTTGTTATAAATATATCTAGCAATGCACAGATAGTCAAATCACTACAATTAATATCTTTAATGTTTTAGTCATGAATACGGACATTTCATTGAGTTAAAGTTAGTCAGTTGTCCATTGGCTAAATCCTGATTGGTCTGTCATCAGTCTGTCATGAAGTCTAATTAATTAAAACTGTAAAATTTAAAACTACTTTAATGTTTCTTATGTACCCTTCTGTAATAGTCATTTTAAGAATTTATGTTTACATTATGTTAAGTCATTAAAATAATTATTTTATTTAATATAATAAAATTTGTACACCCTAAGGGGTAAATATGGAGCTCTAAATATTTTGTAAAACCTTTTTCACCCATATTTGTGCAAATAAAATATTTTCATTTCATTTCATTTCATTTCTGTTTAGATGATTACGTCACATCATGCTACTGTACGTAAGCAACGTTATGGTGGTGGCAGCCACCAGGTCGGGCTGGGCATTCTGTTCGAATCAATGGACCGAGTAACATCTCTGCTTGATAGATTGTTGCGCCTGTATTAGTCAGTATAGTAATTTTGTACAATTTCAAGTGAATAGGTGAAAAATAAATAATTATACGTCCAGTAATCCGCCTTTTCCTGAAACATCCCAAAAATAGTACCCATGACACAAGGATTACTAGTTTACGCCTATCAGTATGAAGCGTTATTTTTAAAAAAATATAGAAAACACTGATAGTATTTTGAGATTATTTTGATACAACTGGCAATCGCTCAGTGGCCTTCGCTTTAAAACTGCATCCAGTTAAAACGTTTTCAATGCTCCGTTAGTGTAAATGTGCAGAGTGTTGCTTTCAGAAGCGCAAATGTGTCATATCGTATCCGCCGATTGAATGGCTTTTTGGAATACTTGCGTCTAATGTGTTTTTAATAACGACTTCAAAATCTCAAATGTACTTGTAAGAATTAGATATCCATATACATATTATACTAGATTCCCGCCCGTGGTTTCACATGCGTGTTATTCGGTTATCATTCCATTTTTTTCTTTTTCTTTAACTCCAGTACCAGCTATGTACTATGTATGTATTATTTATTTATTTCTTATCACAAAGTTTCACGTTTTGATTTTTGAAGATGACAACACTTCATACAAATTTTCATCCGTTATTTTCATCCCTATGAGCCTATTTTTCTTGTCAGAATCTATTATGTCCTTTTCCAAAATCCAACCTATTTGTGTACCAAATTTTATTTAAATCGATCCAGTAGTTAGGGCGTGAAAACTTTACAGACCTACACAAATAAACACAGACTTACTTTTGCATTTATAATATTAATAATATGAAGTATTATGTGAGAGTCTCCCCAATAATGGGGAGAGACCCATGCCCAACAGTGGGCCGCAAAAAGGGTTGCAGCCATGTAAGAATAGGCCGCAATTCGCCAAGTTCTGTTCAATAACCCGTGTGGCACTGGTCACCAACTCGGATTGTCGATGTAGAGTCCCGGGTTTTATTCCCAGTCCTTAAATCTCCTTTTTCGGTTTGTGATCCTATCTTAGAGTATAATAGTTACCACGAAACAAGCAATGTGCGTATATGTGCTTCGGAGGGCACGTTAAGCCGTCGGTCCCGGTTGTTATCGATAGATGACAGTCTTTAAGTCTTGTCGGAGGCCGTGTTTACAACGCAGTCTTACAGCGAGTTGTCCCCTAACCTGAAACCGACCCGCATTGAAGCAGCGTGTTGAAGTAAGCTCCAACCCTGCCCAATAACGGGAAAAAACGCGTGCCCAACAGTGGGACGCAAAAATGGTTGCAGCTATTTAGTATCGAATTCAGTCGGTCTTAGTGCAGCATTATTATTTTTTAACCTTTTTTATATCCCACTGCTGAGAGTTCCTAAGATTTGAAAAAAGATAACGAAGTTAGATAAGACTAAAATGTAATGGATTGACATAAGTCACGTTAAATCACGTGGTCAATCATCAATCGTCAATGTTAATAGTATATTTCATTACAACTGCGGAAAGGCTGTTGTCAGCCGAAGGTGAGGGTTGACAGTCGGAACTCCTTCCAATGACGGTTCCGCACGTGTACTGAACAACTATTTTTAATACAGTTGCAAAAAATGAAGCAATTTAATAAAATAATTTAAAAAAATGAAAAATGGCGCCAACCGTAATTTTTTAAACCGTATAAATAAATTTAAAACCGTAAAAAAACAGCAGAGATTTTTTCGTTTTCTTCACCCATTCTGGGTAGGCAAAGGGAACTATGCCCATACAGCCAAGTCTTCAGTAGAATTTTTTTATTGATATGAAATAAAATGAAACCTAATATAACTCAATGAATCAAATCATTAAATCTGATATTGAAACATATTAGTAGCTTCTTTTTAGAAATATTTGCATGAATCATAAAAACTTCTAAAACTTCGTGGTTGTTTTTTTTAATAGACATTATTTTTACAGTTGGGAAAGAGAATGCACGAGTTCGGAAAGGGTAAAGAAAAAGCAAGAGTGTGTAATAGCCCACTTCCCGAACGCTATACGTCCTTGCAATACGCCACTTTTTGAGCAACTGTATTAAAAAATTCGTTGCGAAACCATAAACTATCGAATTGTCATCGACCACTATTCCATACAAGTGCGTAGACAAGTAGCACTTTAGCACTTTTTTTGTAGGTGGTAGAACTATTATGGTTCGCCCGGAGAAGTACCACCGCTGCACCCACTTCTGCCGTGAAGCAATTCTATTGTTTTTCGCTGGAAATGTGCCGTTGCCGGCCATGAGGCGACCACCACCCTCCGGAGTAGCAGGCCAACTGCATACGACCTCAGACAAGACTTACCTATGCTTGCTTGATTTAGATGTCCATGGGCTGCAGCGACCACTTAACACCACGTAGCCTGCATGCTCGTCTGCTACTCCATTCAAATAAAAAATAAATAAAAGCTTTAAGTTGTCGCCTTCACCTTCGTTACGATCGCGTACTTCATAAAAGATAGCGAAACGAAATACGATGACGAATTTTGATATCGTTTCGCTTTGAAGCGATGCCGCGATGTTACTTTGGCTAAGCCTGTCCTGTCTGTAGCAATAAATAAAATCGCAATTAATTCTTTACTTCAAATACTTAAAGCAAGCAAGAAACTACTTACTTTGAATCCCAAAAATATTCTATAATTAGACAATAATTCAAAATATCGTACAGTTCAAATAACATCGCAATAAAACTTACATCATAAATTATTGCGGTTGTTGTACGTTTGCCCTACACGAATCCTAAACTTTGTTGCAAGCCATACAGAAAGTTTGTTTTATTACCTTGATATATGTACATTGTATTACTGTAGACACGATTGTCACACATTTCATCGAACATAAAGTAAGAAGTTTTATGAATTGGAAATAATTTCCTATTCATGCAGGTTCATTAATTTTAAAATTTAAGTTCCGAACGCGTATCTGTTTTTCATAAACATTTGTCATTATTTAATGTTTATTTTTTCAAATTGTAACGCGTATCTGAAGCCAGCAAACATTTGAACTGAGAACAGCGAAGAAAACTCTGTAACTTTTTAAGAGCTCTTCTAAACTCTATTTTTAAAATAACATAAAGTGCCAGCGAGTCTGAGAGTCTCTAAATAATTCATATTTAAATTAAATATAATGTTTAAGATCAATTTCATGCATTTTCGACTTTCGTGCCGATGTCTCGATGGCGTCCTTGACGAACTCTTATGAAAAAGTTATAATATTAATTTTCTTTTCCTACGTAACGTCGTAAAAGTACGAGTACGTACGCCTCTTAGGCAAGAACTCTCATTCGAGCGGCGAAGTTTTACCTCCGAATTACTTTTATTTATTAAAAAGGTAAATCAGATATGTATGCTACATATAACTTTACGTAGGTAATGCAAAACACAAATAAGAATGGATTTAGGTAAGAACAGGATGGATGGATGGATTTAAGAAATGAATGTACTGCTCCGTAACATATTCTCATTTCTATTGTGAAGAAATGCCTTTGTGTTTAGATAGAATGATGCTGTTGACATCTACACTATAATAAAACTCAGCTATTCTTAAGTCTTCAAGCGTAGGAAATAAGTTTGAATGAGTTTCATTGCCAAT
Organism: Pyrgus malvae; assembly: GCA_911387765.1. Lineage (NCBI taxonomy): Eukaryota > Metazoa > Arthropoda > Insecta > Lepidoptera > Hesperiidae > Pyrgus > Pyrgus malvae. Next base: position 12,028,384 of record OU426958.1, read on the forward strand.
TTATTTATACTTATAGTAAACGGTTACACAAAAGTCAAACTAGACCCAGAACTAGTTGCCTAAAGAATAGACCAACACTTGCCATAGAATATCCTTAAACTCCACCAGGGCTCAGCAAGGCCGGATGCCTGATGAGAGACCGCATTAGGCAAATTTCATGCGCATTTTCGTGAATGATGGGCGGTTTGAAAACACCCGACAACAAGTTTCGAGAGCGTGTTGGTGTAATCTCCAGGTCTCCCCAATAATGGAGAGAGACCCATGTCCAGCAGCGGAACTCAAAAGGGTTGCAATCACACTGGATTTCGCGTTTCTATATGCTACCGTGCGTAGTCTAACGGGATCAGCAGCTAAGTACGCAGCTAAACTCACGACTGAGTATGAGATGGGTGACCGCAAGTGGCAAATTTCATGAGCATTTCCGTGCTTCAGAGCACAAGTTAAGCCGTCGGGCCCGGTTGTTATCGATAGATAACAGTCGTTAAACCTTTTCGGACACCGTATGGGCGTTTTGAAAATATCCAACAACCAATTGACCACTAACTTGCATCTCCACCATTCTGTATCAGAGCAACGTAGTAGAGTAATCTCCAGTTATCCCCAATATTGGGAAGAGACCCGTGCCCAGCTCGAACTCCTCGTTTCTATACAAATTCAAAAGAATACCAACAACATTTATTACTTTTGGGGTTCCGTACCTCGAAAGGAAAAAACGGAACTTTATAGGATCACATTGTTGTCAGTCCGTCTGTCTGTCAAGATCCTTTTTCTCAGGAACGAGTGGAGGTATCAAGCCGGAATTATATTAAATACTCAAGTCTACTGTCCCTTGGAGCTGTGAAAAAAATCAAACTTGTAAGCCAGCGCAATCAAAAGATACAGCCGTTTATGCCACATATTTCCGCAAATTTTCAACACTCGCAAGGGAACCGAACCCTACAGGATACTTTCCGTGAACTCAGAATCATGAAATTTGGTACAATACAACGTCGTATAAGTAGCACAGATAAAAGGAAAATTGCGAAAACCGTAAATTTTTAGTTACTACATCTATTTACATCATATTATTATGTACCTATATTAAAAATATTTTACGGAACCCTCGGTGCGCGACTCTGACTCGCACTTGGCCAGTATTTTTATTTCATCCGAGCATATAAGTAACTCTGTAAATTTACAAGTGACAATTCTATCGTTCCGTCGCATTTATTGCAGCTTGAACAAGAAAACATCGTCTCAAAACAGTATAGATAAGCGAAATATTATGCAGTTATGGCCACTGAAATTCCCACATCATAAAATTGGACCCGTAGATGCTATAAAAGTGGTCATTTATTTTTATGACATCGATCCCTAGCTTGATAATTGCGACACCATAATTCTTTGGAACATTGAAATATTTAACGGCTTTCTGTTGTTTTCTTTATCAAAGAAGTTTGGATTAAAGTGATATTTTTATTATTTCTCTTATTTATTTTCTTAGGTTTCCTTTAGTCCCTGTAGCTTCGAGATTCACCATGAATAGACGACGTATTTATGATAGTCTCTAGTAAACTTGTGTCTTCTATCGCAAAATATCGCCCGAATTGTGAAGTTGATATTATGAAGATACTATATTGCTTGTTCCTCTTTGTATTGTGCTATAAGTTTGCGTACTTACGTCGCACGTCTGTCACCCCTTTAAGATTCTACGACGTGAATTAACATTGACGTTTGCTTTTTGAGATATACAATTTTTTGGGTCAATGACATATAAAAAGCCTACCCAACGCGATTAACTGAGGCCTTTCCTTCTACTTGAATACGAGACCACAACTGGGTCAATAAGGGTTACTTACGATGATAATTAATTCTTACTGATGATTATTAATTTTGACTTCAATCTAGTGCTGAGGTCAAACGTATGTCAGGAATATACTTTCCTAATTTTTTGTCAATCTTTTTTGTCCTACGCTGGGCCTCCTCGCGAAATCGAGAGGAAGCCATAGTCTGCCACACTGGCCAACTGCGGATAGGTGGGCATGACACCTTAAACTTATGAGTTTCTCTCAATCATGCACGGTTATAGAAAACACCGTTAATATTTTGTTACGTCATGGAGCAGCAAGAAATACAAACTTAACAAATTTCTTTGTCAGAGGTAAGTTGCCGGGGGGGTTTGAACTCGGTATCTTCGAGTCAAAGACCGCGGGTTTTAACGCTCAGCCATCGCTCATGTGACGTCCCTATCATTCGTGCAAAACAGTAGTTAGAAGTGTCAAACAAAATAAAAACGACTAGTCATGCCACCCTTGGCAAAACCTACTTCAACACATTAAGGAATGATTTACGAATCGTCATGAAAATGAAACTTTAACCAAGAAATATAAAAACCACACGCTCATATGACGTTTATGGCGCGGTTTGCGACGCATTCGTCACAGTCGGAGCCGGCCTATGACCACCTAATCATGTAGATGTTACGCTAGATTGGCAAGGTTAATTTTTAAAACTTAATCAAAGCAAGGCTGTCTCTTCAGAAAATCAGGGAAACATACAGCATCTAATAAGATGCACGAGTAAAAATTTGTGAAGGCACATCATTTTTTACTGTACTATAATACTACTGTACTTAATACTGCTACTGGCTTTAATCAACAATGATTTGTTGTGCCCTCGTGCTTTAAAATTTCAAATCTGTATAAGTACGTCATGATTTTCGTTATTGACGAAAACATGCATTACCAAAATCTATACTCCGTATTAATATTATACATGAGAAAGTAAGTCTGTTACGTTTTCATGTCTAAACTACCAAACCATTTTTAATGAAATTTTGTTACACAGTTAGGTTGGACCTTGAGCTTACCTATGTCCTTTCACATATTATGTAGGTAAGCTTTTAACCAGAATAACACCACCACCGAGCAAAGCCAGGCCGGATCATAAGTAACTATAAAATTATTTTAGAGGCTGTCGCGTCCTATCGCGTAGTAAATTATTTCTAGTCTAACAGTATAACATTATTAAATTGTTGACCTTTTCAAGCCATCAATCGTTATTGTTTCACAATTAGAAAGATTACTTATAAGACTTTTCGCTAATCACAGTGCATCTGCGATCAGCCCAGGAATTTTGACTAAAGTAAAGAATTTGTGAAGTCAGGGCGTGTCTCTACCTCTGTAGAATATTGACACTATATGAGATCCGATATTTACGATACATGTGTTAAACTTTTTAGTCTATAAACTTGACTAATTGACTCTTCTCGACTGGTTTCCAGTTTCGTATTCCTAATAACTATTAGCACTTGTTAATACGCTCACAGCAAATGCCAGTGCAAGTCCGACGCGTTCACAACAATCGACTTCGCATTAAGTGCGTTAATCGAGCTTCTCCGATTACTTCTCTATCTGCAGATGCTCATTGGCGACGCGCGACGTACGCTCACCATAGACGTAACGCGTTTAACGATCCTCCTTAGCTCCTAAGCCGTTAATTAAGGTTATTAATCTAAAGGCACAGGGCCACCTTGCTTCCCCTAATTGCTGGCAATTTTATATCAGCAGGGAAAATTTAGTGGTGTTATAATAACAGCACTATAAAACGACTTTAATCAAAGGGCGCAAGAGCAGCGATGAGCGAGCGATAAAGATTACGGTCTCTGACACGGATGTTTCAAGTTCAATTCCTCGGCGCGCACCTCTGACAAAGAAATTTGTTATGTGCGTATTTATCGCTGCTCCACGGTGACGGAAAAAATTGTGATGTTTAAAATAATTTCGATGATTTCCATTACAGTGCATACCTCAGAGATACCTAAATTTTTCGAAGGCATGATATCCACCAATTTGCACTTGACCAGCATGGTAGACTATGCCTAAATCCCTCTCACTTGTGAGAGCAGGCCTGTGAACAGTAGTGAGACATAAAAAACGGTGAATAAAACCAAAGAGTGTCTTGCAATCAATAAGTATATTTGCTAACCTCAACAGGTAACGTACATAAGTAGTCATAGGCCTGTAAGGATAAGTAAAATAAAAACATTTTCTTATCACCGCAGGATACACGGTGAAGATATACATCGCTATGTAATGTAATATTACAACGCTGTTCTTCGTTATAAAACATATGACCACACTTAGGTATAGCACAGCAATAACGTTTTTAACCAACGGCAGACACCGTAATTTAAACCCAGACCCCGAAATGTGTGTCTTAACCACTAGGCTCCACCAATCCGCATTGTAACAGCGTGTTGGAGTAAACTCTAGTTCTCGCCAATTATGGGAAGATCCGTTCCCAGCAGTGGGACGAAAAAATGACTGCAGCTAACCACTAGGCAGAGCATTAATACTCTCTGGTAGGCGTACACTCGTATTAGTTATACCACTTCTAATGAGCCTAAAGCAAGCCAGACCCGCGCTTACACTTAATCGCATACAACCTAATCCACTTACATTTTAATAAACCGATAGTAGCGGACAAATTTTTCATGTCTAAACTACTAAACCATTTTTAATGAAATTTTGTTCCACAGATAGATTGGACCTTGAGCTTAACTATGTCCTTTCACATATGTAGGTAAGCTTTTAACCAGAATAAATGTATCAATTCTTTTAGAGGCTGTCGCGTCCTATAGCATAGTAAATTATTTCTAGTCTAACAGTATAACATTGTTAAATTGATGACCTTTTCAAGCCATCAATCATTATTGTTTCACAATTGGAAAGATTATAAGACTTTTCGCTAATCACAGTGCATCAGCGATCAGCCCAGGAATTTAGACTAAAGTAAAGAATTTGTGAAGTCAGGGCGTGTCTCTACCTCTGTAGAAGATTGACACTATATGAGATCAGATATTTACGATACATGTGTTAAACTTTATAGTCCATAAACTTGACTAATTGACTCTTCTCGACTGGTTTCCAGTTTCGTATTCCTAATAACTATTAGCACTTGATAATACGCTCACAGCAAATGCCAGCGCTATGCCAACGCTTTCACAACAATCGATTTCGCATTAAGTGCGCTAATCGTGCTTCTCCGATCACTTCTCTATCTGCAGATGCTCATTGGCGACGCGCGACGTACGCTCACCATAGACGTAACGCGTTTAACGATCCTCCTTAGCTCCTAAGCCGTTAATTAAGGTTATTAATCTAAAGGCACAGGGCCACCTTGCTTCCCCTAATTGCTGGCAATTTTATATCAGCAGGGAAAATTTAGTGGTGTTATAATAACAGCGCTATAAAACGACTTTAATCAAAGGGCGCAAGAGCAGCGATGAGCGAGCGATAAAGATTACGGTCTCTGACACGGATGTACCAAGTTCAATTCCTCGGCGCGCACCTCTGACAAAGAAATTTGTTATGTGCGTATTTATCGCTGCTCCACGGTGACGGAAATAATTGTGATGTTTAAAATAATTACGATGATTTCCATTACAGTGCATACCTCAGAGATACCTAAATTTTTCGAAGGCATGTTGTCCACCAATCCGCACTTGGCCAGCATGGTGACTATGGCCTAAATCCCTCTCACTTGTGAGAAGAGGCCTGTGAACAGTAGTGAGACATAAAAAACGGTGAATAAAACCAAAGAGTGTCTTGCAATCAATAAGTATATTTGCTAACCTCAACAGGTAACGTACATAAGTAGTCACAGGCCTGTAAGGATAAGTAAAATAAAAACATTTTCTTATCACCTCAGGATACACGGTGAAGATGTACATCGCTATGTAATGTAATATTACAACGCTGTTCTTCGTTATAAAACAAATGACCACACTTAGGTATAGCACAGCAATAACGTTTTTAACCAACTGCAGACACCGTAATTTAAACCCAGACTCCGAAATGAGTGTCTTAACCACTAGGCTCCACCAAACCGCATTGTAACAGCGTGTTGGAGTAAACTCTAGTTCTCGCCAATTATGGGAAGATCCGTTCCCAGCAGTGGGACGAAAAAATGACTGCAGCTAACCACTAGGCAGAGCATAATCACTCTGTGGTAGGCGTACACTCGTATTAGTTATACCACTTCTAAGGAGCCTAAAGCAAGCCAGACCCGCGTTTACACTTAATCGCATACAACCTAATCCACTTACATTTTAATTATACTTCGCATCTCATCCTCATGATCACTTTAATTACTTGTAGTCGTGCTTATCTGGACTACTACGCTGCACAAAGTTTAAAAATAAAAAGGAAAAAACCTCTTCACTCCAATGTCATCTGTCCACATAAACGTCATTGTGTTTTTTGTGCTCCTTCGCTGCAATACATTTAGCGAAATGCTTTTGTATATTTTGGTTATAAATACAATATAACTCATTTTACATTTAAAATGGACAATAATCGAAGTGCAAAACATCCGGGTTGAGTCGGAAAATCAAAGAAAAATTTAATAAACTGGCAAAGAAGTTAGTAAAATTACGAACAACACCGACGATCCCGGTAAGAAAAATGGATTAGTTTATGTTGTTTCAATATATGAAACAATCAGTCTCTGAATACGTTATGTAATAAATAATATACTAACATACATTTACAATTCAACACGGGAGGTTAAATTGTAAGAATTTGTACCATAATCTAATTTTTTACTCACAATGTACTTATATCGAAATCTAACTACAGAATTATTCTTGTCTCGACCCACTGGAGTCTTCATGAGAGGTTGACCTGGGTAAATAATTAAGAAAAAACGATAAGCATGTATATATGTTTCCTTTAGAGTCTTCACGAGAGGTTGACCATGGAGTATAAATTTGAAAAGTACGTATCTTAGAGTCTTCACGAGAGGTTGACCACGGAAAATTAACTTGAGAAGAATGTATCCTACAGTCTTCACGAGAGGTTGACTGACCATGAAGTGTAAATTTTAGATGTGTGTATTCTAGAGTCTTCACGAGAGGTTGACCACATAACATAAACTTGAGAAGAATGTATGCTAGAGTCTTCACGAGAGGTTGACTGGCCATAAAGTATAAATTTGAGAAGTATATATCCTCGAGTCTTCACGAGAGGTTGACCATGGAGTGTAAACTTGAGCATTATGTATTCTAGAGTCTTCACAAGAGGTTGTCCATGGAGTTTAAATTTAGGAAGTATGTATCCTAGAGTCTTTACGAGAGACTGACCATGGAACACTCACTAATCGCTATCCTTTTTTCTTGTTCATAAGTGTGTACTTATGTACTTATCTCAGAGTCTTCATAAGAGGTTAATCATGTACAAGTCTTAGTACAAGTTGTTAGCTATTATATACATATATAAAACAGAAAAATACTTTCGTACATAAAGAGAACCCTGTTCTTTTCAAGAAAACTATGTATAAAATAAGCCAATCTTAAAAGAAATAGAAATGAAGGGTTATGTACTGGAAAACCTTTTTATGAATTGTCTTGTTAGAAGATCATACCTTAGATGAATCTATGGTTCAATCTATTCTTATCCTTTTAAGTGAAGTAAATAAAGAACAGGAATTTATATCCAGTAACTATATTACACGACTAATTTTATTCTTTAAGATGGCTCAACAAAGAATCCGGGAAACTCTGATAATAAAAAGGTATCTGATTTCGAAAATCTGTACAGATTGAACACCTCCGTTAATAGATGATCTTATAAAATAAGTATTTAACGGTGCTGTCATAAATAAAGGCATAAGAATCGAAGAGAAATATTTTTTTCAGCTGTGGGTACAACTATATATAAACTGTTAAACTGTAACTCGCAAGAGAACAAGGAAACTATTGAAACCTTAAGGCTTAAGCGATTCTTACCCCTTGCTATGAGATGTTATTCTTTCAGACACAATTACTGGAAGATCTCTTATTGGATCAGTTCTACTAAAGATATAAAGAGTCGCTTTGGTAAGGTTCATATTACTAAATATGTTTGTTAATGAATTACGAGAGATAATAAAGGCCACAGCGGCAAAGGTTTTAAAAAACTATCTCACCCTCTATCCTTTAGTAAAAGGCCAGTTGCTTTAAACTCAAGGGGGGGAGAGGTTAGCAGTGCAACCTTGTCCAAATGGGCCTCCCTTCCGTCCTGCAGTACAACTACGCCGGCGCCGCCGTTAACGCAACAGTTAACGACAACAGAGACGTGGCTATATAGGCTGGCAGGCTTTCATTTTTTGATAATTAGTGAAAAGCCCTGTGACCCTGAAATCCTGTTATTATTTCAACAATATTGTTAATTAATAAATTAATTAATTTAAAAGGAATCTTAAGGAAGGAAGAAATTACATAAACTTTGGCTTTACAGGCCAGGCCATAGAGCTTGCAAATGCAATGCAGTGCAAGACAGTTTCTTTCTAGTTTTTTCTGGTTCCAAAACTAGCTTACTAAAAGGCTTATAGCCATAAAAAAAAATTACCATTTTATTCCTACTAACCACTCTATGTTAGAGGATATTATGACAGATTTAAAATGATTAAGCCTTACTGACGACCTGTTTGGCGCAATGGTTGCCATGCCGGACTGCCGATAAAAAAAATGGTTATTACGTGGCAAAATAGATTTAAAGAATGCATATTTTTAAATTTCTGTATCTAGCAAAAACAGAAAAATACTTTCGTTTCCTCTAGTATAGAATATTTTATATTAATTTGCATTAATCTGTTTACCTTTTGGGTTAAACACAGCCCCATTATAATATATTAATAAAAATATGAAACCAGTAGTGTGTCACATATAAATATGTATTCGCGGGACTTCATTTTGTGCATCTACTTAGATGACATTTTGCGACTAGGGGCTACCTTAAGTCCAAGTCAAGAAAGCAGGTGTTTACTGAATGTGATATTCATAATAAATTTTATTAAAAGTTTGTTACAGGCATCGCAACAATGTCAGCATAGCCTTCCTTCTTTATAGCCTTCTCTACACAAATATGTTTGAAAGGTTTGAAATGAAACTAAGATAAAAATATTGGTAATATTGAAAGCCGTACACAATAAACTTTGTGTTTATTTGTATTTACCACCATAGTGAATTGTAGAAGAAAAGTGTTTTAAAAACAAACAATTCCATTCAAACGTTTTATTTTGCTGAAGAAATTTACTCGAATGCATAAAATTTATATCAGGATGAGGTTTTCTTTTTGAACAACCCAACTTTAATTAGGTAATTTATTAACTCTAGGTAGAGTTATTGGCCGCATCGCATGGTTGCGTGATTTTAATCTTAATCAGAATTTATTGATATACCTATTGTAATCGCATTATGGTAACAAAATGGGCGGTACTAGAATTCTGGACTTACATATGTAATTTAGCTTTAACTTATGGCAGGGTTCGAAACTAAAAATATATGGATTTATGCATTATGCATTCCATTGTAAGAAAACAAACGGAAATGTCTAGATGTTCTTGTTCTGAACTTAATTTAAAAGAAATTACCATATTATATAATCAGTTTGGAGGAAGATATATTTGTCATCAAATCTAACTCAAAATGTACATTTTATGTATCATGACATACCGACCCAGAAGCTAAATTTATATAGATGCATTTACTATTCATTGGTCCAAGCATTACTATATTTTTTTTTTCCTCATTCGCACTTATTTTACGCTAAAAGCTTCACATAAGTTTGATTATGTGATAATGCACGAAAAATAATGGTTGTAACAGATTGACCATCTCGGCCATTGTACCTTTGGTTGTTTACATGATTAACTGAAAATAAAACCAAATACTAATTAATTACTTTCACTTTTCAGCGGTTTTATGTGGAAATCGCTAAGTCGACTAGAATCGTAGAGCATGCTTAAATGTAACGTAAGCCTCAATTTCAGGAAAAACTGATACAGTATATTTTTACAAAACTTTGGAATAAGTTTTATGGGAAGAAGGACGTCGAGGATCGGTTACTATAGTTATTATTGTTATTTCTTTTTGACATTACTTTGTAATAATTATGAAAGTGATTTACGCCATAGGTCTCTTAAAAGATGTAGATCTGCCCTTAGATTAATATCAGGACAATGATGACAGATTCAAACGTTTTTTCAAGTATAAAGCAAAGTTGACGCTACGTGCTCCTAAATAATGATTTGGAATCGAACGAACGGATTGTAAACCAATATTATTTTAAATTACCTTACTTCTTTGTTTCCAAATGAACGTCTTAGTCTTCAGTCACTTACAAAAAAAAAAACCTATCATCAATCGCTTTATGTACTGGCCCCTAAATTTAAACAATAGCTTTATTAGAAGTGTCAAATGTTGTTTAATTATGTAACGAGATCATTATTTAAATTGGATAGATATGAATATCGAAACATTCGTTTCATTAATATTTTTACCAAACTATTATACATATGATAACAATCTAATGATTTGTTCAGCATTGTTCTTCAATAACATTCAAGTTACTGAACTTTCCAGGCGAAATAACGATACTTCTTATTTTTAAGAAGCCTTACCACGCCGCTTTACCCATCACTATCAGCAGATGGATACAGGATTTTTTGAGGCTTGCGGCGTTTAAATTTCTATGTTTATATAGTTCCTGTAGTAGTACGCGCCATGCGTGTGTATCATGAATATTTTTTCAGTCCATAAATATTGCTATTATATAAGTATAAGAGTCAACCAGTTTTTGACCTTTAAAAACTGATTTATTCTATTTCCTGTTTAGCTATTCTTGACAATTACTAAATGATTAAATTAGACATTAACCCATTTTCTTTATTTATACTATTAATATTAACAAAAATAAGGCTCTTATATTTAATTAACATATTTTACATATGTTACTTTGTGTTATTCAGCAATTTTATAGTTTCTTTTAACATCCTACAAGTAATTAAAGTGATCATGAGGATGAGATGCGAAGTATAATGACAAGATCAGACGAGGTTACCTGTAACTGATGTCCGATCTTCATTATACGAGCATCTCATCCGAAGTGATCACTCCCTCAACCACCCATGATTCAATGCTAATATTATCATTATTTTTTCATCACCCTGTATAAAATTGCTGATGTCTTTGAACTAATGACGTTTATGTGGACAGATGACATTGGAGTGAAGAGGTTTTTTCCTTTTTATTTTTAAACTTTGTGCAGCGTAGTAGTCCAGATAAGCACGACTACAAGTAATTAAAGTGATCACTTCGGATGAGATGCTCGTATAATGAAGATCGGACATCAGTTACAGGTAACCTCGTCTGATCTTGTCATAAACCGATAGTAGCGGACAAATTTAGAGTAAATTTTTATGTTATGCTTAAAAAGGCAGCGCTCGAAGATAGATGGAAAGATCGGTTGATAATAGAATTATTTTTCCGAGCATCCGCCGAACCAGCGGGGGCCGTTATTCAATTACAAGTGAGGGAAAATTCGTGTTCGTCAGGACGGCTAGTTGCGAACTTTAAGGCGCAAAATTTTTATAATTATAAAAATAAATAAATAACGTATCACACTCATAGCCCCACAGTAGGGTAATTATACCCTGTGTCGTGGGTGCCATGGCCACACACAAAGACAGAAACACAAACACCTAGACCGAGAATAGAAATTTTAAACATATCATTCAAATTTCTGCTTCGCCGGGAATCTAACCTGGGACCCTCCGATCGGTAGTCCGGCATGGTAACCATTACGCTACGAGGGTCGTCAAATTATAGAAATAAACTTTTTGTTTTAAGTTTCTATTGCTGTAACATGCATGCTAAAACAGGCATGCTAAATATGTCAATTTTCCAAAATCAACTCTTGTATTCTTAGTAAGTGCCATCATTAGAATCTACATACTCACTGTTACCGCGTACTGCAAAATTATACAAAATTTGTATTGAAATAGCCGATCTTTGGATTTCGATAATCATAAACCTACTAAGTAGATATTTGCTAATTCTTATTATAAAGGTAACACTGAAAACGTTTTATTTCAGGAACTATTTGTTGGTTTAATATATTATGGTGGTTAATTATATAAAAAATACGGACTATGTTGAATGAGGAAACGCAATATCAGGTAAACCCAAATTACAATTATTATCATATGTTAAAATGAAATTAATGACAACAAATATTTGGACAAAATTAATAATAATTAAATCATTTTGTCATTAATTTCTTCAAAGGACGCAGGACCAGACGTAGTGGCACACATTAGGATAGGTTCTCATCAGAATATCAGTCCAGCAGTGGACTGATATTCTGATGGGATGGATGTATGGATGCAAAATATAGTCACCATTTTTATGTGTCACAAAGTACGCTACCAGCTATCGTATCGTTCACACAAAAACGCCATGTTTACCTGTGTTGCTTCGGGCCTTCTTGCTGATTTTTTTCATAATTACCTGTACGAATTTACTTGTAAAGAATTCAGTTGCTATTGAAATCGGAATTAATGAGTTTGGGTAAACGGATTTATTGGATAATGTTTTATAATAGGGATAACGACAGCCATTTTTGTCATCGACTCGCAATAATCCAATATGGCGTCGCGCGTGATCTCGTTGACACTGAGCCGTGGAGCTGCGATCCATTATTCATGGTGACCGAAGCCGATAATGCTTGATTAGCTTTGAAACACCGCAATGTAAGGGTTATAAGGGCTTTGATTGAAGCATTTCGTGTTGAATTAATTTCTGAGAATCTAGAATATAACTTGACCTTTATTAAAACCATGTCACTATGAAGTATATTATAGAAGCCGAACGAATTTGTAGTATGTAGCGTGTCTCGAAATTAAGAATGAGATATGTGGTGGAGTATCCTTGAAATATCCTTCAGTCAGAGCAGCGATGGCCAAGTGGTAAAAAACCGCGGTCTTCGACGCGACCGACCCCAGGTTCAAATCCTCGGCGCGCACCTCTGACAAAGAAATTTGTAATGTGCGCATTTATCGCTGCTCCACGGTGATGGAAAATATCGTGATATTTAATTAATTACGATGTTCTCCATCGCCGTGCATGCCTGAGAGAATTCATAATTTCCATCGTCCACCAATCCGCATTTGGCCAGCGTGGTGGACTATGGCCTAAATCCCTCTCAATTATGAGAGGAGACCTGTGCCCAGTAGTGGGACATAAAAAAGGTTGAAATAAAATCCTTCAGTCCTAATAAAAGTACAGTGAAATAATCTACATCGCTTAGTTGACTTAGGATAGCGCAGTTATTATACAAAGCATTAGTATGCGATTACAGTAAGTGAATATAGTTTAATAAGCTGGCTGGCTGCAACCCTTTTTCGTCCCGGTACTGGGCACGGGTCTCCTCTCATAATTGAGAGGGATTTAGGCCATAGTCCACCACGCTGGCCAAGTGCGGATTGGTGGACGATGGAAATTATGAATTCTCTCAGGCATGCACGGCGATGGAGAAAATCAATGTGTGTGCCTATAAAATTTGAGAGTTCCCCTCGATTTCCCTGGGATCCCATCATCAGATCCTGATTTGGTGACAATGGGACCACCTCGGGAGTATAAGCATACGAACAAAAAAAGAATTTTGAAAATCGGTCCACAAACGGCGGAGTAATCGGTGAACATATATAAAAAAAAATACATACAGCCGAATACAGTACCTCCTCCTTTTAGAAGTCGGTAAAAAATAGCTATGAACACTTTTCGATAGTCAAGTTATCATAGGCATATATGTTTATAAATTATATTTGGTTAACAATATGTCTCATCGAATAATCAGATCGGTGAAGGTCGATCTTCCTCGTCTCCTCTACTATCTTACGAAATTTTGCGATCAGCACACGTGACCTCGCGCGAGTTTCATAGTTTTTACCCATCCCACAAATAGTGCTCAACGCCGCTAAAGAAGTTTTCACTTCAAAAATATATATAAATATGTTTTATATTAAATATTATATTTAAAATTTTATACAAAATCAATGAACTAAGTGATATACTTTATTGAAGATCCGTAGGACCACGTTTTGTGTCTCCTATTGGCCACTTGTAATCTGTGGCTAATACTCTTTTTATAGTTAGTATAGTTTCGAACTACTGTTTTTGTCGTTAAACGTAATAAAGACATTATTAGATCAACGAACATCAATTTATCAACGACCCTGCTACAATTACAAGTTTAACATAGTTTTGAGATACAGTAGAATTTTGGCGGAAAGCTGAAAAGGACAAGCCGTATCTTCTTTTATTTTCAGTTTCTTGGTGTATTTTTATGTAATATTGAATGAATGAATGAAATGAAAGCACGTTTTTCTGCTTGCCTTCAAAACTCTATTAGACACGTTCTGGTAAAGTAGCCATCGCTTTACTGAGATATCTGACTGATTTGACTTTAATATCATCGCCTGGTTTCAAAGAAACGAGCAGACACTTATTGACATTGGCAAAATGGTCAAACGACCGATACGCCATTTATAAAGAAGAAAAAGATATACCTATTGTCTATAAATCAGGAGTTGGAGTTTTGGCGGGAAGTGGAAAAAGACATATTGTATTCTTGTTTTATTTTTACTTTCTTGGTGTATATTTGAGTTATATCGCATAAATTTGATGGCATTTTGTTCAATGTAGGTTAAATATAGTGCACGAGTGTTGTGAATTAAAATATCAGTGCGAAAATATGTTTTTTCGGCTTTACTCAAAAATTCGATTGGTCACGTTCTGGTAAAGAAGCCATCGCTTTACTTGAATGTCTGACTGTCTTGACTGACTGATTACTGACTACTGACTTTACCTATTATAACTCGTCCAATTTCACTGAAACTGGCAAAAACGTGATGCAAAAATTATACTTTACGCTGGCAAATGCAGAGTTTGCGATGCCGTAATTGAAGAAAAAAAATCAGGAGCTACAAAAATAAATAAAAAAATTACATTTCATATATAGATTGTTCCTTTATTTTATTTATGTATATGTAACGCTGTGGCTGTGTGTATGTATAATAAAGGCATTAATTTCCAAACGCGTGTCAAAATGTTGCTCAAACATTATTTTTCGAAATTACTACGGGCTGGTCTTAATAGGCATTATAAAACATGGTTATAAAGAATGCTTGTAATTTCCAAGAACCCTTATAAGAGGACTTAATCCTGGCTAAATCGTTGATTTATTAAATCGCGTGTGAGGTAATTATTCACCGTACCTTTACCCAATAACCCGCATAAAGGAAGGGTAGCTTCAAACCATGTAATTTGCTAGCTTGGAAAGTTTACATTTTATAAATTATTGGATTGCGTGTTCTAAAAATTGACTTCAGTGTTAAATATGGATTTACGCGAGCGCCATCGGTTGCTAGAAATAAAGAAGGTAGGTAAGTGAGATCAATATTTTGCAATTTTATTGGAGAGGAAACCTCCTTCCAGCTTTTAAAAAAGTAATTAGGCGTATCATCTTATCTTAATACCAATTTTAATTTAATTATTTAAAGTATTTGAAATGAAAAATAGGTGACGATTACCGAGATAATTTCTATTCGCCGATGACGGCATCGGGAAGTAATAGAAACTATTAAATAACTACAGCGTCCTTCCATAGACAGATGAGATAATGTATAAAATAATTTATGTATATCAAAGACTAGCAGTGACCCGCGGTTTCACCCGTTTATTTAAACACTAGCCTTCCGCCAGCTGCTTCGCCCGCGACCCGTTTAATGGGTCCCCGTAGGATAAAAAATAGTCTTCCAGGCTTCATTGCTATAGTAAAATCATAGGCGCTTAGCCAGCTGTTTCAACCGCGTTGACCCTATTACGCGTTTTCACGTAAGAATGGAGCATTTTCCCGCAGTAAAAAGTAGCCTATGTTACTTAGGGTGAATGTAGCTTTCTAATGGCGAAAGAATTTTTGAAATCGGAACAATAGTTTTTGAGTTTATTCATTACAAGCATACAAAAATACAAATCTTTCCTCTTTATAATATTAGTATAGATTAAAAAGTAGTTATTGTGAAATAGCTGCAAGAGTATTAAAAACTTTTTTGGAGATATTGAAGTCGTCTTTAAAACTGTAGTCGTACTTGAAATATGGATTTATATTGCTGTATTTTTCACACATTATCGAAGTTTTCATACGGATCCGTACGTACGTTTTTAAAAATATTCTATAGCCTATGTTCATCATGGATAATGTAGAATTCTAATGGTAAAAGGACTTTTAGAATCGGTCCAGTAGTTCCGGGACCTGTTCAGTGTAGGCAAACAAACAAATAATCCTCTTAATAATATTAGTACCTATAGATTAGGGATAGTCATTAGGATACAAAGAAGTTCCATACTATAATAATGCGCTCGAGTAAATAAAAAAAATATTCTAGGCTCCTTGACTAGGAAGGAAGCATGAGTAACTTTTTGATGGAAACTCGATTGAAGGTGTCAACGCCTTGATGGAGTTTTCAAGATTTTTATTTGTTTCGCCTAGTTTCTGTCAGTTCCTTGTTCTTTATTTTAGTCAGTGTTTGCGATGAAAGTTGTACACTTAAATATTTATTATGTTTTCTCCTTTTTTATACAGAGTCTACTTGACTTTTGGTACGATATAAATTGTTGCCTAAACATTTCTTCTTTTTCGTGAATAGGTGGAGATGATATATTTGCATCGCGGCCAGCCGTAAGTGCGTTGTAGGCCTCACACTCACTAACAAGTACACATAAATAAAACACACACATACACATACACACTCGCCCTCTCTCTCTCTCTCACACACACACATACACACACAAATACACATTCACCCTCTCTCCCTCTCTCTCTCTCTCTCTCTCACACACACACATACACACACAAATACACATTCACCCTCTCTCCCTCTCTCTCTCTCTCTCTCTCTCACACACACACACACAAGCACACAATCACACACACACACACATACACACTCACCCTCTCTCTCTCTTCTTCTTCACGATTTCCGACGAGGGCGACAGTTGGCATCGCCCTGGTCTGAAATCGTCTTTGTTTCATTCCGTGCCACACACTATATTTTACATATCACATGTAATTAAACAACGAGTTTTGATTTCTGTAGCCAGTTGAAGTAACTATTTCAGACAAATAGTAATTTATTAACTTTATTAAATTTTGACAACGATTTAACAACAGCTGTCAGACGATTATGATTTTTCATATCACATGCATTGAAACAGAGAGTTTTGATCTCCTTTTGTTTATTACAAATGCGATTCTGACAGACTTGAAATAAAGACATAAATAATAAATAAATGAATGTGCCGGGTAGAAACAACGTTGACTGACTGACACATTCGCATTGGTTTGAAATTGTCTTATTGTCTTGTCTCGGCAAAACAGAAATCAAAACTCGTTGTTTCATTAGATGTGATGTGAAAAATATATTAATTAGTAAGTAGATACATATCCACTTATTTCAATAGTTTTAAGTAATAAAGTATTATGTATCGAAGCACATAATAACAGCAACCTAAATGGGAGAAGACGCTGGTCTCTTGTTCACAGTCTTAACTAACTCAGGGACCAGAGACTTCATAATATATATTGTTCAAAATTTATGTCAATAAAGATTTTATAATAAATAAATAAAACATTTTATTATTATTATTTATTTTAGTTTTGCTTTAAGTAAATAGAAATTTTCAAATGATCCTACGTCACCATTTCTTGATTATACCAGCAGCGAAGGTTAAAGTTCCACCGGCACTCGTAGTTGTCCTCCACAATCCGCTTTGCACCCTCCTTTTTACCACGGACGTGTAAGTTATGGGACAACCTTCCAGCTGAGGCATTTCCAGTGGACTATAACATGGGGTTCTGCAAGAAAGCTGTAAAAAAAGCTCTCCTCCAAACCCGGTAATGATCGGGTTGCTCCCCTGAGGCTGCCCGTGTCCATAAGCGACGATGATCGTTAACACCACGGCCCGTCTGCGTTTTGTTCGGTTTATTTATATAAAAAAGTAGATTATAAAGACGATAGATGACTTATACGACCAAATAGTCACTACGCCGCTAAAGCTTGCAAGACATAGGTACTGGGTTCGATTCTTAGCGTACGATGCGATATCTAAATTATGGATTTAGAGGTCTCTTCCTGGTTCGGGTGTGTGTGTCCTTATTGTTCATGGCACCCACGACGCATGTACTAAGTCGAGAGCGACACTGTCGAATGAGTAAATTATTATTTATTTAGGTACTGAACTAATATGTTAGAACTTTAGTACTAACGCTAAATCGTACTCATTTTGAAAGTTAAACAACAATAATGACTAACTAATTATCATAATATGAAACTGCAGTTGCAACTTTTAACGAGATAAACTAATTTGGAATATGGAAAGTGTATTTAGTAATAACTTTATTTATATAAAGTAGGGTCAACAACTCCAGAGAGACACACTTTGTTTAAAGCACACACTGTATATGAAATAAAATGAAATGAAATATTCTTTATTCACTGTACGGTTCCTTTACAAACTCTTATTGAACGTTATTTTTTTGTTCTGTCTGCTCTGCGTGCGCTTAGGCAATGCTGAGCTGAAGAAAAGAGCAGATGGAGAAAAACTTCAGCCCTGTTTTAAAATATAAATAAATAAATATTAGACGACCCGTGTGGCGCAATGGTTACCATGACGGACTGCCAATCGCAGGATCTCGGGTTCGATTCCCAGTGAAACAGAAATTAAAAACCCATCGATTTCTCTTCCCGGTCTGGGTGTTTGTATTTCTGTTTTTGTATATGTCCAAGATACGACACAGGGTATACATAAAATACTGTGTAGCTATGAGTGTGAAGTGTTATTTATTTATTTATTTTATCTTGTTTTCCAAGCGTGGTTTAGTGCAATCTTTTTAAGGAATGCTTTTTGAATTATTTGTGCATAAAGCCCAAGACCCTACTGACAGTCAGGCCAACCAATGCGCCTCATGGGTTGGTTAATTTTCTCTATGTCTTAGTTTGTTTATTTGTTTGTGTCAGGCTAGGTCCCAAGGGGGGATCACAAGGGACATGACCCCCCCCCCCATATTCCATCAGTCATGCGTAGATGGAGAGCGAAACAAGACAATTTGGGACACCTTTTCCCCCAAAATTTCTTAGTTGTCCAAATTTCTTGGTGACCCTCCCCAAAATTGAAGGCTGCGACCGCGCCTAGTTTGTGTGTCCTTCTTTCACGTCGCAGCGATGTTATGGATTGACCTGATCTTTTGTATGACTGCAACCCTTTCTTGCGTCCCACTGCTGTGCACGGGTCTGAAATTAGTTTGAAATAGTTTATTAACATCCTGGGTAATAATATACACTTGATGTTTGTCATTGTTGTACGGCCATCAGCTGACCGTCATCCGCTTTGGGTGCGCTAAGGCATATATGGGCTAGGAGAAAAAAGCGGGCGGAAAAAACTCTCTTCCCTTTCAAAAAGGTCTCTTCCCTTTATTATTGGGGAGGCCTGGAGCTCTTTCTACAAAAGTGTAAATTTTGTTTGTTTTTCTATGGAATGACGAGTTCTAGTACGCTGACGACATTATGGAAGTTTAACTTTTTAGCTTATAAGGTAAACGTCCGTATTATCGTTAGTTTTTGTCAGCGTCCCGGTACTCGTCATTCATAGAAAAAGTGTACCTAACTTTTGGCCGTTTTTTCGATGGAATGACGAGTACTAGTACACTGTCGACATTATGAACGTTTACCTTACTCGTACCAAGTTAACAGAAGCGTGTTATAATTGATGGTGATTCTAATCTTAGAGCTAAGACGGATGCTACCAGCTAATTGAGGAAAATGTTACAGGATATTTTTTTTAGTATAATGTGATAGATAATACTTTATATTATATTACGACCTTTTTTTGGTATCGGGGGTGAAACCTTCAAAAGGTACCCGACACCTTGGGAGAGGATACCGGGTTATGTGGGATTTGACCGCACTAAAACCCCCTCGGTGGCCTGCCTCTGCGTTTGTGAGGACTCCGGGATCTCCATAGGAACGCACCGGTGTCCTCCACGCGCGGCGCCCCAGAACGGGCCCATCTTCGGAAGAGCAAAAGTGCTCTTCTGCACCTTCAGGTGTTCACGGCGGCATGCGGCCACGCATACACCGCCGTCCCTCCCGGGGCTGCTAGCTGGACGGGTCAGGCTCCCACTCTCACCGTCAACCTAAATAATTCAACTAATGAGTTGAAGGCGCGTGAATAAGAACTTACATCGGTCAAAGAATAGCTTTGGCTATTCAAAGAGGTAATATTGCCAGCATTCTGTTCACACACCCTCAGGACAATAATTTGGATGCGGTTTTTTACATTAATTAGTTTATACTTTTTTTTACTACTTTTATTTTTAGTTGCAGTTTATTATTATTATTTAGTGTTCGTTTCTTAATATTTTTTAAAAGTTCACCTTTTTAACACGCTTTTATTAGCTTGACCTGTATGTATGTAACGGAATGTTTTAACTTCATTTTCACTTACTTCTAAACTTGAAAATTTGCACAAGGGTCAAGGGCCGATGACTAATAAAATAATTTAATAACTTTATATTAAAGTCCTAACTAGGATCATCAGTATAAAAAAAATATACGAGGGGCGGCTGATAAGTTCGCGGCCTAAGAGTTTTATATTTTTAACACCTTGAAAATTTGCACAGGAGTCAAGGGCCGACGACAATGCAATAACATGAAAAAAAAAATCCAACAAAAAAATTAAAAATAAATAATGTAGTTTAAAAAACTAAAAAACACGCTTTTGTGAAAATACGAACAAAAAAGTAAAAAATAAGAATAAAATGTATTTTACTGTAAAAAAGCATGGGGTGGTTTTTAAGATACTATTGACACCATGCACCCCACGCTTTTTAGTGCGTGTGAAAAAAGCGTGTTTTTTACTTATTTAAACTACATTATTTTTTTATTTTTAATGAGTAATTTTACGCTACCTTAATTCGCTGATAAACTTATTATTGAAGAATGCGTCCACTGACTCAGCACTTATTTGTTATCGGACATAAAGATTTATTACAATTAGTTCAAAAGGTTTCTCCCGTTTGCGTCGTCTCACTAAGTCCGTGGTGTCGAGCAGCTGGTTGCCTCAACATTCACGTGGATGAAGAATTTGTTAATTAGCTTCTGCATATTCTACATATACTAGATGATTGACGAATTAATATTCTACATTAGTTGGCAAAGAAATTAATTATTCATACAAAAATATTTCTACTAAATAGGAATATTTATTTCACTCACATTAAGCTCACATTTTATTTTCACTATTTCCCAAAGTTTGCTAAGAATACAAATAAGGTCGTATGTGACACCACTACACAGGTAAGTGCTAAAATTTTAAGAAATTGCTTGTGTTGTTCAAGTGAAGTTCGGGTGAAATATTTTGCTCGTTTTCCTTTCTAAGGAGGTACTCGGAAATGGATACAAAAGTTCGTAACATTACGCAGAAAGTGGCTTTTGATGCCCATATTTTCTCATATTTTTCTAGTTTCGTTCTTGAAACAATGAAAAATAAAATGATTGTGCAATCTTAGCCAAGCAAACTCGAGTCAGTTTTAAAACTCATTATTGATAAACAATTTAATAGGCCCTCTTCTTGCCTCTCTTTATTTAAGTGATGCGTACCATAGTCAGTCGACGCGTGCGTGCGTGGCGTAATGGTTACCATGCCGGACTGCCAATCGAAGGGTCCCGGGTTCGATTCCCGGCGAAGCAGAAATTTGAATGGTAAATTTATATTTCTGTTCTCGGTCTGGGTGTTTGTGTTTCTGTCTCTGTGTGTCCATGGTACAGTGTACAGTGACACAGGGTAAATCTACCCTACTGTAGGGCTATGAGTGTGAAACATTATTATCTGGTATATTATTATGGTTAAGATACCGGTTTCCGATGTGGGTTCGAATCCCACCGACTGTGCCGAAGAGTGGTTTAAGACCAACGTACGCTCATAAAGTTTTATTTTTGGAAGCGCGTGTAGGCGCAAGTCGCCGAGGTTATGCCTTGCCACTCATTTAATTCGTACGACCGTTGACGCTCTATAAGCTCGTATAATTCAACTGCGACAGATGCCACCCCTACACTGGTTCGTGTGCGAAAAAGCTGGCATCGTAGCCCTTAGTGTAAGTTTGTAAACGCGCAAACGTTATTACTGCGTCCGAGTTAAAATTGGATAGATAGATCTTAACCTGAAAGAAATAAGGTCGTAAATTAAATTCTTAACGCAAACGCATTAGTAACGTTTTCGCGTGCGCAGACTTACACTAATGCCTCAGCTTTGTGGTTTTTTGAAATGCAAAAAGTAGCGCGCATGTAAAGCGGGCTACTCACATACCTGCCGCAGGCGCGATCTAGGGTGTAAAGATGGGAATGACTCTTAATTGCCACTTTAATCGTGTCGTATGCAGGCAAGCAGGGGCAATTTCCTAGATCGTGTGTGAGTAGTCCACTTAAGCGCATTTGTCGAAACGACCGTAGGTACACGCGCAAAATAATACGATGGTTTGTAACCGCTCTAATAGGTACACAGAAAAACAATCTCAAATGCATGATATGTACGCAATGGCCGCTTTATCTATACAAGTAATAAAATTGTTTGTAATATTACAATAACCTCCCCTTTTTAATACATCCATATGAAAGTATGTACCGTATATATACCAAAACAACTTTTTTTTACAATTTTTGTCTGTCTGTCTGTCTGTCGGTCTGTCTGTCTGTTTGTCTTGGCTAATCTCGGAAACGGCTGGACTGATTTTGACGGGACTTTCACTGGTATGTAGCGAATGTAATGAGGAGTAACATAGGTTACTTTTATTTTATAAAAAAATTACAACTAAAGTCCACGCGGACAAATTCGCGGGCGGCCGCTAGTGTCATATAGAAAAGACATCCACAATAATTCACATACACAAAATAAAAGACGACAAGTTCCAAAGCTGTATTTTTACTACAGGTATATAGCTTATATGGAAAGTACTTCCATTACTTTGCAATCGATAACATCTGCTTAGCATTCAAGCTTAGTAAGCACTTTTCAGAGTTAGTCGTTCAAATTGAAAACAGGCTACAATTTCTAAATTGATGTCGTTTTCTAAAGAATTTATGAGACAAGTTTGAATACACCATATACATACACTACCTACTAAAGAAAAGTCATTTGAATTTAAAAAATGCCACTTTGGAATGAAATTTTTAGGCAATCTTTTTAGGGTTCCGTACCTGAAGGGTGCTCACGGAACCCTATTACTACGCCTCCGCTGTCCACCCGTCTGTCTGTCATCAGGTTGTATTTTATGAACCATAATGGCTAGACATTAGAAATATTCAGTTGAGGTATTTCTATTGCCGCTATAACAACAAAACTTTAAAAAAATAGAATAAAATAAATATTTAAGGGGGCTCCCATACAATAAACGTGTTTTTTTTTATAAATATTGGTACGGAACCCTTCTTGCGTGAGTCCGACTAGCACTTGGCCGGTTTGCGTTTCTAAGCGAAGATTGTACTTGTTAACTTGTATTACTGAAGTCATCGACCGCCGGTCTGAGCAAGGGGTGATGTAGCGATCTTCCGCTACTCATCAAGAGCTGGCGCCACGGGTATTCCTGAATCACGCTATCGAATTTTTCTGAATATCCAACCATATACAAGCTTCGAGTTGAGTCAGTTGGAGCGCGGCCGCTCCCTGGGCATTACCACCTCGCCCGGCGGGAGATCTCCCTTTGCCAAACCTCCTAATTTAATTTAAAACCGAATCGATTATCACAAATATTAAACTCCTTACTAGTAAAGTTTATTAACAGACTAAATAGTCCCCGTCACTAATGAATTATGAATAAAGTTAGTATACAAATTGAACTAGGGTAAGCCAAAATATAAACTTGGCTTTGATGCGACTTGAGGTCCCTCGACCTCATTAACTAACAACCAACGGCTAAGAAAAAACGTGTCAGCATATTTTAGCCTCCGGGCTCTTTGGACTCAAAAGCGTTAGAAGCTCATTATAAAATTACGTGTCATTATATAATTTCGGCACATGAATATTGTAATTTTACCCCGCAACTCAAAAATGCTGCTATTTTACTATACCTAATGGCGATAATGAGCTTATTTAAGCGGTTCGGGTAATCGCTCAGCTATACCTAACTGAATTTGTTATAGACATATATATGTTATGTGGTTTTAGAGCAAAAATTGAAGCAACGATCGAGATCATCAATAAAATAAATTATTTTAATACCCTAGTAAAATAATGTAAATAAAAAAAAGTAATGTAATAAGTTTAAAAAAAATTGTGTGTGTATCAGCTCCGACGCACAACTGGAGTTTATTCCTTACTTATAATATATCGAATAGAATTTTTAACTATAATCACGTGATGATAAACTTAATACGTTTGACACTGCACAACTTGTAAAAAAAAACCGACTAAATTATGATGGTTAGTATTTTCTTGACATCCCAAGTTAAAACGTATATTTTTAATTTAGGTTCATCATAAACAAATGTTTGATGCAAACCATCACAGATAGCGCCACTGAGCATTATAAATCGATAAAATTTAATGTCGTGTATTATGAAAGATAATGCAGGCACATAGTTGACTTTCAAATTTAGTAGTATTCTACATAACGCCTCAAGCTTCCGAGTGTTACACTTGATAGTTACACAGATTCCTCATAAAATTTCCGTACCGGGCCTTATAACTCAAATCATCTCCAAAAAAAGTGGTTTGTGAATTTTTTTGTGTAGGTACAAACGTGGCACTGTGCGTCAAATTGTCAAAGGACCGACTCACTCAATATCATTCCCCCTATTTTGGCACTCTTTTTTAACTATAAAATAGCATAACAGCTGCATTCTCGCAGGCCACGTGGTGTTAAATGGTCGCTGCAGCCCATGGACATTTACACACAGCCTCAAGCGAGTCTAAGTTTTGTGGTTTAAGCAATGGCGCTCATACTCCAAAGGCTGGTCGCCGCATGTATGTAAGTCTGGCCGGCAACTGCATCTTCCCTCCAAAACACAATGATTCTGTTGTATAAGCTTCGTGGCAGAATTGGGTGCAGTAATGATAGTACCGTCCGACTTTATGTCGAACAATTAAAGTTTTGCCACTTATAAAAGGCTTCATCAAAGCCTGTTAAAGTAAATCAAAGTTGTTCGGAACCAATAGGGTCTTGGACACTATTCACAAAAAAAATCAAAATCCTTACCTTAAAAAGGTTGAACTAAATCACGCTTAGAAAGCAATATGATTGTTAATTCTTTTATATACATGATTTTATTACCGCTATAAATCAATAATTTATTAAGTCAATTGACTATATATGATAAGTGACGTCACTTATCATATTCTCATACAAAATGTATGGGGATGTCACGTTTTTACAGCTCATTAAAAGTATCTCAATTGACTTGGTAGTCCAAGACCGGATTCAAGCGTTACACTACATCAGCTACAAATAAAATCGTAAAGCTCTCGTCAGTCCTCCGTAAAAATGACAAAAGGACGCCATATGAAGATTACTTTGATTCACGTTTGCAGTTCGCTCGTAAAACGCGGCTCCGCTAATAAAATGTACGTCCCAGATTGTGTTCAGGACTCAATTTTACTTCGCTTGTAGTGTCTTTCAATATCTGTAATCTATATATTTTACTTGGTTTGTCCGTAATGAAAGAAAAATATATAAATTAGGACAACATTTTTCTTACCTTATTTAAAATCTTATATAAATACTAGTGGACCCCGCAGACGTTGTCCTGCCTTAAAAGTAATAAAAGAGGATTTGTTTTCTTATTATCTTAAAGAGACTTCATGTTACTATCAAACAAAAATATAAAACAAATAATGACATAAGAACTGTCACTGTTTGACAGGCAGGAACAATTTATACGGGAAAACTAAATAAGTAAAAAAGTAATTAAAAAACATTTCCAGTGGCCCAAATTGTGAATCTAAACCATCCTCGAATCCATTTGAATACACACAAAAAAATTCATTAAAATCTGTCCAGCCGTTAAGGAGGAGTTCAGTGACATACACACTCAGAGAAGAATTATATATATTAAGATATGCAGTACCTACCAAATGATTTTTTTGAAGTCAAAACTTCTTTAGCGGCGTTGTGCACTTTTTTTGGGATGGGTAAAAAATGTTAAACTCGCGTCAGGACACGTGGCCTGATCGACTAAAAGGGTCCCGGGTTCGATTCCCGGCGAAGCAGAAATTTGAATGATGAGCAAAGAAATTCATGTTTTCGGTCTGGGTATTTGTGTTTCTGTCTTTGTGTGTGTCCACGGCACCCACGACACAGGGTATAACTACCCTACTATGGGGCTATGATTGTGAAACGAAACGAAAACGCAACGAAAAGTATATTATCTGATTGAACCGTTAAAAACTTTATTTCAAATTCCCAATTAGACCAATTTAATGTACAGCTAACTCTCTCAAGGGAACGATTTCAAGCGACACATCGATATCATGAAATACTGAAAATCAGAGCCAACTTTAAAAAATAACTGTACTTTTATGTGTCCTGGAATTTTGCAATGAAAATTTCCCCGAATGCCCCGAAGCTTTGTGACAGAAATGTGACACACCTTTGGCTCTCGTGACAATCCACGATTGCCTTAAAATCGCCAGGTTTACTCGACTACGTTAGAGGGTTATGTCTTTGAGCGGAAAAATCATGCATGTTTTTTCATATTTAAATATAAAAGCGTGAAGCGCGCATGGCCTGGCGGCTAGCGTAGAACGCAAGCAATCTATGCAGCTGAGCCAAACGGGCGCGGTCGGGTGTGAGATGGGTTACCGCTACTGGCAATAAAAATTCATGCGCGTTTTCGTGCTTCGGAGGGCACGTTAAGCCGTCGGTCCCGGTTGTTGTCGATAGATAACAGTAGTCAAACCATGTCGGAGGCCTTATGGGCGGTTTGAAAACATCCGACAGCGGGTTGGCCACTAACCCGCATCTCCACCAACCCGCATTGGAGCAGCGTGGTAGAGTAAGCTCCAGGCCTCCCCAATAAGGTCGTGCCCAGCAGTGGGACGCAAAGAGGGTTGCAGCGAACTATAAAAGCAGACTACTATGCAGGACACGTACTGCTAAGTGGTCACTGCCGCTCATCGATATACATAAATCACCTCGAGCAAGCCAGGGTCTTGCGTAACGTCACATTTGCAGTTTAGGATGCTAATGGACATGACCTACAAACCGACAATATAATTGGTTCACGGCAAAAATGGGCGCTGTGCTGGTACTTCCTCGGTGAAAGTTCTACTTCCTGTTAAATGTATGTAGGTTTAAGAATAGAGCTGCGGTATCCCCTGCCTGATCGTAAGAGGCGACTAAAAGGGGGCTTCCGGGGTTACGGGCGATGAGAATAGGAGCTCGATCCGTCCAGCAAGCAGCCCCGGGAAGGACGGCGGTGTGGGCATAGCCGCATGCCGCCGTAAGCATCGGAAGGTGCAGGAGAGCACATCTGCTCTCCCGAAGATGGGCCGGTTCTGGGGCCTCGCGCGTGGAGGACACCAGTGCGTTCCACTGGAGATCCCAGAGTCCTCCCCAAGCGCAGAGGCAGCCACCGAGGGGGTTTTAGTACGGTCAAATCCCACATAACCCGGTACCCTCTCCCAAGGTGCCTGGGCTCTAAATAAAACTACATACATCAGCTCTAAATCATTTTAGAGCCGCCACACCCGAAAGTTCATAAATAAAGCATGTTCCTTAATTGAAGTGAATTAATGTAAGGTACCTCCCCGGGGACACGGTAATCTGATAGCTCATTCGAGCCTAGTTATCTCTCGTGCATAATTTGAGTACAGGTAAATAATTACGGTTTTTAGTCTTCCAACCCTATGACTATGACATAGTGTCTCATACGATCAGCTGTCACGTGTGCCCATTATCGACCCATAGCCATTCTGTTATCTCAAATATATAATGTATTTTTAAAAGAGTGCTGCTGGGAGTTTTTTTCCGCCACCTTTTTTCTCTCAGCTCAACATCTAGCCCAAACGAGCACCTAAAGGCAATGACCGGGAAAAAATGACATTCATTAAGCGAATATTTTGTATTCCTAACATGAAATATTTTTTTTTTTCTTTTTTACTGATGTAGAACGCAATCGATCTACACCGTTCAATTAAACAGACACGTTCAGGTGTAAGACATATAATGTTTAAATGTCCCGATTGTTCTCGATAGACGGACAGCATTAAACCTTGTGTGACCTTAGAAGCGGTTTGAAGACTTTTGGATTTTTTCCATTTTTCATTCATCTCACATCGGAGCAGCATGGTGAAGTAAGTTTCTTAGGCTTACTTTACTATTTTTGAAGCGCGCATGGCTCGGCGGCCAGCGTAGAACGCAAGCGGTCTATGCAGCTAAGCCAAACGGGCGCGGTCGGGTTTGAGATGGGTGACCGCTTGTGGCAAAAAAAACATGCGCGTTTCCGTGCTTCGGAGGGCACGTTAAGCCGTCGGTCCCGGTTATTGTCGATAGATAACAGTTGTTAAATCTTGTCGGAGGCCTTATGGGCGGTTTGAAAACATCCGACAGCGTGGTGGAGTAAGCTCCAGGCCTCCCCAATAAGTGGGAGACACCCATGCCCAGCAGTGGGACGCAAAAAGGGTTGCAGCCAACTTTACATTTTTTACTTTACCTCAGATGATAAGTAATGGTAACTGGATCATGAAACTAATGAGACTAAACTGTCGCATAGCCTCATATGGTGCAGTGGGAAGATATGGGTCAAGGTAACTCATTAGCCACTGATGTGCCACTGATACAGTTTCCTAGCCTACATGTAACCTAGCAGGATTTAGAGCCTCTACAGCCGAGTGTTCATAAATAAATCATTTTTCTTAATAGGAGTGAAATTAATATACGGTGTCCTCCCCGGGGACACGGTAACGGTTAATATGCTATCATTGGAAGCGCCCGGTTATCCCTCGTGCATAATTTGAGCAGAGGTAAATAATTATGCGAAGCGCGCATGGCCCGGCGATTAGCGTAGAACGCAAACGATCTATGCAACTAAGCAATACGGGCGCGGTCTTAGTTCTCTTAGTTTTGACCTAACACAGATAATAGAGTCATAAATAAGGCATATTCCTTAATTGGAGTGAACATAGTCCATGTATGTGTAGGAATGTACGGCCTACTCCCTTGGGTGCATGTTGCCAACTACGCGGTAATCGGATAGCTCATTGAATGAAAAAATATGGTTTTTAATCTTCTTATGACTGTGAAATACTTATATAATCGTAGGTACATTTATTTCAGTGGCAAATGTGGTTGCTGAAACGTAAACTGAAATCTAAAAACTAGCAATAACCCGAGCTTTGTGAGGGTTCGCGTATTTTTCTACATGGTAATGATTTAAGGCAGTTTCCCATAGGATTATTGACTGGGCTATGTGGGCTTCCGTAAAGGGCAAATATTTTTTAGAAATCCTTTTACTGTTACTTCTCTTTTTTATAAATGATTATAAAATCATATATTTTTTGATAGAGCACACATCTAGATATGAATTTAAATTACTATGTTGAAGCACAAATCTATAGGCGTGATAGTTTTTCAGTTAGATTTACCACAAAAATGCTTAGGTAATAGTGTTATAAAGCCTGCAGCTTCAGGATTAAGAATAGAGCTTCTGTATCCCCTGCCTAATCGTAAGAGGCGAAAGGGGGCTTCCGGGGTTGCGGGCGGTGAGAATGGGAGCTCGATCTGTCCAGCCAGCAGCCCCGGGAAGGTGTGTGCGGCGGCCCAATACCGCCGTAAGCATTGGAAGGTGCAGGAGAGTACATCTGCTCTCCCAATAATATGTATAATAGGTATTATTATATCCCCAAAGACGATGCAATTAAATTACTAAACCAATAAGTAACACATTTTTGGTCGATTAAGCAAAAAAGGTAATTTTATAATTGTTAAGTTTAGAATTTATGATTCAGCTAATTTAACATTGAAAGATTTTGCGTATGAAGACATAGATGTGGACAACTCCTGCCGTCAGCCGCCGGCCTTGAAGTATCCACATAGAAAATAAGGAAAATTTATTCCTTTATTACGCTGTTACACATCTGTATGCAGCATGCAGTACGCAGTATACTGCATGTAGCTTGCAGTACTCACCCCATGATCTCCTCGAGCGTGCCGCGCGTGGTCGGTACACGTTGACGACGCGCTTCTGACTGATGCGGTGCGCGTGTTCCGTAGCCTGCAGCCTTGCATGCAGTACGCAGCATGCAGTACACAGCATGCAGTACTCACACCCCATGATCTTCTCCTCCTTGATCACTCCTTGAATTTGTGTTTGATAAAATAAACTCAATCTTAATAGTATCCAACAAAAACCACTACCATTTACCAGTTGCGTATGTACCTATCGTATGTAGTTTAAATAATTTTATAGCCTTTAGCACATTTCAGTTCAAACATTACAATTTACTAGTTGGTGTAAATTAATGTGCGGCCGTTTTCCCGAGGGATAGGCTGCTAATTATACAAAGTGAACTAAAACTAGGTCGAGCTTGGCCCACATGTATAATTATAAGCCTAATATGTATTTATAAGGACTCGCATTTTTTTGTTCCAGGGTGAAGATTTTTAGAAAACCTCGTCAAGTTCGATACTAAATCACGCACCGGAAGCAAAACCTGTAAGTAAGTTTGTAAGTTTTACAAAGACAAAGACTTTTATTTGCACAAATATGGGTGTTAACAAAACGTGTTTTTATTACATTTGGTTCGCCATGAGGTATGCAAATATTACAATAATTAAAACTTAACTAATTATAAATATTAATATGTACATTGAAATATATTTCTTTATTATATTACACTTATATTATTATTATCATTATTTGTACCCATATTGCGCCTTTTTCGGATTTTGGATATCGGATCCGTTCGTCGGCTTTGGGCCCTGCAATATGGGTGTGCAGGGTTTTTGTACACTAAGAGGAAAAAATATATTAATTTCGTGATAAACAAAATATTTTAATATATTTTTGTACGATTTATTACTCTCTTCTAAATTTCTTGATTCTAGAGATAAGTGATCGTCTTCAATTTAAAATATTTTTTATGTTTAAAATTCAACAAATAAACTTTTATACTTACCGTCCGAGAACTTTCCTTTTTTACTCGTCGTCCAATTGTTTAAAAGTTAGTTTCACTAGTTCTTGTATTATAATTTATAAGGAATATTTAGTCTTAATCAGCGGGTTTAGTTTGCTTTAGTATAAAGTTTGCTTTCGACAGGTGTCCGTTCAGTAGCAATTAATATTTTCATTTTTCTGAAACTTTAATGATATGTTAATATTAATTTTGTTTTAGAATTATTTGATGAATAAATGTTTTCTATTTCATTCTATTTTCCAATCTATTTATGTCCAGTTGTTGTTGTTGGATAAAGTGCCGTTATGCTTTAAGTTGGACCACTTAATTGTAATAACAAGTAAAACAAATAATAATACCTAGAAATAGACCATTGTAAAGAATGGTGTGAAATTATGAACTTTTGAACCAGTAACAAAAGTTAGTGTCAGTAAATTAAAAGACTATTCAAAGATGCAACGTCCAAGTTTTCGAGCAGTTGGCAAATTCATACTTCAAGTTTTATCTCAAACTTTCGTAAACAATCCCTACTCTATCTTTGTGTGTGTCTGTTACGTTTTCACGACTAAACTGCTGAATCAATTTTAATGAATTTTCGTACACACATAGAGTGGACCTTGGTAAAAGATATAGTATAGTTTTAATCTCGGAAAACTATACCGTTCCTGGGGGAAAGATTATTATAATCATGTAAACACAAATGACCCGAACCGGTCCGAATCACTAGTAATATGACTATGAATCTTAATTTCCTGCTAAAATTAATAGAGCTATTGATTCAGATTCTACCTTATTGCGTCCCACTACTTGGCACGAGTCTGTTCCCATTATTGGGGATGTCTGGAGCTTACTCCACAATGCTGCTTCAATGCGGATTGGTGGAGATGCAGATTAGTGGCCAACACTGTCGGATGTTTTCAAACCGCTTGCAATACCTCCGACAAGGTTTAACGATTGTTATCTATCGATAACAACCGGGATTGGTGGCTCAACAAATATTGATTCAGTTTATTGTAACGAAACTTTATATTTTACAATTGTATGTGCAAGAATGTGTGAGTACACAGAGCTACTAACTCTTTAATAATGTTTTTTGACGTGACAACGTCTAATAAATCGATGAACACCGGCTGCACACACGAAAAAGGATGAATCATTGTATCGTTACACTCATTGTAACGTTACGATCGGAGCGAAAGCGCTGTACGAGCGAGCGGAAGGCACGACCGGCTTGGGTGTTTAATTAACTTGCGCTGCATCCATCTCTATCTTCTACTCGATTGGTTTCTTAATGAGGGCAAATAAAAGTAAATTTATCAATTGAATTGTAGATTTCATTTCACTCCTTCTTTGTATCCATACAAAATAGTGATAATTCAATAAAAATGATTCAATTCTATTCATTAAAGTTTTTTCATTCATTAAAGTTAAAAAGATTGGATCTTTCATCAACATTTTGTAATGACGTTTTCATTTTAACTGTCGTCCGTAAACCGACTTTACAGACAACCATTTTTTTTATTACTACTCATTTTATCAGATTTGAAAATTAACTCTAATGAAGTAATTCGAAACACACGGTGAAGTCGTTTTAAAACAAATTCCTGCATATTTAATTACTTACTACGCTCGGGAAATCATGTCGATTTACTGCAAATATCGGAACGAAAGACCAGGAAGCAATTATTGACAAATTAATTATCGCAGTGCTCAATTAAGGAATGAAATTAGGAGTGCATGGAAAAGTGTTCTGGTACAAATAATTGCAGTAATTACGAAATTGGTCTCGTTCGACATCGATATTTCGTTTGGAAGTATCCAATTAATTACATACTCTATTGCTTTATTGACAAATTATACACATGTAAAAAAGTCTAAGCAACACATACTATTTCAAATTATTAAACACTTATTATATCATTTGGTTTGGCTTCCGTAACGAGGAATCATTTGTACGTCTTGTGGTCCAAGGGTCAGTAGAAGGGAATCGATCACGAGGCAGATCACCGACTCGTTGGACGGATGCTGTAAAAAGCCTAACAAAATGTTCCATCGTCGATTGTTCCCGCAATGCTACTAACAGAAGCCGCTGGAAATGCATCGCTAGAGCCGCTATATCCAGGGAGAGTGAAGACCTATCACGACAAGGATCATCTTAAGAGCACGACCACTCTGTTAAGAGTGAACGACTGAATAGAGAGATATCATTTGATAAGCCAAGTAAATCAAAAAGGTTTACCTATGTAAACTTTTATTTATACTATATTTATTAATGTGAAAGTCTATTACATGTTTGTCCTTCTTTCACGTCGCAAGCGCAACAGTGCTACGTGGAAAGATTGGAGGTTGGAGAGCCTTCTTCTTATCCGTTGAAATTAATATCTAATTTCTATGGGAAAAAACGTATAGACCACGCGAGTGCAGCCGCGGTCGGAAAGCTATTCTCTACAAATCTCTGAATTGGAAGAAATTTTATTTTTTCATTATTTTTTTCTTAGCAGAAAAAATTTTCATCTAAATAATAACGTTCCAATAGAAATTTCTACACATTCCATTACTTACCACGCTCGGGAAATTACGTCGAATTACCAAAATATTGGAACGAAAAACCCGGAAGCAATTAATTTCTCTGCTCAATTAAGGAAAAGAATCAAGAGTGCATTGAAACTTATCTGCTCCTAGAGAAATTGAAGTAATTATGATATTAGTCTCATAAGGCGATGTTTCGATTGCAAGTATCTAATTAATTACATAAGCTAAACGTAATAATGTCGACAGCGTACTGATACTCGTCACTCCCTAGCAAAACGGCCGAAAGTTACACTTTTTGAATTACAAGTACCGGGACACTGACAAAAACTTACGATAGTACGGACCAGATCTTAGATTAGATGGACAACCTATACTAATATATATAAAGCTGAAGAGTTTGTTTGTTTGAACGCGCTTGTCTTAGGAACTACTGGTTCGAATTGAAAAATTATTTTGTACTAAGACAATAATAATATATACTTATATATAAAGCTGAAAAGTTTGTTTGTTTAAACGCGCTATTTTCAGGAACTACTGGTTCGAATTTAAAAATTATTTTGTGTTATTGGGGAAGGCTTTTTCATCATGCTATACATAATACCAAAGACCACGCGAACGAAGTCGCGGAAGTTTCATGTACTTGCCTTCTTCCCACTCTCACCGCCCGCAACCAGACAGGAGATACCGTAGCTCTATTCTGAATCCCTAAGCTACTATTTTTATTACACACGTCCTAGGACTTTGGCTTACACACGCCCCAAGATTTTGGCTATAATCAATCCAGTTGCGCTACTTTTACGAAAGCTGATGGTTGCGTAACGTAAGTTTGGATAGTGACCACACTTATTCACCAAAATACAACAGCATTCATCATGGAATTAGAACGGAATGTTTAAAAAAAATGCTTTAAAATATCATGATTTCCACAAAATTCTGTATATGTGGAACCAATTTCAAACCAAATGTGACCAATCTGAACGTTTGGTTTGGAATTCGTTTCCATAAGATCTTCGGATTAAATTATCCTTTTTATCAACCACTCTTTAAATGTGCACTGCTGGACATACGCTTCCCGTAATGTTCGCCACTCCATCCGGTCCTGAGCCCTCTGAAACTAGCGATTTCCCGCTGTCTTCTTAATTTATAACGCGTATGAAACCGTTGGATAGAGCAAGTATGTTATAACTATTTTTTTAATTCTTAAACTAAAATGTATAGAAATACGAGAATATACGAGCACAATGAATTTGTAAAGAGCGGGAATACTGCACATTGAAATTTTATTTAAAAGGACATAGTTGCCGTGTGTTTACACAATCTAATTTTTTGTCTATTTCTATTATATGTTCACTTAATAAAATATCGGGCCGATTTTAATTAAACTTAGTGTAGCGTAGACTGGCTTAGAGCATCAAACGTATTAACACCCGTCAAGTTATCCTTCGTTCTTCATTGAGTACTTGCTTATACATACTGTTAATTCGGATTAACATAATGATTTGTTTGGATTCCTTTTAAGAACATAATGTGAAAATAAAACAATTCCTTTAATCTTGCATGTTTGTTGAATTGACAACCTTATCTTTTTAAAGTATTTCTTTAAAGTTGAGTGCATTTGCTTGTAAAATTTGACGATATGAATTTGTCTTATCTAACCCATGTGAAACCGCAGGGCAGAGACAGCAGTATTCTATAGTATTTTTATAGTTGCTCTATCAGACCCCTATATTTTTACTGCTGTATTTGCGTAAAATGCACTGCGATCGCTGTACAAAAACTTTCGGAATAAAACCACGTATCGCACGAATTGTCACGGATCTGTTTTGACCTGCATTTATTCGCTTTCCATTTTCAGCTGCCTGGAACAGGTGATGTCATTTATGTGCTTCACGGAAAGAGACAGCTCTTTTTCTGCTGTAGCTGATCCCTTCGATCTAGTAAAACAAGATGAACTGAAATAAAGATGTTTGCATATTTCTAATAAATAATGAAATTGTAAGTGTTGCAAAGTATACATTGATATTAAACGAAATAAAATAAAATAGATGCCGCGTTTTTTGTACATAGGCACAGAATCCAAATTGATGATTTCGAAATTATTGTATTTGATGCTTTACTCTTCACTCGAAAGAAAAAGATGGTTAAATGGAACTTAGTGTTATGCTAGCTTATCATCCGTGTTATTATAATAATTCGTTTGAAATAATACAATATTTTTAAAAAATATATTAAAATTTTGAAAAAAACAATATATTATATGAAAACTAGCTGACCCCGCGAACTCCGTACTGCGTTTAAATGTTTGGGGAAGGCCACCCTTATCATTCAGGGGGATGAATAATACATAGTAGCCGATTCTCAGACCTACTGAATATGCATATTATTATAAAATTTCATAAAAATCGGTCAAGCCATTTCAGAGGAGTATGGTAACTAACATTGTGACACGAGAATTTTATAAATAAGATAAAGCAGTACTTACCTTATTTAGATACAAATCTATACGAACAACTGTTGAAAGTTCTAAGAACAAGTGCTCCAAAATCAACTGCTAACTGATTATTGTAAATTAAAAACAAAAATTTTGACGAAAAAAAGCTGACATCAAAAGAAAAAAAAACTATTCCAAAACAAATTACTCGTAATATGCACTAAAAAGTAAATAAATAATTGCGTATTCTTCCACAATTTATTAGTAAACTTACATTTTCTACTCATCAATATGTAGGTACGATCTGTGTTTACCATAAAATTTAGGTACAATTATTGTTATTTTTGGAGTCATTGTCAGCCAAGGTAGGTTTGTAACTACATACATAGTTATAGGTGAGATGTGCTTATGTCGCATGCGCGACATGATCCACGGTATCGGCTTTCAAATAAAAAAGAATCATCAAAATGTGTTCACGCAGTCGAAAGCTCTGAGGTAATAAACATAAAAAAAAAATACAATCGCATTAAGAACGTCCTTCTTTTTGGAAGTCGTTTAACAAAATTAAAGACACTATACCAAATAGGTTAAAGAGTATCTCTTTCATTTGCTATTTTATTCATAATAAGATAAGTAATACTATGAGTGAAAATTTTCATCATTCAAAGTTAAACAATCTTACAAAAAATATAAACATTATTGGATAGATAATGAAAAAACTTTTCGTAACATAATGTACGTTTACACAAAGAAAATAATATAAACAAAATAACTTGAAGGCAAAATATTTTCTCTGAACTAGCCACCCTAGATTACGTTTGCTTGGATGTTTATCGAAGAATATGTTTATGATATCATGAGGGTTGGTGGGTGAGTGTTCATGTTGTTCTATTAGCAGAGACGTGGATAAAATCTGAACATGAAGCGCTACGGTTAAAACTTCCTAACTTTACTCACTATTACAACTTCAGAACCATCTCTAAAGGTGGCGGGGTCTCCATCTACGTTCACAACAATCTAAAACACAGCTTAATAGAAAGTAAGTGTGAAGAAGACAACCACTATCTCTGGGTACACCTTCAAAAATTCTCCATTGACGTTGGCGTAATTTATAAACCAGAAAGGACAAATTCTAGTAACTTTCTTCAGATATTATCTCAGTCAGTAGAGAAACGCAAACGTGCAATTATATTCGGAGATTTTAACTATGATTTGCTTAAAAAAGCACAACCAGTAAACGAATATAAGAGGACAATGATTGAAAACGGATTCACTTTATTAAACAAAATAAATAAAAAGTTCAGCACACGTGAAACCTCCACCACTAGCACCATCTTGGATCATGTTAGCACTAACTTAAAAAACCACAATTACCATATGGCCATAATAGATTCAGCTTTGTCAGACCATAAACAGATTTATTTTGAAATAAAACAGTATCAACCTAAACCTGTTCGAAAAGTAAAATATGAAGCAATAGACTACCAAAAACTTTTTAAACAAATACAAAATATAAATCATCACCCTGAAGAATACATAAGCCTGGAATCGTCTATTCAAGCAGCCCTCTTGAGAAGTAAAATTATAAAAACAAAAATTATCAACCCCCCTCAAAATGATTGGATTAACCGTAATATTATAGAAAAAATTAATAAACGGAACGAGCTATGGCAGAAACTTAAAGAAAACCCTAATGATGTGATGACAGAAGATCGATTCAAAAAAGAGAGAAGTGAAACGTTCGAACTTATCCAAAAAACCAAAAGTGAATACTATTATAAAGCATTTAAAAATTGTGATGGTAATTCTTCCAAAATGTGGCAGCTCATAAATAACTTATCCTCTAACAGATTAAAAGAAAGTTGTTTCCCTAGTAAACTGCGCACACCACAAGGCACTACAACAGACCCTCAAAAAATTTGCGATCACTTTAACGATTTCTTCAGTACTATAGGTAGTGTTTTGGCAAGCCAATTTCCATTTCAAAAACTTAATATCAGTACTTTAACTGAGAATAGCGACTCAATCAAGACTACGAGTGAACTTACAAAATTTGAACCTGTTACAATTAGCGAAGTTAAAAAAATTATAGATAGTTTAAAATCTAACGCCAGCAAAGGTGTTGACGGAATTAGCGCTAAAGTTATAAAATGTATTAGAGATCCAATTTCTAAATCCTTAACAGACTGTATAAATAGATGCATTGAAGAAGGTTACTTCCCCGAAACCCTAGAATTAGCTAAAATCACACCAATTCATAAATCAGGGCCTAAACATGATCCGAACAATTATAGACCAATATCAGTATTACCTATAGTTTCCAAAATTTTTGAAAAAGTTATACATAAACGCCTAAGTGACTATTTTACCGTTAACAATCATATTTCTGAGCGACAATATGGCTTTAGACCTAAATCTAATACACTATCAGCCACTATTGACTTAGTTACAAAACTAAGGACAAGTATAGACCAAAAACATATAGCCGTAGGTGTGTTCATAGACTTGAAAAAAGCTTTCGACACGGTAAGCCATAATATCTTATTAAATAAGCTATCTGCACTAGGTATAAAGGGAACAGCTTACCAAATGCTTAAATCTTATCTTACGAATCGTTTTCAGGTAGTCAAAATAGATAAAAATGTTAGCAGCCCCAAACTTGTCCAATATGGCGTGCCTCAAGGCTCAATAATCGGTCCTTTATTATTTTTAGTATATATAGACAGCTTACATAACATAGGCCTCAAGGGACATATAACGTTATATGCTGATGATGCTTGCCTCTTGTATTTTGGCCCTAATATTAATACGATTATTAAAGAAGCGCAGAATGACTTAAACATATTGCATGGCTGGTTCTCAGATAACCTGTTAACCATTAATATAACTAAAACAAATTACATAGTCTTTTCAGCAAAAAACAAAAAAATACCAATTTTTGAACCACTTACCATAAATGGCGCAATAATAAATAAAGTGAATACAGAAAAATATCTTGGACTCATTTTAGATCATCGATTATCATGGAAACCACATATAGAAAAAATAAATTCAAAATTATCATCACTTTTAGGTTCTATAAGAAGAATTGTAAGATGCCTACTGCTAAATGTCAGATATGTTATATATAATACTATGGCTAAACCGCACATTGACTACCTGATAGAAATATGGGGATCAGCATGTAAATCTAATATACGTACACTACAAACTACCCAAAACAAACTGATAAAAGCCTTATTTCATTACGATTACTTGACGCCGACAAAAACAATATACTCAGAAACTAAGTTAATGCAGCTATCTCAAGTTTACGAATACAATATATGTATATTAATATATAAAATATTAAATAACTACATAAAATCAGAAATATCTTTTTCCAAAAATATAAACATTCATAAACGCAACATGAGACGGGCACAAAACATTTACATAGACAAGGTTAGGACACAATACGGTAAAAAAAGTATAATGTTTGAGGGTGCGAAGATGTATAATAATCTGCCAAAAAATATAAAAGAGGCTAAAAACTTACAAATTTTCAAAAAACTATTAAAATGCTACATTTTGGAACGGTTGCCTTAAAACAAAAATATTAATACCATAAATTAAAATAACACGATATATCATTATTAATTGCCATGAACAGATGGCTTTATTAACTGTGACTAACATTGTATTGCTTTATTATTGTCAATTACCCTCATGTCTGCAAATTTTGCTCGCAACGATATTTATTAACTACTGTATGTACTTTTATTTATTTCTTGTAAGTGATTTTAATCTTAGAGAAATAATAAAATTCTTAAACCATAAACCATATCTCTTATCTATATACTCGTAACATTCTTGGAAAAATATTGTTGGGATAAAATATATTGCTACACATATTAAATTGCTTCTTCAAAAGTCAGTAGAATTTTGAGCTTTTCAGCTTGTATGTATGTATATGCGAACAACATTGATATAATATTTAAAATATGGACATTGAACAAAATGCAACTATTAATGAAAAAAGTGACGAAGAAATAGTGAAAGAAAATGAGTGAGTACTTTATAAAAATACTTGATGAAAACCTACTGAAAATACTAGATGAAAAATAATACTGATAATAAAAGCAATTCGTGCGAAATTATTTTGTGTTCGAAGTTATAATTTTTGAACATGTATGTATATCTATACTAATATATAAAGCTGAAGAGTTTGTTTGTTTGTTTGTTTGAACGCGCTTATCTCAGAAATAACGGGTCCGAATTGAAAAAATCTTTTTGTATTGAATAGTCCATTTATTGGAGAAGGCTATATATAGGCTATATAACATCATGCTATCACTAATACTAAAGTCCACGCGGACGAAGTCGCGGGCGGCCTCTAGTCAACTAATAAATTGATGTGTTACGTTCTAACTGAATGTTTTTACGTTTTTTTAGCGTTTATAAGTAAGTGTCCAAAAAAACAATAATGCCATGTGATTCTTTTAATTTCTGAAAGATACATGCGTATAATACAATGTTCGTAAAACGTATGCAATGTAGGCATAATATAACAAATAACAGTAATTATTGGCAAATTATACAGACAAGACAAACATTATGTAAAATTAATTAGAGTATCATGCGACATGTATTTCATTTGCTGACAAATTAATTGACATTAATAACAACTTTGTCGAAACGCAGATGATTGGATACAATCGACAATCAACCGGGAATGAGTTTTGAGATTTTTATGATTCATTGTATTAAAGTACCTGGACGCCCGAGCGTGGCTCGGGTAAAAACAATTTATTTACTTGGTTTATTTTTAAGCAAAGCATTCATTTACTTAGTGTTACTTTACAAATCCTTTTGAAATACCTAGCTCCCAATTTAAAAAAAATTGTCACAAAAAAATAAAAACGCAACTTGCCTACTTGAGATTTGAACCCGGGTCTCTAGCTCCGTAATCAGCTTTCGTAACCATTCGACCAAGAAAGCTTTAATTCCCTTGACGAAATTTTTATAGAGGTCTTTCATAATTATCGACATTGTCATTTGTTTGAAGGGTGGATTGTCAAATGTTGACCATTTCTACGCCACAATATTATTAATATTTTCCAATAGATGTCGGTAAGAGTAATTTTATATTTAACTGCATAAACATTAAAAAAACGACAAATTCTATCAATAAAAATTTGTGGATCGATTTATCATCCCCGCAACCAGTGTACTAAATTTCATCAAAATCTTTGGAGCCGTTTCCAAGATTCAAAAAATATATTTGGATATATACAAGAATTGCTCGTTTAAATGTATTAGATAGATAGATTACGATACATATATATTGTACCCCTTGCGGTCGTCCGCGTCCGCGCGTGGTATTAGTCATAGCATGATGTTATATAGCCTAAAGCCGTCCCCGATAAATGTACTATCCAACACAAAAAGATTTTTTCAATTTGAACCTTAGTTCAAAGATTAGCGCGTTCAAACAAACAAACTCTTCAGCTTTATATATGTATTAGTATACGTAGATAAAGGGTTCTTTTCTGTTCCATTTACAACGATTGGTTAAATAGTAAAAAAATAATAAAATAAACAATATTATTTGGAATTTTATTATGGCATAAAACTACATATTAATGTTTAATATATTATTGTCTTACTATTAAAAATATACTTTGAAAATGCTTTTTTATACAGTTGCTCAGAAACTGGCATATTGCAGGGACGTATAGCGTTCGGGATGTGGGCTTACATACTCGAGCTTTTTTTTTACCTTTTCCGAACTCGTGCGTTCTCTTTCCCAATTTTATTTTAAAAAGAAAAAACCAACCACGAAGTTTTTACTAAAAAAAATTCATAGAAGTTTTTATGATTCATACAAATATTTCTACAAAGAAGCTACTAATTTGTTTCAATATCAGATTTTATGATTTCATTCAATGAGTTAGGTTTCATTTCATTTCATCTCATTAAATTTCATATTCATTTCACATCAATAAAAAAAATCTACTGAAGACTTGATTGTATGGGTGAAGATTCTAAGGGTGAAGAAAACAAAAAAAACTCTGTTTATATTCTTTTTTTTTTCAATTATGGCATCGCAAACTCTGTGCATACTGCCAGCGTCAAGTATAATTTTTGCATCAATTTTTTGCCAGTTTCAACAAAACTGGACGAAGTAATAACAAAGTCAGTAAGTAAGTCGTCAGTAATCAGTCTAGTCAGTCCAACATTCAAGTAAAGCGATGGCTACTTTACTAGAACGTGTCCGATGGAATTTTGGAGGCAAGCAGAAAAAACATATTTTAGCACTGTTATTCTATTTCACAAACACTCGTGCACTGTAATTAACCTATATCAAACAAAATGTCATCAACTTTATCCGATATAACTCAAAAATGGGTTGCAGCCAACTCAAAAATACACCAAGAAAATGAAAATTAAACTAGAGCACAATATGTCTTTTTCGACTTCCCGCCAAAACTCCTTTATACCTATTCTTTTACGGTTGGCGCCAATTTAATTACTTGACATTAATAAGGAAATGCGCATGGCTCGGCGGTGAGCGTAGAACGCAAGCGATCTATGCAGCTAAGCCAAACGGGCGCGGTCAGGTGTGAGATGGGTGACCGCTAGTGGCAAAAATTTCATGCGCATTTCCGTGCTTCGGAGGGCACGTTAAGCCGTCGGTCCCGGTTGTTGTCGATAGATAACAGTCGTTAAACCTTGTCGGAGGCCTTATGGGCGGTTTGAAAACATCCGACAGCGGGTTGGCCACTAACACGCATCTCCACCAACCCGCATTGGAGCAGCGTGGTGGAGTAAGCTCCAGGCCTCCCCAATATTGGGGAGAGACCCGTGCCCAGCAGTGGGACGCAAAAAGGGTTGCAGCCAGCCAATAAGGAATTTGTCAAAGCGCTAATTGAAGATACAATCAACCGAAGTTTCATTCATTTTAGATATTTGTGATTCATCATATTTATTTAAAACACATATTTTTGCATACTTAATTTTGTGTATTGATCTTGAAAAATGTGTTTAATGACGTGGTTTATGGGTAAAGTGTTTTTATTATTAATAAGAATTATAGTAGTATCGGTTGAGTATTTTTCGCGTGAAAGAGTAACAAACTTACTTTCGCATTTATAATATTAGTAGGATTTTATTTTATTATATTCTATTATTAATTTAGTTATAATATGTTTCCAAGTATGTTAATTTGTTAGTTTTTAAATTTCGATTGCTGTCTGAAATTAAAACAAAAACTGAACATCTGAACTTAAAATTATTATGTTCCAAAGGCTAACGTAACGTAGTCATATGACAAAAAACTGTCTACGATACAATAACAAGCAAAGACCCTGTTTTACAATTGGACGCGTATCAGAACAGGAATCTTCAAAATGCCTTTTTCCGAACCACAACTCCGATTTAGTTTTATATCAGCGAGTTTAGTGGATTCCTTCGTCGTCTCCCTTCTGATTTGT
This sequence comes from Pyrgus malvae, assembly GCA_911387765.1. NCBI lineage: Eukaryota > Metazoa > Arthropoda > Insecta > Lepidoptera > Hesperiidae > Pyrgus > Pyrgus malvae. Next base: position 12,071,846 of record OU426958.1, read on the forward strand.
TCCCTAAGGACTGCATTGCTGACGTGGGGGTAGAGAGGGGAGATAAAAAATTAGCCCACGACTGTGACCGGGCGCAGCTGAGCAGGGGAGCCAGGGGTGCATGTGCAATCCCTCGTAGAATTTGATAAATTATGCCGAATTCAAGCGACGAAATTGCTCTCGAAAAGAAGATTACGTGCGAGAAAAAGTGCTCTGCCAAAACTTTCCATTGTTCGACATTTCGGCGGGATTCGAGATGAAAAATAGTCAGTTTCAACAAAAAACACCTACAATGAAATGCTTAAGATTTCAACGAAAGAATCCGTCAAGGAAATGGTTGCGGGTTATTTTTTCTCCATTTTCACCCTATTTGCTGGGGCAATTTGCACGTGTGAAATGAACATTGATGACAAATGAGTTTTACTCGAAAACTTAATTGTGTAGGAATAAGACATTAGCGACTGGCGTGAGACATTAGTGTTGCTTATCGCTTAATGTTTTTTCAAATGCCACCTAGAGAGCATTTAGAAGTTGTGAATGTTAGGGCAACGGTATAAAAAGAGTCAAAGTACGAGTACTACGTTATTTTCGCTGTAAGGTCATCAAAATCTCATTCCGCGGGGACATAAAGGTCAACCTAGAGTATAGCGTTTTTGCCAACGGGCTTTATGTAAACGAGGGTCTGCATTCCTAGCGTAATCTCAACCATGTTTTGGCGTAGTTATTCGTCAACTTAAATAGGGCGTAGTATGTTCTGTTTTATAAAACGCTCAATGCGCTATATGTCTGTTGCTTTTCGTGTGAAATCGAACAGGTTATATTTGAATGGTTTCTTTGTTTTAAAGCGATAGTGTCTATCATGAAAGGGAAGCTTTTATCTCAGTAAAACAATTAAAATTAATCAACAGCATTAAATTAATCTTACAATTTTTATATTGACATACATTATTCGTTTTTTTTTTGTAACCATGGTTTCCATTTAGAATATCTCCTATCACCGAGACCACAAGATTACTTATCAGAACAGATCAAGACATTATTTTTTTTAATTTCCTTTATTTTTTATTCACAAAAGTACTCAAGCGTGTAGGTATTTCGCGTAGTAAGTATTGACGACTTTCATGCAAGTTAGTAGAAAGTTTCTCTATTATGGCGCATCGCAATGATTTCCATGCCGGACTGCCAAACGAGGGTTCGATTTCCGGCGGAAAATTGTTATGAATTTTAATATGTGTTCTTAATCTGAATGTTTCTGTCCTTGTTTTTATGTACCTATAAGTTACCCACGACACAGGATATCCTGCAGGGCAACGTATTTTTTTTAAATACACACTTTTTTATTAATTTAAACAAAATTATTTGTTAATTTTTACCGACTTCCAAAAGGAGGAGGTACTGTATTCGGCTGTATGTATTTTTTTTTATATATGTTCACCGATTACTCCGCCGTTTGTGGACCGATTTTCAAAATTCTTTTTTTGTTCGTATCCTTATACTCCCTAGGTGGTCCTACATCTTCTTGCTTACGGTAATGACTGTTAAAACTATATTGAAGTCGGTCCCCATTCAGGACGAAAGGTACACTATATTTACTATAACAGGACATTTTACTAAGGGCCCGACTCCAAAAATAGTTTTAAGAGTAATTACCATAAGCAAGAAGAAGTAGGTAGGTACTGAACGATTTTATTTTTTACCGTTTGAAGTCGGTTCTATTTTTTTGTTAAAAACTTAATTTTACAAATTAATTTTAAGATTATTTTTACCTCCTCAGTAAGCTAACTTTTGTAATGAACTAAAGCTTAGCATTCTGTTCAACTCACATTAGCATCAAAATTCTATTCAAACTCAGTTAAAGCGCTAAATACTTCTATAAACTTCTCCCGAAGATTATTTCCTACGTCGTGCAGCTTCTTTATTTAATACCTAGCTTCTATTTAGGGCTAAATAAAGTGCTACAGCAGGATAACAAACGATCAAACATTCAACTGATTTATTGGATATTTTTGTACAACCGATATGAAAATTATTTGAAAGACATGAACAATATTATTCTGTTAAGAGAACTTAAATAAAAGCTTTTTTTAAGTCCCCTAATTAATATAGGTAGATAATATTTTACTATGTAACATAGCGCTTTCTGTAGCAGACCACTACCTACAAAACTACCAAATTCCAAATAGGTAACTTTTAGAACAAAAATAATTTTTGCTATGAAAAATTAGTACAGCAACGACACTGGCCCTACAGGCGGAATCCTTGGGCGGGCGGAACGACAATATTTCCTCTTTACTGCAAGCCGGCGCGGACCAATTACAAATGCTATTAACTTAATTTGAATTTGAAGGTTGGTCTGTTGTTTCAAAATTATTTTCCATGAAAATGTCTAGTCATTGAAAAAAGACATTAAATGATCCAATAAGCACTTGACACATATTTTTAACGCTTACCCCGTGTTTGATAACATTTGGTGTAAAAACGTAAAAGTCCCACAAAATGTAGAATGAAATTTATTCCAAAATATATAGCATAAGGAATGAGTTAAAAAAACATTTTCACTGATACAATTTGCCAAAAAAATAATTTTGCATCTGTACCCGATAGGAAAATAAGAGCACATAGTAACATAGATTTCTTATTATGGCACAGCTCTAAATGAGGTTTTTGAAATTTGTACCAATCGGAAAAATTGACATTGTTTACTTTTTGATGGCAGCCTGGGATTTTTTTATTTGCAAAAACTTCCAAAATATTTTTCTGTACTAAAATTCTAAGTACAAATTTAGTACAACATTGGCACTGGTCTGACGTAGGGCGGGATCCTCGGGCGGGCGGAACGACAATATTTCCTCTTTACTGCAAGCCAACGCGGACCAATTACAAGTGCTATTAACTTAATTTGAAGGTCGGTCTGTTGCTTCCCTGATGCTTCACCAGTAAATTACAAAAGGTTTATGTTTAGATTGTGTTTGGACAGGCTGTATTTTAGACATAAAAATATTTATTTAACAGAATATGATGAGGGATGGAGGAAAACTCATCGTAGTTTTCGGTTGTTTAAGGGATGTGGTTAGCAAAAATTTTGTTTTACATAGTTTTTGTATAAGAATTTCAAAGTTATATTTTCTGTTTTTGAAAATGTGCTTTATTTCAAGCACTGCTGACTACCTCTGACTACCTATGCAGTCAGCAGTGCTTGAAATAAAGCACAGGTGAGGCTGTCTACATGTTATAACATCGCGTTTAAATTCAGGAATATTTTCTTTGGAATTGTCTACCGATCTGTCTATCTATTATAAAGTTAGATGGGAGGCACATTTAAACACTTTGGAAGTATCTATCTTTCAAACGATTTACTTTGAAAATAAAATGGTGTTAGGAAGATCAGTGTCTTTTTAAAGACCTACCTAAAGACTCATATATAGATTTGATGAGTTATTATTATTAGTCACATTTCTATGTATGGGCAATTTTCACAACAAATATTTTAAGTTAAATTTAATACAGCAATGACACTGGTCTGACATAGGGCGGAATCCTTGGGCGGGCGGAACGACAATATTTCCTCTTTACTGCGAGCCGGCGCGGACCAATTACAACTGCTATTAACTTAATTTGAAGGTCGGTCTGTTGCTTCCCTGATGCTTCACCAGTAAATTACAGAAGGTTTCTGTTCAGACTATGTTTGAATTTGCGGTGTTTTATTTTTAATTGTTAATTCTTACGTGAATTTTCCAACCTGAAAAATTATATTCAAATATACACAATTAAATGCTAGTCCGGCATGATGGCAATTACGCTGTATAGCTTAGGGCCTCTTTCACCACCTTCAAGTAAAGTGACAAGTACGCTAATTGTACGCTATTCAATTTCACGATGTTCGAGTAGCACTAATCATATAAAATAAACTGACCCGTACTCCTAGCTTTTACTTGCCAATTAACTTTACTTGAGACGTAACTAATCAACACTTTACTTGGAGATGGTGAACGACGCCTTTAGTATAATAAAAGTTTTTTTTATCGAAACAAAAAGGCAGCGTGGTGTTAGCGATCACCGTCGCCTATGGACAAGGGCAACCTCAGGCGAGCCACCCGCCAAGGCTTTCGAGGAGAGCTTCTTTTACAGTTTTCCTGAAGAAGCCCATGCTATAGTCCTCCTGAAAATGCCTCAGCTGGATAAACTGCCCGTGATAAACAGGAGCGTGCAAAGCGGACTGTGGAGGACCGCCACGAGTCCAGATGGTGTCGGTGGAATTTTAATCTTCGTCTGGTGGTATAATCATGAAATGGTGACGTAGGCATTTTTTTAATTTTTCAGGTAGAACACACAGATCAAGCCTATGTCTCTTCGCAAGGTAAGCTGTCATCTCTATCTAAAATAATATGCTAAATACTGTGTTACTCATATGGAGCTCTCTGCTTGTAAATGAGTTCACACTCCCCTGTACCTATTATTTTTATTTTAAAGTATTGATAAAATTATGCCGAAAATAACGAAAAACGAGTACTATCCTACTAACGAGAAAAATAGGAATTTTAATAGGGTCTTGGACACTATGCAAAAATCCTTACCTTAAAAAGGTAGCACTAAATCACGCTTGGAAAGCAATATAATTGTTTATTCTTTTTTATACATGATTTTTATTACCACTGAAATCAATAATAATGAAGTCAATTGACTATATATGATAAGTGACGTCACTTATCATCTTCTCATACAAATTGTATGGGGATGTCACGTTTTGACAGCTCATTAAAAGTAATTGACTTGGTAGTCCAAGACCGGATTCAGGCCAATGTTTTAATCCTATTTTCGATACCAGTCAAAATGTAGGCCGCGTTTAAAAAAATACTTCGCTGGTTGAATGCCATAAATATTTCTGAAGTTTACGGTTTAAAAACGTTAACCGGTTATCTCACGCGCCGCTGGCTCTTTACTCTATTACTGTAGTTTTAATTTTTACTGCATCGGACGAGCGCAATTTTCGTTGAACTGAAAATGATCTAACATTTTCCTGTCCATTTATTGAACGTTGTGTTTAATCCAGTCCAGCTGCTCGATACCACAACCACCGAGTTGAGCGAGAAGTCTGAAAGGGACAAAACCCTTAGAATTATGCACTAAAACCCCCTCGGTGGCCTGCCTCTGTGCTTGGGGAGGACTGCGGGATCTCCAGTGGAACGCACCGGTGTTCCCCACTCGCGGCGCCACAGAACGAGCTCATCCTCGTGCACCTTCCGATGCTAATGGCGGCATGCGGCCACTCACACACCGCCGTCCTTCCCGGGGCTGTAGTCTGAACGGATCGAGCTCCCACTCTTACCCCCGGAAGCCCCCTTTTAGTCGCCTCTTACGATCAGGCAGGGGATACCGTAGCACTATTCTTAATCCCGAAGCTACAGGGACTATGTTACAGTAAAACATATGAATCCCAAAATAGATATGACCGGCTATGAATCTTGACTGTAACATATTATAAGAATTTGTGAAATATATAAACCTTTTTGTCTAAGAAGGAAAAAGAGCTGTGTTACAGGAAGCATTCTTCAATTATAAGTTTGAGAGCAAATTAAGTTAGGGTAAAATAACCTACTTACTCGTAATAGCCTCATAGACTAGATCGTAATTTGTTTTGTTAATTTTATACATACTAAAAATGATAATATAATCAGTAAACATAATAATATAGAATAGTATATTGTGTAGCAAGGGGTGAAACAAGACCACTTCTGTCGAGGGTGAGAGTTGACAACCCGAGCGAAGCGATGGCTGTCATCGCCCTGGTCTGAAATCGTCTTTGTTTTATCCCGAGCCACACACTATATTTTTCATATCACATGTAATGAAACAACGAGTTTTCATTTCTGTAGCCAGTCGAAGTATGACTATTTCAGACAAATAGCGCAGTAATATCTTTTGACAACGATTTGACGACAGTTGTCAATGCGATTCTGACAGACTTGAAATAAAGACGTAAAGACAAAGACAAAGACTTTTATTTGCACAAATATGGGTGTTTACAAAAGGTGTTTTTATACATTTGATTCGCCATATTTACCTTCACGAGGTATGCAAATATTACAATAATTAAAAACTTAACTAATTACAAATTACAAACATAAAAATGTACATTGAAACAGTTTCATTTATTTTATTATATGTATACTACATTTATCTTTGTTTGTACCCATATTGCGCCTTTTAGTTAATTTATTTTATTTATTTTTATTTTCGGATCGGATCCGATCGTCAGCTTTGGGTACCCATATTGCAGGGTTTTTGTACACTGAGAGGAAAAAAAGCCGGCGGAAAAAAAACCTCCCAGGTTTTTATGGAATTCCTTTATGCCGCTTTATCGTTTAGAAAATCAGTGACTGAGTAATATGCCTTTTCCAGTAAATACGTTTTAAGTTCCTTTTTAAACTCATTGCCCGCTTTTATTTTGAGGAATTCCGGTAGGTTATTGTATATTTTTGGTCCCATGCAAAAGACACTGTTATGAAATTGTCTTGTTTTAGAAGCTATTGAACAAAGTTTATTGTTATGTCTTTTCGATTTAAGCGTTTCATATTTAGTGATTTCAGCTTTGACCATTAAAGAAATCTCATAAATGTATAAAGAAGGGAGCGTCATTATTTTTAAATTTCGAAAGTGCTGCCTACAAGTATCCGTTTGTTGCAATTGACATAATGCGCGGATGCACTTTTTTTGGGCTTTAAATACAGTTTGAATTCCCGTCGCGTTACCCCAGAATATTAATTCGTATCTTAGAGTTGCACCAACATAAGCATGGTAAGCATTTAAAACCGCCGTTTTACTGACAACTTTCGTTAATTTAAAACTTATTTAATTGTTTACAAACATGTTCTTTGTGTGACTGCCATGTAAGTTTGCTATCAATGTATAGTCCTAAAAATTTAGTTGTTTCTATTTCAGATATTAGCTTTCCTTTATAGTTAACATTTACTGGCTGTCCATATGATACTCTGTTTTTAAATGTCATTATATTAGTTTTATCGAGATTAATTTTAAGATTGTTACTATCTAGCCAGTCTATTAGTGCTTCAAGAGCGTTATTTATATTACTTTCGAAAGAACCTACGTCTTCTTTTGTAAATATAACTGTACTATCATCAGCAAACAGTATCATAGGTTGTTTTATGACTTTAGGAAAATCGTTAATATAAATCAAGAAAAGCAAAGGGCCCAAAATACTTCCTTGAGGCACTCCATACAGTACTTTCCTAGAGGGAGAAAGGTGTTTTTCTTGAGTATTTGTGATTTCATTAATTTTTGTTATTTCTGTAATGTGTTGTCTGTCAGTTAAGTAGGAGTTAATTAGGTTTAATGCATTACCTCTGACTCCATATTTCTCTAACTTATATATCAATAATTTATGATCTACATACTCGAATGCCCGTGTCATGTCCATATAGAGTCCGATCACCTGTTTCTTATTGTTTAAACTTGTCATTACTTTTTTAAAAAGTTATAAATTGCAATGTTTATTGATTTATTTTTTCTAAACCCAACCTGTTCATCAGCAAAAATGGAAAATTTTTCAAAGTAAAAATACAATCTGTTATGCAGTACTTTTTCAAATATTTTAGAAAAAATTGGTATCAGTGCAATGGGTCTGTAACATCCCATATCCTGTCTGTCCTGTTTTTTAAATATTGGCTTGATAATAGTTACTTTCAGTAAATAATAAACAAATGAAGGTGCCGGGTAGAACGTTGTTTCTCCCCTAGGGCAGAAACAACGTTGTTTCTGACTGACACATTCGCATTGGTTTGAAATTGTCTTGTTTCGACTGGCAAAACAGAAATCAAAACTCTTTGTTTCATTACATGTGATATGAAAAATATAATACACATAGGCATTTTTCTGATAAAATCATCAGTAATAGATAAGGGATCGAGCAGCGATAGCTAAGCGGGAAAGACCGCAGTCTCCAACACGGAAATACCGAGTTCAAACCCCGGCACGCACCTCTAACAAAGAAATTTACTATGTGCGTATTTGTCGCTGCTCCACGGTGAGCAAAAACACTGAGATTTAAATTACTATGTTTTCTATTCTCGCATGATTGAGAGTCGTTCATAATTTTTTGAAGCATGATGTCCACCAATCCTCATTTGGCCACTTGGTGGACTATGTCCTACATCCCATTTCTCTAAAGCATGAAATCAAAGCAACAATTCGCACTTGGTCAGCGTGGTGGACTATAGCCTAACTCTCCGGGAGGAGTCCCAGCAGTGGGACATTAAAAGGGTTGAAAAAGAAATTTACTGGTCACTGAAGCCCATTTGCTGTTATAAAAGTATAAAAGCATCTGCCCTATGTCATGGATATATAGCTCAGAACAAGACAAGTTCGCAAACAATATTACCATGAGCAGAAACATAAAACTCTACTTATTAAATTTTATCGAGATCGGAATGGCTACAACCCTTTTTACGTCCCTATACTGGGCACGGGTCTCTCCCCAGTATTGGGGAGGCCTGGAGCTTATTCCACTACGCTGCTCCAATGCGAGTTGGTGGAGATGCGGGTTAGTGGCCAACCCGCTTTCGGATGTTTTCGAACCGCCCATAAGGCCTCCGCAAAGATTTAACGACTGTTATCTATCGACAACAACTGGGACCGATGGCTTAACGTGCCCTCCGAAGCACGGAAACACGCATATATTTTTTCCACTAGTGGTCACCCATCTCGCACCCGACCGCGCCCGTTTGGCTTAGTTGCATAGATCGTTTGCGTTCTACGCTAACCATCGGTGCGCTTAGAAGATTAGAATACATCCTGGAAAAGGATATTGTATGGAAATTTAAAAATAAATAGACCATTCAATGTTGTTTTCGAATTGTTCTCTTATTCCTGTACTGATGGTTCAGTAAATATTTTACGCATAATAGCATGTAAATTCGTTCGGAAAACAGTACAAAGTTACAGATACTGTAAACAGCATTACCATGAAACTGAAGTTTTCCTGAAAAGCACTGGAGCGAGAACAAATAATAATTTTCCAATCAAAATATAGGTAAATGCGAGGCTGAGTTCCACAAAGTTTATCCTAACATTATAATAATACGCGGTTTAAAACATTAAGGGCTTTATACACTAGTGACTTCACTAATGACTTCACTAGGCTAAAAGATATCGACAGGTATAATATGTGAGGAAAAATCTTAAAAATATATAATTGAGATAGCTTTAGCAGCAGCAGCATTAAACAGTCGCAAAATGTTAGTTGAAATGAAATAAGTTTAGAAAGTTTGAAAGTAGTTCATAATTTTTGTATTCCATTTCCATATTTCCATTTTTTTAAAGTCATCACATGACACAGTTGCCCACGCCATCATTTGACGTCATACGGCTTCAAAAAGGTGTGAAGTCAGTTCATCTGTTTACATGACTGAGTGCCGACACTACAAGTAGAGTGTAAAAATGATATCCAGCATTTTCGTCAAATTATGAGGCAAATTCAAAATGTTAAATTTTTATTAATTTTAAGATCACTTATCGATTAAATAACTTTTGTACATTTTAGTGTTATATTAGCAGATAATGACCGAATTAAAATACTTTCTAAAAATGGATGTACCTTTTTTTGGGTATCGGGGGGAACCTTTCAAAAGGTACCCGACACCTTGGGAGAGGATACCGGGTTATGTGGGATTTGTACCGCACTAAAACCCCCTCGGTGGCCTGCCTCTACGCTTGGGGAGGACTCCGGGATCTCCAGTGGAACTCACCGGTGTCTTCCACGCGCAACGCCCCAGAACGGACCCATCTTCGAGAGAGCAGATGTGCTCTCCAGCACCTTCCGATGCTTACGGCGGCATGCGGCCACGCACACGCCGCCGTCCTTCCAGGCGCTGTTGGCTGGACGGATCCAGCTCCCACTCTCACCACCCACAACCTCGGAAGCACCATTTTAGTCGCCTCTTACGATCAGGCATACCGTATGATACCGTAGCATACCATACCGGGGATACCGTAGCTTTATTCTTAATTCCGAAGCTACAGGAATAAATACCCTATTAAAGCAAAATGCTATTTTTTTATTATATTTTTTATATATTAATTTATTTCAGGCCAAGGACCATAGAAACTAACACATAGATAAAAATAAAATATTACGAACTAATACATATAAAGGAAATAACAAACAACAATACAATACAAAATAAAATTGACTTAAAATAAACACTATACATAAATTAAGTTTTTAACAAAAAAATAGAACCGACTTCAAACGGTAAAAAATAAAATTGTTCAGTACCTACTTCTTCTTGCTTATGGTAATGACTCTTAAAACTATTTTTGGAGTCGGGCCCTTACTAAAATATCGTACTATTCGTTTTTAATTGGGCACCGACAGTACAGACAGTGGGACAGTACCTACTTCTTCTTGATTATGGTAATGACTGTTAAAACTATATTGGAGTCGGTGCCCATCCAGAACGAAAGGTACACTATATTTACTAAGACAGGACATTTTACTTAGGGCCCGACTTCAAAAATAGTTTTAAGAGTCATTACCATAAGCAAGAAGAAGTAGATACTGAACAATTTTATTTTTTACCGTTTGAAGTCGGTTCTATTTTTTTGTTAAAAACTTAATTTATTTCACTCTTTTTAGTAATTTTAATAATTCTGCACATATGTATAAGCATAATTGGATTTTTTTTCAGTTAATTTCTAAACGTTAAAGAGATACCTTTTATAATCATGTTTATCTAATAGCCATCTTATACCCTGAAAGAATACTACTATAAGTCCACCTGAACGTATAAATTAATGAAAGAATTTGCTCTCAGCTCCTAATCGTTCAGGAGTTGTACCTTCAATCATCAGCTTAGCAACATGAGGTGATAATTACCGGACACAAATATTTGTATTATGTTAAAAAATATGACTAAAAGAATGTGTGTGCCTATTAAGTTTCAGTGTTTCCCTCGATTTCCCTAGTATCACATCATCAGATTTTGCCATGGTGACAGTTGGACCACCTCAGAAATGTAAGATTTCCAACAAAAAACCATTTATTGAAAGAATTTGCTCTCAACTCCTAACCGTCATAGTACCTTCCATCATCAGCTCAGCAACATGATATGATGATAATTATACATAAATACCTGTTTTGCTTTAGTAAAAATATGAAAATCATTTGTTGTGCTATAAAATTTGAATGTTCCCGTCGATTTCTCTGGGATACCATCATCAGACTTTGACTTGGTGACAGTTGGAACACCTCAGGAATGTAAGATTTGGAATAAAAAACCATTTATTGAAAGAATTTGCTTTCAACTACTCACTGTTGCAGTACCTTCCATCATCAGCTCAGCAACATGAGATGATGATTACTATGCACAAATATCTCTTATGCTTCAGAAAGTATAAGAAAATCAATGTGTGTGCCTATAAAATTTGAGAGTTCCTCTCGATTTCCCTGGGATCCCATCATCAGATCCTGATTTGGTGACAATGGGACCACCTCGGGAGTATAAGCATACGAACAAAAAAAGAATTTTGAAAATCGGTCCACAAACGGCGGAGTAATCGGTGAACATATATAAAAAAAAATACATACAGCCGAATACAGTACCTCCTCCTTTTAGAAGTCGGTAAAAAACAATACATTATCTAGGTAACACGAGGTTTCGGCGTCGTGTGCGTTCGTCGTGGCTCGGAATCGCCGGAATGCAACACCTCTCAGCCAAAAGTCTTCATGAGGGTCGGCAGCTGTTCCGTGGGGACTCTCACCACATATGAATTAAAATTAACACTGTGGCGAGACTCCAATCGCTCAACCCTCAATTTGCAGTTGGTCTTAATTCTGATGTACTCTACAATCTCCTCGACCTTTGTAGAGTCATGCAGCACACGTACAGCAGCGTCGTCGGTTTGGCCGGCTGCATCGTTCGGTCCGAATGATGCAGCTTGATGAGAATCCAATTCGGTTCGGTCGGGTGCAGTGCCACATCTATTCGGACGAGAGAGCTTATCATCTTCTTTTCAACCTTCACGAAGCTCTCCTCGTCACACTGGTTCTTAGCTGAACGCACCTTTGGCAGATCCTTACGAATTGCTTCACTCTGGATCTGCGTCCCCCGTTTTTGCTGTTTAGCCTGTGATGGAGCAGATTTGCTGTTAACAGCAACACTAGCGTAGGCTCGTCCAGGGGTCAACGTACTCGCTGGTGCCGAGAGCTCGGCGAAGGCTTGATGCACTGCAGCGTTTGCGTTACTCGCTGAATCATCAAACTTCACCGACTCGATGCTGCCGACGGAAGCATTTGGCGCCCTTCGCCTCATGTTTACGTTATAGGCTTCGGGTAACCTACATACCGAAACAGCGTTGCGCAACAACACTACTTCGGCACGTAATTCGTTGGCGGTCTTGTCGAACACCTCCAACTTCGACTGCATTTCGGCCAGGCTGTTTTTCAAAAAGACCATGTCCTTTAACAAGTTGGTCACATCCAAGTGGTCGAACGTGACGGGAGGCAACTTATGCAGGTCCTTCCCCACGAAAGCGGGCACGTCATCGGGGTCAGTCTCTTTCAACAAAGTGATGACGTCTTGAATACTTTTTTCAGTCCCGTCCCTCCTGCGATTAGGCATCTCGTCGATCTTCCCAAGTGTTTGGAAGAGCAACCTCATGCCACAGCTGACTTCTTCTTCTTTGAAGTTAGACTTGCATATCTGCAGGATGCTAACTTCATCCATGGTGTCAATAACTGGATAAATGCTAGGAACTCGTTGGCTATGAACTGTTGAGAACTCATAGCGGCAGTTACGGGCAGCGGCTAGTGCCGCCCGATAATCGTTCTAAATATACGTACTTAGATTACGTGTATATTCAAGCGCGCATCGCACGACACTGATGCAATATGATGCAAGCTTTGATAGCTGACTATGACTACTATACTTACTTACTACTTTCTTACTTATGATGTTATAAGAGCCATCTTTCTTCATCGGCTTCCTAATCTTGAAACGTCATGAAAATAAACGAAACGTTGATAGAATTGCAATAAGTTATACAAACAATAGGTAATACCCGAATTCACTTAAAAACTTCAGAAGAGTAAAACCATTCTGTACAAGTATATCGTTGAAAACCTTCGAGCTATACTTTCAAAAACTGTTTAAAGTTAGACCAAAATACGAAGTCGTGCCCAACTTGCATGTTAACTTTAACTGAAATATACAGTGCCGTCGACAAAATAATGTGTCACAAGTTTCTTGTTTCTTGCAAAACTAAAGTTGAGTTAAACTGCGCACGTACGTTGTGTTTTGCATAGTCATTTATTCAAATTAATTTCTTAATTCTACTTACTTCGCAACTGTGGAATAAAACAGGATAATGCATTTAAAGCAAGGCAAGTCACCTTTTTCCACACTCATAATATGAGTAAGGAAGTGGGCGAAGTTGGCAAAATTATCGGTTACTTTACCACTATTAGTTAACAATCTGTATACGATTATTATTATCTTACAGAAATACATTTTCTTAGTGTAGCTAGAAATAGAATCGCAATTACTTATCCACTTTTGACACGGATAGTATCAAAGAAATTAGTAATTTTCCGCAGAGGATGCTAGAGCAGAGAATATTACAAATAAAATTTCTTACGCGATTCCTATTATCGACGCCCTCTGCTAGCGTTCTAGATTTCCGTTACCCTATAAGAAATTTACTTAATGAGAAAATTTACCTTAGTGGCATTTAATTAGCATCAAATAAATACCAATCATTCTGCTACTGACTATGCTAGCTTTATATACGTAGGGAGAAACTTAACGACGGAGAACTCTTCAAATTGATGCCTATATCACAATTCCATTATTATACCACCAAACGAAGGTTAAAGTTCCACCGGTACCGGTCCGCTTTGCACGCTCCTTTTTACCACGGACGTGTAAGTTATGGGACAACCTTCCAGCTGAGGCATTTATTTATTTAATCTTCTTGACCTTATACTAATGTACAAGAACAAGGGCGGACTTAATGCTAAAAGCATTCTCTGCCAGTCAACCACAAGGCAGTCTGAGAAGCGGCGAATAGGTGGTTTGCATGGCGTGAAGAAAAAGTTCGTTATATTATAATATATACTCACAAATAGATACCTACATACTAATAAATACACAGATAAAATATTAATATGTAAACATATATTTGCCTAATATATAAAAATAGATAAATATATTTATATAATAAATATAAATAAAATATATAATATATATAATAAATATGAACTAAATATAAACATACACATATATACATATAACGATGATGATTAAAGTGACAATCACGATCCCAACGCGAAAATGGAGAAAAAAGAATTAAGCAGGTGACGTCGAAGAATCCTTTTAAAAGTATGTTTGCTGGCGGGTTATCTTAGATCATCAGGAAGCGCATTCCAGAGTCGTGCGGATTGAACGGCAAATGAGTAAGACAGAAACACAGAATAGTGAAGCGGCATTCCCAGTGGACATGGGGTTCTTCAAGAAAGCTGTAAAAAAAGCTTTTCTCCAAAGCCGGCAATGCTCGGGTGGCTCCCCTGGGGTTGCCCGTGTCCATAGGCGACGGTGATCGCTTTACACCACGCGGCCCGTCTGCCTTTTTTTTTCGGTTTGCTTATAAAAAAAATTGATACAGTAGAGCTACTTCCATGTTTGAGACATGCAAGTTCCAAATAATAAAATATTTGATTTTCCATGTTGTATATTAAGCGATCTATAAGTAAGTGAAGTGGGTGCGATTGGCAATAAGATGGGTAACCACGATTGTGCAATTCTGTATTCCAACATTATTACCGTCCAGACCAACTTTTGCTAATGTAGCCCGTAATTGATCACAGCACAGTAAGGTCAGTAAGCCTTACTTTTCCACTTTTGACACAGATATATCAGAGAAATTAGTAATTTTCCCTTCCACGTCAACAATATTTTTTTTTTATAATATGGCTATCTGCGTTTTCGCAATTCCGGTCAACAATAATAATTGAACGACGATAGCGCCGCGTGACGCAATGATAGAGGCAGCGTATGTGCCATTTGCGAAAAGTTATGGGATGTTAACCTAAATGTCGAGATTGACCCAAATTCCAGCAGGGAAATCAAGTTGCTGTTCAGTTTATGATTTTGTTCCTCAAAGGTGATATAAACTTTCGATAGAAAAACTGCCTGACTGTTATGTTATGACATTTTATATATAGAAAAATGACGCATTTTTGGAATGGTCTGAGCTCCAATTCTTTCCATCACAACTACAAATGCTCCCTTTTAGTTACCGTATACAATTAAGCAGATAAATACGAGTTTTGTAGCTCATATTATAATTCTTAACTCTAAGCTACAGGACATAATGCCTAAGGTATCATTAATTTTTCATACGTGGGAGGTTCGGGTCTGACTAAGAAGTGCTGTTCTTTGCATATTTATCACTTATACCGTGGTAAAACGAAACTTTACTATTATTATTCACGGCAAAAATTAATGCATGGCAGAAACACGGCAGAAAAGGTTAAAAAAATCCCCGGTCCTTTGAAAAAAAATTATGCACGGCAGAAACACGGCAGAAAAGGGCCAGAGGTGGTATTTCCCCGGTACTTTGAAAGAAATTTATGCACGGGAGAAACACGACAGAAAAGGGCCAGCGGTGGTATTTCCCCGGTCCTTTGAAAGAAATTTATGCATTGCAGAAACGCCGCAGAAAAGGGCCAGCGGTGGTATTTCTCCGGTCCTTTGAAAGAAATTTATGCACGGCGGAAACACGGCAGAAAAGGGCCAGCGGTGGTATTTTCCCTGTCCTTTGAAAATGCATACAGTATCATTGAAACTGATAAAAGATACAGACAGTCACATCCAGAAAGTATAACTGACAACCACATCTTTCTGAAACGGACAATCATGATTACAGTAAAATGCAGGGGTACTATCGAAAAAAAATAACGTTAATAGTTAACCGTTAACCACTTGTATGGTTAAGATTGCTAAACATTCCTAGTCGTAGAAAAGAAAATAAGCAGTAATTTTACTTTTAAAAATATTTTTCGCGCTTGGTTACTTTTAGTTCAGAATTTTTTGTATAAAGATACTCGTATGTCATGAAAAGCTGACACAGATACCATTCATCTCCAACAATTTGCTTCTGCATCATAACTGCAAAAAGCAACGTCGAATGTTATTATTGAAATGTCTCTTTCGTATGTTATATGATAATGAAAAGTGTCACAGCGGTTTCAATGTATGAGTGGTCATGTAAACCGTATTCTCATCGTAAAAGAAATATTTTACAAGGATTTTTTAATTGCTTATCGGACATAATCAATTTTTGTTCTAATAAAGTAAAGATACTTGTGATTTTGATTATATTTTTGTTTTATTGCTTTTAATAGATATAGGTGTCTATGCACAATGAAAAAACCCTTTGTGTGGTGTTAAAAAATCATCGCGCTTTTTGAAAACACGCTGCTTTCTTAATAGGTATGTTAACCAGTGTTACCTATCTTGAAATATCCATACCTTGAAATATATAACTTTTCTTGTGATTTGATACAAGTTCTTTTATTAATATAAAACAGAAACAAAATTGTTTACATTAAAGATATAAAAATAACTACCTATATACAACTTAATTACTTATATTAAATTATAAATATAACGCATTAAAAAAATATAACTGAGTTATATAAAATACTTCCATGTGGAAGAGTACCCATAATTTAATGAAATTATTTAAATCTAGCGGCCGCCCTCGACTTCGTCTGCATAACGTGATGGTATATAATAGCCTATAACCTTCCTCAACAAATGGACTTTTCAACACAAAAATATTTTTTCAATGGATAGTCTTTTTGCCGTACATTTCAAACAAATAAACAAACTCTGGCAGCTTTGTATCTAATATATAAAATTCTTCTGTCAGTTTTAGTGTTTTTACTCCTCCGAAACGGCTTGACTGATTTTGATGAAATTTAATATATTTATTACGTAGTTAAAATTGACATTTAGCTTTAACATTGCGACGCCCTAGCAGGGTTCATGCTGTACTACTATATAAACTGTACTGTTTGTGTTTGACATGCATGAAGCAATAAATTATTATGAATTATATTCAGTAGGTATAAGTGAGAATAGGTTTATAACCAATTTTTATACCCATAAGGTGAAAAAAATATTTGGATAAATTTATTTTGGAATTTTTTATGGTGTGAAATAAAAAATTTACTCCTAAATTTTTACCCTCCTACCACCAACCCCTACTTTTTAATAGCTATATAAGTAGGCGATATGGAGTTCGCGGGATCAGCTATATTAATATGGATTATTTATTTATTTATTTATACTTTATGTACATACCCTAAACTAGGTGTACAAAGGTGGACTTAATGCTATGAGCATTCTCTACCAGTCAACCTTCGGGTAGTGAGGAGAGCAGCGATAGGTGGCTTATTTTTAAATATGAGAAAATAACGCCAAGCAGAAGATGAACTAATATGTAAAACAAAATTTACATACATACATAATAAATATACATACATACATACATACATACATACATACATATAATATAGATACAACTACATAGAATATGATTAGTACCTATAGATCTAAAAGAGTACCTGCATAAAAATAATTCATAAGTTTGTTGCATCTACGAACTGCGAATATCAAGTTGTGCTCAGAATAAACGAGCTCTTTAAACAGAGCGTGAAGATTCGTGTTTTTGGAGCGCTCTGTTCTGAAATTCTGGTAGCTTTAGAAGGGTGAAATGTTCCTATCGCCTTTTTACTGTCAGGTAGAGATAACATATTTATCACATATCACATGCGAAAACTGTTAAATGGCTTTTAGACACCTAAGTTAATGATAATATTTATGATTAGAGCTGTAAGTTTTCCAAATAAAATAAAATAAAAATAAAAAAAATAAAAAACAAAACGGAATTGCATATCAGTCAACAGACGATTAACTGTGTATTTTGCATTCTTTGCTAGCTTCAGGATTAAGAATAGAGCTACGGTATCCCCTGCCTGATCGTAAGAGGCGACTAAAAGGGGGTTTCCAGGGTTGTGGGCGGTGAGAGTGGGAGCTCGATCCGTCCATCCAGCAGCCCCGAGAAGGGCCACGGTGTGTGCGTGTCCGCATGCCGCCATAGACATCGGAAGGTACAGGTTCCACTGGAGATCCCGGAGTCCTCCCCAAGCGCAAGTAGCCACCGAGGGGGTTTCGGTGCGGTCAAACCGCACATAACCCGTTATCCTCTCCAAAGGTTCCGGGTACCTTTTGAAGGTCCCTCCTCCTCCCTCCTCCTCCCTCCCCCAATACAAAGATCGATCGTCCTGCATGGAAACTATCGCGTCATATGAATTCTGTAAGTTCTGTTGTTTCTAATTTCTCCTTCTCATTTCTTCTTTTTCAGTCGTAAATTTAATTAAATGTTTTCCTTAAAGTGGAGACTAGATTTCCAAGTTAATTACAGTTTTGTAAATGTGTATTTTAAACCACATTAGTTATATCTTTTTTCCATTAAGTAAAGGGAATAATATTAGCATAAGGGCCTCTTTCACCACCTTCAAGTAAAGTGACAAGTACGCTAATTGTCGGTTAAAGTCACCCTTATCTTCAATTTCAATTTCACGGTGTTCGAGTAGCACTAATCATATGATACTACTACTGACCCGTACTTATAGCTTTTACTTGCCAATTAACTTTACTTAGGACGTAACTAATCAACACTTTACTTGGAGATGGTGAACGAGGCCCTAAGTATTTATTTCCCGACATCTAATCTAGGAAAGAGAGGAGAATTCGCGTTGCTTCGATCTCAATGCAAATCAATTGAATCCTCGAAAGTCGTTCTTTCTTAATATAATCCTAGTTTATATATTTTTTTTTCATTCTAAGCGCGCATGTCCCGGCGGTTAGCGTAGAACGCGCGGTCGGGTGTGAGATGGGTGACCGCTAGTAGCAAAAAATTGCATTCGCATTGGAGCAGCGCGGTGGAGTAAGCCCCAGGCCTCCCCAATAATGGGGAGAGACCCGTGCCCAGCAGTGGGACGCAAGAAGGGTTGCAGCCAGTCACAAAACCGTTGAATCCAAATTCATTAAAAATGCTATATTCAATTTGCTTTGATTTTATATAACAATGCTTGGCTGTTAGAAAAAAAACGTTTTTTAATAATAAGTTCAAATACATTATTTAATTATATAAGAAAAATCTCCATTTCCTGGCTCTTCTAATCTATAATTGAGTTGAGCGTTCATCTGCGAACATTCCTGTCTCAACTATGTTCGGTCTCAATTCAAATCAATGGCCTTGCATTTCTTATCAACATACCTACAATTCTATTTGAATTAGGGAATGCAATCCCGATCCCGCGGGATCCCGATCTCGCGAGATCTCGTGTAATTTTTCGGGATTAATCCCGACGCATCATATGACGAGATCCCGTTCGAGATTGACGGGATTGGGCGGCAGTGGTCAGCGACGCAACACACAACCACTCGGGGCGCAAGCGGCGGCCGGCGCGCTGACTGACGGCCGGCCGCTAGAAAACTATTCCGACTATTTCCGAATATTAGCGACAGGTGACGAGTGGGACAGATAATATAGAACTGTGTCGAGTACTGTCGAGTAAGTGAGAAAGAAGTATATGCGCGCGCAGAGGCAGTCATTTGTTTGTTTACGTTCGTCATTGTTTTAGTTGTGCAGCTGTAGTGATTATTTTTTCTTTAATTACGCATTTTTTATTGTTTATGTGAGTTAAATAAACAAAACTATCTAAAAGTCCTTTTGCACGTATATCCACGTCCACGAGCTTAGACAAATTAGAATCTACCATTAAAAAAGAAATGAATTTGTTTGAGTGTGGAGGAACAAGGGGGCGATTTTTGCAGTTTGCATATAATTGCTTCGCCACGCTGTTGCCAACCAGCGTTGAGTCGGAGAGGGCATTCTCAGCAGGGGGGAGGTACATTGCAACGGACATTAGATGCCGTTTAGCAGATGAAACTATTAATACCCTTTGTTTTTTAAGGAGTCATTTTCAAAACCACTCTTTTTCCTAATTCCCTTGAAATAAGCTTATTGTTTTGATTACCCAATTTACCTACGTTAATTTCCTTACAACCTGATTATTATTTAGTTGGTAAGATTAAAGAATAAAGGTTTTTATTTTCTTTCGAGTAATATGTTATTTTAGTTAACCTCACTATCACAAACAAGCAGTTATTAGCTTTTTCAGTCATCTGAATTCAACATTTTTTTTTAAATTAGACGGGATCCCGAAAATTCCGGGATCCCGCGGGATTGATATTTCTAATCCCGCGGGATCCCGAATTTGCAATCTCGAGTCGGGATTGCATTCCCTAATTTGAATGCATTTCTTTGAGAGCACGTCTTCTTCTTCGTTCCTCGACTATTCTAATCTGGGATTGAGTATAGCGTTGTACTGTACTGTATTATTTAGTAACTTTTTCGGTCTTTATGATTTACATCAATGTTGCCCATTGGTAGGGACGCGACCCGGTACTGGGCCGTCAAAAAAAACAACGGGTTGCACTCCGGCAGAAGTGAAAACTTAAACATTAACGTTGTGCATTTTTGATATTTTGGAGTGGTTAGGGAATAATTTCGCACGAATTGCTTTTGTTATCAGTATTATTTTTCATCTAGTATTTTCAGAAGGTTTTCATCTAGTATTTTTATAAAGTATTCACTCATTTTCTTTCACTATTTCTACGTCACTTTTTTCATTCATAGCACTTTGTTCAATGTCCATATTTTAAATACTTGATATAAACGAATTTTACAAGTATACATAGACGTCGAGCCCTCATCAGCTGTCACCCCTCCGTCTTACGAATTTTCGATCAGGCCACGTGTCCTGACGCGAGTTTAACATTTTTTACCCATCCCAAAAAAAGTGTACAACGCCGCTAAAGAAGTTTTCACTTCAAAAATACTGGTTCGCGGTCGTTTTCCGCTACTTTGGATTCTTTAGTAAAATATAAGCAGCCACTGACAGTCAGACTTACTGCGTAAATTGCGTTGTACGCCAGCCAGCGGGCCATGCTCATTCAATCACAAGATTTGGTTGTACTTAATACGTATAACAATTATATTCAATATTTAAGTAGGTATTTAAAAAACGAAGTTTTCATTCTCGGATTTTTCTAGCCGGTTATTAAGAGGCCGTATACGAAATTTTGCCGATTTCGCTGATTTAGCTGATTTTACACAGGAGATTTTGCAATTAAAATACAGTATTTCCATAAGTTTTATTGCACAATATGACTGATCATTTCAATAATAAACTACTAAATGAGCCACTTTTTAATTTTTGTTTCGTTATTTTGCTTAATAGACTTGAAGCCGGTGATAGTTTTTTAAATTTTACTGTAATAGGTATAGAATATCACATATTTCTGGATCATTTTAAAATTTAAACAGATCGAAAAAATGTCATGTATTGCTGTATTAACCATATACATAGTGTATGAGCCACTATTTGCCACTTTATGAGACGAAAACATATTAGTAAAAAACATTGAACTTAGTCAATTTTGAGAGAAAATGGGCCATAAATTGCATTTGATTTCGGAAAATTTAAACAATATTTCATAAAATTTATTTTACATAAATACACTTCAGTTTATAATCAATCAAAAATAAATCAAATTAATAAAGAATATTTGGCATTAAAAATCTTTTAAAGTAACCTAAATCTCGCATTATAATACTAGACGCAAGCTAAAAAAGGTGGCTAATGTATTCGATTATTAATGAAATCATCAGTTATATTGTGCATTGAAACTTATAGAAATAGTCTAATTTAACTGCAGAATCTCTTAAATCAGGTAAATCAGTGAAATCAGCAAAATTTCGTATACGGCCCCTTAAGTGGGGCATTCTACTGTGCAGCATACAGCTACTTTTAACTATTTCAATAATATTTACTTCAATGTAATTCCAAAAGCGAAGTCTTCATTCTCAGAACCTTCTAATAGATTATTGAACGCAGTATTATTCCACTGAGCAGCTTTTCTTATCCATACTAATATTATAAATTCGAAAGTCTGTCTGTCTGTCTGCTACTCTTTCACGCTTAAACCACTGAACCGATTTTGATGAAATTTGGCATAAACATAGAAAGGACGTTGAGAAAGAACAGGACAACGTCTGCGGGATCCACTAGTTATAAATAATTATATTTATATTTTCTTTATATAACAGTTCCATTGCAATTCAATTTTACTAGCGCAAGTCTTCATTCCTCGTCTCGTCTAATACCTATCATTAGTCTAATTGCATAGCATTTCTTTTAAATATTTAAGTTTACGAAGTGAGTCTTCATTCCCCGACTATTTGATTTCAATGTTGCATTTCTTTTCAATCTGTAATTCTATTTTAATGTAATTTTATTAAGGCGCGACTACACTCCTCTCGCTTCTAATATTGGAATGAGTGGAACGTTTCACTGCAAGACATTCATCTGCATTACCAAGATCAAAAGGCACTTTGAAGGAAACTTCGGAGAAATTTAAAGAAGAGGGTCTGAACTGAACTTAACGCCTTACTTAACGTACACAACTTTAAAGATTGTGAATATTAGAACTTAAATAATGCTTCAATAAAAAATAAGGACACACACAAGTACGGACATTGGAAATTATCAGGATAGTGATAAAATTCTTAGTATATAATTGTATATTATATTATGTATTTTTATATCCTTTTTCGATAAATCTTTTACCATATCGGCTTCTCTGAACTCCTTACCAGTGACTGTACGAAAAGCACCAAATCTCGCTTCCTTGAAAAACATGGTTAAGGAGCATGACCTTGCTACCCTAATGTGAGTTCTCGTGCTTTTAGCATAAAAATGAAAAATCAAAAAACTTGTTTTTATTTTTATTTTTCACATAAATTTTGAGGTTACGTGAAAAAAGTGTAAATACAAAAGTTGCAGATCTTTTTGTTACCTACAACATTGCTATTCAAATGTTTTCATACGAGTTGTAGTTTTGCTGGAAATCGAGATAAACAGATTTTTTTTCATTTTCTTATATTCACTTCCTTTTCCAATAGGTTTCATTCTACTATTATTATTTTCCACTTTTCAATTTTTTTGAAATCTTATAATTGACGAGTTTACTTTTCATTTTTTTTTCAAACTTTTTTATGTCCCACTGCTGGGCACAGGTCTCCTTCTCACACAATTGAGAGGGATTTAGGCTATAGCCCACCACGCTGGCCAAGTGCGGATTGGTGGACGTCATGCTTTCGAGAAATTATGAATTTCTCTCAGGCATGCACGGCGATGGAAAACATCGTAATCAATGAAATATCACGATATTTGTCATCACCGTGGAGCAGCGATAAATTCGCACATTATAAATTTCTTTGTCAGAGGTGCGAGCCGAGGATTTGAACCTGGGACCGGTCGCGTCGAAGACCGCGGGTTTTTACCACTCGGCCATCGCTGCTCCTTTGCATACTTTTCATTAAGTTTTACAAATTAAAATATATAAAGCCATTATAATCTTAAGCCCATCCTGACTCAAACTCCCCAATAAAAGTGACAAAGCAAAACGGGACAAAAACACTAAATTGAATTTTTCATGGTGAGCTAAGATGCGCCGAGTCTTTATTAAACTGCTTGAATGCTGTTAGGAATCGGGACTCCCTTGATTTGCATTACCGGGACACTGGGATCAGGATAAAGCGTTGTACGGAAACGAAGAAATTGAAAGGAGAGAATTTGAGGCTAAAGTGTTAATAGCCATTGCTTCAAAGACTCGGAAAAAATATTAACATTTCATCATCTGGCTGGTAGTTGTTGCGCCGAGTCTTTATTAAACTGCTCGAATGCTGTTAGGAATCGGGACTCCCTTGATTTGCATTACTGGGATGCTGGGATCAGGACACAGCGTTGTACGGAAACGAAGAAATTGATAGGAGAGGATCTGAGTTTAAAGCGTTAATAGCCATTAATAAAAAATAAACATTACACACTAATAGTCCCACAGTAAGGTAATTAATAACCTGTGTCGTGGGTACCATGGACACATACAAAGACAGGAACACAAACACCCAGACCGAGAACAGAAATTTAAACTCATCATTCAAACCGTTTCGCCGAGAATCGAACCCGGGACCCCTCGATTGGCAATCCGGCATTGTAACCATTGCGCCACGCGGGTCGTCATTGCTTTGAAAAACTCGGAAAAAATATTAATATTTCATCATCTGGCTAAGCGTAAAGTAGTTGAAGTTCTCGATTTATTTTAGGCATTTTATTAGAAGCGAAGGATTTAAAGAAATAAACTTTAAATGTAGATTATACTCGCTTTTCAATACGAGGAAATTCGCTTAAAGTTCTTCCCGTAAGGGCAAAATAAATGGTGTATACAGTTAGACACTAGGGTGTCAATAATAACCACTTTATCAAAAAAAAATTTTTAATTTATTACATCATAAAATTGACTGAAAAGTATACTGAAAACAGTTATTGATCACTTTTGTTACTTAGTCAAATCTAGATTTAAAACTGCACTTCAACAACTGTACTGTATTAACTGGTTCTTTTAAATTAATAATCTCATTGCATATGTGATAACTTTTACTTAAATATATAATTTAATTTTCGTTAATATAATATTCAGTTCATTTTTTTCAGTTCAAATCGGACAATAAGAGTGATAAAGGCAAGACGCGACTTGAAAACACCAAATTGAATTTTTATGCCCAGCTAAGATGCGCCGAGTCTTTATTAAACTCCTTCAAAGCTGTAAGGAATCGTGACTCCCTTGATTTGCATTACCGGGATGCCGGGATCAGCACACAGCATTGTATAGAAACGAAGAAATTGAATGGAGAGGATTTGAGTCTAAAGCCTTAACAGATTGCCATCCTTCCTACTAATAGGTATTATAAACGCGAAAGTTTGTAAGTATGGATGTTTGTTACTCTTTCACGTAAAAACCACTGAATGGATTTTAATGAAACTTAACAATAATATAGCTTGTATATCAAAATAACATATAGGCTACAATTTATAAAGATATTGTGTGAATTGTCCAAAATATGACGATAAGTGTCAAGTAAGTAGGAAAAAATCTACCATCTGCGAGCTATTCTGGCGTGCGCTGCCAAAACCGCTAGTTACACATATGTAATGTATGATGGAAATGTTTAACTTGAATAGTTCTACAAAAAAGCCGGTCCAGCGGCACTTCAGAAGGGACTTCACTTTATGCTAATGATCCTCTCTAACGCGGGTGAAACCGCGGGGCACAGCTAGTTTCTTCATAAGTTTCGGAAAATGTTAATTCAATTCAATTTATTTAAAGTCAGACATAGTCCATAAATGTGTTAGTAAGCATCTTATAGCCTATGTTAGTAACCAAATTCAATTCAAAAATTACAAATATAATATTAATAATAATAATATCCAGCTAAACGTAATGTAATTTGAACTTCTTGATTCATTAAGTATTAAGCATTTTATAAAAAGCTGAGGATTTAAATAGGTAATTTTATTGGTGATAAAAGAAAACTACTTTTAAAAGTTTTATACTACTTACGCTTCCTGCTTTTAGGGGTAATTTCGTAAGTTATTCAAGGACGCTAGAATTAGATTTTTTCTAAAATAAAGCCTGAGTTACTCCTTATTACATCAGCTACCTGCCGGTGAAAGTCCCATCAAAATCGGTCCAGCCGTTTCAGAGATTAGCTGAAACAAACAGATAGACAGACAGACAAAAACTGAAAAAAATATTTTCGTATATGTAGCGTATATACATATGTACACACGGTACTACATGCATATGAATGCTCGTATGCATGTAGTAAACATGTCTTTTAATATTACAAGCAGACACTCCAATTATATTTATTTGTACAGATGTAGATAAAATATATGGCGTATACAGTTTGACACTTAGTTATCCACAACATAATATAATTTGACTACAAATTAAGCAATTATTACATCTCAACATTTACTGAGAATAATTATTTATTACTTATGGTACTTAATGACTTCTAGCTTTGAAACTACATTGTAACAAATATTTTCATTTGTATGTAACTCCGTTTTACTCGGTTTCCACTTCCTTGCAGTGCATTACGAACTCCGTAATAAGAGTTATAAAAGCAAGTCGGCGCAGCATGAAAACCTCAAGAGCATTTTCATCGCCAGCTAAGATGTGCCAGTCTTTATTGAAATCCTTGAGAGCTGTAAGGAATCAGCACTTCCTTGTATTGTGAGGAGACAAAGAAATCTAAAAGACCTAAAGCATTAAAAGACGGACATTCCTCTGTAGATTCTCAGAATACAAAGACATGAGAATTAAATTTTCCAGTGTATCTAAAACCCTTAAACGAGCAATTCTTGTATATATCTAAATATATTTTTTGAATCTCGGAAACGGCTCCAAAGATTTTGATGAAATTTAGTACCCTGGTTGCGGGGATGATAAATCGATCCATAAATATTTATTGATAGAAATTGTCGTTTTTTTTAATGTTTATGCAATTAAATATAAAACTACTCTTACTGACATCTATTGGAATATTAATAATATTGTGGCGTAGAAAGCCATCAAATGTTGTCCGTCAATCCACCCTTCAAACAAATGACAATGTCGATAATTATGAAAGACTAGCTGTGCCCCGCGGTTTCACCCGCGTTAGAGAGGATCATTAGCATAAAGTGAAGTCCCTTCTGAAGTACCGTGGACCGGCTTTTTTGTAGGACTATATAAGATAAACATTAACATAATACATTACATAGGTGTACCTCTAGCGGTTTTGGCGGCGCATGCCAGAATAGCTCGCAGATGGTAGATTTTTTCCTACTTACTTGACACTTATCGTCATATTTTGGACAATTCACACAATATCTTTATAAATTGTAGCCTATATGTTATTCTGATGTATAAGCTATATTGTGGTAAAGTTTCATTCAAATCCATTCAGTAGTTTTTACGTGAAAGAGTAACAAACATCCATACATCCATACATCCATACATCCATACTTACAAACTTTCGTCTTTATAATAGTAGTAGGATCTCTATAAAAATTTCGTCACCGAAATTAAAGCTTTCTTGGTCGAATAGTTACAAAAGCCGACTACGGAGCTAGAGACCCGGGTTCAAATCTCAAGTAGGCAAATTGTGTTTTTTTTTTTGACAATTTTTTTTTATTGGGAGCTAGGTATTTCAAAAGGCTTTGTTAAGTAACACTAAGTCAATGAATGTTTTGCTTAAAAATAAACCAAGTAAATAAATTGTTTTTATCTGAGTAACGCTCGGGCGTCCAGGTACTATTTAAATTATCATAAGCATTCTAGAAGAGTATGCATGCATTATATTTAACCGTAGCTTTCCAAGAAAAGAAGACGAGTATAAACAAACACACTTTCACGCTTATAATATTAGGATGGAAATATGTAGTATGAAATTTTCAATTGTGTAAACAAATATTTACATTCATAAAATACATTAATAAAAAATGAGACCTACTCATTAATTAGTTTTTTCTTCATTGCTCTATGATTCGTGCCTACCACATTATTTACAATAAGGTAGCTGACATACAGAATAAGACGCTCAATAATTCATATTTGATCAAACATTTATGTTTTTCAAAAACATAGTGAAAAGAATGCTTTAAAATTACATAATATAAATCACTTCTGGTTCTTTAATAGTATATTGTGTGGCAAGGGGTGAAACAAGACGATTTCTGACGAGGGCTGTCATCGCCCTGGTCTGAAATCGTGTTTCATCCCGTGCCACACACTGTATTTTTCATAATATCACATGTAATGAAACAAAGAGTTTTGATTTCTGTAGCCAGTCGAAGTAAGACTATTTCAGACAAATTTTAGCGCAGTAATATCTTTTGAGAATGATTTGACGACAGTTGTCAATGCGATTGTCAGAAAAGACTTGAAATAAAGACGTAAATAATAAACAGGTGCCGGGTAGAAACAACGATCGACGAGACGAAATGAACGTCGGGCGTCACGTTCGTGTTGTTTTGCGCAGCAGCACATTACCTACAGTGCGCGGCTGCCGCCGAGCAAATGTTCGTTGAGTAGTAGACTTACATCCGATACCTTCAGACCTACGCGGCCCCTGCATGGTGCGCATTAGTATCACGGTCACAGCGCAAACGTCTCCAAGCGCTGCAGAACATGGCCCAGCGAGCAATCTTGGGTGATGGCTGGTACGTGCGGAGGGATGTGCTGGCGCGCGACCTGAAAATTTAGTCATAAACTGAGTTTGTGTCTTAGTTTGCGCGCCGTATGTTTGAGTGCGCGGACAACAGATGGATGGCCTAGCGCCGCAACATGCTTAACCGCCGGACGGAAGGCCCCTCCAGCGCGGAATGGTGAGCGAGGTCTCCCCCGACCACTATCTGAACTTCGCCTAACATCGAGGTGAGTTAACTTGCCCATAGTCTTAACACCCGCTTGTAAAGAGAGGCCATCACCAGGGGACATTGTTTCCCCTAAAGACTGCCCCGGTTCCTACCCGATAAAAGTCTCCTGATAAACTTAGTGACCCAAACTCCGTTGCTGCGGCGGCCATGAGCCGCGGTAGCGACGCTTGCCAATGTTCTATGGTTTGCCGCACGAAGTCGATACGCAGCTTAAGAAACGCCGGGTCTATATTAAACTCCTTGAGAGCTGCGAGGATTTGGTACTCCCTTGATTTTCATAACGGGGATCAGCACAAAGCACTGTGAGAAAGGTTCGAACAAATTTAAAAGAGAAACTCTGAAGCTAACGTTAATAGAGGGACCCATCTAAAGATTCCATCTTCATAGTGTGCATACTTTAAATGAATCTTTAAAAGCATTCTGGAAGAGCTTTGAATTAAATAATATCGTGACTTAATATGGTTTTATAAGAACGTACAAATATTATGTTTTTTTTCGGACAGTTGACGGACTTTCAAGGTAGCTTTTTTATTTAAATAGAGTAGTCCAAACAAGTATGCAGGCCAATGGTGTTTAATGGTTGTTGAAGGCTATGGACATCTACACACAACAAGCAAGCGTAAGTCTTCTAATTTACGAGTACGTTTGCATTGGCATATAAATTTAATTTAAACACATCTCCGAGAACTGTGTTATAATATTTCTGCATGTTCTTAAAAAAGCTCTTGACAAATAGATAGACAGATAGACGGACAAGGTTCTGGAGACTTTTCAGAAAGAGAATAGGCATAGAACTGGTGGTGTGTTTTCAAATTCTGTCTTTAGTATTATAATAAGTGCCAAGCCCCAACAAGTTTTTTATTATCTTGCAAAATGACTGCACCTACTTCGGAATGGAGCTTATAAAGGAAGTTATAAAGAAGTTAGTAATATTTTTTTCTTTTGAGTAGGAACCCTAAAACTTGTTTTAGCTGCTAGTTGCGATGTAGTTTATATAAAAAAATTGCGACAGTAAATGCAGCACCAATGTCTCACTTGCCGCTATCGTTTCGTTCCTCGTATGGCATTATATTTTCAAGCTAAAACTTATTTGACATGAATTTCGATTCTGTCCTCGCGAACTGCAACATTCAATGATTTATATTGAAGTGACCTTAATCATTTAAGGTCTCGCACGTGTATAATAGATAAGTCTTAGTTTTTAGTAGCAATTTAACATGTTACCTTGTTAATGATACTAAATAAATAAATAAGATACTTCTTAATTTATACTATCCAGCCATGGTACTTATCAAGGCGCGGTTGCAGCCTTCAATTTTGGGGACGGGTTGCTAAGAAATTTTGCGTGGGTCACTAAGAAATTTTAGGGGACGAGGTGTCCCAAATTGGCTTGTTTCGCCTTCCATCTACGCATGACTGGATTTTGGGTGGGGGGTCATGTCCCCTGTACCCGGGCCCGGGTCCTGTGTCCCGGGACCACGCCTGGTTAAAATTAAACTGTAAAAATACTCTAACAGTGGTAAAAATAAAAAATACACATAGCCTCAGAAGCATATTAAGCTTTTCTGTTTTACTCCTATCAAGTCCTATCAAAAAAATCTGAACAGAAATACTCAGCCTATCTAGGATTTTTAGAAAAAATTCACCCTATTCTTCTTTTTAGGTATGGAACCCCAAAATATATTCTGACCCACTTGCCAGTAACAGTAATAATACAAAATCATTAGCGACAGTAAATGCAGTACTAATGTCTCACTCGCCGCCATTGTTTCGTTCCTCGTATGGAATTATGTTTTCCAGCTAAAACTCATTTGACGTCCATTTCCATTCCGCCCTCGCAAATAGCAACTACCGTGTATCGCCAATTATGTGAACGCAGTAGATAAAGGCATTTTACTTATTAAGATTACTTAATAATATGATTAATACATATAATTATAGGTACAATATAAAGATAAGGGAAACATCATCTAGAAGAAGTGAAAACCAGATCTCAAAGGTAGTACCACCGGCGCCGGGTCTATTTAAACATGAAGCAAAAGTTAAGAAGAATCAAGACTATAAGAAACAAAGAAGAAAAGTTTCGTAGGTAGTAAATATTGCATGGTTTGTTTGGGGCAGTACCACCGCTGTACTCGATGGCGCATGGCGATTTTTGTCCCAGTGTTACGGGACGACAGCTGAACTTAAAAAATCGGTTAAAGTTCTCATTTTAAAGAACTGCAGAAATGTGCAGATAAATCAATATTTTAACAGTAAATCAAAATACTCCTTCAGCCGGCAACAAAAATATAAATAGACAAAAATATATGCAGAAGCAAAGAAAATGAACAAGACGAAAATCATCACGGAAATATCAAAGTAAACGCTGTACTTTACACATTTGATTTATACATCGAATTATTGACAATGACAAAGGTTGCATGGATTTGACATTTTGTTATGTGGATGTGAAAAATGGTGCGTTGTCAATAAGGCGGACCTTGTGTCGTATTAGCTATTATTTGTCAGCGGAATGGCCGCGATTATTTCTGATTCCTATTGTAACAGCATCTATGTTACATAATTAATGTATAAAGTTTCCGGACGGAAATCTTTACACTTTATCTTTGAAAGGTTCTTAGTGTAAAACAAAGTGTAAAGATCAAAAAAAAGAAAAAAGAGTCATATTATTATCTATAACTACATACTTAATCTTTATCGTACATGTGTCACTTGTGTTATGTCAAAGTATTTTTATAGTTTTTATTTTGATTTAGGGTCGATTTTCCATCTTTGGGTAAAAGTATGCGTCGAATGAGTATGAATTAGGGCTGTCATCATTACACTTTTAACATATAAAAGGGATAGCAATAATATTAACTGATATCTGACGACCCGTGTGACGCAATGGTTACCATGCCTGACTGCCGATCGGAGGGTCCCGGGTTCGATTCCCGGCGAGGCAGAAATTGAAATGATGAGTTTTAATTTCTGTATTTGGTCTGGGTGTCTGTGTTTCTGTCTTTGTGTGTGTCCACCCACGACACAGGGAATCCTAGTGTGAGGCTATGAGTGTGTAGCGTTATTTATTTATTTATTTTATCTTTATCTGGAAATTGGAAAATTGCCTCTAAAACATGTTAATTAAATAATTGAATGGTGTTTGAAATGTCTTATTCAAGTTTAAATTTCACAAACGTTAATAAACTGTAGTTCTGATACAACCTTAAAATTCTGTATTTTGGTAATTCTCAGCAATATACAAAACGTAAAATATTTTGTAGTACGCAAGCAGCAAAGCTGTCAAAAGTTCACAACCACATCAAAAAGGGGCGCCAACAGTGCGAATGTATTTCTGAAATCCAACAGTTCGTGGGTTTCGGAGCAAGCCATAAAAACTGCACGAACTAATATAATACTTTAGAAATTATTATTCTTAAATTAATTTGAAACACATAAGTTTATCACGGTCGCAAGCCACGTTAAGTAGTCGCTCTCTACGCCACTACATCTACACGAAACCTCAAGTAAGCCTAAATTTGTACTCATGGGGTAAGTACTTGGTCAGGGGGGGGCAAGTACTTCGTCAGGGGGGGCAAGTTCTTGATCAGCGGGGAGGGGGCAAATTTTTAGGTTTTTGGTCGGAGGAGGGGGGGGGTGAATTTTTGAAACTGGGTACCGCGCGTAAATTTGCCTTCTACGTTACACGAAGACACGAACACAAAACACTAAATATACAAAAGAAACAGCAGGAGGTAGCATATCTAGCTTATTCTTTATAGGTTTCTCTGGTCGTTTCGGCGATCTTTTGGGATTTTTGAATCCCTGAATGTGGACCTTGATCCAGGGGGCAGCTGATAATTGCACCTTTTCACCACACAACGACATTTTAAGCACCCAGCAAAACTGTCAAAGTTCACAACCTCTGAGCACAAAACAACGATGGTTACGACAGCCTGAAAGGCGAAGTGCGAACAATTTTACGAGTACTATACGGAACTTCTGGATTCCACACATTCTCACCTGCGAGCTCTGATTAAACTGTTCAGTTGTAGTGAAGTAACCTAAATGTCACTGAACCAGCAAACAAAATTAAATTATAATTGAACCGAAATAATTTTAAAAAAATATTTCAACACCAAAATTATTTTAAAGAAAATTTTCCTAACTGACTGCGACTAGAAAAAAAAGTGTCCCAACCACTTCTTCTAATAGTAGGGGAGCCAACGAGGCTAATTGTGGATTTACTCGAGCGTCATCAGGACCTTGTGCGTTTTATAGGTTAGGTGGTAGGAAGATTAAAAGATTATATTTATGACGTTTTACGTTTAACCGGTGGGGAGAGTGCCTATAAGTTTTCAAAAATTATAAACGAAAGGTATAGGTAAAATAACGACAAATATCGATCAATAGTAGAATAAATTAAATGCTGGTAAGTCATATTTCAATAATTTAAATTGCATGATAATTCATACTTCAGTAATCTGATGATTTTAGTATCAATGTATACAAAACAGCGAATTAAAAAAAGGCATTTTGGCAATCTAGGGAGAGTTTGATTTTTTATTATTTAAAAAGTGTTGGTTCAACCGTAACGAGGTATTCTAATCTGACCATTTTGACATCCGGAAGTAAGATAAAAAAAAAACTACTGTACCTATATAGAAGGTTTTTTTAATCGTGACAGTACTCAACAGGATGCAAGGAGTACCCCATATCTTAATCTGACACGCTCGAGTAAATACAAAAATTCCCTCTTGGGCTTCCCTACTTTAAGAAACAGTAGTGTTGCAAATTCTAATGACCTTCCTAATTAGTATACCAAAGCTATCATTTTAACTGTAGAAGCAGAAAAAATAGTCAGTTTCAACTTGCTTGTGTTTTGAGAAAACCGTTACACACAAAATCATTTCATCCATCCATCCATCCGTCAGCTTTTTAAAGTCCACTGCTGGACATAGGCCTCCCCTAATGTTCGCCACTCCGTCCGGTCCTGTGCCCTCTGAATCCAGCGGTTTCCCGCTATCTTCTTCAGGTCGTCAGTCCGCTTATTTTGTCAAAATCATTTACTTTGACAAAATAAGTTGACATCTTCTGGATTCCACAGTTGCAGCTGCTCTGCAAATATGATGCTCTAGCTAAGGACTACTTACGTATTTCTGCCCTTTCGCATTGAAACGGTTGGACCATGGTGCTCAGATGCTAAAGTTTTTATTAAGCATTTATCCAGACGATTAATCCAGGCGACAGGTGACCAGAGGACTGGCAATTACTTACCTTGGTCAAAGAATAGCTTTGGCTATTAACGAGGTAATGTTGTCAGCATTCTGGGCATATCATAGCATAGCATTCAGGGTAGGGCTGCCATCCGTCCGGAATTCCCAGGATTTGTCCTAGTTTGAAGGGCATCCGGGGGCCGTCCGGCCGGAGATTTTGAAAAGTGTCCTGGTGTAACCCGGACGCTTTTGTTGTCAGGGGAAATCTATTTTTAATGGTTGGCTGCAACCCTTTTTGCGTCCCACTGCTGGACACGGGTCTCTCCCCAATATTTGGAAGGCCTGGAGCTTACTCCACCACGCTGCTCCAATGCGGTTAAAAATTCATCCACAATAATCCGCATTCAAGAAGGCTCGGCAAAATAGTCAACGATCGAATGGAATTAATAAATTATAAAGAGGTTTTTATTTTTGTTACAAAAAATAATTTCCCAGAGATGTCCGGGGAAAAAACCATATTACGCCCAAATGTCCGGGATTTTTGCCGTGTTTATCCGGCGTCGGCAATTTAGGTGATGCAGCCCTACTTCAGGGCAGTACTTCGGATGTCATTTTTTACTTTAATTAGTTTATATTTTTATTTTTAGTGTTAGTTTATTTATATTTTTTTAATGTTCACCTTTTTATTTTTATTGTTTATTTTTTGTAAAATATTTTTTTTCAAGTTCTCGGAATTAAATGAACTCATGAAAAACTTTCAACTATAATTTAAGTGTATACGCCAATAGTCGGAACTTAAATTGCAGTATGTGATTATCGATCATTTGTTGCTTGCGTCTTTACGGTTTGATTTACGGTAAGAACAAAATACATATACCTACTTTTTTTAAGTATTTCAGGACAGCGAGCCAATTTACTTTTTTGATTAAAATACTTATTTCTCAGCAGTGGGATAGGTACTAAGCAACATTGTTGACTATGATAATTTAATCCTAATTTTGGTATTTTCATCAGGGTTTTATTGTACAGATATTTTTAAAACAGTAACGGTAATTTCAGTGTGTGTTGTGATGTATCGACGCCGCGGCTGCCAAGCCACTGCGGCCGTATGAAGCTGGAATACGCTGAATATTGCCTTTTTATTCCGTAACCACAGATAGCTTAAAATAATAGCTTGTAATTTTTGGTTTTCGGCTTGTGCAAATGAAATAAACGAACCAAGTTTGTATTTTTGTGGCTTTTCACAATTAGCATATTTATAAGCAAGGAAATATATTATAGTAGGTATTTTGAATCGACTAGCATGATATTTCAATTTTGCTCGTTTTGCTGTTACGCGGTATTTACAAACTGCTCTGACGCGGTTTCGCACGCGCAGCGACGATATTTTAAATTAATTTCAGCTATAAGGACACCGACGAAGTAGGTCGGTAACAGGGAGAAATCTTAAAAAATATTTGTAAAGTGTCTATTTATGTTCTGTTCTAAGAGAAAGAACAAATTTTTAATGATATAGGTATAATGCAAAAGAATCCACAAAATGAAAGAAATACCTATCCACTAACTTATGCCAGCTGCTTCTTCTGCGAGCTATATCCGACAGTGAAACATTTAAATAAGTCATCGATAGTGATTAGGTATGACTATGAATTTAGGAATACTAATTCCGTACAATAATAATGTCATTATAAGGAAAAATTAATTATGTTAGTGACGTTGTTAGTTATTAGTAGTTAGTAGTTATTAGTGACGACCCGCGTGGCACAATGGTTACCATGGCGGACTGCCATTCGAGGGGTCTCGGGTTTGATTACCGGCGAAATAAAAATTTAAATAATGAGTTTAAATATCTGTTCTCGGTCTGGGAGTTTGTGTTGCTGTCTTTGTATGTGTCCATGGTACCCACGACACAGGGTATTAATAACCTTACTGTGGGAATCTATGAGTGTATAATTATATGTATATATCGAATCAATCGATCGATATGTAGGTAGTTAGCGTTTTCTTCGTAAGTGATCCAACGATACGCTACTATAGGTACCTAGGTATGTAATTCAACGTTGTAAATCCGCACCAATCCGCACTTGGCCAGCGTGGTGAACTATGGCCTAAATCCCTCTCACTTGTGAGAAGGAGACCTGTGCAAGGAGACAGTGGAGCATAAAAAGGCTGAAAAAAGTTTAAACTAAAGGAGACCTGTGCAAGGAGATAGCGGGGCATAAAAAAGGCTGAAAAAAACCTTAAACTAACAGCCATTCACCGAAGAAGGACGAAGGAGTATACGTATAAATCAACATTTTCTCATCAGCACCGTCTTGAGTAAGTATATTTAGCATATATCATGTCCATATTGCGTTGCCTATTTTGTACCACAATTTTAACGTTGTCGATAAGCTAAAACTTCATGATAATGGTTCTACACAAATGTAACAAAGTTACCGCGACGCGCCACGTGTTGATAAAAGGTGCGTTACGATTTACGCAACATACGGGGACGTTAACCCAGATGTCGATTTTGGCCCCAATTCCAGCGGCTTTTCGCTTCTTGGGTGTACACTACTGTACACTTCTAAGGTCGATTAAAATTAATACTGCAATAAGAGCTGAGGTTCTTAAATATGCAATAATATCAGTTGTGGTTATACTGGTGACAAGAATTATTTTTTAAGATATATTTTAGTAAAATTTGATTAAGGTTAATTCATTCTAAGCTACAGTGCAAAAAGAAAGCTTGCCTGTTCTTAGAATCGGAAATAACATTGCCCTCTTCAGTCACTTTCTGACCTTCAAGAACGTCGCCAAGTCAATATCACTCAAATGCAGAAACCGTGGGTCAAAATTAGAACTAACGCAACCCTCGTACCTCAAATTTTCTACTTCCTTAGATAGGATCTTTGTAACTACTTCGCTGAAGATATACGAATACAAATTAAAATTAAAATATTTTGCCTAAAAGCATTGACATTACTTTGATTTAGGACTATATTACAATGGCACTATTTACCACCTTCATTCTTGTATGAGTAAAAACACAATTACAAAGTTTTCATGTCTGAGGTACCACGTGTAGACAAAAGCTGCGTTACGATTTACGCAACATTAGGGGACGTTAACCCAGATGTCGAGATTGACCCGAATTCCAGTGGCTGTTTGCTTCTTGAGTGTACGTCAAAGGAGGATTTTAATTAATTCTGGAATTACAGTACTATCCATAAGGTAACAGGTAAATTGAGTACAATAATGTGACTAACTCAGTTTTTGGAAATTAAAACATGGGGTATATTTCAGTAAAATCAGTCTAAATTGGTAATTGAACTTTGTTACTGAATTAATTTATAATACGCACACTTATTCAATTCCTTTAAACCTTATTTATTGAGAAGTATGATATTTTAGTTATTGGTTGGTGTAGATGACATGTTTTTGAAAAAAAAGTGTAATTGTAAGTGTGCGTATACGTATGATAGGGATCTGTTTCTTAAAAACACCATAACGATGTCAATAAGCTTCAGGGTGACAAACAACCGGGACTTCTGTTCTTTCACTTTTTGAGTGTCGTGTACACTTATAGTGTCAAAATGACCATTATAATTTATGCTGGACTTAGAGCTTACAAACGTTCCTTGAAGTAAGACGGCATCGTATGCTTAACATTTGATTGTTTTACAGGATCTGTTATCTTTGAAAATAAAGACTGAAATAGAAGCATGTATAAGTTATCAAGTTATCAATTATTATTAGGGTTAATTTATTACCAAATTAGCTAGCGCCAGCGGCTTCGCTCGCGTGGACCCGTTTT
Organism: Pyrgus malvae; assembly: GCA_911387765.1. NCBI lineage: Eukaryota > Metazoa > Arthropoda > Insecta > Lepidoptera > Hesperiidae > Pyrgus > Pyrgus malvae. The sequence goes on from OU426958.1 coordinate 12,109,302, forward strand.
ATAGGTTCCCGTAGGATAAAAACCATCCTTTGTCCTTTCACAAGGTCCACTCTGTGTTCCAAATATCATTAAAATTGGTTCAGTAGTTTAAGCGGGAAAGCGTAGCAGACAGACAGAGTTACTTTCGAATTTATAATATTAGTAGGGATTTGAATAACAATCTTTTGGTGTGTGGTCAAAATTCATCTTGACTTTTGAACAACGATAACAATTCGCACTTTCACGTTTTTTAGCTTTATAATTCACTGACTAAAAGACTTCTAATTTATTTAAACTCATCCCTCTTTCTTTTCATAATATATTGTGTGAAATTTACTCGATAGCCATCTAAAAAGCTTCTATTATACTTTGTTAAAACGTCTCTCAATAAATTTCAAGAACTCCACTTTAGAGTTTTACACCACTTTATCTTAAAGTAACTTTAAATTGTTGTGAATGTGAACTTCGAAATGTTATTTAAGTTCAAAAGTGAAGTAATGATGATGGTGATAAAAAGAAAAATTACGAAAACAAATGAAAATTTAATGTAATGTAAATACATGAACCCTACCTCCTCCGTGGTTATTCCTTGGTGAATAGCCATTGAGGAGCAGGTCCCAAGTCCGGATAAATGGGGAGGGCCAGGCATGCAAACTCACTCCTTCAGGTCTGGTTTTGCATGCCCCTACACTCCACATATCAGGCACTACACATCCAAACACACTACACATACATATCACAAACACACCACACTCACACCCAATCACACTTCACAGACGCACCAATCATACAAACATAATACAGCGCACTACACTTTGAGGAGACAACCTCTCAACCAAAAACCTCAAACTTAAGGTGTCATTCGTACCGTGCCGAGGAGACCGTCCAACGTGACGGGGTCGGGGAGTAACTCGGCCGTGAACGGTGGGTCCTCGATACCAGGCGACCTCGGGGACTAATTAGCCTACCCCCCATATAGCGGGGCCCTGTGGGGGGCGTCTTATTTACCTACGCTACTCGTGGGAACAATATGAGTTTAAATGAAGAAAACAACACTGAAAACAAGCTCGAAGAGCTCATAAATGAAGTGGCAACACTCGTAACCGAAGGAGATTCCATTACTCCGGAGGCAATGGACCTTTGCTCTAATAATGACGGAGGCCATTCTTCAAATGAACCTTCTGGGGCTCCATCTGACCCGCAAGGTTCATCTAGCGCTGGAAAACCTGGTTCCAGGAGGAGATTCAAACCCCTCCTAACCGGGGCAGCCAGCCGACGCAAAAAGTGGTGGATGGAGAGAGGTAAGAGTGAGGAGGAGGCCAAGGCTCTCTGTCTCAAACCACTCATTGAGATGCAGGAGCATCCCGAGGTGCAGGTCTGGCTGAAAGAACAGCAAGCCAGATCGGGCAAAAGGCAGAGGTCAGAAGAGGCTTCGCCAACCGACAAACCCAAGAAGACGCCAAGGACGGGCACACCTACCGAGGTCAAGCCCTCCTACAGTGCAGTCGCAGGGTCCTGTCGAGTTGGCATTCAAAACACAGAACGCCCTATGACCGACTCGGAACTGCAGTCCCTACAGGAGGAGATACTTAAGTGTATCGACTCCTCCAGCAGTGGAGAGGGACCCAGGTTCATGGGTAGCTCCGTCAGGGATGGTTGCCTTGTGCTAAACTGTCATGACGGAGCTACTCGTGAATGGCTAGCCAGACGGGTTCCCAATATTAAACCCTGGGCGGAGGCCAAACTTAAGCTGGTCGATGAACGCGACCTACCTCGCCCATACTACGGGGCAACATGGTTCCCAGACCCGAAATTGGAGGTCAAGACCATCTTGCACCGTTTAGCAATTCAAAACAGTGACCTGGGATGCGCTCATTGGAGGGTGGCCAACAGGAAGGTGGAAGAGGCTGGCCAGACGGTCACCTTCTCTTTCGATGAGACAGCATACCAGGCCCTCAAGAAAATAAACTTTAGGCCCTTTTTTGGCCTAAAGGATGTTATGGTTAGGGTCAAGAACCCACCAAAGCCCAAGGAGTCTGAGACAAGGGACGCGCCACACAACATCTCGGCGCAACCATCCACATCTGGTTTGCTCACCTCGTCGGAACCGGGGCCGGTCCAACCTACTAGTGGGCCTGTGACCGACACCGCAACGTCAGAGGCCGAGCAGCCGCTGTCTCATCCTCCGGCTAATCCAAGTAGGTCAAATCCGACACTACTACCTACACCACACACCCGCGGAAGGGTATCGGGCAGGGCTACTCTGCCAACGCACCCGACCCGCAAGACACACACCTTAGCCCATATTGGGGGGAGGTCGTCGCGAGGGGCCTACAGAGGTACACAGGGTACTTTCACTCGAAATACCTCTGCTGCCGGAGCTCCGATCAGGAGGGCACCTGTACAGCTGCCCTCACTGGCTCAGGAGCATTCGAGCAGGAAGGCCTCCCGCGATCCGATTAACAACCAGGACCGGGGCTAAGGAACAGACACAACTCAAAGAAGCAGTAACACTCACACACACTCACACACTCACCTACACTCACCACACTTACATAAACTCCAAACACATTCACACACAAACAGTCTCATCCTCTCCCTCTCCCAATCCCAACTATTTCTAATACATCCCACTCCCCAAACATGATCAAAGCCATCCAAGTAAACCTTCACCACGCCAAAGCGGCTAGCGCCATCATCAGTCAGCGCTTTAAAGAAGAAGGACTTGACATGGCTTTTATACAGGAGCCATGGATTAAAGGAAACATGGTAATGGGCCTAACGTCTGCTGGTAAGTTAATTTACAACAGCCATGGTATCAGGCCTCGAGCCTGCATTATTGTAAAGAACAACTTAAAGTTCTTACCTATACCTTGTATGTGTACAGATGACATGGTAGCAGCCTACGTCGCTCTTCCGGGCTTCGAATCGTTCAAGACAATAATCTGTTCGGCCTATCTACCCGGAGAGAGACCAGATCCAACTGTGCAGCTAGCCCCCCTCATCGAGTATTGCCAGGAACAGGAGGCTCAACTGCTGCTGGCATGCGACAGCAACAGTCATCACACCTCATGGGGTAGTACCAATTCCAACCGAAGGGGTGAGTTAATGTATGAGTTTTTATTATCCAACAACCTTCAAACTCTTAATATCTCTAACGTTCCTACGTTCATAAATGTTCAGAGACAGGAGGTGTTGGACATTACCTTCTGCACGGAGCAACTTGCGAATCGCGTTCGAAACTGGCACGTCAGCTCTGAGGTATCTATGTCTGATCATAGACATATTAGGTTTGATATAGCCTCTAATAGAAGTAAACATGTAGAAACTTATCGTAACCCTAGGGCAACTAATTGGGAGGAGTACAGACATCGACTCAAAACCAACCTAAGGACGATAGGCAAAGCCGTGAAAACTCGGGATCAACTAGAGCATGCGGCAGGAGAGCTGGAGGAAAGTATTAATGATGCATACTTGCACAGCTGTCCTCTAAAAACTGTTACAACAAACAGAGAAGTACCGTGGTGGAATAACGCGCTATCCAGGCTTAGGCAAAAAGCCCGCTCCGACTTTAATAGAGCCAAAAAAACCAAAGACTGGCAGACCTACACCCAATCACTCACGGACTTCAACAATGAACTGAGAAGGGCAAAGCGCAGATCCTGGCAAAGATTCTGTGAGGAAATAAATGGGACGGCACATGTCGCCAAGATCCACAGAATTCTTGCAAAAACGCCCCCAGCTCATCTTGGATTATTGAGGAAACCTGATGGTAGTTACACCAAGACGGTAGATGAGACCTTGAAGGTATTGATAAACACACACTTCCCCGGGTCTACCGTCATGGACAAGGATGCCATCATGCCACCCTCCTATACACACAAATTAAGACCAACCATTGAGAACTGGAGGGTGGCGACCTCAGTCTTCAAACCCGACAAAGTAACCTGGGCCATTAATAGTTTTAAGGGCTATAAATCTGCAGGAGAAGACGGCATATTCCCTGCTCTAATACAAGAAGGGTTAAACGAAGTGCTGGCAGTACTATTGAAAATCTTCCGAGCAAGTTTTGCCTGGGGATACCTGCCAACCTCATGGACAAAAGTGAGGGTTACCTTTATACCCAAAGCGGGTGATAGGGATAGCTCGCAACCCAAATCTTTCAGACCAATAAGTCTCACCTCATTTCTACTGAAGACAATGGAAAAGGTTATAGACTTACACATCAGGGAAACCTATCTAAAGGTCATACCCCTACAGCCGCAGCAACATGCCTACCAAAAAGGGAAATCAACGGAATCCGCACTAATGGAGCTAACGGACCGTATAGAAAAAGCCCTTGAAGATAAAGAAATTGCCTTATGTGCTTTTCTGGACATTGAGGGAGCCTTTGACAATACCCCTACTGAAGTCATACTTAAATGTATGAAAGAGAGAGGCATAGATAATACCATCACCGACTGGGTGGGTTACATGCTTAATAACAGAATAGTTCGTACCACGCTATTTGACATCACAACCGAAATTAAGATTAACAGAGGTTGCCCACAAGGTGGAGTCCTTTCGCCCCTACTGTGGTCAATCGTGGTCGACAATCTTATCCAGGAGCTCAACGACAATCGACTGGACACACAAGGCTACGCAGATGACTTGGTAATCAACATAGTTGGAAGCTGCCAAAGCATCTTATCTAGCCTCATGCAGTCAGCACTTAAAATAGTCGAAAAATGGTGCATCAATAACGGTCTATCGGTGAATGCCAGCAAAACCGTCATTGTGCCCTTCACAAGAAGATATAAGTTGGACAAGCTTGGAACAATTAAGTTTTTTGGCACAGCCATACCACTCTCGAAAGAAGTTAAGTATTTAGGAATCACATTGGACCAAAGACTTAACTGGAACGCACACCTTGATAAGGTTGTCAAGAAAGCAAAGATTGCTCTGGGAACATGTTGTAGGCTAACGAGCCAGAAATGGGGGCTAAAACCAAAATACGTAGCGTGGATCTACGAAGCTATTGTTAGACCCATAATCACATACGGCTGCGTATGCTGGTACAGAAAAACAATGCAAACAACATGTATCAAGACACTAAACAGCGTCCAAGGATTGGCCTGTCGTATTATAACCGGGGCCTTACCATCAACGCCAATTGCAGCAATGGAAGCAATACTAAACATTTACCCTCTACACATTCATGTGCAGAAAGAGGCCAAATGTGCTATTCTCCGTGCTGCTGAAAAAGGCAAGGCCAACTGGAAATCACCTGTCATGAGGGAACTCCACAGAAACCTCACTGAATGCAAAATTATGGCGATGCCGAGTGACGTCATTAACAAACAATATAGTTTCAACAAACTATACAAAGTACTTATACCGTCTAGAGAAATGTGGGCGGATAAGACATCAAAATCCCTCATAAATGGAGATATCATCTGGTTTACAGATGGATCGAAGAAGGAGGGACGCACAGGGGCAGGAGTATACGGTCGAAAACCTAGTTCTAAGTTCTGCACCAATCTAGGCACCTATACAACTGTCTTCCAGGCAGAGATGTATGCGATAATCCAATGCGTATATGAAAGCCTGGACAGGAATTATACTAAAAAGCGTATAACGATTCTATCGGACAGTCAGGCTGCTCTTCGGGCACTGCAGTCCCATGAAACTCAGTCAAAATTGACCTTAGAATGTATCCATGCACTCAACACACTGGGCGCACACAATAGTGTAGCCCTCGGGTGGGTGCCGGGACATGTGGGTATTTGCGGTAATGAAGTCGCCGACAAGCTGGCCAAAAAAGGTGCTGCGATGCCCTTCATTGGCCCTGAGCCAATGCTGGGCATCTCAAAAACCGCTTCCCGAACCATGCTTCGAATCTGGTCTACGAACCAGGGCAAAGGCCTTTGGGTGTCCGCACCAGGCATGACGCATGCAAGGGCGCTGGTGGCTGGCTACTCAAGCAAATACTCAAAGCAAGTGATCAATCTAGAACGCAATGAAATACGTCCACTTGTAAGAATTCTTACTGGTCACTGTAAACTAAACAGGCATATGTTCAAACTTAACCTAAGTTCGACTGCTATTTGCAGATTCTGCAATGGTGAAGAGGAATCGGGCATCCACATCCTCTGCGACTGTGTCGCACTCGCACATAGCAGAAGTCGGATACTGGGCGGCAGCCTAGTCACATCGGAAGATGTCAAACTTCTAGATCCCAAGCGCATCGTACGGTTCCTAACAACCGTCGGCCTTGGGAATCAGATATAAACGCGGGGCTAGGCTACAATAGATCATTTACTGGTCGCAGTGGCCTTAGGGTTGTACCCTTCCCCATCAACTCAAATAATAATAATAATAAATACATGAAGAAATCAATGTTAATTTATGAAAATGTTTATACTGTCAGTTTAATTCATCTTGTACTTGACGTACGATACCTGATAGAATTCCTTAAGCATAGAAAGATGTGATGTATCTGTCCTTAAATAAATCACTTGTATGCATTTCATATTATTCTATATTTATTCTATTTATTTTATATAAATTCATATTTATCTTCCGCAAATTCCGCAGAGCAGCGATGGCCGAGCGCACTTGTCCAGCGTGGTAGAGTATGGCCTAAATCCCTCTCACTTGTGAGAAGGAGACCTGTGCCCAGCAGTAGGACATAAAAAAAGGTAGAAAAAAAGGCAAAAAATTCTCATCTTGTCTTTAATTCAACATAATTCTTTTAAGTAGTTAATTCTGACCAACCTGTATAATGTACTCGACCCTTATGACGCTGGAGATCCAAACTTAGCATTGTAGGCTCCTATACCAAAGTGTTAAAGAAACCCAGGCTACATAACAAACTAGATCGGTACGAGTTCATTTTTAATTTAAGGCATTTTTCAATTATCATCATCATATTTTTTTTAAATCCACAATAGTTAAAAATAAATTAAAAGAATTCAACAATCTTACCTTCTCGAACTTTACACAATAAAGGCACGTTACATTATTCAAAGCATCATTATTTCCTTAATCTAGTTAAAGAATTTCGAGATAAAACAGACATCGGTTGCGGTATTATGTTCCACGCCGCGTGTTGTTCTAATGTTAAGAACAACTTCGGCATAAAACAACTTCGAAATAGAAACAACCAAGTAACGCGGTAGGTACATTTTGAGTGAATTTTTTATTTTTGTTTTTGCTACGATGTTTTAAAGCAAATTTTTGTATTGGAATAACACTGACGGAGGTACACTGATTTGCATTTTGTCTCATTCGAATATGTTTCTAAATATTTCTCCGCTTTTCTTTTTCCATTAAAATTTTGCAGTGCAGTATATCGTATTACGTTAAACTTTAAACATTCACAAATTACCATCGATTTATAAATTAACGCTTCCATATAGAGCTGTTGATTCTTAAAAAAAAACGGAAAATTGTTTGTAAAGTAGGTTTACGATCGAGATGTTTACGTGATAACGTCCGCACGAGAAAATCTCCATTCGTTTGTATGCCGCTAGAGTGAGAGAGACGGAAGATCGGTCCACTCACTCGAACGCTATGCCAGCCTCCGCTCGTGAGGATTCCGCGTGACAAGTTTCATGGAATGACTGGCAGCGCTCGAGATGAGACGGGAGATCGGTCCGTCTCTCTCTCGTTATACCTGCGATCGCGCTCGTGAGGTTTTGGTGTGACACAAGTTTCTGAACATGATTAAAACGATTTTAAAGACGTTATCACGTCAAAAAAACAACGGGTTGCACTCCGGTAGTGCCGGCAGAAGTGAAAAGTTGAACATTAACGTTATGCATTTTTGATATTTTGGAATGGTTAGGGAATAATTTTGCACAAATTGCTTTTATTATCAGTATTATTTTTCATTTAGTATTTTCAGTAGGTTTTCATCTAGTATTTTTATAAAGTACTCACTCATTTTCTTTCACTATTTCTCCGTCACTTTTTTCATTAATAGATGCAATTTGTTCAATATCCATATTTTAAATACTTGATATAAACGAATTTTACAAGTACAGAAATTCAAGCCGTCATCAGCTGTCACCCCTCCGTCTTATATTCGATCCGTGTCCTGTCGCGCGTTTAACATTTCTTACCCATCCCAAAAAAAGTGCACAACGCCGCTCAAGAAGTTTTCACTTCAAAAATACTACAATCATATTATAATAAATTATTAGACACTATTCTTACGCTTACCTTTTGCTTTCGAATTTAGGAGATAGCAAAACTTGTATTTTGGAGGAGCATTTCTACCGATAAAATATTGTACCTATAAGTTTTAGTAGAAATAAGGTATGCATGCCAGCGTCAGTAACATGAGAAGACCATCCGCAGCAGTATACATAATAATATCAAGTATTGAATAATTACAGCCGCGTTAACTTTATCGACAAAAAATATAAACAATTTACACAAAAGAGTTAATTTGTATATATTTATTATATTAGATATGAAAATTTAAAGCAATCATTATGTTTACTTTGTCAAACTTTACATAATAAAGGCACTTCACATCATCCAAAGCGTAATTATTTCCTTAACCCAGTTATAGAACTGCGAGAGAAAGCAAACGTCGGTTGCCGCCTATTATGTTCTACGCCGCATGTTGTTCTAATGTTAGGAACAACTTCGGGGTAGAAACATCGAAGGAACGAGGTAGGTATATTTTGACAGCAAAATTGTTATTTGTTCTCGCTACGATGATTTACAAGCAAAAACAATACAAATTTTCATGGTGATGAGCTGTTTGTGGTACAGTAATTTACATTACATCTGACTCATAATAATGTATTTGATGGAAAATATTTCTTCGTGTTCCGATTATTGCAAATGTTTAGTAGCGTTTATCGCATTGTTTGTTCCTGTAACTTCGGGATTAAGAATAGAGCTACCTCCTTCGTATCCTCTGCCTGATCGTAAGAGGCGACTAAATGGGGGCTTCCGCGGTGAGAGTGAGGCGGTGAGAGTGGTAGCTCGATCCGTCCAGCCAGTGGGCAAGGGAAGGACAGCGGTGTGTGCGTGACCGCGTGCCACCGTAAGCATCTGAAGTTGGAGGAGAGCACATTTGCTCTCCCGTACGAGACTACGGGACGGGGCGCGCGGAGGACACCGATGCGTTCCACTGGAGATATCGGAGATCTCTCCACGCGCAGCGCTTATCATGCTGTTTATGTAATATCTTTAAGTTTTGTGTGCCAAATAAAGATTGTTATTATTATTTTATTTTATCGTTCTTATTCCTTGAAGGGCTTACACATATCAAGTTTGTCAATCCTATGTTAGTCAGTTATGCTACTAATGGCTACTATGCACTTTGGAAATATAGGTGAGTGCATAAGCCTCTGCCGGATGTTTTCAAAGCGCCCGTAATACCTCTGACAAGGATTAACGGCTGCTATGTTTCGCGTTATGAATAACAAGCAGGAGTGATGTGGGCTCTAAAGGCCGAAAAAGGCACATGAAAGGCCACTAGTGGAGTTTAGTAGAAACGTATCGAACTTACATGCCTTCTATACTAACCGCAGGGTTTATGCGGCTTCGCTATTTTCTTATCTCTTATTTTCGTCCGTCTGTCAGTCTGTCACTAGGCTGTATCTCATGAACCGTGATAGACAGTCAAAATTTTTACAAGTGACAATTACAGTTGCCGATATAATAATGTTTATTCATTTTAAAAAAGAATCAAATAAATGTTTAAGGGGGCTCTCACAAAGCAAATAAAAAAATCAAACAATGAGAACAGAAACTAACGCATCATTTCAGTTTTTGCTTCGCCGGGAATCGAACTAGGGATACTTGATTGACAATCAGGCATGGCAAGCATAATGCCACACGGGTCGTCGTTATCTCATATAGATGTACTCTCCTCGGCTTTCGGTCCTCCACATTATGAAGGCATCAATATAACAGCCTTCAACTAGCATAAGGTAATTTATGAGTACATACTAACTTGCTCCTTTCTTTCTGCCTGTCCTTCATGTAATAAAGCAAAATTAATTAATAGTTATTATCATAACTTCAAAAAATTCTTTAAACCAATGTACATCAGTCGTTATCTGGGTAATTTAAAATCAAGTCTGTAATTGGTAAGGCAAGTCCTCCGACCTTGGTAAAAAGAAAATACTTACTGTCGTTCGCCCACCCACGGAATGTTCGACCAGACCTTAGAGCATCAAGGTATGACAGGTATGACACCCGTCAGAGGAGAGGCCTTTACAGGCAAACCCCTCGTCCTAACGTTCATGCACAATGTGCCTTCTAGTTACACAACTAGTGTGTCTGTGTGAGTCGGTGTCAGTGTTGACTTGCATAGAAAATGACGTTGTTAATTGAAATTGACATATTTAGAAATGTATGCGTCTGTAGCGATGAAAGAATATTTGTGAATGTATGACAAAATTAAAATGTGTGCGTTCTTCCCCCGCACCAGGTTTGGCACAACAAAAACTATGTATCGATGTGAATCACGGTGCCGTCTCTACTGAAGGGTGAGTCAGTAACTTTGATGTTCTAAGGACCAGACTTAGTAACAGTATCTATCTTTTATTTTATATGTAAAAACAATTTTGATTTAGTACTGTAATTATAGTCTGTAGCCTTAAAGCAAAGTTGGTATAGCGTGATGAGATTCCCCGGCGCTAGTCCCGGTAGCTTCGGGATTAAGAATAGAGCTACGGCCGAGCTGCCTGGTCATAAGAGACGACTAAAAGGGGGCTTCTGGGGTTGCGGGCCGGGAGAGTGGGAGCTTGATCCGTCCAGCAAGCAGCCCCGGGAAGGACGGCGGTGTGTGCGTGGTCGCATGCCGCCGTAAACATTGGAAGGTGCAGGAGAGCACATCTGCTCTCCGAAGATGGGTCCGTTCTGGAGCGGACACCGGTGCGTTCCACTGGAGATCCTGAGTCCTCCACACACGCAGAGCCAGGCCACCAAGGGGGTTTTAGTGAGGTAACCACCCACAGGTTCCCACATAACCCGGGATCCTCTCCCAAGGCGTCTGGTACCTTTTAAAGGTGGATAACAAAAAAAAAGCGTGATGAGATGTTGTGACGGTTATACATTATGTTATCTCAAATATATAATTTTTTTAGAACAGTGCTGCTGAGTATGAAAAGGCTGTGGTTGAAATCAATCGACGACCCGCGTGGCGCAATGGTTACCATGCCGGACTACCAATCGAGGGGTCCCTGGTTCGATTCCCGGCAAAACAGAAATTTGAATGATGAGTTTAAATTTCTGTTCTCGATCTGGGTGTTTGTGTTCCTGTTTTTGTATGTGTCCATGGCACCCACGACACAGGGTATCAATTGTCTTAATGTGGGGCTATGAGTGTGTTACGTTTAAGGTTATTTTTTAAATCATTCAAGTACGGAGCCCTCACTACACGAGTTTAACTTGCACTTGTCAAATATTTAAGGTTCTCTCCAGTCCAGATAAAATGTAAACCGTATATAAATACGTGTAAATGATACACAATAAAGTTGCAATGCTGTCTTTCTTCACTAAATTGCAGCCCAGTACTAACACAATTGCAAAAACGTAACGAGTAAGTAAGTAAAAAGTAGGTAAGTAACAAGAAGTACCTCGGTAGACGCCTCTTGAAGACAATGAACTTGAATAAATGCCATGATCTAATTAGAAAGAGTGAGCAGGCTGAAGCGAATATAAACAAAAAGTCGCCAATGAGAAAATGCCTCGCTATCTAATGGTTCAGTATTTCAAAATTGCATATTTATCTCTCCAAATTCGCATACCTTGCTGAGGTAAATATGGCGAACTAATAAATGTACACAAAACAACTTTTGTAATACCCATATTTGTGTAGATAAATTATTTTCATTTTCATTTCATTATTTTTTGGTTTTCCTTTCAATACCTTTTATGTCCCACTGCTGGGCACAGGTCTCCTCTCAGAAGTGAGAGGGATTTAAGCCTATAGTCCATCACTGTGACCAAGTGCGGATTGCTGGATATCATCATGCTTCAGAAAGATTAGAAATTTCATGAAATGACCGTTTAACCGTTGGTCGACCCCTGTGGCGCAATGGTTACAATGCCGGATTGCTGATCGGAGGGTCCCGAATTCGATTCCCGGAAAAGTAGAATTTTGAATGAAGAGTTTAAAACTTCTGTTCTAGGTCTAACTCTCTTCTAATTGGGTACACTCATAGCCCGACAGTAAGGTAGATATACCCTGTGTCGTGGGTGCCATGGGTGTGTCCATTGCACTCACTACGATGGTATTTTTTGTTCATTATTATTTTCTGCTTATATTAAGGATTATTCTTCACTTTTTTTAGATCGATTCATTGTTGTCGGAATTAGATAAGCTCATGAAATTATTGTATTGCCACCGATTCTTGAAAAGTGTCCAAAGTTTGAATTAAATCCATCCGTTGAAAGTGGCTCAAAATTGAGTCCAAAAGAGAGTTACATATAAGCTCACAAACTCACAGTTACAAAACACAGGTAAAGCTAATATAAGCGAGTTAAAAATTGGACAGAGAACCCTAAAATAGAATCGTTCGTCGTTCACAATACCGCCAGTGTGAACTGTGGTTCACAGTTTATTCAGCGGGAACAGTTTTATTCGCTTAGTTAACGGCAACCATTGAAAACTATGAAGCCGTTTTCCTATCCCGCTAGATAGGAAACTGCCTTTATTTACGGCTGTGTTCAACGGTTATGGTGCAATTGTAAAAAATGGTTTTATTGGGCCTTAATTATAATAATATAAATTTCCAAGCACCGCAAATGATTTCCATAATTTTATTAAATGATCCAAGATATAAATTAATATTAAATTGTGGACTTTATATTTAATAAGGACCACAATTCATTAAAACTGTAACTTAGCTCGGTAGTGCTTCCATTATGCTATTTCCTACCTAAACAAATAGATAGACGTAAGAAGGTGCCGCAACAGCGATGGCCTAGTGGTAAAAACCCGCGGTCTTCAACACTGATACCGCGTTCAAATCCTCTGACAAAGAATTGTAATGTGCGAATTTATCGCTGCTTCACGGCGATGGAAAATGTTGTGCTATTTAATTGATTAATGCTCTCCATCGCCGTGCGTACGAGATCTTCATAATTTCTCGAAAACATGACGTCCACCAATTCGCACTTGGCCAGCCTAAATCCCTCTCACTGTGACCAGCAGTGGGACATAAAATGGTTGAAAAATGCCATGGAAACTCCATAATGGCGTTCCTTAACCAAAATTATCGTTATTTTTTTGTTTTGTAGGGAGGGGGGGTTTGTTTACATTTTGATTTTGATTTTATGATTTTATATTTCATACTTGTTTTGATTCTGCCGCTGCCTTAAAAGTGCCCCATCTTGTCCCTGTAGACCCGGACCTGCCCATAATTATGTAAACAACAATACTGAAGGTAAATATGGCGAACTAAATATATATAAACAACTTTGTAAACACCCATATTTGTGCAAATAAATGTCTTTGTCCATGTCTTTGTCTTCGTACCAAGAGCTAGACAAAATTTTAAGCAATCTAGTATTTTGACTAAATAATAAATTACATGCACAGAAGCGCGCATGGCCTGGCTGTGAGCGTAGAACGCAAACAATCTATGCAACTAAGCCAAACGGGCGCGGTCGGGTGTGAGATGGGTGACCGCTAGTGGCAAAAAAAATTTCATGCGCGTTTTCGTGCTTCGGAGGGCACGTTAAGCCGTCGGTCCCGGTTGTTCTCGATAGATAACAGTCGTTAAACCTTGTCGGAGGCCTTATGGGCGGTTGGAAAACATCCGACAGCGGGTTGGCCACTATAACCCGCATCTCCACCAACCCGCATTGGAGCAGCGTGGTGGAGTAAGCTCCAGGCCTACCCAATTATGGGGAGAGACCCGTGCCCAGCAGTGGGATGCAAAATGGGTTGCAGCCAGCCAGCCAATAAATAATATGAAACTAACCTTCCGCCAGCGGATTCACCCCCGTGGGTCCGTTTTATTGGTGCCCGTAGAATATAAATCATCCTATGTCATTTCCCGAGGTCCACGCTATCTGTGTTCCAAATTTCATTAAAACTGGGTCAGTAGTTTAAGCGGGAAAGCGTAACAGACAAACAGACAGAGTTACATTCGAATTTATAATATTAAGTAGGGATATCACATAATTTTCTTTGTTTTTATTTGCAATATTACGAGTGCCTATGCCCTTGCTTTAATTAACAAGCCATTCACGTTATTACAAAGAAAGGGAGTACACTCTATAAAGTAGGAAACAAAAGAGTAATATTACCATTGGACGTTAATAGGCTATCTAGAGCGTTTTTCACAGTTTTGTTCTCAAAAGGCTGGACTGGAAAAAAAACATCTAAAAAAATCCTACTAGCGGCCGCCCAAGACTTCGTCCGCGTAGACTATTGTTAGATTTTTTCTAATATAAAAATAGCCTAAACTACCTACTCCTTATTACATCAGCTACGTGGCAGTGAAAGCCCGGTCAAAATCGGTCCAGCTATTTCAGAGATTAGCCGGAACAAACAGACAGACAGACATCTAAGCTTCAACCAAGCCTGTGTTTTGCCTAAAAACTAAATATATGAAATGTAACATACTTTAATTGCAATGTTAACCAATATCCCTGCATTTAATTAACAAGCCATTCGCGTTATTCCAAAGAAAGGGAGTACACTCTATAAAGTAGGAAATAAAACAGTAATATTACTACTGGACGTCGTCTCCACGAGATTGTCAACGTGTTAATAGGCTATCTCGAGCGTTTTTCACAGTTTATTCTCGAGAGGGTGGACTGGAAGGGAATTGTACTTTTGTATTCATCTAAAAAAATATTTCCTACTAGCGGCCGCCCGCGACTTCATTCGCGTAGACTATTTTCAGATTTCTTCTAATATAAATGTAGCCTAAATTACGCCTTATTACAAGCTACCTGCCAGTGAAAGTCCAGTCATAATCTGTCCAGCTATTTCAGAACAAACAGGCAGACAGACGTCTAAGCTTTAACGTAGCCTGTGTTTTGCCTCAAAACTAAATATATGAAATTTCACATATTTTAATTGCATTTAATTAATAAGCCATTCGCGTTATTACAACGAAAGGGAGTACACTCTATAAAGTAGGAAATAAAACAGTAGTATTAGGTACTATTGGATGTCGTCTCCACGAGATTGTCAACGTGTTAATAGGCTATGTCGAGCGTTTTTCACAGTTTATTCTCAAGAGGGTGGACAGGAAGAGAATTTTATTCACTTCGTTAACAAACGAGAAATGTACCTACGCTTCGTTTTCATCTAATATTTTTGCTGCATTTTCTACGTAAGTATAAAGGTTGAAAACGCGGACGGCTATAATCAGTTTACACAGATAAACTTTTTATTTTTTTTATTTTATTTGAATGGAGTAGCAGACGAACCTGCATGGTCGTCTCGTCATCTTCGATGAGAAAATGCAAGGAATCCTTAGGGAATGATTGCTTTGTTAAGTAGAAATGAAAATCTGTTTACAAAATGAAAATGTCACTTTATTCGACTAAAAGTTCTCGCCATAAAGTTTTTTTTAAATAGGTATTTGAATGGAGTAGCAGACGAGCATGCAGGCCACGTGGTGTTAAGTGGTCGCTGCAGCCCATGGACATCTACATACAACCTCAAGCAAGCATGGGTAAGTCTTGTCTGAGGTCGTACGCAGTTGCGCTGCTACTCCGGAGGCTGGTGTAAATATGGCCGGCAACTGCATCTTTCCACCGAAACACAATAGAATTGGTTCACGGCAGAAGTGGGTGCAGCGGTGGTACTTCCCCGGGCGAACCACAATAAAATTGTTCTACCACCTACAATTTACAAAAAATAGAGTGTGACCTAAATAATAGCAGTAGAAGTGAATCAGCGATAACTAGTCCGAAGCCGAGAACCCCTATTCGAATCCCGGGGCGAAACTGTACTGAACTGTACATAGTTATACTTCATTAGGATATTTTCCGATCACCGGGCATGCTTGATTTTTTTTGCGTAATGTGAGCAGCGATGGCTTAGTGGTTAAAACCGTGGTTTTTGACGCGACTGATCCCGAGTACAAATCCTCGGCGCGCACTTCTGACAAAACAAATTGTAATGTGCGCATTTATGTCTGCTCCACGGTGATGTAAAATATCTTGATATTTAATTGATTACGATGTTCTCCATCGCCGTACATGCCTGAGAGAAATTCATAATTTCTCGAAAGCATGACGTCTTCCAATCCGCACTTGGCCAGCGTGGTGGATATTTGATAGTTGCACATAGTTTCTCAGAGGCATGTCAGTTCGACCAACCCGCACGTGGTCAGTGCGGTGTGATGTGGCCTAAATTTCTCTCAACTCCAAGAGGAGACGTGCCCAGCATTTAATATCTTAATAGGATTACTAAATTAAAAGCAAAAACAAAACCAATTTAAAAAAAAAGCTTTCATTTAAATGTTCTAAAAAAGAGAAAATAAAATTATTAATATTAATTATTAACTTAATACCTCATTATACACAATTTATATGATCACTAGTGGCCGCCCGCGACTTCGTCCGCGTGGACTTCGGTATTAGTCATAGCATGATGTTATATAGCCTAAAGCCCTCGGGTGGCTCCCCTAGGGTTGCCCGTGTCCATAGGCGACGGTGATCACTTTACACCACGCGGCCCGTCTGCCTTTAAAAAAAGCCTTCCCCGATCAATGGACTATCCAACACAAAAAGATTTTTTCAATTGGAACCAGTTGTTCCTGAGATTAGTGCATTCAAATAAACATACAAATGAACGAACGAACAAACTTTTCATCTTTATGTATAGATTAAAATATTGATTAACGGGCTAATATAAAAAAATATGAATAACTCAAAGACAATACTATAATTTATTAATCTATAAAATAGAATAAGAAACATAAAAAAATCTTTTCTTTTAATATTGAATGGCTAAAAGGATTTTTATACAATGCCGTAAAACGAATAAAAAAATAAGAAACATAAAAGACAGACATGACAATTTTGATAGCTGCGTCAAAATGTAAATAAACAAACATAGCAAGTAAATAATTTTGTAAAGAAATAATAAAGGAAAAGCAAAGTATAAGAATAAAACAAAAGGATATAAGTTATAATATCATCGATATAATATAATACGATAATGGACGTGAATGAAGTAAGTAATAACATGTAGTGTATTTATAACACTACACCACGGCGCATTTCATTCATTTCATTAGCTTCCCGTGGGATATTTTCCCGCGGTAAAAAGTAACCTATGTCCTTTCACAACGTCCTTTTTAAGTTTATGCCAAATTTCATCAAAATCGGTTCAGTGGTTTAAGCGTGAAAGAGTAGCAGACAGACAGAGTTACTTTCAAATTTATAATATTAGTATGGATAAAAGCTTGTTTTAAAGGAAATTTTTATTTTCTTCTTTTTAGGGCATTATTATTATTATTATTTTGAGTAGATGGGGAAGGGTATAACCCTAAGGCCACTGCGACCAGTAGATGATCTATTGTAGCCTAGCCCCGTGTTTATATCTGATTCCCAAGGCCGACGGTTGTTAGGAACCGTACG
The DNA here is from genome assembly GCA_911387765.1 of Pyrgus malvae. Classification (NCBI taxonomy): domain Eukaryota; kingdom Metazoa; phylum Arthropoda; class Insecta; order Lepidoptera; family Hesperiidae; genus Pyrgus; species Pyrgus malvae. Next base: position 12,126,846 of record OU426958.1, read on the forward strand.
ATGCACTTGGGATCTAGAGATTTGACATCTTCCGATGTGACTAGGCTGCCGCCCAGTATCCGACTTCTGCTATGTGCGAGTGCGACACAGTCGCAGAGGATGTGGATACCCGATTCCTCTTCACCATTGCAGAATCTGCAAGTAGTGGTGGAACTTAGGTTTAGTTTAAACATGTGCCTGTTTAGTTTACAGTGACCAGTAAGAATTCTTACAAGTAGACGAATTTCATTGCGTTCTAGATTGATCACTTGCTTTGAGTATTTGCTTGAGTAGCCAGCCACTAGCGCCCTTGCATGCGTCATGCCTGGTGCGGACACCCATAGGCCTTTGCCCTGGTTCGTAGACCAGATTTGAAGCATGGTTCGGGAAGCGGTTTTTGCGATGCCCAGCGTTGGCTCAGGGCCAATGAAGGGCATCGCAGCACCTCTTTTGGCCAGCTTGTCAGCGACTTCATTACCGCAAATACCTACATGTCCCGGCACCCACCCGAGGGTTACACTGTTGTGTGCGCCCAGTTTGTTGAGTGCACGGATACATTCTAAAGTCAATTTTGACTGAGTTTCAGTGGACTGTAATGCCCGAAGAGCAGCTTGACTGTCCGATAGAATCGTTATACGTTTTTTAGTATAATTCCTGTCCAGGCTTTCATAAACGCATTGAATTATCGCATACATCTCTGCCTGGAAGACAGTTGTATAGGTGCCTAGGTTGGTGTAAAATTTATAACTAGGTTTTCGACCGTATACTCCTGCCCCTGTGCGTCCCTCCTTTTTCGATCCATCCGTAAACCAGATGATATCTCCATTTATGAGGGAGTTAGATGCCTTATCCGCCCACATTTCTCTAGACGGTATAATTACTTTGTATAGTTTGTTGAAACTATATTGTTTGTTAATGACGTCACTCGGCATCGCCATAATTTTGCATTCAATGAGGTTACTGTAGAGTTCCCTCATGACAGGTGATTTCCAGTTAGCCTTGCCTTTTTCAGCAGCACGGAGAATAGCACATTTGGCCTCTTTCTGCACATGAATGTGTAGAGGGTAAATGTTAAGTATTGCTTCCATTGCTGCAATTGGCGTTGATGGTAAGGCCCCGGTTATAATACGACAGGCCAATCCTTGGACGCTGTTTAGTGTCTTGATACATGTTGTTTGCATTGTCTTTCTGTACCAGCATACGCAGCCGTATGTGATTATGGGTCTAACAATGGCTTCGTAGATCCACGCTACGTATTTTGGTTTTAGCCCCCATTTCCGGCTCGTTAGCCTACAACATGTTCCCAGAGCAATCTTTGCTTTCTTGACAACCTTATCAAGGTGTGCGTTCCAGTTAAGTCTTTGATCCAAAGTGATTCCTAAATACTTAACTTCTTTCGAGAGTGGTATGGATGTGCCAAAAAGCTTAATTGTTTCAAGCTTGTCCAACTTGTATCTTCTAGTGAAGGGCACAATCACGGTTTTGCTGGCATTTACCGATAGACCGTTATTGATGCACCAGTTTTCGACTATTTTAAGTGCTGACTGCATGAGGCTAGATAAGATGCTTTGGCAGCTTCCAACTATGTTGATTACCAAATCATCTGCATAGCCTTGTGTGTCCAGTCGATTGTCGTTGAGCTCCTGGATAAGATTGTCGACCACGATTGACCACAGTAGGGGCGAAAGGACTCCACCTTGCGGTGCTTGCTTTTTAGGGCATTTAAATACAAGTTTTTTTTAAAGATACATAATGAAAGAGTAGGTAAGAGGAGGTAGGCTACCTTTTCCACAGTTTATTCTCGTGGGGGTGGACAAGAAGACAGTTTTATTCACTTCACTAGCAAAGTGGAACGTAGCGTCCTGCATTTTTTACTATATTAGCTTTTATTTGTTACAATTAGGTACATTTTTAAACAGACATTGTTTTCAAGTAAACCTCCATAATGTCGTCAGTGTACTAGTACTCGCAATTTCATAGAAAAGATATACTTTTTCTATGAATGACGAGTGCTGGGACACATAAAAATTAACGATACTCCGGACGTTTACCTTACGGGGTTGCGTGGGTAACGTAAAAAGGGTTGCAGTTTGCAGTCAATTTGCAATTATTGCAGCAATTTTTTGCCTACGTTTGATACTTTATGAATCGACTTAATCAATCAATGCCCTAGTATTATGTTTAAATATTTCGAGTAACTGTCACTGTCTGTATTGAATTTTTTTATATTTATAAACCGAGCAAAAAGGCAGATGGGCCGCGTGGTGTTAGCGATCATCGTCGCCTATGGACACGGGCAACCTCAGGGGAGCCACCCGAGCATTGCCGGAGGAGAGCTTTTTAAACACGCTTTTATTACTTTGACCTGTATGTATGTACCTAGGTATGTATGTAATGCAATCTTTTAACTTCATTTTTACTTACTTCTAGGAGTCTGATTTCCTTGAAAATTTGGGGTCAAGGGCCGATGACAATGCAATAATATGAAAAAAAATCTAACTAAAAAATTAAAAATAAACAATGTACTTACTTAAAAAAACTAAAAAACACTCTTTAGTGAAAATACGAACAAAAATAAGAAGAAAATGTATTTTACTGTTAAAAAAAGCGTAGGGTGGTTTTTAAAATACTATTGACACCATGCACCCCACGCTTTATTTTAGAGTAAAATTTTTTTTTTCTTATTTTTTACTTTTTAGTTCGTATTTTCACAAAAGCGTGTTTTTAGTTTTTTAAACTACATTATTTATTAACAGCTTAATTTTAACTTTAATATACATATAATTTTCTTTTACTTTCCCACGGACTAGACTGTTTGGTTTTTTTTTTTCGTAAATTTTTTTTCTAAATTTTACCGTAATAGTAAATAATCTCTCATAAGTACGGATTAAGTACAGCACGGCGCAATTTAGACATGAGCACTTTAGACATGTACATATGAGCATAATCCCATCTAATCTAAAAAGTCTGGCACGTCTAACTTATAGAGGCATCTAACTAATGCCTACATTTTTGGGACCATGCGTGACTAGCTCATCCTGTCATGATATAATTCCCCGTATTACAACTTAGCATACTGGCTGTTGTTAAACATCAAGGCATATTTGAGAACCCGTGTGGCGTAATGGTTACCATACCGGACTGGCGATCGGAGGGTCCCGGGTTCGATTCCCGACGAGGCAGAAATTGAAAGATAAGTTTAAATTTCTGTTCTCGGTCTGGGTGTTCGTGTTTCTGTCTTTGTGTGAGGGTATATCTACCTTACTGTGGGTCTATGAGTGTGAAGCGTTATTTAGTTATGTTATATTAATCACTTTTTGAGAGTGTAAAGTAAAGGTGATATAATATGATCGTAACAGAAAATATTCTGATATCCCTACTAATAACTTATAAATTCGAAAGTAACTCTGTCTGTCTGTCTGCTACGTTTTCCCGCGTATACTACTGAATCAATTTTAATAAAATTTGGAACACAGAGTGGACCAGCCATGGCCGAGTGGTGAAAATCCGCGGTCTTCGACTCGACCGGTCCCGGGTTCAAATCCTCGGCGCGCACCTCTGACAAATAAATGTGTAATGTGCGTATTTATCGCTGCTCTACGGTGATGGAAAATATCGTGATATTTAATTCATTACGATGTTCTCCATCGCTGTGCATGCCAGAGAGAAATTCATAATTTTTCGAAAGCATGACGTCCACCAATCCGCACTTGGCCAGCGTGGTGGACTATGGCCTAAATCCCTCTGTGATGAGAAGACCTGTGCCCAGCAGTGGGACATAAAAAAGGTTGAAAAAAAATGTAATGTATAAAAATGTATGTAATTCATTCTTTTGTTAAGGAGGTAGAGGTTTTGTAGGTGGTAGAACTATTATCGTTCGCCCGGGGAAGTTCTACCGCTGCGCCCACTTCTGCCGTGAACCAATTGTCTTTCGGTGGAAAGGTGCAGTTGCCGGCCACACTTACATGAGGCGACCACCAGCCTCCGGAGTAGCAGCGCAACTGCATACGACCTCAGACAAGACTTACCTATGCTTGCTTGAGGTTGTATGTAAATGTCCATGGGCTGCAGCGACCACTTAACACCATGTGGCCTGCATGCTCGTCTGCTGCGCCATTCAAATAAAAAAAGATAGGCAGGTACTTAATACTATTGTTTTCTTCTAACTTTGAATATATTAAGCGCAATGAAAACTTACATACAGCCGTTTGTCGCATATTTAGGTAAGTACCTAAGGTTTATGATGTTCTTGAACTTGGGATGCTACTTTTTTCTGTAGTATCATCATCTTTTGTATATGAGCTTGTCATTCCTGATTAATTACAAAATGATCACATGTTTTCTCTTTCTAAACGGAAATTTTGTAAAGGATACTAAAATGTTCATAACTTTTGTTACCTGAGATATACCCAAGAGGGTCGAATATAGCGGATCTAAAATTAATACTATCTTTTAAAGAACTACTGACCTATTTTATTCACAAATAAAGTTGCCGGACTGCCAATCGAGGGGTCCCGGGTTCGATTCCAGGCGAAACAGAAATTTGAATGATGAGTTTAAATTTCTGTTTTCGGTCTGGGTGTTTGTGTTCCTGTCTTTGTATGTGTCTATGGTACCCACGACACAGTGTATTGATTACCTTACTGTGGGGCTATGAGTGTGTAACGTTTATTTATTTTTTTATTTGAGATGCATTTTTTAAACTTGCAAATACCTACGTCTCCAAAATTTATTAAATGATTGGGCAATACAGGTAAATACGAGTAATGTTAATTAATATGGTAAATTAATCTTAATTACTTTTAAGTGTGCTCAGGTGGCACAAATTCGCAATCGGTTATATGTAGGTGTTGGTTGGTAGATAAGCGGAAATTGAGACGCAGCTCCGGATATTAACCGCCGTAATACACATATACGAACATAATTACTAAGAAATGTAGGTACTCTATATGTATGGGCTCTGGACCACATTTCAGCGCCGTAGGTCATCACTTTCATCACCACAAAACATATTAAAGAGGTTAGAATGGAATTGTAGGCGGGGCAGACGCGCCAAGAATATGAGCAACGCTCGTATCTCTACAGAAACACACTATCACGCTGGATATGCGTGTTTGTGTGCGTGCTTGGGTGTGATTCGTTCATTTGAAATCGCGTATTTGTGCGGCGCTAAGATTGGCTAGATTTTAAATTGCAAGTATGTATGTACGTAAGCTTCATATTTATTTAAGTACAGATGTAGTGGAGGTGAAAGGTGGGGCTGTATCGACGATACCGGTTTTATACGAACGGCGGGCGGTGAGACTGGGAGTTCGATCCGTCCAGCGAGCAGCCCCGGGAAAGACGGCGGTGTGTGCGTGGCCGCCGTAAGAATCGGAAGGTACCGGAGAAAACATCTGCTCTCCCGAAGATTGGGCCCGTTCTGGGGCGCCGTGCGTGGAGGACACCGGTGCGTTCCACTGGAGATCCCGGAGTCCTCCCTAAGCGCTGAAGCAGGTCACCGAGGGATTTTAGTGCGGTACAAATAACCCGGTGTCCTCTCCCAATGTGCCGGGTTAGCAATAAAATGCTGGGTGTTTTTCAATTTCATGCACGTTTTCGTGCTTTTTTGGAGTGTACTTTAGATAACAGACCGATTACCCCATGCCCGATGAACACCCGATGAAATCAACAGGCACTTGACAGACTACGAAGCTCATATTTACAAAGATATAGAATTTCGCTACGCTCAAGAATATTAATAACAATACATTATATAAAAGTTATAAGTTAGTAAAAATTCACATTTTTATATTTGTTTCGGCGTTTCTTAGTTTATCCAAAAATGTACGTTTAGAAAAATTACTGTTATATATGATACGGAACATTACGCTCTATCTCAAGATTGGCTGTTTTTACCTTTAAAAAGTAGGTGTGTCATAACTTTACGGATCACATTGTGCACAAAAACCGTAGCAGTGTGAAGATTGATAAAAGGAAAAATAAATCTTAGGCGAAATAAACAGAGATTTCCTTCAGTCCCTTACATTTGGGATCCGAATTATTGATAGGCTAATACTTTAATAGATCGGGAGCCGACAAAAAAATCTTCGTTATTTTATGCTACTCTTTTATCTACTTATTAGACAATCATATCCATATTATAAACGCTAAATTTTGTAAGTTTGGATTGTAATGAAACTTTACAATATTTAGCTTATACACCAGAATAACACATACGCTTATATATAAATTTATAAAAATATTGTGTGAAAGAAATCGTTCAGATTTCTCTGAACAGGCCTGTTTCTTCAGATTTATCGCAAACGATTTACCATCCACGCGTGCGAACGATTTCTCGTTACGTGTAGGGCGGGCATTAGAGGTACACCCGACCGCACTACTACGCCATCCACAGGTCAATGAGCCTTTCCACGAAATAAAGGAAATCTATACGAGTAACAGTATTCCCGGTGAATACCACTCTTGGTCTACAACGTGTGCTGAGTTCGGAAGGTACGCGAGGGCAGATGGAGGTGAGAAATGACTGATAACGCGACGCCATCGAGGAGACCTCGTTCCATTTGATTTATGACGCTTCCAAACCATCTCACTGCGACATGTTACATATCAAATCCATATTCAAATGTGGGATTAACAGTTTAACTAATGGAGAGTTAATTTGGATGAAATTCACTTTCTAAATAACAACCTGTGTTCTTATACCTATACATATTTAGGGTTGTGTATCTTATTAAATAAGTTTTTCATAAAAAAATAAAAGCGGTCAAACGGTAAAAAAATAAAATTGTTCAGTACCTACTTCTCCTTGCTTATGGTAATGAATGACTCTTAAAACTATTTTTGGAGTCGGACCTATAGTAAAATGTTGTACCTTCCGTTCAGAATGTTAGGAATAATCGGCGGAATGAAAACACTACGTTGAGATTACACGAGATTTAATTCTGGAACGATAACTACTACAACAAGGCAAGTACAGTACATTACATAGGACGTCCATTCGCTAGCAGATCTAGGAAAAAAGAGAGAGGTCTAGTTGACATTAAATTTAATGACATAAGTCACACTAAGCATAGACATAAAAAAATAACTTATTGTCTTTAGGTTGCGTTTACATTTAAGCAATAGCTTTAACACAGAATAGGCACCGCCTAACCCGCTTATCCCGCCTTCATTGGCGAAAAAAAATTGGAACACAAAAGTAAAAATAATATAAAAAACCATCACCCACTATCTAATATCTAAAATAAATATATTATAAAAATATAATTTGACTACCTGCGTATCGCAATGGCTACCATGCTGGACTGCCAATCGGAGAGTCCCGGGTTCGATTCCCGGCGAAACAGAAATTTGAATGCTTTTTTTTTTAATTTTCTATTCTCGGTCTGGGTGTTTGTGTTTCTGTCTTTGTATGTGTCCATGGTACCCACGACACAGGGTATATCTACCCTACTGGGTATGGGTGGTGGGACTATGAGTGTGAAACGAAACAATTAAAATCCTTAAGTTAATTATTAAGGCCAAGTTCCAGGTTGGACCCTTACCAACGACAACAACAATTAAAAGTTTTCAAATAATAATCATACATTCGAACTAGTAGAAGATTGGTATCCATGGAAACAATTTTCTTTCCCACACAGGACCCCACATTCACACCATCACATTGACGCTTAAGCTGTATAAAATAGATCGGAGTCTGAATATGAAGATCTAAAAACATTCTCAATAAAAAACGTTATTACAACTTATGTATTACCATATTTCCATCGGATTTTGTCCCTAATATCTTTCATATACGTTGTGATCGACTTCGACCCCTGAATCTAAGAGGGTAGGCCTGCCGACTGGACCTTCATAACCGAGAAGCTGAATATTATATTCCGAGAGGCTATCGACCAAAAGTTGCAAGCTTTTCGAAAACCTAAACAAAGAATTCGTAGTGTGTGGTGTGGTGGTTTACAACAGTTTTTGTACCTTCTGAAGCTTGAACAATAATTGACAAATTAATAAGACATCAATTAAATAAAGCGAAGCGATCGCCATTTATTCGAGAAGCTACAAATATTTTCAGCAACAGTTATGCTTGAAATTTGTAAAAGTTCGGTACATACCTAACATTGTGCAAATTCTTCATTAGATTACGTCCCACTGCTGGGCACGGGTCTCTCCCCATTATTTGGGAGGCCTGGAGCTTACTCCACCACGCTGCTCCAATGCGGGTTGGTGGAGATGCGGGTTAGTGGCAAACCCGCTGTCGGATGTTTTCAAACCGCCCATAAGGCCTCCGACAAGGTTTAACGACTGTTATCTATCGACAACAACCGGGACCGACGGCTTAACGTGCCCTTTGAAGCACGGAAATACGCATGAAATTTTTGCCACTAGTCGTCACCTATCTCACACCTAACCACGCCCATTTGGCGAAGTCGCATAGATCGCTTGCGTTCTACGCTAACCGCGGGGCCATGCGCGCTTCCGCCGCACGCGTTATTTTTTATTTATTTATATTTAATCAATGAACTGTTTACCAATAATTAATTGGCAGGTTTTTAATAAAGGTTGTAAAGAATATATTTTTACAAAGACAACAGTCATCTCTGTACCCAACGCTAATCCAGCAGGCTGATGAAAGACAATTTCGTTATGAGAAACGACAGAGGCCAATGTGACGTAATTTCATAACATCTCAGGCTTACGAAAATGACTGCATTTTCTGATGCCTTGACTCTCAGATTATTACGGAAGGGGGTGTAAATTAGGGTCCCAAATACCTCTTTATAGAGATTGCCTGCGTGTCCGTTTAGAGGGCGAGTCACGTAATAATATTGTGGTCGACCTAATCGTCGGAATTCGCTGTATCGGTATAGCAGGAGTGTTTACCGAAACCAACGAAACTCATTGTCTTTTCATAATGCGAATAAACTTTATTAAACGCTTTTGTTGAGCGCCAAACAGGAATTTGTTTAATTTCATCGCTTCTGGGTTTTCAGAATTCTCAGAACTTCAGACTTTTTATCATAAACTCTCTACAAAGAACTTTTTTCTTTTATTTCAGAACTTTGTGTAGTAAAAATTAAGAGCTGTTTAAAACAGCGACGCAAAATTGTTTACTCTTTAATTCAGTATTATCATTATTATTATTTTCTACACTATTACTTTTTTGACTAGGTATTTGTAGGTATAGCAAAAATTACTGAAATTAGAAGCATGAAGTGTAGACTGTATCTTACAGCAAAGGTGTCCGTTTAGGAAGTAATATTTATTTAGGTATTTATTTATATTATTCGGGATAGCCACAGCTTCAATATGAAATATTATTTCTTAAGACTAATTACTCTTAAAGCTAATTATAATTATTTTCAACTTATCAAAATGTAATATCATGTAAAAATTATAACTTTGATAAGATTTTTAACAATCACTACAGATATTTTATATGTGTATGTAAACTTTATACAACAATATATGTCCATATGAAAGAAGACATTTTTTGAATATACATTCAACAATATGTGTTTGTGTCAAATTAAAAAAAAATGATTACTCTTCTAATTGCTAACGTGTTGATGGATTACTTGGAACTTTTAAACTAACAACATTTGGTAGGTGGTAGAACTATTATGGTTCGCACGTACCACCCCGCTGCACCAACCTCTGCCGTGAACCAATTCTGTTGTGTTTCGGTGGAAAGGTGCAGTTGCCGGTCACACTAACATGAGGCGACCACCAGCCTCCGGAGTAGCAGCGCAACTGCATACGACCTCAGACAAGACTTACCTATGCTTGCTTGAGGTTGTATGTAGATGTCCATGGGTTGCACGACTACTTAATACCACGTGGCCTGCATGCTCGTCTACTACTCCATTCAGATAAAAAAAAAACACAGTAGGTACTTTTTTTATAATCTTATTTATTTGGGAGTTTTTATACATAAGTATATGACAACTCCATTGGACCTTACGCTACTTACAACAAAAGAAAAAAAATGCAGCTAAAATATATAAAAAATACAGTTTTATAAATTTAATTGTTACGTGCTATTTTGAAGGGATGCATTGACAAACAGTAGGTACTTAAACATTTCTTATCCGTTTTAAACTAATTACACAAATCTACTCGTCGAGTTCCAGTCTTCGCAGCCATTTATATGAAGCATTCTTTTCTCTCGCACAAAGAGTATCCAGTGGGACACCTGGCCCACTTCACACGCTCATTAAGGCTGCTATGAAAGGAACAAAACAACAATAGGAACTACGGCACTAGAATAGTAGCGCTGTTTGAATATATACCCATTTTTTCTGTTTTTCTTGGATTTTCTCCGCGTGATATATGCTCTTCGTGCGCTGATGGGTTTTTGTTAGACCGAAGTGAGCAATACGGAATAAAAATAATTTATTATAATTATTGTTGTACAATCCCGTCGACCCGTGTGGCGCTATGGTTACCATGCTGAACTGCCAATCGGAAGGTTCCGGATTCGATTCCCGACGAAACAGAAATTTGAATGATGATTTTAAATTTCTGTTCTCGGTCTGGGTGTTTGTGATGCTCTCTTTGTGTGTGTCCATGGTACCCACGACACAGGGTATACCTAATATATGTACCCTACTGTGGGGCTATGAGTGTGAATCGTTATTTTTTTTATATTTTAATGAAGTGGTAATGGGCAACACGCCACGTAGTGGTAGATGGTCACTACAGCTACGCAATAAAACTGTATCACGGCTGGAACGGGTGCTGCAGTGGTTATACATAACACGTCGAACAATATATATTCAGCCACCTGTACCTGAATATTAAAAACATTAAGGAAATTATATATACCTATACCTAACTGCCTGCAGCTAACTAGATAATAGGGGTAGAACAATTATCTGAATAAAAATGTTTAAAATCATACCTCTATATTTTTGCCACATTACACAACGGTGTGACAGCAGGCCGAGTCGCGTGCTCGGTGACGGATGGCTGAGCGGCGGCGAGCGGGATTAATGGTTGTTATAGATATACCCAAAAGAAATAATAAGAAAAATATTATGTGTTGAATGGCTAAACCACTCACACTGGCGCAATGGTTACCATGCCGGACTGCCAATCGAAAGGTCCCGGGTTCGATTCCCGGCGAAACAGAAATTAGAATGATGAGTTTAAATTTCTATTTTCGGTCTGGGTGTTTGTGTTTCTGTATTTGTGTGTGTCCATGGTACCCACGACATAGTGTACCTACCTATATCTACCCTACTGTGGGGCTTTGATTGTGAAACGTTACCTAGCACTAAAGTGCTCGTCAAGACGAATCAAACGAGCTCAAACTCGATGGGGTTATGTCGTTTTAAACCGAGTTTCTATGGCCACCTTCCAGTTCCAGTTCCAGTTCACAGATGGCTGTGGGACGACATTGACACATGCGGTAGCTGTCACGTATGTTCCTTATCTGCCCATAGCTACTCTGTAAGAAAGCTTATTATTGTATACCTCATATTTCAAAACAGGGCTGAAGTTTTTCTCCGTCTGCTCTTTTCTTCAGCTCAGCATTGCCCAAGCGCACCCAGAGCAGACAGAACAAAAAAAAACGTTCACTAAGAGTTTGTAAAGGAACCGTACAGTGAATAAAGAATATTTCATTTCATTTCATTTCCATCCTCATTTACATTCATATTTATTTAGCATTGTCATCCGATTGATGTGCATGCATGGCTGCAACCCTTTTTGTCCCACTGCTGGGCACGGGTCTCGACAAGGTTTAACGACTGTTATCTATCGATAACAACCGAGACCAACGGCTTAGCGTGCCCTCCGAAGCACGGAAAAGCGCATTAATTTTTTTGCCACTAGCGGTCACCCATCTCATACCCGACCGGCGCGGTTTGGCTCAGCTGCATAGACCGCTATCGTACTACGCTAGCCGCTGAGCCATGCGCGCTTCATGGCTGATGATTGAGCTGAAATTTTGCGTGCATGCATATGGCATGCAAAATTTCAGCTCAATCGGTAACCGGGAAGTAGAAACTTGCAAGATTCGATGACAGACATCGGGACAGGTGAAAATAAATAAAATGCTGTAAAAACTTACTAGGAAATTAACAAAAAATTGAACCTGTGTCATAAGAATTATTTATAATGTGTCCGCCTATACTAGCCTATTGCGGCGCGTCCAACCAAATCCAACCGAAAGAAAAAAAACAATTAAAATTATAATTGTGTGATGAACATGACTATTTGTTCTGTGTCTGGGTGTTCATTTATCTATTTAAGTATGTATTTAGAATTATATAAGTATGTTTATCAGCTTTCTGCTTACCATAGTACAAGCTCTGCTTAGTTTGGAATCAGATGGTGTTGTGTGAATTGTTCAAAAATTATAAAATTAAACAGAAATTATTTCCTTAAAAATCCTTCATTGGAAAACAAGGCTTAAAATTTCTAACACAAAAGTGATAATGGAACAACAGAACTATGGTTATGTTTTTCATTTAAAATTAGGTAGGCGGGTACCTACTTCTTTGCTTTCTCTCTAATATCAACTCTAATAGCATTATTTTAATGTCGAAATTACTATAAAGTCTGAAATTACTTACAACATTTTGAAAGTAAAAATATTGTCAATCAAGAAATAAATTGGTCCCAAAAAAGAAAATCATTTAATAATTTTAAATATAATTCCTACTGTAGATGCAATAAGAGTTATAATGTATAATTTTAAATGCATATTAGGCTCATGTGATTGGTTAAAAAAATTTAAATTGGAATTGTTTTTATTCCACATATTTATTTTAACATTCTTTATTGGTGGGCTCTACAACGACGTGATTGGCTCTTAAGTATATAGGTAATACAAATAGACCTTTTAGCATTACATAGGTACTTATTTCCAAAGATTTTCATTAATATTATTGGCTGAAGAATGCAATACCTATTAATATTTAATCACCTAAGTACATATACATAATATGTATCTAAGTATACTAGCCTTCCGCCAGCGACTTCGCCCGCGTGGGCCCGTTTTAAAGGTTCCCGACTTCCCGTAGGATAAAAACCATCCTATGTCCTTTCCCAAGATCCACTCTATCTGTGTTCCAATTTTTTAGTTTAAGTGGGAAAGCGTAGCATACAGACAGACAGACAGACAGAGTTAATTGATTGATGATTTTTTAATATTTATCCAATAATATTAAAAGCAATTGATTTGAAAAATCAGCTTAAATATATAGGTATTAAGAATGATAATAGCATAAGTAATATTAGGTAAGTATTAAACTATGGTAATGTACTTATCTACATTCAACGTATTATAACTCTTATTTTATTTAAATTGAAGTTCAAATTACCCTAGCAATATAGAAAATGTAAAACATTTTGAAAATGGAAATAATGTAAAGCAATAAATTAAAAATGACAGAAAATAAAATTAAAAAGTATTTTTGGGAAACAAAAGCATTCACTGTAAAATAAAGCTTATTGCTTACATAATAAAGATGTTAATGGTATTTTAACTTCCACAATGTATTTGTTTTTAAAACTCCTATTTGTCACTCATTCGTCATTGGTGCAGTTGGTGGTCCAAACATATATAAGAATTTAATTATAGCTAACATTATTGGATAAAGAATACAATAAGTTTAAAATAAAGGGGATTTTATAGGTTTATAGTAAGTATATAATTTTATTTATTAACTAGCTTTTGGACAACATCATTGGTTAACAATTTTTAAAAGATTCCAATTTAAATACTTTTTGTTTACTGTCTTGCTATTGGCTGAAGATAGCATCTAATTAATTTTATTTAAATTTTTATTTACTTTGCCTGGAGAAAAAATATTTTATTGCATTATTAAAACCTGTTAGGTACTTTGTACTTAGGTAGGTATTATAATAACTAAACGAAGCGTATAATTTATTCGAGCCCTATTTCATCACGCCCGTGTGTAGTGCAAGAAGGTCTCCGGAATCGATTCCCACAGGGTAGGTAAAAAATATCTTAATAACTCCTGTTTTGGGTGTTGGATTGTTATCATTGTAACAGCCGTCACTCTAGAATAGCAACCAGTTCTCCAGAGCAGTATTCAGTACTGTTTGTGACAGCTACTCTGGAGTAACAACCAGTACTCTGGAATAACTGGAATTACAACTAAGATTCTGGAGTAGCAGCCGAAAGGCGAAATACCGGAGTAACACTTAGTACCCCAGAAAAACAACCGATACCTACCTACTCTGGAGTCTGGAGTATCTTTCAGTACCTACTCCGGGATACCAGTTAGAAGTAAAAGAAAGTAGGCACCTACCTACTCTCAAAACCAACGAGCCAACGAGCAAAGAATCAGTTAAGTAGGTAGGTATGTTAATTAATTAAATCTTTATAAGTTTAAAAACCGATTTACAGTTTAAATAACAACGATGGATGCAGTCCTTTCCTTTCACAATTTTTACTATTAGGTTGGCAACTTATAAACCCGCCACTTTTTTCGATTCTTTTCCATACTGTTATAGAAGCTTCTAGAATAACCAACTGCAGTATATAAATAGAGCACGAAGTACAATGCTTAATCATTGGTCAACTGAGCTGCAAGCAGTAAAGTTAACAAAAGTTATGGAAATTTCTCGGCGGGAACTTTGACTACTCTTACTTCATGAATTCCGTTTAGGTCGAAAAGCGACTGAAGCAACTTCTAATATATGTACAACGATGGGCGAGGGTGTGCTCTCTTACGACACTGCTAAACATTGGTTCAGGAGATAGATTCAAGGACAGGATTTTTTATCTTTGTGATGAACCTCATCCAGGACGACCTCCAACAATTGATGTAAGGGTAATAGAAAATCTGAGGGAAAGTACTTACGGGATTATTTACTGGGAGCTCATGCCAATTAATAGTACCATCACAGCTGAAGTTTACTGTGAACAACTGGATCGTATTGCAGCTAGATTACCGAAGAATCAAAGTAAAGTGTACTTCTTAAATGACAGCGCCCGACCTCACACAGCTAAAGTGACTCGTGAAAAAATTATTTCACTTGGATGATCAGTCCTTCCGCACCCACTGTATTCACCAGACCTTATGCCTTCTGATTTCCACTTGTTTCGTTCTTTGTACCAATATTTACAAGGACAAAATTTCATGGATGAGGAATACTTTAAATCTGAACTAAATAACTATTTCAATCAAAAACCGAAAGACTTCTACAGGGATGGTATTTTGCCTTTACCAGCGCGTTGGCAACTGGTGATAGAAAACGATGGTGCTTAAATTATTGAGAAATAAATGTATTTAGTTTTCTAAAAAATAAAATAGTCTTGTGTTTTGAGATGGCGGGTTTATTAGTTGCCAACCTAATAAATAGTAAATGTTTGTAGTATTTATTTGCTTGACTTAAAAATTGTGTTATAAGAGCCCTCTAGCGGTTCTTTCAGCGACTACTATAGAAGCTAGTCAACTACATAAGAACAGCAGAAAGTAAATTTATGTCAGAGTAATAGATGGCGCTGTTACTAAAATGTGTGTTTACTTTCTTTCACTACAGATGGCAGTGCACTGGTTACTAGATACGAAAAAGGTAAAATGAAAATACGAACATAGCTTTTAATTTTTATTAAGTACCTCACTCTCCTAAATGATTAGATTTATTTATTTATTTATTTGATGAAATGAAATGAAATGAAATATTCTTTATTCACTGTATGGTTCATTTACAAACTCTTAGTGAACGTTTTTTTTGTTCTGTCTGCTCTGGGTGCGCTTAGGCAATGCTGAGCTGAAGAAAAGAGCAGACGGAGAAAAACTTCAGCCCTGTTTTAAAATATGAGGTATACAATAATAAGCTTTCTTACAGAGTAGCTAGAGATGACCATATTTACCCCTTGTCTACCAACACCCACTTGGCTAACGAGATGGGCTATGACCCCCATGACGAACCGTGTGGCGCAATGGTTATCATGCCGGACTTCCCAATCGTAGAGTCCCGGATTCGATTCCCGGCGAAGTAGAAAGTTGAATAATGAGTTTAAATTTTTGTTCTTGCGCTTCCACATGCGCTTATTTTTGTAGCGGAAAATGTCTAATCTCGCTGTTTGAAACCGCTCTTAGGGTGTAAGTACAAAAAACAAGTCACAAGTGTCATCAAATCACAAGTTGGTCTTTGTCACGCTTGCGCATGTGCTATTGGCCCTTTTTTGGTTTCAGGAAAGAAACCTTCAAAAGGGATCGCACCGGTGTTCTTCGCGCGCGGGCCCAGTACAGGCCCATCTTCGGGAGAGCAAATGTGCTCTCCTGCAACTTCAGATTCTTTCGAAGGCATGCGGCCACGCACACACCGCCGCCCTTCCCGGGGCTGCTGGCTGGACGGATTGAGCTCCCATTCTCACCGCCCGCAACTCCCAACCCCCTTATAGATGAGCTATTGGCCCATTGTGCGAAATAGTGTTTTGATTGGATTACAACAATTTTTAACTTCTGCACAGCCAGTACATCCGTATATTATATCTTATGTCCGTATATTATATAATCTAAGATCCGCCTACTCACACGAAGTTCCGAGATACAATTTAAAGATCCTATCTAAGTAGAGAGTACTATACTATGTTCCGAGCATGGCCCTAACGATGCTCGGCAGCGAAAGGTCCCGGCCGACAACCGTGCACAAGACTCGGCGCTGTTCCTCCCAGCCCTGGCAACTTTCAAGGCTGTGCTGCGCCGAGTCTTCCGCCGCGCCGCAATGGTGGCACGACGGGGACTCCTCCCTTC
This sequence comes from Pyrgus malvae, assembly GCA_911387765.1. Lineage (NCBI taxonomy): Eukaryota > Metazoa > Arthropoda > Insecta > Lepidoptera > Hesperiidae > Pyrgus > Pyrgus malvae. The sequence goes on from OU426958.1 coordinate 12,143,567, forward strand.
CGATTCGGTACAGGTAATTACCGAAACAACCGTGTCCGGAAAGTACCTGCACCAGGCGGAAGGTGAGGAACCCGTGCGGCCGCTCCTCCCACGCCTCGATCACAGGACCGAGGGCGTCGAGAGTGCGGCGTCACTACTTAATTAACTTTAACCTTACCTAACTTCCTAACTTAACAAAAAACTCTCACTATCTATTACACTTATTTAATAGGTAACTTGATATCTATTTACGCAAGAGTTTATCTAGTCTTTCACGGAAAAATGAGCAACTAGTAACTAGCCGCTGCTTAATCTAATTCCAGTATTTACAAGTAATGTAATTAGATCAAACGTGCGTACCACTAAATACTATTTAACCTATCAAACTGTCAAACTGAAAACCACTAGCAAATTACTCTCACTCGCTACCAGTAGCGAACTCGTAATTGAAATAGAAAGTGAACTATTTTATTAAAAACTGATTGCACACTTACATACATATTAGGTAGGTTTAACGAAGCATGTTTCCTGCGGCTCGTGTAGAACACATACAGTCTACGTAGCTAAGCCAAAAGGGCGCATTCTGGTGTGAGATGGGTGATCGGTAGTGGCAATTGTCAAGCGCTATTCCATTAGTAGATTTCGCACATTTTTTTAAAATAAATAAACCGAACAAAAAGGCAGACGGGCCGCGTGGTGTTAGCGATCACCGTCACCAATGGACACGGGCAACCAGGGTAGACACTAAAGTATTGCCGGCTTTGGAGGAGAGCATTTTTTACAGCTTTCTTGAAGAACCCCATGTTATAGTCCACTAGGAATGCCACAGCTGGCACGTTCGTTCGACTTTGGAGGAGAGCTTTTTTTACAGTTTTCTTGAAGAACCCCATGTTATAGTTAACTGGGAAAGCCTCAGCTGGCACGTTCGAAGGGCACGTGAAGCCGTCATCGGTCCCCGTTGTTATCGATTGATAACAGTTGTTAACCTTGTCGGAGGTCGTATACGCGGTATGAAAATATCCTACCGCGGTTGATCACTAACCCGCATATCCACCAACGCACATTGGAGCAGCGTTGTGGAGTAAGCTCCAGGCGTCTCCAATAATGGGGAGAGACCTATGCCCAGTAGTGGGATGCAAAAAAGGTTGCATTCATTTACCCCTCAAAGTGTACAAAAAAAAACAAGTAGGTAAATATAACTATAATAAATAAATAATAAATAAATCTTACACACTCATAGCCCACACTATGATTCCCCGTGTCGTGGATACCATGGACACACAAAGACAGAAACACAATTAATGTCAAGTACCTAACTAACCTTATACCTACTTGACAAAAACTCTCACTGTTGATTAAAATTATCTAATAGGTAGCTAACGTGAAACCTATTTACGCAAGATTATATCTAGTCTCACGGAAAAAAGAGTAACTAGTAACTAGTCGCTGCTTAATCTAATTCCAGTATTTACAAGTAATGTAGAGCAAACGTGCGTACCACTAAATACCATTTAAGCTATCAAACTGTCAAACTGAAAACCACTAGCAAATTACTCTCACTCGCTACCAGTAGCGAACTCGTAATTGAAATAGAAAGTGCAGTATTTCATTAAAAACTGATTACATGCTTACATGTCGTTAGGTAGGTATATCGAAGCATGTGCGCGGCTGCGGCAAGTGATATACAGAGCTAAGCAAACTGGGTACTGTCGGTAGTAAGATGGGTGATCGCTACTGGCAATTGTTATGCGCATTGCTAGGCTTCGGAGGGAAGGTTATGCCATCGATGAAACCTTATGGTAGGCTTGAAATAATCCATTTTATGTGTTATTTTATTACATTGTTGTATGGTATTTGACGACCCGTGTGTTGCATTGGTTACCATGCTGGACTGCCAATCGAGGGGTCCCGGGTTCGATTCCCGGCGAAACAGAAATTTGAATTAATTAGATAATTTTTGTGCTCGGTCTGGGTGTTTGTGTGTGTCCTTGTATGTGTCCATGGTATCAACGACACAGGGTATTAAGTAGGGCTATGAGTGTGTAACGTTTATTCATTATTTATTGACAAAATAAGAGCAATGAGTCTTCCAAGTTCCCGCCAAAACTCCAAGGAGAACTTTCTTAAAAAAATACCAGGGTACTATCACGGCTACACCTTTTTCTACCTTGAAGTAATATTAGTTAAGCGAATTAGGTGCTCAATCCTCATAAGGATTTAATATTAAAAATTAACAAAAAAAATATACGACAACTACTTATACGTTTATATAATACCTATAACCTTAAACGCAGTTTTTAACCGTTCAAATTGCAAATTACTTGTTTTTCCAGCAGTATTTGGCACTACGTCACGACATTTAACGTCGTATATCTTGCCTCCACCAACCCGCATCGGAGCAGCGAGGTGGAGTAAGCTCCAGGCCTACACAAAAATGTGGAGAGATCCGTGCCCAGCAGCGGTGCTCGTCTCGTTAGTACGGACCGTTGGCCACAAAGTGTTTCTATACTGTTAAAGAATATCTTGAATCAAAAAACTGACATTGTTGTAATGCTGCATCCCTCGCAATTTTTGAATAAATATGAGGCAAATGTATTTAATTTTTATTTATATTTTTTTCCATTAAATCTGACCATTATTTACTTGTGTCAATTGTAAGATTATATTTGACATTTTTATTGTTTGAAATTATTTTATTGTTAATATGGAAATCATTATTTAGTACTGTTATTAATCTTTAATTTTAATTATAATGACTAAAATGTGGAAACGCCTGCAAAGGTAGCATTTGAGAACTTTATTGTATTTTTTTTCAACCTTTTTTATGTCCCACTGCTGGGCACAGGTCTCCTTCTCACACAATTGAGAGGGATTTAGGCCATAGTCCACCACGCTGGCCAAGTGCAGATTGGTGGACTTTATTGTATATAATATACTATGTAACAGCCTCGCAACAGTTGTACTGTCACCTACTAAATGCTATGCACAATAAACTTCTATTCTATTCTATTCTATTCTACTTATTCCGTTTTCAACTTTGGCTCATATTTCTGTCTTTCGTGGCGTTCCAATCGTTGTGGTACTTTAAGAACACTTAAACCCTATGCCAAAAAGGCTCAATTTATACTAAAAAAACCATAAATTGTCCCTATTACCTATGCCAAGGAATCCATGTCCAACAGTAGCATGCAAAAACGATAGCCCGTCAAGTTATATCATTAGCGTACGAAAATTTCGCCTCTAGCGATTCGTTACAAAGGGGCCGACTTGACATATGGGAGAAAACGTGGTACACTGACACCGATCGATGCAACCTCTGATTTGACCCGAAGCATTCTTATAAGGAATCTACCCGTTACTCATTCAGCCGTTAGGGCTGTCACGCCTCTAATACGGTATACAATAATGGCGCTGGTGTTTTAGTGCGCTAAAAATGATAATTGGCTCCGAATTCCTACCGTATGGCATTGTTTTAGAGAGCGTGTGAAACCAAATTTTAAGAAGCTAAAGCTAAGAGTATTACTGTTAACTTTTCAACGACCTGTTAGCGCAGTGGTTACCATGTCGCACTGCCAATCGAAGGATCTCAGGATTGATTCAAGTCAGAACAGAAATTTGAATGATGAGTTTAAATTTCTGTTCTCGGTCTGAGTGTTTGTGTTTCTGTCTTTGTGTGTTATTGTATACCCTTGTGTGTTATTGTGCTATTGTATACCCCATATAACATATTTTAAACAGGGCTGAAGTTTTTCTCCGTCTGCTCTTTTCTTCAGCTCAGCATTGCCTGAGCGCACCCAGAGCAGACAGAACAAAAAAATAACCTTCACTAAGAGTTTGTAAAGGAACCGTACAGTGAATAAAGAATATTTCATTTCATTTCATTTTGTGTGTCTATGGTACCCACGACACAGGGTATATCTACCCTATTGTGTGCTATGAGTGTGAAACGTTTTTTTTTTCAATTGTTCACACATAAAAATTGTCGTACCACAAAAACTGACCTCATGGTGGAATGAAGGATGATGACAAGTGTGATGAGACCTTTAACACTGATGTTTTTTCTACTTTTTTATGTCTCACTGCTGGGCGCAAGAGTCGTCTCACAAGTGAGAGAGATTTAGGCCATAGTCCAACATGCAGGCCAAGTGCGGATTGGTGGATCGTGCTTTCGTGAAATTATGAGTTTCTCTCAGCACAGCGATGGCAAAAATGGATCACGTTCTAAAGTTTCTTGACGAACTAGTGGTGTGTGGTACCTATCTACATCCATGGTGGAACTACCACCTTTCTTTGTATTGGGGGTAAGCCTTCAAAAGGTACCCTTGGGAGAGGATACCGGGTTATGTGGGATTTGACCGCACTAAAACCCCCTTGGTGGCCTGCCTCTACGCTTGGGGAGGACTCCGTGATCTCCAGTGGAACGCGCCGGTGTCCTGCACGCGCGACGCCCAGTATGGACCCATCTTCGGGAGAGCAGATGTGCTCTCCTGCACCTTCCCATGTATACAGCGGCATGAGGCCACGTACACACCGCCGTCCTTCCCGGGGCTGCTAGCTGGACAGTTCGAGCTCCCACTCTCACCGCCTGCAACCCTGGAAGCCCCCTTTTATTCGCCTCTTACGATCAGGCAGGAGATACCGTAGCTCTATTCTTAATCCCGAAGCTACAGGGACTATTGTGGAACTACCATCTACCCAATGTAAGAACTTTTGCCAGCCCTATATTTCTCGACCATCTCTAGAAAAGCAAAGGTATCATCAAACAGGTTCATATTGTGATATACTTAGAATGGTAGAGATGGTCCAATGATAGCGACCACTGTTTTTGCAGGGTCAGCGGTGACTCACCGTTTCTATGTCAATTAACTGTACTGTTTGAGCCACTTTTTGTTACAGACGGCTTCTTGTACGTTTACGTATTAACATCGAGAGTAATGCGTTTTTAAAGGCAATTCTTGTTTTTGTATGCAACCTAACAGTTGTTGGTGAATCTACTTGTGATTACGATTTGTTAACCGTGATTAATAAGGGTTTATGTTATGGGGTATGTATGTACTAGCCGTTCCTGTTGGTGGGAGAGCTAGGGGGCTCAAGGGTCCCCAAACCCACTCGGGTTCATCTTTGACAAACCTCAAACAATATGTATCTTTAGCCAAGTCGACAAATTCAGCCCGCATCTGACCCAAACTAAATTCAAGCCCTCCCCCCCTCCACCCAAACTGAAATCCTGGATCCGCCTCTGTACGGCTGCAACCCTTTTTGGATAAGGACATAGAATACTCGTTTTTATTGCGAAAAAATGTAATGTTTCCTTGGGATAGATTAACATAATCCTACAAACTCAGATCACCGGAGCGAAGGCGGGCCAGATCACTAGTCTATACTAATCTATACTAATATTATAAAGAGGAAAGATTTGTATTTTTGTATGTTTGTAATGAATAAACTCAAAAACTACTGCTCCGATTTCTAATATTTTTTCACCATTAGAGCTACATTCAACCAGAGTAACATAGGCTACTTTTTACAGCAGGAAAATGCTTCATTCCTACGTGAAAACGGGTAATAGAGTCAACGCGGTTGAAGCAACTGTCTAAACGCCTATGATTTTAATATAGCAATGAAGGCTGGAATAGACCATAGGCTATTTTTTTATCCTACGGGGACTCATTAAACGAGTCCACGCGGGCGAAACCGCTGGCGGAAGGCTAGTATTATTATAAAGTTGTGAATGTAATAAACCTTCTGTTTCCGAGCATGCAATACTCTATGAAAGGCCAGATGCATCTTGTCGTCTTAGGAAAACAATTTATTAATAGAATAGACGTTGCAATTCGCAACTTTGTTTGTGCAGCTTCGGTCAATGAACTGAGAAGAATATGGAAAAGTCATATTACAATTTGGAGCAATGGTGACACATGTTATTTATTTTAAAATAGTCTTCTTTCTGATAAATTGTAGGTATGTTTACATTGTTAATGAAGAAGCTCATTATAGTTTATTAATTTAGTTTATTTCAATTTTTTCACGACCCGCGTGGCGCAATGGTTACCATGCCGGACTGCCAATCGAAGGGTCCCGCGTTCGATTCCCGGCGTTTAAATTTCTGTTTTCGGTCTGGCTGTTTGTGTTCCTGTCTTTGTGTGTGCCCATGGTACCCACGACACAGGGTATTAATTACCTTACTATAGGGCTATGAGTGTGTAACGTTTAATTTTAAAGAATAGTATAGATATTTGCATGCATTTACGTGTATAACTTAACAATCCAGATTCTTGTAACATTTTTTTGCCGCCCTTGTTCATGCAAATGAAGAATTTGAGTTTGACTTTAACGCAAATAGTTGAGTACCTACGAGACGATCCCGACACATTTTGGAGCTTGTTGTAGTAATTACTATAAGTAGGTAGGGTGTGACAATAGACCTTTTTTTATCGGAGGGGAAACCTTCAAAACGCACCCGCCCGATCTCTTCGAAGATATACTGGGTTATGTAGGATTTATACCGCACTGAAACTTTTCCCTGCCTCAACGCTTGGGAAGAACTCCAGGATCTTCACCGGTCTCCTCCACATGCGGCCTTGCGATGACCTCAAAACTCAAAACCACCCCATCATCCAGGGAGCGATCTTCCAGTGCTTGCGACAGCATGCGGCCACAAATGCACGACTGACCTTCTCGGGCCTGCGGACGGTTCGAGTTCCCACTCTCGCCGTCCGCAATGCCGGAAGCCCCCTTTTAGGCGCATCATGCGTCGTTCAGACCGGGGATACGGTAGTCCAATTCTCCATCTGGATCTACTTACAACATAGTCTCTACTGTACCTAGTACTTCACAGGAAATATATCATGTAGGCACCTTATATACCTACGTACAAAAAACAGATTAAGTAACAGTTCGCAAAGTAAAAGTACTTGATATCTACTTATTTTTATATGATGCACATTAATTCTATTTAAATTAGTGCATAAAAACAATATCCTTTCACGAGGTCAAATCATTTCACAGGTAACCCTAATTACATTGTGCCAATTTCCGAACCGTTCATCAATCATATCGTGCATTTAATTTCATTTCTTTTGATTGCAAATGACAGCTTCATGTTTGCTGATAACATCGAGAATCAAAAACTAATTCGATTGCTCCGATTAATCGAGGGCAGAATCGCGAATTTAATTTTTGTCGAGTTTTATTTCATGGCCTTACTGATTTTTATAGAATTTTAAATTCGAAATCGAATTCTGGAAATAATTTATAAGTACTGTGCATTAAATACTTTCTTTATTTAATGTAAACGGAATACATATTTAGCTATTTATAACGGTTGCGTGTATATCATAATAACGTTGTCAGCGCTAACATTTATTATAGTTTTATCCGAAGATGAAAAAAAATGTCTTGTCAATCAGAGTGAGTCTTGTCAGAATGAATGTATAAAATGTTGCCGACTATTTTGGCTCAGATATTATAATGTTTAGTGTATTTTGTCAGAAAATAGACCATAACTTCAGGGGGATCATAACAGTGTGGGGAGCAGAGAGCAGCATAATTCATCACAAAACAGGAATTCATATAATTTTCGTAGTAAAATAAGAGAATAAGTTATCTAGATATTCTTTGTGAGTTAACAGGAGTTATTACTCAAAATTTTCGTTATAAATGAGGTCAGGCACGGTAGCAGCTTTCAATTGGGGGGGGGGGGGGCAATTTGGGGGAAGAGGTGTCCCAAATGGGCATGATGAGAGATTTTTAAATACCTTTCCTTATTATAGGTACACGTCTCCTAGTTTCGAAAAAAAGGTTATTTCAGCAATAAACTTAACTTTTAACGTAAAATAATGTATTTTCTGCTATGTAATTTGAATTAAGCCCGAAAACGCTCGTAGGTGTCATGGCGTCGGCTTGCTCGTCAAACTTCAAGCAAGACAATGACATTAACTGAGGTGTGACGTCATTCCTTTTGATTGGCGTTTCAGATAACATGGCCGATTGCTGTATTTGATATTTTTATTTTATTGAAAAACTTATTAATCTTAATGTTTACATTAAAACGGGATCATATTTTAGAACTTTTTTAGCATATATTTTTATGTAAAACCATTTATTCTCTGATTCTTTAATAGTGTCATCATGCCTATTGGCTTGTTTCACCTTCCTTCTACGGATGACTGACTGACTGATGGATTTGGGGGGGGTCATGTCATGTCCCCCTGGAAGCACGCCTGAATGAGGTGCATTAGAATGTAATACTTATAAGTGCATATTATTCAACTTGTAACATTTGTATGATCTCACTTTATAGAAAGCAATATGACGCAGCCTTAGGTGGGTCCAGTTTGACTCATTAGAATGACGTAAGGTCGTTTTATCGGAAATCAAATGTAAAATAAAATAATGGCATAACGTGCCGATACTGGTATAATAAACAACATATATACGAGTACATGAAGTGTGCATTAGGTACCTACGTAGTTAAACAAAACCGGACGGTCTGAACTAAGAAGGATGACCGCTAGTGGTAATTTTTAACATGACAACGTCTAATAAATCGATGAACGCCGGCTGCACGCCCGAAAAAGGATGACTCACTGTACGTTACGCTCATCGTACGTTACGATCGGCGCTTGTACGTTACGTTCGGCTTACGGCGTTCGTCGACTGTTTATAAAGTGAAAAGTCAATGTGGTTTTCATTGACGTATTATGACGTTATAACGTTAAAGAATCGTCCGTAAACCGACTTTAAAGACAACCAATTTTTTTACTAGTTTCTATGTAAGTGTTAAGCCATTGATCCAGTAGCTATCAATAGATTGGCCGCAACCCTTTTTGCGTCCCACTGCTGGGCACGGGTCTCTCCCATTATTGGGAAGGCCTGGAGCTTACTCCACCACGCTGCTCCAATGCGGGTTAGTGGACAAACCACCCATAAGACCTCCGACAAGGTTTAACGACTGTTATCTATCGACAACAACCGGGACCGACGGCTTAACATGCCCTCTGAAGCACGGAAACGCGCATGAAATTTTTTTTCCACTAGCGGTCACCCATCTCACACCCGAACGCACCCGTTTGGCTTAGTTGCATAGATCGTTTGCGTTCTACGCTAACCGCCGGGCCATGCGCGCTTCATATCAATAGATTACAGTCCTTAAAATGTACCTATATAGGCAGTTTGAAAACATCCGTTGGAGTAATCTTCATCCACATTGGTTCACCAACTGTGTATTAAAAAGGGTTAAAAAAAGTAGAGAGTAGAAGTAAAAGAAGTGAGCATTCTTTTTTGCGTCCCACTGTTGGGCACAGGTCTCTCCCGCTTATTGGGGAGGCCTGGAGCTTACTCCACCTTTTTTTTTTTTTTTTTTTTTTTTTTTTTTTTTTTTTTTTTTTTGGTATCGGGGGGGAAACCTTCAAAAGGTACCCGACACCTTGGGAGAGGATACCGGGTTATGTGGGATTTGACCGCACTAAAACCCCCTCGGTGGCCTGCCTCTACGTTTGTGAGGACTCCGGGATCTCCATAGGAACGCACCGGTGTCCTCCACGCGCGGCGCCCCATAACGGGCCCATCTTCGGGAGAGCAGATGTGCTCTCCTGCACCTTCAGGTGTTCACGGCGGCATGCGGCCACGCATACACCGCCGTCCTTCCCGGGGCTGCTGGCTGGACGGGTCAAGCTCCCACTCTCACCGTCCGCATCCCCGGAAGCCCCCTTTTAGTCGCCTCTTACGATCAGGCAGGGGATACCGTAGCTCTATTCTTAATCCCGAAGCTACAGGGACTGGAGCTTACTCCACCTGTCTGCTCCAATGCGAGTTAGTGGAGAGAGGAGATGTCGTTTAGCGGCTCCAATTACTTGAAGCGACCATCAAATTCTGGATTGGCAGCATAACCTTAAGAATTAAATCTTCTTTGAAGTAATTTCTTAGAAGTAAGTAACTGCTTTGACGACCCGTGTGGCGCAATGGTTACTATGCCAGACTACCGATCGGAGTGTCCCGGAGAAGCAGAAATTTGAATCATGAGTTTAAATTTCTGTTCTCGGTCTGGGTGATTGTGTTTCTGTCCTTGTGTGTGTCCATGGTAGGTACCTACCCACCCACGACACAGGGTAAATTTACCCGGCTATGAATGTAAAACGTTTGTTTTTTTAATGTGTGCCCAATAGTAGGGTGCACAATCTAATACAGCTCCTATTTTCGAAACATTGTTTTGGCGATACCTACATCATTACTTGCCATACGTCTATATTTACATGCAATTACCACCCGCTGGTAATCTATAACAAAGCCATATAAAGCGTGGAAAAACTTCACACACTCAATAAATAAGATGGCCAATTGATTGAAAGAATACACAAGTCTCCTTTTATATGTCGCAGTCGAATTGTATAATACGCCGTTTTAGATAACGGCTAGCCGCTTTCAAAAGTAGGGCCAGATTGTATTGCTGCGGGTCAATTATTAGGCGGATTATCATTGCGATACATTCTACAATATGGTGGTTCATGTTTAGCCTTACTCATTTCTCGTTGTTGGATAATTAGTACATAATTAATAAAATGAAACATTGTTTGATGTAAACCCAACTTCAATGAGAAAACTTTAATGAAAAAAATCGTAATAAGTACAATTATTACAGCAAGAAATTTGAAAGCAGAGATAATATCTCCAATGTCGGTCGAAACCCCATGCGAAGAGTTTCTTTTTAACCCCCGACACGAAAACGACGGGGTGTAATAAGTTTGACGTGTCTGTGTGTGTGTGTGTAAATGTGTATGTACACAGACACATAATAGGTTTAAAATATTATTTGTTAGTTTTTAGAGTTTATTTTTTTGGTCGGGGGGTTTTTAAATTTTTAAATTTAATTTTTATTTAATATTAAAAAACAGTAAAATGTTTTAAGCAAAAGTTGAAGGCTTTTTATTGATTGTCATTTTATCTCCCACACATTTTTGACATACAGCCCGTATTTTTAGAAAAACATTGGTTTTAACATTTTCCATTACTTATTTGACACGCATGCACGGACGCACACATAAAATCCACCTAACAGCCCTGTTTTGGGAAACGGCAAGCATTAGGCTCATCTATAAATATATAATTATATGATCGATGATTAGGCTAATGTAATACGACGGAATTTACAATCTGACTGCGTCATATCTACTAGAACACGGAAGACTCTCGAAACATTGTATGTTGATCGACATCCATAACATATTATTATGTATCTAATATGATGGATAGATTTATTGTTATTGTTTATAAGAAGTTGAATGGGAACGGCTTGCTAGTTATTAATGACAGGTAATGTATGTCAGGATAAAAAATGTAGTGGACGTAATATCAAGAGTACCTATCGGCGATCACTAGAAAATAATGAATTGAACTAAAGATTTCAGTGGATCTTATTTTTATTTTTTTCTATATCTTCATATTTAAATGTGTTTATTTATTTTATGATAGGGATCATGGGTGATCCTGATCACAATACGAAATTCAACATTGTAAGGACAATTTTCTCATAATGAACTTAAATTTGGTGAAGTGACGATTCAGACAGCAAAACTTGCGTTTTAATCTTATCCGGGAATGTAGAGAAGATTCAAATATCGCGAAAAGAAGCTCTAAATATAGAAAAATTGATAAAGATGAATCTGACTCGAACCGGAAGTTCCATGGCAAAGTTTAGATCGACATTGAAAACGGACTCAAAATTTTTAAAAGGCAACAATTTTCGATGATTGAAAGTTCTAGTTTTCGACCACTCTTATATTATGCAGCAACAGCCTCCCAAGCACCAGCGCTACTGTGCTTGGGAGGCTGTTGACACCACTGCAGACACCAGCGCTGCTGTTCACGATGCCAGGCAACACTTGCCTGAGACTTTTATATAGCCCGCAGTGACCATTAACACCAAAAACAACCGTCTGGCTTCGGCCTCCATTGACACCCATCCGCTGACTCACTCGCCCACGAAGCTAATCTCTACTATGTATTAGCATCACGATTTTTGCATACAACTACCAGCTACCATGACCTCTAATATCATGTTACAAGCCCACATTAGGTGTTGCGTATTACGGTTGCTATAACCGAAATTGTATGTAGGACAACTTTATGAAATTACGCCGGCATTTTTTTGCGTTTCACGACGTACAAAAACTGACAGTGAAATGGTCCTATTACGGATTTTCTCTTACTACTGCACGACCCTGGCAACCCAAAAGCTCCTAATCGTATCCCAAAATAACGATTTTCCATGACCAAGCAGACTAAGTAAACTATACTAACTAAACTTCACTTGGTTTTTACGTAAGTAGATATCTGAGACCTTAGTGTAAGTCTGCACACACGAAAACGTTATTATCGCGTTTGCGTTAAGAATTTAAAATTTTAACTCGGTCGCAGTAGTAACGTTTGCGCGTTTACAAACTTACAGTACCTGGACGACCGAGCGTTGCTCGGATAAAAACAATTTATTTTCTTGGTTTAGTTTCAAACGAAACACTGATTTGCTTAGTGTTACTTAACAACGCCATCTGAAATAGCTCCTAATAAAAATAGTTATTTTCATAAAAATAAAAAATACACAATATGGTTTTGATAGAGGTTTGAACCCGTCTCTAGTTCCGCAGTCAACTCACGCAACCATTCGACCACGAAAGCTTTAATTCAATGGACGAAATTTTCATAGAGCTCTTTCAAACTGACATCAAGTCATTTCTTTGAACGTCGGATTGGCGTATGGTAATAGGGGAGCCCAAGAGGGGATTTACGGATTTACTCGAGCGCGTCAGTTTAAGATATGGGGTACACCTTGCATCCTGTTCAGTGTTGCCACGATTAAAAAAGAACTTCTATGTAGGTACAGTTTTTTTTCTTACTTCTGGATGTCAAAATGGCCAGATTAGAAAACCCCTTTGGCAAAGGGAGATCTCCCGCCGGGCGAGGTGATCATGCCCGTGGAGCGGGCGCGCTCCGGCTGACTCAATTCGGAGCTTGTATATATGGTAGGATATTCCGAGAACTTCGATAGCGTGATTCAGGAATACCCGTGGCGCCATCTCTTGATGAGTAGCGGAAGGTCGCTACACCCCGTTACCGTTGAGCCATGAATTTTAAATAATAAAAATTCGAACTCTTCAAGAGTTTGCCAAAATGCCGTTTTTTTTATTTCGCTGTTTTGTATACATTCATACTAAAATCTTCAGATTACTGAAATATGACTAACTATGCATTTAAATTACTGAAATATGACTTAGCATGCATTTAATTTATTCTACTATTTTACCTGGACCTTTCGTATAAAATTTTTGAAAACCTATAGGCGCTCTCTCCACCGGTTAAACGCAAAACGTCATAAAGTATAATAATATTAAATAATATAATATTTTAATCTTACTACCACCCAACCTATAAAAAGCACAAGGTCCTGATGACGCTTGAGGAAATCCACAATGAGCCTTGTGGGCTCCCCAGTTTGACAGCGTTTACGCCACAATATTATTAATACTCTCCAATAGATGTCAGGAAGAGTCGTATTTTTCAGTTTATATTTAAATTGATTTTCATTGAAAATATTTTTATACAGCTAAAAATTTCCATCAATAAAAATTTTGTGGATCGATTTATCATCCCCGAAACCAGGGTACTAAATTTCATCAAAATCTTTGGAGCCGTTTCCGAGATTCAAAAAATATATTTAGATACATACAAGAATTGCTCGTTTAAAGGTATTAGATTAAGGGCTCTGTTACATTTAAAATATTAAAGTTACTCGCATTGGTTTGGGTTGATGGTAGTTTAGACAAAATATTTGCTACATTAACCTACTTGAAAAATAATACAAATAGCAATATGATTTTAGTTACTGCGCAACACAAGCGCTTTAAAATTCTTAGTGTATTCTTGAATTTAGTATCTACAAGTTAGTCATCATACTTAGTAAATATTTTGTAAGTGTGGGTAAGTAACCGTTTTGTCGTGTAATTGGGGCTGTTTGTCAAATACTTGATTATAAATACAAGAGCGAAAGAGATAAACACGAAAAACCAAACAAAATTTTACAATAAAAGAAAGCCATTATTACGTATTAGTTCACTCGCTTACCACGCTAATAACTCTGCCATTACATTATGATTTTTGCATACAACTAACAGCTACCATGACCTCTAATATCGGGTTACACGTTACAGGCCCGCATTAGGTGTTGCGTAGTACGGTTTCCATAACCGAAATTTAATGTGGGACAAATTTATGAAATTGCGAAGTTTCCGCCCTCAACTTTTTGCGTAAACAATATCTTACTAAAATCACTAAAATGTAATTAGTTAATAGAATCAAGCGTTAACGGGCAAAACTCCATTGTCATAAAGTTAGGTAAAAACTACTTTGCAACAATCCGCAATCAGAACGTATGCTGGTGTATACATTTTTCTTGCAATAGCACCTCCCTCCCTTCCACATAAGACATGCACATGCATAAATATAAAATATGTATACATACACCAACATACGTACCACCACCTACAGGCTTATCGCCCCAAAGCAGAGCATCATCAGGGTAATTAACTCTACAACTGTTTACGAGTAACCGTGCGTGAAAAAAGTATACACCATCATACGTTCTAATTGCGGATTGTTGCAAAGTAGTTTTTACCTAACTTTATTATTAAAGTGTTGGGTACCTACATTATATTGTTTTACCAAACTAAGCGACGACTCAAAGAGCGTTTTTTATATTTGCGTTTTTGATTGTCATAATCATTCTGCACAAGAAACCCTAACCATGATCATTTTACTTTGGATCAATAAAAATATGGTTAAATAAAACACAAAGCTCTGAAATATTAAAAAAATCATCGACAGGATTGCTCAAAGATGATTGCAGCGTCTATTCAATTTGAGATTTACTCCTGAAAGGTAGATTTCTGTTCAGTTGCGGTTGCCAACCCTCACATACGTACGTAGGTACATTTCATGGCCCATCTTCGGATTCGGATCTGCAGAGCAGCAAATTCAAATTTAGAAGTACATGTTCATTATATTTCGTATTGAATATCCGGACAATCCGTAAGGCTTAAAAATTGACTAGAATTACTCCAACGCATTGTCACTCTACACGTAACTATGGGGGATCATAACATAAAAGCAATTAACAGCAAGCCATGACACATTTTACGATACAGTTCAAGTTTTTACATACCTACTACACCTAAAATAAACCAACTCATTAGGTTACAACGCTGTAACAGATAGAAAATTTAATGCTGCTCAGACTACTATTATGCAAGTAACAACCAGATAACTTGCAAGTGCTGCTTTAGGGTGGTCTGATTATTTAAGAGTTCCAAGAAAACCCAACTGTAATAAGGAATCTTAAGTTCTGCATTTCAGCAATAATTTAAAAAAGCAACCCTCAGAAATCTCACAAATGCTTGCTTTTTTGTAGCGCTCGTAATAAGTTTACAATTTTTTTTTCAAATGTCGTCAATTTATTTTATGTTTCTTCCATCTTGATTTTTACAAATGAACAGTAAATTTAAGTTAAATAAAAAAGCACTGCCACAATCCTTGGTTCAAAATACGCACCTCCGACAATAAAAGAATGTTATAAGCCTATTTATCACTTGCTGTAAGTACAATAAATAAAAATATTGTGATCATTCATCCTGGTGTATATCTTATGAACACTGTAGGATACCTGTGAGGTAGTCCCTGTTGCTTCGGGATTAAGAATAGGTATTCCCTGCCTGATCGTAAGAGGTGACTAAAAGGGAGCTTCCAGGGTTGCTGGCGGTGAGAGTGGGAGCTCAATTCGTCCAGCCAGTGGCCCCAGGAAGGACGGCGGTATATGCGAAGCCGAATGTCGCCGTAAGCATCTGAAGGTGTAGGAGAGCACATTTGCTCTCTCGTGGACATCGGTGCGTTCTACTAGAGATCCCGGAGTACCCCGAGCCACATAACCCGGCTCTCCCAAGTTGCCGGGTACATTCTGAATTACTGCACCGCAGAAACAGCTCTGCCAGACACTAAATGATAATATGCACAAAATACCTTCTTGTTTTTCTTTTTCTGCTAATTGGAGTGGCTTGGACACAGCTTCCAAATCGGTATACAAATGTACTCTGTGGTCCAAATGTAGAGGAGTTTGGCATAACTGGCAGCCATGATGGCTGATGGGGCTTCTTGCTCTCACTTTCATGTGGTTACTGTTTACTGTTTGATTAAATGTTATTTTTTGAAATATTAAAAATAATTTAAATATTCGCTAATTATTCGGCAAATCAACCTAACATTCGGCCGAATACGAACATCGAAAAAATATGACGAATGTATCGAATATGAATATTCGGCCGAACATTCGGCGCATCACTAATAATTATGTAGGTATAATGAACACTTGGCCATCAAGATTGTGAAGAAGTTGAGAACATGATTTTGAGTTGGTAGCACTAGCGGGAAGTATCACCGCTGTACCCATTTCTGTCGTGAATTGTGCGTCGCCGGTGAAAAGGTGCAGGAGCCGCCCAGGCTTTTATGAAGTTAACCGTCAACATCCGAAGTAACAGCGCAACTGCATACGAACCCCAGTTAGCTTATGGTAGTGGACCTTGGATATCTATGGGCTGTAGCGATTATTTAACTTAAGCACTATACTCCCACAGTCCGAGGACTTCCGAGTTCAAATAACGGGGCGCTTCGCTGAGAAATGGCTTTTTATCTATACTATGTAAAAAAAAATACGCTGTTTTTCAACAGTGTACTTGAAACTATGTAGTAAATACTTGATAACGAAATTTCTCAAAGGCAAGTAACGTCCACGAACACGCTTAAACAATAACAAAATTTTACCATTTGTCATAGAGGTACTACTCGCTTTTAAGTTTGGTATACGTATGTAGAGATCCTGCGTACAGTTTATGGCGTCCGGTTGTTCAGTCGGCACTCGGACGCGAGTTGTTCCCAAATTAGCAGCCGCATGCCGTCCGCTCGCGCTGCCATGCCGCCGATGAGTTAATAATTATGTAGGTATTATTGCACACCTAACCAAAACAAACTCTTTTATGTGGATACGCTTGTTAATTTTAAGGATTATAGCAACGACCATCAGCAGGTCGGTGCTGGCGAAAATACGTCAAGGAAATAAAAATAAGACCTCCTATATGATATACCTATTTCTAGCTCCCGCTGATACTCCTGAAGGAGTGTTTACTATGCAGCATTTTTTTCCTCTTTTAGAACTTGTTGGTTAATATATATAGATACCGAGTAAAGCGATGGATGGCTACTTTACCAGAACGTGTCTTGTAGAGTTTTCGAGGTGCCCATTACATACGGCACTTTAATAATAACCTATGTACATCGAACAAAATTAAATTATCATACACTTAATTCGACTTAACTCAATAATTCACCAAGAAAATGAAAAAAAGGAAGCACACAACAACAATATACAACAACGGTTCTTTCAGCTTCCTTGAAACTTGACGTCAAGTAAGGTTGATGGTTCTACCCTAAAAACCTCGTATCTTGCACTATTTACGGTTCTACGAGTACCATACTGTTCAATTTATAATCTGTGGCAGTGATGCGGGTCCCGCGTGACTCATGCGGATTGGTGTCAATGTAACGCCGTTGAACTTGCCACCGTCGGCTTCACCATTTAATTGGAGCCAAGTACAGTTTTTAGACCGCCAAGTAATCCTAATTAAACTGAGCCGATTGTATCTGTTTACTTTTAAGGAGTAGCAAATCAGAATAGAGAGAGACTGATTTATGTTGCTGCCTTTTAGTGATAACGTACTCATATAAATATTGGCCGCAACCCTTTTTTGCGTCCCAATGCTGGGCACGGGTCGCTCCCCATTATTGGGAAGGCCTGGAGCTTACTCCACCACGCTGCTCCAATGCGGGTTGGTGGAGATGCGGGTTAGTGGCCAACCCGCTGTCGGATGTTTTCAAACCGCCCATAAGGCCTCCGACAAGGTTTAACGACTGTTATCTATCGACAGCAACCGGGACCGACGGCTCAACGTGCCCTCCGAAGCACGGAAACGCGCATGAATTTTTTTTGCCACTAGCGGTCACCCATCTCACACCCAACCGCGCCCTTTTGGCTTAGTTGCATAGATCGTTTGCGTTCTACGCTAACCACCGGGCCATGCGCGCTTCTATATAAATATTATAAACTTAATATTTTTTCTGCGATCGTAACAATAGTTTAATTTATCAAGTTCTGTAGAGTCTCTCTTTGAGCTAACGACATAACTCTCATCATCGCTGCAGCAATATCTTGTAAATTTATCGCACGAACTTGTATTTTAACGAATAAAATGTATGTTGCAAATTAGTCTTATTAATCAAACAGATAGTCTGCGCTCTCGTATAAAAGATACAAAATCGTGGTACAAATTTATAAATCGGGATTAAGAATAGAGCTACGGTATCCTCTGCCTGATCGTAAGAGGCGACTACGGCGCAAGGCAAGACACGGCGGTGTGTGCGTGATCGCATGCTACCGTGAACACCTGAAGGTGCAGGAGAGCACACCTACTCTCCCGAAGATAGGTCCGTTCTGGGGCGCCGCGCGTGGAGGACACCGGTTCGTTCCACTTGAGGTCCCGGAGTCCTACCCAAGCGTAGAGGCAAGCCACCGAGGGGGTTTTAGTGCGGTACAAATCCCACATAACCCCGTATCTTCTCCCAAGGTGCTAGGTACCTTTTGAAGGTCCCCCCCCCCCCCCGATACCAAAACAAGGTGGTAGAATTTTTATGTTTCGACCGCGGTGTACCCATTTCTGCCACGAAGCATTTCAGTTGTGTTTAGGTGGAAAGGTGCAGTTGCCGGCCAGACTTACATGAGGCGACCATCCGCCTCCGGAGTAGAAGCGCAACTGCATACGCATTGCATACGTGTGTAGACCAGCACCGCGTGGCCTGCGTGCACGTCAGCTATTCTATTCAAATAAACGTTACAAACGTTACACACTCATAGCCCCACAGTAAGGTAATTAATACGCTGTGTCGTGGGTACCATGGACACATACAAATACAGGAACACAAACACCCAGACCAAGAACAGAAATTTAAACTCATCATTCAAATTTCTGTTTCGCCGGGAATCGAACCCGGGACCCCTCGATTATTAGTCCGGCATGTTAACCATTGCGCCACGCGGGTCGTCAAAAAAAATAGTTCTATTTATCAATTATGTACTGTCTCTCTTTGACCTAATGGCATAACGGCTCTTATCATCGTTGCAGAAATATCTTGCAAATACACACTTGCAACACGTAGCCTTCATGTTCGTGTACTACTCCGTTGAAATAAAAAATGTGTACCTTTTGGGTCTTCAATTCTTATTACTTGAGTTTGATGAACTGTAAAGAAAGCGAAAACCCATTAAAAATGTAATTAGATAGAAGCTTGTTCAAATAAGAGTGATAAGTTAAGTTAGTTACTGATCAATCTTTTACACCAATCAGTGCCGCATTCTTCGGCAAAAACTTTCGCACACCAGATAAATGATTGTTTAAATAAAGATAACAATGGATTACTTTTACTATATAGGAACTAGAACCTGGATGACCTAGCCTTGCTTAGATAAAAACAATTGATTTTTTTCAGATATTCATTGGCTTATTGTCACTTAACAACGCCATCCACTGGAGTAGCACCCAATTAAAAATAAATAATGTAGTTTAAAAATCTAAAAATACGTTTTTGTAAAAATACAAAGTAAAAAGTAAAAAATAAGAAGAAAATGTATTTTACTGTAAAAAAAAGTGTGGGGTGCATGGTGTCAATAGTATCTTAAAAAACACCCCACGTTTTTTTTAGAGTAAAATACATTTACTTTTTACTTCGTACTTTCACAAAAGCGTGTACGTACATTATTTATTTTTAATTTTTTAGTTGGATTTTTTTTCATATTATTGTATTGTCATCGGCCCTTGACCCCTGTGCAAATTTTCAAGTTAATCAGACTCCTAGAAGTAAGTGAAAATGAAGTTAAAAATTTCCATTACATACAGGTCAAGCTAATAAAAGCGTGTTAAAAATAGTATTATGCTGTTACATTGCGGGTCAGCGATTTATAGGTAAGATAACCGAAAAATAATTGTTCATTGAAAATAGATCAATGAAATTTACATACTTGTAATGTGTCGATTGCCTATGACGAATGTCTATGAAGTACTTACAGCTGTCAGGAGTCAAAGTTCAGATTGTTGCGCTAGTTTTGGATCTCATCTAGGGCGGATTCTAAGCCGACAATCTATCTACCTACCTTATCAAGCTATTCCTACTGAGTAGCGTAACCTTGTTAAACGATTAGGCAGCTAGTATATCAGCAGGATTCACACTAAGCACCTATTTCTGCCAAATTTAAGAACCAACTGCCAAAAGAAATATTATAACAATTTTCAGAACGAAAACAACAGCTCGGTAACGATTTGGTAACGGAGCAAAAACAGTCTTCTCCAGCGCGGAACGTACATTTCATCGAATCTGTGGCTTTATAAAACGAGTTATTATGGTCATTGTTCTGTAAAGAGATGAAACATAACACCTTTAAGATCACTTTCAAAGCGCAGACGTTCCATATCAGGCCTCAACGTTCTAAATATGTCATTCATCCGTCCAGGAAGGTGTTATAACCGTATATCATTGCCCTGTCGCAGAAATAGAGAATTTTGCGCTTCGTTGCATCCGACATTTGACTCTCATCCACCTGCCGCTTAAGCATTAAGATTTAAAAGGTATTTAGATCACTGCACGAAACCGAAACACGTACAGAACATTCGTTCCAACAAGGTGTAATCTAATGCACCCAGTATAACAGACGATTAGTTATATAGGAAGGTTACACGATTGACGATTACGATATGATGATTGACGAATAGTTAGGTACAATCCATACTTAATATTATAAATTCGAAAGTAACTCTGTCTGTCTATCTGTCTGTCTGCTACGCTTTCCCGCTTAAACTATTGAACTAATTTTAATGAAATTTGGAACACAGATAGAGTGGACATGGGAAAGGACATAGTATGGTTTTAATCCTTCGGGAACCTTTAAAACGGGTCCACGTGGGCGAAGCCGCTGGCGGAAGGCTAGTAAAAATATAAACAACGAAATTACATACATTATATTAGTTGTATTGTATGTTGTATGTTTATTTTGTAAACATTTTCACACGTCATATCATATCCACCTGCCGCCTAAGCATTTAAAGATTTTAAGGTATTTAGATCACCGCACGAAACCGAAACACGTACAGAACATTCGTTCCAACAAGGTGAATTCTAATGCAAACAGAGTAACAGTAAAACAAACGAACAAGTGATTCCTAAAACTAGCACGGATGTAGCACAAAAGGATCGTTCACCTATTTGTCTACGATGCAATCCCTTATGCTTGGAACGGAAAAGACGTAACTCCAACACCAAAGGTTTTAGTGCTATAAATGTTCAATTCTACAGACATGTTAAATTGGGTACCTACAAATAATCTACATAGGTTGAAGTACCCTGGGTCGATACAGCCCGAGCCTGTCAACTCAAATAAAATAAAAAGTTCAATTCGCAGCAATTACGAATTTTGTACCTTTCGACTTTTCTGTAAGGCACTTTTTATTAACGGTATGTATAAAAATAAGTATCATGAAATGCACAAAAATATGTTTTATTCTTCTGTCAGATTCCAATAATTCGTTTTTATGAGTTAGGTCGTTTTGTCTACATATCGAAGACGAACACGGTACGGTACGAATGATCAACAACGGCGGTTGGCTAAGATCCAAGAAATTCGTAGTATGACGTGTGAAAATATTTACAAATTTTACAAACATGCAACGTACAATACAACTAATATAATGTCTGTAGGTACATATTCATTGCACTTATATACATTTTTCTTGCCTTTAATTTCAATTGGATTTTATATCTATGGACATTTAGGGCCTCTTTCATCACCTTCAAGTAAAGTGACAAGTATGCTAATTGTCGGTTAAAGTCACCAGTAACTTCAATTTCAATTTCACGATATTCGAGTAGCACTAATCATATGATAAACTGCTATATAGCTACAGGTTCATAGCTTTTACTTGCTAATTAACTTGGGCTTACTTAGGACGTAACTAATCAACCCTTTCTTAGAGATGGGGAACGAGGTCCTTAGACTTACTTACTTTAAATTTCAAATATTCCATAGGTATCAGAACAAAGGAATTGAGAAATACGTTATTTTTAAAGAAACTACTTCAGTACCTATTGGTATTTATAAACATACAGTATATGAATACACAAGTAAACCTATTTAATTATAGTTTAATTGGTATAGTTTTTTTTACTCGGAACGTGTTTCTCTTTGGAAAAAGATATTTTTAACTTTCAGAAATTTAAACATGATTTACTTAAATTACTAATGTTACGAATATTGCATATTTTGACAGGTGGCCATTGCCGTATTAAGCTATAGGTACCTAAATGCAACAATTTTTAGTACACTTTTGGCAAAGGGAGATCTCCCGCCGGGCGAGGTGGTCATGCCCGGGGAGCGGCCGCGCTCCAACTGACTCAATTCGGAGCTTGTATATTATGCTCGGATATTCAGAAAACTTCGATAGCGTGAATTAGAAATACCCGTGGCGCCATCTCTTGATGAGTAGCGGAAGGTCGCTACACACTGCTAACCTTATTGGTATATAGGTAACCTACCTCTAACCAACCACGGGATGATCATGGAACTCACTTGACACTATTCACTTTCACTAATCTGTTGTTGACCTCGCTCGACATCAGATTAGTGAAAATATCGTTTAAAAATGTTAGGATTTCATAGACTTATAAGTTACTAGTGGCTGCCCGCGACTTCGTCCGCGTGGACTTTGTTATTAGTCACAGCATGATGTTATATAGCCGATAGCCTCCCTCAGTAAACGGACTATTCAAATCAAAAAGATTTTTTCAATTCGAACCAGTAGTTTCTGAGATTAGCGCGTTCAAACAAACTAACTATTCAGCTTAATATATAAGTATAGATATTATAATATATATACGCTAGTCTATGTAGAATTTAGAAGCTAACTAACTGTTTATAATTTCGAACCATCTGACAAAGGTCAATAATTGATAAATTGTAGATAACAAATCATAACGAAAGCGAAGCTTAAACATTCTTTTGGCACTGTTTGTTTTTACATAACTACTGTTTCAATACTAAAACATGCCTACTGTTATCTCTACACTACACTTTTTTAAGACGTACTGCGCACACGCCGCCGCCGCCGCCCGGAAACCACATTTTCGCAGAAGCGCGTGAGTAAATATTGTTACCGAACCCGGTCTTAATAACTCCAAGCCGCAAACATGCGCAAACGCACCGGTACCGCTACGTCATGAGCATAAGAAATTCGCTTACCACATTTGTGACACGAAATCTCCTTTGTCCCGTTACATTTTAACCAAAGTCAAATAAAGATAAGCCGGTCCGTGGTCTGGAGTAGAAATCATTCTGTATTACAAGAGGTTACTCGCCAAGTTGTCGAAAGACAATTTATTCGTTTAGTCTAGTTTTATATGGACCTGTTTAATAGATCCCCGTAGGATAAAAAATATATGTAATACATATAAATAGCCATTTTTTATCCTACGGGGTACACTAACAATGAAGTCTGGAATACCAGACTTCATTCTTATATTAAAATCATAGGCGTTTAGCCAGTTGTTTCAACTGCGTTGACCCTATTACCCGTTTTCACGTAGGAATAAAGCATTTTCCCGTGGTAGCCGTAGGTAAATAGCCTATGTTACTCAGGGTGAATGTAGCTTTCTAATGGTGAAAAAAATTTTGAAATCGGAACAGTAGTTTTTGAGTTTATTCATTACAAATATACAAAAATACAAATATTTCCTCTTTATAATTTTAGTATAGATTTAACTAAAGCATTTTATTAACGTGATCTCTTCTACTTCTGTATTACGCGAACAAATTAACAGGCACTTAATTAAAAATTCATTGGGCACTCTAGTAAATTTTGTAATGAAATCTGCGAAACAAAAATATAAAATGTTACCGTTGTTAAGAATTTAAATCGTACCAAAATGCAAAATCTAAAATCTGAGTAGATACTTCCAAATTTATTACAAATCCTTCCACTACGCTTATTTATACTAGGTGCCTATAAGTATAGTTGGTATAAGTCCATCAATCCGCCCATGGCCAGGGTGAACAATCGCCTAAGACCCTCTCACTTCCAACAGGAGACCAGGCTCAGCAGTGGGTCATAGAAAAAGGTTGAAAAAAATAAATCTTCTTAATCGCAAAAGTATTCCGATGTTGATAACTTGTTAGCATCCTTACCTATAGACAGATATTTTGACTCATACTTTAGAAAACATGTAGAAAACTCAAAGCTTTTGTGTGTTTTAGAAGAATGCTGGAAAATTAGAGCAACACTTTAAAGTTTAAATACAAGCTTTGTCACTTATACATTGTTTGTTCCTGTCCCGTAACATAATACCTACACTACATACATGTAAAGACGACTAACGGTCAGAACACACTGGCTGCTTTTAGTATCGGCGATTGGCGAATCAGTCGCTAAACGCAGCGACCGAACGCTGCACTGAACGCAATATCAAAAGCCAATCACGGCGATTTAGCGTAGGCCTGCGAACACGACTAGTGTTGTACTAAATTACTAGATTGATTGTTTTTAAATTAGAAATACTATTGAAGGAGCAAAATACTGTTTTACCGATTATACGATAAACAATACAAAAAATATACAGTATCGATACTATAAATTGTTATAATACGCCAGTAGAAATCGACACTAAAAACCCTAAATTCGCAAAGCACGATGTAGTGCTGCATTTTTGGTATGTTGTTTGGATCAGTTAGGGTGATGTAAATCCCAATTTGCAACTTCGAAAAAGTTGTGCTCGCTGCGCACCGCGTGATAAACTGCGAAAATTTGGAACATTTTTCGCTTTTTGCTCTAAAAGTCATAAACTATGCGTTTCCGACAAGTAACATTCACTACATAAATGAAGCTAATTAAATTTGCAACAATTTAAGCCTAACCGCAGCTCTCTAAACCTTATAACAACTAAGCTGTGGCCTTTCAAAGATAGTCAGTTTTTCCCGAAAATTTTAAATTTTTAGTTTTGCTCCCGTTTTAAGCAAAATATTGGCAAAACCGCTCGTTCTATGAGAAGGTCGTAAAATAAAGTTGTAGAAAATTTAATTTTCTTTTATTAGAGCACAACATAATCACTCACAATCTGCATATCAAAACATAAGCGGTGAAGGCGGTAACAGTGTAAACTGGCTAAAACTCCCATCAACTAATCAAAGGCCTTCAGGCTTATGTTTTGGTTTTGATTTTCGCACAAGATAGTAATTGGAAGTAGCCTACCCGGTAACGCAGGGGAGCAGCCAAAAAACTATTATCTTATTAACGCGAACGAAGTCAGGCTAAATAGTCATAAAAATATCGGTTCCACCGGGAGTCTGCTTTGTGTGTCGGCTGGCACTCAAGGAAGGTGACAGTACAGTGGTAATTGTAAAAAAACGTGGCATCCAAACTCTTATTAACTCGAGTGTGGAGCGTGGCCTCAAAGAGGATGAACTTTTTTTGAAAAAGCTAGACGAAGTCAGTGTTCACGATGCTTGCAGAAAGAGATTCACCGCTCGGCATAATATTGACGCATGTGCTCGTCGTGGAGGCGATCAAATTCCACAACCCCGCCCATCAACCTCTAGAACATCGGGCCCTATGAATCTTCGGAGCATTTGTTTCCTTTGTGCGGAGGAAATCACTGAGGAGTTTCTCCAGCTCCAAAACAAACTTCCCAAATCACGCAGAAATGAGGTGTTCAAAGTAGAATCAATGACAGTTAGGGAATCAATGCTCGATGCAGCCAGTCGTCGAGGTGATACATGGGGACGGCAAGTCATTGATCGTCTTACAGCTACTTTTGACCTCGTTGCATCTGATGCCAGGTACCATAAGTTATGCCAAAAGAAGTTTTACAGTCTTCCATTCAGCGTGCGAGAGAAGAAATACTCATAACCCAAAAATGTCCCAGAGTGCATGGAATACATATAATCCTATCTTTCTAATAACAGGGAAGAATGCCAGTTTTCCTTGAATGAACTCATTGATCAAATCAAAGGCGAATACAAACCTGACATCAGAACTGTCAACAACCTCAACCAAGTTGAGGTTTTTTGAACCTCAACCAAAAAAAAACGCCGAGTGACTGCAGCTTCTTAAACATTTAATTTGCATATAATATTTTTTCCTACTTTCCCAAATTTTGTACTTTTGTTAATTACCTATCCTGCAAATGAAAAAGTATTATCCTTTTTATGATTTTATATGCCCTCAGTTTCAATTCTTTAAAAATTTATTTCTACCTTCTTTTTGTTTATCAGATATTGTGAGTGAACTATTTGTCTCACAGACTTTGTTCTGTGCTCTAATGAAAGAAAATTAAATGCACTACAACTTTATTATACGACGTTCTCATAGAACGAACGGTTTTTGCCAATATTTTGCTTCAAACGGGAGCAAAACTAAAAATTTCAATATTTCGGGAAAAACGAACCATCTTCGAATGGCCACAGTTTAGTCGTTATAAGGTTTAGAGAGCTGCAATTAGGCTCAAATTGTTGCAAATTTAATTAGCTTCATTTATGTAGTGAAGGTTACTTGTCGAAAACGCATAGTTTATGACTTTTAGAGTAAAAAGTGAAAAAAGGCCAAAATTTTCGCAGTTTATCACGTGGTGCGCAGCGAGCACAACTTTTTCGAAGTTGCAAATTGGGATTTACATCACCCTAACTGATCCAAATAACATACCAAAAATGCAGCACTACATCGTGCTTTGCGAATTTAATGTTAATTTCCACTGGCCTATAAAGTATTATTGTTATATACTATATTATATTAAGTATGTACAGTAACAGACATTTAATTAAGACTATTTAGTTACACCAGTACAATAGGGCCGGTGCGGTTTAAGAAGAAAAAAATCATCTAGAAATGTATCTTTGTAAGCAATACTTGGGGAATAATGGGGAGAGACCCTCCCAGCAGTGTGACGCAAAGAGGGTTGCAGCCAAGAAATAAATAAACTCTTCACACTCATAGCTCCACAGTGGGGTAGATATACTTATCCTGTGTCGTGGGTGGGTACCATGGACAGACAGAAACACAAACACCTAGCTAGACCAAGAACAGAAATTTAAACTCACCATTTAAATTTTTTGTTTCGCCGGGAATCGAACCGAACCTTTCGATTGGTAGTCCGGCATGGTAACCATTACGCCACACGGGTTGTCATCCCAAGCGATTATTTTGCTAATCAGCAAAACTTCGACCGGTAACTCGGCGATATAATGCCATGGGAGGAATCGCTAAAATGGGCGATTTAACATCCGAAACGATTTACGGTTGTCAAAACGCGATGCATGCAGATTGCAGCATGGATTCACATAAATCGCCGACAGTCGCCGATCACCGCAGATGCTGTAGCTAGTGTGGCCTGGCCGTAAGAAATGTTAAAGTAGACACACAAAGTGCGGAGTGGACTAATTGAGTGCTTAAAGCAAACGACAAGCCATCAACATACAATGGTTAACAGTTATTTTTACTTAACGTTACAGTTTTAGGTTTTATAAATTCCATCAAAATATTAAAGTGGTAAAAAGATTTAAGAAAATTGCTCTGAAGCTATCATGGAGAGCTACACTATTATTCTGTTGCCCTAAAGTCCCCTTAGGTAACGTTACGTACTGCAAGAAGGTAAATGGTAAGTTATAAAAAATAAGGTAAATAAAAATTACATGTAAAAACTAGTCATCCCTACTTCCCTACTTAATATTATTAATCCGAAAGTAACTCTGCCTGTCTGTCTGTCTGTCCGTCTGCTACGCTTTCACGCTTAAACTACTGAACTAATTTTAATGAAATTTGGAACAAAGATAGAGTGGACCTTGGGAAAGGACATAGGATTGTTTTTATCCTACGGGAACCTATAAAACGGGTCCACGCGGGCGAAACCGCTGGCGGAAGGCTAGTTTAATATAAAAATGTACCTATTAAGTACTGTTTACTAAATTAGTAAACAGTACCGCACAAAATATTATACTATTAAATAGTAGCTGTTGTAATTTTACCACAACTACCTATCCCCTAACGACCAAAGATGAAGTATGCTCGTTAATTCTACGTGGTTTTTCAACGTTACGAACATAAATTAAATTACTTGAATTATTTTAAATAAAACATTTTAAAACCAAACAAGCTTTAATTTCAAATAAACCATTCTATATACAATAGCGTGCGCCATATTGAATTTGGAATGAGGTTTGTTAGTTTACCATTCATTATTATTTGAAATAACTACTTGAAAATTTACTTACACCATTTGAGCTATACATACTAAGCAACTACGATGTATGTAAGTGAAATAAAAATTACAAAATACACAACCGGACATAGCGTCACGTTGTCTCCAGTTAACAAAGAACCCACCGCAGATTCAGTGTTGGCGTGAATCACATACGCGCTCGTATGAATACTGATGAGATACGAGCTTAGAGCATCAAAGTTATTGACTCACCCTTCAGTAGAGACGGCATAGCGCCTCGCTTCGATACATAATTTATGTGCCAAATCTGGTGCGGAGGAAGAACGCAAACATTTTAATATTGTCACACATTCACAAATATTCTTTCATCGCTACAGACGCATACATTTCTAAATATGTCAATTTTAATTAACAACGTCATATTCTATGCACCATCAACACTGACACCGACACACACAGACACGCTAGTTGTATAACTAGAAGGCACATTGTGCATGGACGTTGGGACGAGGGGTTCGCCCGTAAAGGCCACTCCTCCGACGGGTGTCATACCTTGATGTTCTAAGGATACGGGGAACTGCCGAAAGCTAGGCTCGTGTATGTCGTGCCATCGTGATTTGGACGGCCGTTTGCTTATGTCATGAATTTGATAGCCGTTGAACGGTTACTGGTTAAAATAAAACATCCAATAAATAATTAAATAAATTAATAATAATAATTAAATAAATTAAAATAATAAATTAATAAAGGCTGTCTGCGTGAGGAATTAAAAATGTCGTGAATTAGATAGCGATATATTTAACCCTTAATTAATATATATATATATATATATATATATAAAGTAAAGGGTTTTCTTTGTACGTAAAGACACGGTTTTCTCTATTATCATTAAGTCCAATCAACGTCCCGTTGGGGTGGTAAATACCCCTTAGTACGTAGATGATAGTAAGGGAGTTTGATCGCGGTGGGTGGAAGTGGGTGGAAAAATCTGAAATAAAATATCTGTACTTTTCTAACCAATAGGGACTTCTGGGTGGATTTCAAAATTTCTGGGATGATCTAGCAAACTATTTTAATTTTATTGTCAATGTTCGAGAAAATTCCAGAAACTTCTCGAATGATCTGAAGATTTTTAAAATAATTGCAAACTGTTTTAATTACTTGAGAATGTTCGAGAAAGATCAAATAATCTGGAAAATCCTACTTATATTATAAACGCAAAAGTTTGTAAGTATATGTATGTTTGTTACTCTTTCACGTAAAAACTACTGAATGGATTTAAATGAAACTTTACAATAATATAGCTTTTACACTAGAATAACATATAGGCTACAATTTATAAAAATATTGTGTGAATTGTCCAAAATATGACAACAAGTGTCAAGTAAGTAGGAAAAAATCTACCATCTGCGAACTATTCTGGCGTGCGCTGCCAAAACCGATAGAGTTACACATTCGTAATGTATGATGGAAATGTTTATCTTAAATAGTCCTAAAAAAAACCGGTCCACGGCACTTCAGAAGGGACTTCACTTTATGCTAATGATCCTCTCTAACGCGGGTGAAACCGCGGGGCACAGCTAGTTAATACATATACGTAGTAGGGAGGAGGAATCTAATACAAAAAAGTATGCGAATGAATAACGACAAATAAAAGAATGACGAGATTTTTTAAATCGTTTTATTGCATAACGTAACATGTGTTTCTGTCTTAATATGTGTCCATGGTACCCGTGGGTACACAGGGTATATCTACTGTAACAACAACAATACAATACTCTTTATTTGTACACCACAAAAACAAAACAATAAAAATAAATCAACATAAAAACAGCAGTGGTGACCAAAAGGCTAAGGCAGCGATCTCTTCCAGACAACCTTTGGGTAGATAACATGGTAATAGTGAAACGAAAAGGGTAGGGGTGTACAGATGTATAGTAATACTAATATACTTACTAGTTTATAATAAATTTATAATATTAAGATACTGTACGTTATAACCAAGAAAATATAATCCACGTTCAATAGGAAAAATCGTATTAAGCGACGTTATGCCGTCGTAATAAGGTATTTCCTTAGATTATTATCTAACCGTCTACCGTTTATAAGTACATATGTAGGATTTGTACCGCATTAAAACTTGGTGGCCTAACTCGGAGATCAGGGAGTACTCCGCTATCTCCAGGCATGCACCTACGCACAAACCGCCGTGCCTCCCGGGGCCTCTGGCTGGACGGCTCCAGCTCCTACTCTCGCCGCCCGTAACCAACCACACAAGTCCCGCCAGAGTCGCCTCTTACGATCAATTGAGGGATAACGTCCAAGAAAACCTAATCTCTGGTCAAAATGACTGGCAAAGTATACATTTTGTTTCAACCTTTTTTATGTCCCACTGCTAGGCACAGGTCTCCTTCTCACAAGTGAGAGGTATTTAGGCCATAGTCCACCACGCTGGCCAATTGCGGATTGGTGGACGTCATGCTTTCGAGAATTTTTTAATTTCTCTCAGGCATGCACGGCGATGGAGAACATCGATATTTTTCATCACTGTAGAGCAGCGATAAATGCGCACATTACAAATTTCTTTATCAAAGGCGCGCGCCGAGGATTTGAACCCGGGATCGGTCGCGTCGAAGACCGTGGTTTTTTAACACTCGGTCATCGCTGCTCATGCATCATGCTCATACATACAACTTGGTAAGATGTACTAAACTTTTTAGAAAGCATTACATCATCCGTGCCATGCCAGTATAAAAAAGTGAGTTGTTGTATGCCTATTTTTACAACCATAAACTGCAGTGAAAGTAGTATAATTTATGGTCACATAAAAATTGATAGCGAAATAGATCAAACGTCAATTTATAAATACTACTCATAAAAATGTAAGGGCTTTGCACACCTCCGCGTGACTTTCCATTTCTAACACCTAATAAATATCTATGTAGCTATTTATTTAATTTCTTTTTCTCAAGCTTTCTCGATTTACAACAATATCGATTGATAGATGCTTGGGCTTAGAATGTGATTAATGTCTAGATTCGAATATTCATTTAGTAGGTGGTAGAACTATTATGGTTCGCCTGGGGAAGTACCACCGCTGCACCCACTTCTGCCGTGAACCAACTCTATTGTGTTTCGGTGGAAAGGTGGAGTTGCCGGCCACACTTACATGAGGCGACCACCAGCCTCCGGAGTAGGAGCGCAAAACTGCATACGACCTCAGACAAGACTTACCTATGCTTGCTTGAGGTTGTATGTAGATGTCCATGGGCTGCAGCGACTACTTAACACCACGTGGCCTGCATCGTCTGCTACTCCATTAAAATAACTAAGAAACCAATATTTTGGCCGTCCCGATATTCAATTTATTGGCAAAGAGGAAAATGGGCGGCTGTCCCCCCGGAACAAGGTCAGATTCAGGAACTCAAAAATCCCAAAAATCTCCCAAACGAAAAAAGAAACCTATAAAGAATAAACTAATTATGCTACCTTCTGCTGTTTCCTTTGTATATTTAATATTTTGTGTGCGTGTCTTCGTGTAACGTGGAAAGCAAATATGTGCGCCGTTTAAAAATATTTACCTCCCCCCCCTGGCCAAGAACTTGCCTCCCATGACCAAGAACCTGGGTACGTCTATGTTTGTCATATACAAAATATTCGCTTAATGAATGATGTTGAGCTGAGAGAAAAAAAGCGGCGGAAAAAAACTCCCAGCAGCACTCTTTTTTTTTAAAAAGTACATATATAATTGAGATAACAGTATGGCTATGGGTCCATCATGGGCACACGTGACAGCTGATCGTATGAGACACTATAAACCCATTTATGTATGCCATCTATCAATTTCATGGAAGACTTGTGGATACGCTGCAACCTTTTTTTAGGTCCCCACTACTGGTTTTTGGACATGCTGGTTAGCTAAGAGTACCAACCCGCTGTCGGATGTCGTACGTTTTCGTCGGATTCAGAGCGAGTGGAACCTCAAGGCACGCGTTAATAATACGTTTTTATTGTACCACTAGCCTTCCGCCATCGGCGTCGCCCGCGTGGACACGTTTAATGGGTCCCCGTAGGATAAAAAATAGCCTATGGTCTATTCCAGGCTTCATTTTTACACGCTTTTTATTAGCTTCACCTGTATGTTTGTATGTTTGTATGTTTGTATGTTTGTATGTTTGTATGTTTGTATGTTTGTATGTTTGTATGTTTGTAACCGACTTCTTTGGGCGCGATTTTGACCCACTTTAAACGGCCAGATTTCGTTCAAACTTTGTAGATTTATTGAGGACCGATGACAATACACTAATTTGATAAAATTATTCCATTTTTCAATTTGCAAAATATGATTTTTGTTCGATTGCGTTTATAGAGCTACAGCTATTATACGACTGTTATAGATCAAACGATCTAATAACGAGTATTTTAGCCACTTTAATTCAGCATCTGCTAAAAGGTGGAGTAAAAGTGCTAAAACATAGTGCTGTAAACGTTTATTCGACGTCCTTAAAGCACACATTAGCAAATATTGCCAAATAGTCGAGATAACCGCTATTACACGATAAATGGGTGTTTTAAGAACGGTTACTCGGCTCTTATACGATTAAAGGCTGAGTAATCTAATTACTATTCGACTATTTTGCTGCTTGGGTTGCTCATATTTATGTAGGGGAGTAGACTATTGGTGCTCAGTAACCGAAAACGTGTATGAGATATATAAAGAATATAAATAATTTGTTAAGTCGTAAGACAGGTGAAATTTTATGAAAACGTAAAAATTAAAAAAATATGTAACCTTGTTATGTAACAATCCTAATGATAGATAAAGATATTTTTGAAAGAAAGAAGAAGGTTCTCAGTAACCAGTCCATTGCTCGTGGAAACATCATGGAAAGAATAAATAATCCAAACTAAAAAGTAGAAAATAAATAATAGTTTAAAAAAACTAAAAAACACGCTTTTTATAGAAAACCGAACTAAAAAATAGAAAATAAATTTTAATGAATTTAAATTAAGAAAATAGTGTTAAAAATTTCAATGAATATAAGTTAATAATAGTGTGAATAAAAAAAAATTATTTAAAAAAAAGCGTGGGGTGCTTTTTAAAATATTATCGAAATGATAATCACTCTACTCATATCTGTCAATAAAATATTTATAACTATTGACACCATGCACCCCACGCTTTTTTTAAAATAAAATATTTTTTTTTATTCACACTATTATTAACTTATATTCATTGAAATTTTTAACACTATTTTCTTAATTTAAATTCATTAAAATTTATTTTCTATTTTTTAGTTCGGTTTTCTATAAAAAGCGTGTTTTTTAGTTTTTTTAAACTATTATTTATTTCTATATTAAAATCATAGGCGTTTAGCTAGTTGCTTCAACCGCGTTGACCCTATTACCCGTTTTCACGTAAAATGTATGCCTATGTTACTCAGGGTGAATGTAGCTTTCTAATGGTGAAATAATTTTTGAAATCGCAACAGAAGTTTTTGAGTTTATTCATTACAAACATACAAAAATACAAATCTTTCCTCTTTATAATATTAATATAGGAATATAGATGTACTACAATGCAAATGGACTGAACAACTTGAGTTTGTAAGAGTCAAGGATTCCTTTATAATAAAAAATATCTACAATTTTTTTATGTAACCACTTTTAAAAACAATGTCATTAAACTGGTGTAATTACCAACTGTTTTACTCTTCGTATTTTTATCTCAATTCCGGTCCCGATTAAGCTACTTCTAAATTCTTAATCCGTGTGAACGCGAACCACAATTGAACAAACAAAAGAAATTACGGCTTATTTTAAGAAGGCTATGTTTGTTTGTGTACTTAATCAATGACATTCCAAATATAAAATTCGTAGATACGTTATGAGTATGAAGTTCCATATCCAAAAATTTGTTCCATGAATGTCTTGACGAAGAATACGACACACGTCACGATTACAAGGGAAATGACGTATTAAATATACCTTACTAGCTGACCCCGCGAACTCCGTATCGCGTTTAAATATTAAATAATAATAATAATGGACAGCATATAAACCTTCTCCGTGAAAAAATACATGTACATACCAATTTTCATAATAATCGGTCGAATAGTTTCTGAGTTTTGCGATGCCATATATACAAACATCCTCTTTTATATGTATAAAAGAAGAGAAATGTATTAGGGATTCAGATCTCAAGACATTTTCCTTATTACGGGCCAGTAAAGGGCTGTATGTACATAAGTGATATATAGACTTTAAATGGCCCACAAAGTATATAAATAACGACAATTAAGAGGATTTTTGCAGATTTTTGTATCATAGGCAAAAAGATATCAACACGCAATAAGGTGAAGAATCGAATGCATTTAGCCATCTCTTTGTATCATAATTATGACAGTCGTTAGGTCGAAGGATAGGGAATTAGGCAATAATTTTTTTATCAGTTCTATAGTAGCATTTTTACAAGTTAATAACGTTTCTTCTAATATCATTGGTATCTAAACTGTTCCCACGTTACGAATAACGTGAGTCATATCGTTTTGGGGTCAAAAGCTTAGATGAGCTTTGACTCTGCGGCGAAATATTTAATCGCAAAAAGTTAAGACTGCATTGTGAATTATTCTCACGGTAATAGTGTAATAGTGTGGACAACTTTAAATGCGAATTGGTTTCAAATAGACCACACGTGGGATGCTGTATCATTGGATATCTATACTTCTTTCTAAGATTGGCTGCAACCCTTTTTGCGTCCCACTGCTGGGCACGGGTTTCTCCCTCTTATTGGGGAGGCCTGGAGTTTACTCCGCCACGCTGCTCCAATGCGGGTTGGTGGAGATAAATAATTCATAATATAAATGGGTGAGTTTGGCTGTATGTTTGGATGTTTGGTGGTTTGATTATTGTATACCTCATATTTTAAAACAGGGCTGAAGTTTTTCTCCGTCTGCTCTTTTCTTCAGCTCAGCATTGCCCAAGCGCACCCAGAGGAGACAGAACAAAAAAAAATAACGTTCACTAAGAGTTTATAAATGAACCGTACAGTGAATAAAGAATATTTCATTTCATTTCATTTGGATGGATGTTTGATTGTTGCCCAATCACTCAAAGACGGCTAAAAGAATCGGGATGAAATTTAGAACAGAGATAGATTAGAGTCTGGAATAGCACATAGACTACTTCTTATCCCGAAAAATCTTCTATTCCTGTGGGATAGATTAATATAATGATATAAACTTAAATCTCCCGAACAAATAAAAATCAAAATTAAATAGCGACAAATCTTAAATAACACGTTTCATAGCTTGGAAAGCCAATTACGTTTCATATTTCACGCTCATAGCCCCACAGTAGAGTAGATATAGATAAGCTCATCATTCAAATTTCTGCTTCGCCGGGAATCGAACCCGGGACCCTCCGATAGGCAGTCCGGCATGGTAACCATTACACCGCTAGGGTCGTCAGTTAGTTTGCCAATTTCTACTTTTGTTTATAAATAAAAAGCTACATAGGTATTTAAACAATTCCTGCATAATTTGTGCTAAGCGATGCGATGCGAGGAATCCGATGAGTCAACATCGGCGGAGGTCAAGAGCACAACCTACCTGAGGGCCTCCGTCCGTATGTTCTAACATTTTCGGGTTCATTTTTGGCATACTTAGATCGTTTTGTATTACGAAATTAATAACACTACTATAGTTAACGATGACATAAGGCTACTGATTCATAATATTACTACAAATTCTTTAGCCCTATACAAAAATGAGGCTCGAAAATTCACGAAGTTCGGGACACGAGCTTCAGAGTAGGCCCTCTGATGAGCTTCGCTGATACTCGGTACCTACTTACTTGCAAAAATTCTACTTCAAAGAACATTCTGTGCACATTCCATCTAACAAAATAATTAAATAAGCATTATTATGTTCATTGATAAGCTTGTCATCGTACAATAACCGAACCTATTTACTTTTTTTTATATGTCCAAAATAGTTTTAAGGTATAAAAAATAATGCATGGAAATTGTAAAATGGGAGTTTCGGATCCAAAACAGAACCTCATATAGAATCATAGAATCACCTTTCACCTCTTCCTTCTTTCTTTCTTAAAACTAATAAACTAATTCCTTCATGAATATTTATGTTATTTTATTTTTTAGTATTTATTGTTATAGCGGCAACAGAAATACATTATCTGTGAAAATTTCTAACGTCTAGCCATCGCCGTTCATGAGATACAGCCTGATGACAGACAGACGGACAGCGAAGGCTTAGTAATAGGGTCCCGTTGGCACTCTCCGGGTACGGAAAGCGTTGTTGTTAAAGTTAAAAAAAAAAAAAAAAAAAGTTAGGGCATGTTGATTCAAAAGCTTGACTCTACATAAGATTCACAGGGCAAGCCAAGCACTTGTCTTGGCAACATTTTACATAAAAACCTTTTTGTGGGATCTTTTTCTCAATTTTAAATGCTTACCATGCTTATGTTGGTGCAACTCTAAGATACGGATTAATATTCTGGGGTAACGCGACGGGAATTCAAACTGTATTTAAAGCCCAAAAAAAGTGCATCCGCGCATTATGTCAATTGCAACAAACGGATACTTGTAGGCAGCACTTTCGAAATTTAAAAATAATGACGCTCCCTTCTTTATACATTTATGAGATCTCTTTAATGGTCAAAGCTGTAATCACTAAATATGAAACGCTTAAATCGAAAAGACATAACAATAAACTTTGTTCAATAGCTTCTAAAACAAGACAATTTCATAACAGTGTCTTTTGCATGGGACCAAAAATATACAATAACCTACCGGAATTCCTCAAAATAAAAGCGGGCAATGAGTTTAAAAAGGAACTTAAAACGTATTTACTGGAAAAGGCATATTACTCAGTCACTGATTCTAAACGATAAAGCGGCATAAAGGAATTCCATAAAAACCTGGGAGGTTTTTTTTCCGCCGGCTTTTTTTCCTCTCAGTGTACAAAAACCCTGCAATATGGGTACCCAAAGCTGACGATCGGATCCGATCCGAAAATAAAAATAAATAAAATAAATTAACTAAAAGGCGCAATATGGGTACAAACAAAGATAAATGTAGTATACATATAATAAAATAAATGAAACTGTTTCAATGTACATTTTTATGTTTGTAATTAGTTAAGTTTTTAATTATTGTAATATTTGCATACCTCGTGAAGGTAAATATGGCGAATCAAATGTATAAAAACACCTTTTGTAAACACCCATATTTGTGCAAATAAAAGTCTTTGTCTTTGTCTTTGTCTTTGTAATACTATAATCGAATCTACAGATGTATTTGTATATGTAAATCCCCAAGTACCGTAGTTGTTACGTACAGTTCGTTTTCTATTTAATTAAGAGAGTGATACAAAAACATTTTACTATGAGAAAAAGAAGACAAAGCTAGAATAAATTGACATTCACAAATAAACTACCTATTCAACTATAACTGACTCCTCGGCCATTCACACCTCGACTTTCATTGACAATAGTTTGATTACGACATAGAAATACCTAGCTAACGAATGCGTTTCAAACACTTTTATTTCGAAATTTTTAACACCGGTCAACTTACTAATAGGAAAGTGCTGCATATATTTTAATACATTCATTATAGTTCGGTCAAATTAGACACAAAAATAGTGTTAAAATAACAGAAACCGGTGGAAAGCCAAATATTTTGGTGGAGACATTGGGTGCACCATCCCTACTAATATTATAAATTCAAAAGTAACTCTGTCTGTCTGCTACGCTTTCCCGCTTAAATTACTGAACCAATTTTATTGAAATCTGGAACACAGATAGAGTGGACCTTGGGAAAGGACATAGGATGGTTTTTATCCTACGGGAACCCATAAAACGGTACCACGGTCGAAG
Organism: Pyrgus malvae; assembly: GCA_911387765.1. NCBI lineage: Eukaryota > Metazoa > Arthropoda > Insecta > Lepidoptera > Hesperiidae > Pyrgus > Pyrgus malvae. The sequence goes on from OU426958.1 coordinate 12,181,841, forward strand.
ACGCTGGCGGAAGGCTAGTTAGAAATAAAGCGTTCAAAGTCCCCATCAGTAACACGTGTGCAACAAAAGTTATTTGGGGTCAAATATTAAAATTTCAGGTAATTTGGATTTTTTTTTAGAAAATGGTAAGTTTTATTTAAAAGTATTTCAGACCAAAGTGGTAAGTTCTAAATTATGTACAATGATGATTGAATGATGATTTTTTTCTAAGTATCACCATTCCTGAGATATCATTTCCACGCCACCTGTGAGGTATTGTACTTGGCTTTTTACGTGGGCGTTTGGTGTTTGGGACGAACCAATTGTGACAATATTTTCGAGAACAATTGCATGATGATTATTAATATTGATATTGGTTTTTGAGTTTAACTATAGTGCTGATTCGTTTTGATATTTTGATCTGATTACATTTTGTACGAGAAAAATATTTATGACGTCACAACGTGGTATAGTCAGTTGACTTAATTATTATTGATTAAAAATGTAATAAAAATCATTAACAAAATTAATTATCAATTATCCTGGTTTCCAAGCGTAAATTAGTGCAACCTTTTCGAGGTATGCATTTTGAATTTTCCTGTTCATAGTATCAACTACACAATTGTCTCGCACAAATTTCAATTTGTCTAATTTGACCGGACTATTATCAGCAGCTATAAGTTGTACATTATTTTTAGTCTAAGATTATCAGGGACGCCCATTAACAAGTGCTGGTGTCCAGCTAGTGTCAATATAAAAGGTTGACACTTGAATATTTGCTTGATCAAGTTTCATGGAAATTACGATACAGTGTTGTAAAAACAGATTTATTGAGCTACATAACGACGAATAAGAATACCAAATATTATGCTATAAAAAACTTTTCGTGAGAATATTCAGTGAAATGTAAACATCGCCTGCTGAATTCAATAGTGACACAAGTCGAAGTAGTGGTATTTTGAGTTAGTAATGAAGTTCTCCACAAACCCGCATTGAAGCAGCGTCGTGGAGTAAGCTCCAGGCCTCCACAATAATGAGGAGAGACCCGTGCCCAGCAATGGGACATAAAAAGGGTTGCATCCAATGAAGTTTTGTTCTAAATTGCTCTAAATTACTTACTATTGATGCATAACATCAAAAAAATAAGCAGCGATGGCCGAGTGGTTATAAACCGCGATCTTCGACGCGACCGATCCCGGGATCAAATCTACGGCACGCACCTCTAACAAAGAAATTTGTAATGTGCGCATTTATCGCTGCTCCACGGTGATGGAAAATATCGTGATATTTATTTGATTTCGAATTTCTCCATCGCCTTACATGCCTGAGAGAAATTTGTAATTTCACCAACTCGACCAATCCGCACTTGGCCAGCGTGGTGGACTATGGCCGAAATCCCTCTCACTTGTGAGACGAGACCTGTGCCCAGCAGTGGGACATAAAAAAGGTTGAAAAAAATGCATCAAAAACAACTCGATATTTCATAAACTGGAATAGGTTTATATTGTGTCATGGTTATTGACTACAACATTTTTTTTCCCATCCCACTGCTGGTCACGGGTCTGTTCTCATATTTAGGACATGATAAAAGTTACCCATGACAACAAAAGTAATAAGCCCAATGACTAACAAAAAAAATGACATCAAAATGACATAATACCAAAAGAAACTAATTCAAATGTCTTTATTTGCAAGAATAAAGAAACTATCTCTTTTGGACGCCATGATTCAGGAAGGTCAGCTTCTCCGATGTCAAACTCGTCACATTTTCATTCTCAAGATAATCTATGGTCGCTTCAATGGTGGACGCCCACGCCGTGCCTAGGGTTGGTAGATGTGTGGATTTAGCCTGATATGTCCGGCTTTTTACAGTTGTGTCCGGCCAAATTAATACAAGTCCTGCTTGTCCGGCTTTTGTCCGCATTTGACGAGTTTACCAAAAACCTAACAAAAGATCACGCCAGCGGGAGGCGTGGTAGTACACAAGTAATAGTAACTGTAGTCTGTAGTACACAAGTCAAAGGTAATATTTTTAGGGTTTCGTACCTCGATCGAAAGGAAAAAAACGGAATCCTTATACGATCACTTTGTTGTCCGTCTGTCTGTCTGTCAAGACGCTTTTTCTCAGGAACGCGTGGAGGTATCAAGTTGAATTTTATATCAAATACTCAGGTGTACTGTCCCTTAGAGCTGTGAAAAAATCAAACTTTTAAGACAGTACAATCAAAAGATGCAGCCGTTTATGCTGCAAATTTCCGCAAATTTTCGACACTCGCAAGGGAAGGAAAACCTACAGGATACTTCACGTGAACTCAGAATCTTGAAATTTGGTACGAAGCAACGTCTTATAGTACAGATAAAGGAAAAGTTGCGAAAATAGTAAATTTATTGTAACATCATGTATTAAAAAAATACTTTACGGAACCCTCGGTGCGCGAGTCCGACCCGTATTTTGCCGGTTTTTTTTTTCTTTAAAAATCCAGTTTAGGGCAAAATAGCCGGCTTAATATGAATCTGTCTCCATCTTTTTGATTTTCGGGCTTGGCAACCCTAGCCGTGCCGTCACTTTCATTTCGGGCCCGCGGCCACACGTGACTGTCGGACAGGAACGCCATTCTTCACATGTTATACGTACCGTTTGAATGTTAGTCATAGTACTCATAGTTCAGTGGCGGGTTTTAGTCCCACCTAAAACATAATAATCAAAACAAGAAGTTGTCAGTATTGTAGGAACGAGAAATACCACAGCTGCACCCACTTCTTCCATGAAGCAATGCTATTGTTTCGGTGGGAAGATGTAGTTGCCGGCCTTACATGAGGCGGTTCTTGGAGGCAACCATCAGTCTTCGGAGAAGTTCCAGCGGCAACATCTGGACTCGCGGCGGTCCTCCACAGTCAACTTTGCACGCTCTTTTTTACCACAGACGTATAGCTTATATGGGACAACCTTCCAGCCGAGGCATTCCCAGTAGACTATAACATGGGGTTCTTCAAGAAAGCTTTAAAAAAAGCTCTCCTCCAAAGCCGGCAATGCTCGGGTGGCTCCCCTGGGGTTGCCCGTGTCCATAGGCGACGGTGATCGCTTAACACAACGCGGACCTGCCCTGCCCATTTGTTCGGTTTATTTATACATTGTATATCAGAAAGTATAAGAAAATTAATGTGTGTGCCTACAAAATTTGAGAGTTCCCCTCGATTTCTCTGGAACCCCATCATCAGATCCTGAGTTGGTGACAATGGGATCACCTCGGGAGTATAAGCATACAAACAAAAAAGAATTTTGAAAATCGGTTCACAAACAGCGGAGTAAATAATCGGTAAACATATATGTTAAAAAAAATACATACAGCCGAATACAGTACCTCCTCCTTTTGGAAGTCGGTAAAAAAAGGTAAGTACAATAGTTTTTGTAACTTGCTGATATACTGATGTCCAACGGCCGTAACCGTAGAAATTGGTGTAATTTTGCAATCGATGTTTTACAAAACAAAGTTACAAATGTGTGGACCAGATAATTTTAAGTCACACATTATCCTGAATACTTATAACGAAATATCATCCGCTTAGCCAACAGCCATCAACTGAACTGAAGATTCGCATTACTGTCATTCACATCCATCTTGCGTGTAGGTTCAATAGTACACTATTACTGCGAATGGAATTTATAGTCGAGATCACAATGGTGCGTCGTCGTCGATAAACATTAGTCGTAATCACTGAAATTGGAACGCGAAATAAAGAGGCAGGGCCTATTCTGTACGTGGCCGCAATTTTGGACGCTTATTTAGTTCTTAAAGAAAGGCTTAAGTACATTATCCCTCTTTAAAACTTTTCTCTCGGTGACTTACTGTAAAATTAAAATGGAGAATCGTACTTTATCAGTAGTTTTGTATAAAATAGTGGACAAACATACATACATACAAAGAAAATGTTTGGCCTTCATTTAATTTCATATTCATTTGTAAACACTAAAAAATTATAAGCGAAACGTACATAGTGACGTCAGCGTACTATAGTACTCGTTATTTTGTAGAAAAACGGCCAAAAGGTATTCTTTTTCTATCAAAGACGAGTACCGAGACACTGACGAAAATACGGACGTTTACCTTACCAAAGAATACCATACGTGACAATAAACCTATAAAGTTTCGTTCCGATAGTATAATTGTAAAATTGATAACCTTTTTAGGGGTCTGTCTGTCTGTCCGCCCGTATATCACAGCCACTTTTTTCCGAAACTATAAGAACTATACTGTTGAAACTCAGTACGTAGATGTATTCTGTGAACCACATTAAGATTTTCACACAAAAATAGAAAAAAGCAATAAATTTTGAGGGTTCCCCAAGAACTGAAATATATAGGGTATCTATGGATAGGTCTTCAAAAAGGTTTCCAATATCATTTTTTTCTAAACTGAATAGTTTGCGCGAGAGACACTTCCAAATTGGTAAAATGTGTGTGTGTGTGTGTGCGCCTGTAGCTTCTAAAATAAGAGAATGATAAAACTAAAAAAATTATATGATGTACATTACGATGCCAACTTCCACCAAAAATTGGTTTGAACGAGATCTAGTAAGTAGTTTTTTTTTAATACGTCATAAATCGTAAACCACAATTTACCTTTCATTCAATCTTAATGCAATGATTTCTATGGATAATCAAAGGCAATGATGTATTTCTGTTGCCGCTTTTGTTATACAAATACTAAAAATAGAATAAAATAAATATTTAAGGGTCTCCCATACAATAAACGTGAGTTTTTATATATATTGGTACGGAACCCTTCGTGCGTGAGTCCGACTCGCACTTGGCCGGTTTTTTTAATTCGGTTAGTAAAGGATCAAAAAAATCAATCTTGTTAAAATGTTAGGTATTACAGACGAATGCGTAAGAGAGTGCCGTCGATACGTAGCGCTTTACCAACCGTTTCGACATTACTTTATGGCTGCAAGCAAATCATTTGATTTGCCTGTCGCCATTCTCACGACTATAAAATTTGCTAACCGTAAGATACACATACAATACATACTATCGTACACTTAGTTGCACAGCAAATGCCATGAAAGTTACTGCCCTTCAACGATTCGAACCTTCCTTTTATACATACTAAAGTCCAACATAAAATTTAAAGTGTCAGTTTGTCGAAATATACTTATAATTTACTCGTAATGTACTTAAATTTATAATTAAGAAATAAAAATTTGCTTTATTTGTCATTTTGTGTGGTATTATTTTTAAAAAAATATTGGTGTTTTGAAATTTATCTTGTCCAACATGGTTACAGCCCTTTGATTCCTTCTTTAAACATATTGTTCTAGTTTCAAGGTGGGAGTCAACACAAATCTTAAAGTCATCTCATCAGAAAAATGCAAACGCATGAATACATCGATATGATAAAACGCGCAAGATACATATACTCTACAATAAAAAAATACATTGACACAAGGCACAAATCCAGTAATATTTTCTTTATAAATCATAAATCATAAATCATTTATTTGGTATTACTTTTGGGTAACAATGGGTGTAATATACATATAAGAAAATATAATCTCCAAAAATAAATGATGCCCTGTAAGGCGTACCAATAATGTTATAAATTTAAAATATTTCAAGTCATGCAATCATTAATACAATTTACATTATACATAATATTATTCTATTTCTGTTATTTTAAGATGTCAAAAGATTTTAATTACATTAATTATAATGATTTTAATGTCAAAAGGTGTCATTGAGGTATTCGTCATAATGATAATAACATTTTGATATTAATAGATGTTTGATCGCTTTATGAAATATGTGGTCTTTACTTAATTTTTTTATGTCATTAGGCAGTTTATTATACAATTTGACGGCCATGCAGTATGTACCTTTACTTAGCATGTTTAATTTTTTGCCATGTGGGTAGACTAAATTGTTATTCCGACGAGCATTGCTATTTAATTCGAAAAATTGTTGTTGTTTTTGTACAAACATAAGCATTTCTAATATATAAATGCCTGGTACTGTCAACACTTTTAGCTTTTTAAACCATGGACGGCAGCTATCCATTGTTTTTATACCGGCCATGGCGCGTATACATTTTTTCTGACAAATTAATATGTCAGTTATATTCGTAGCTGTTCCCCAAATAACAATTCCATATTTTATCCAGGAATATGCATACGCATAATATGCGGATAGTGCTACGTTTATATTTGTACTTTTTTTTATTTCCCTTAGGCCATAAGTAAATTTGTTTAATTTGGTTTTTAAAACGTCTAGGTGATTATTCCATTTTAAATTTGAATCTATGTTTATTCCTAACAAATTAAAATTGTCTACTAATTCTATATCATAATTATTATATTGAAATTTTATGTCTATGGATTTTTTTTGGTACGGGTAGTATTGCATTATTTTTGTTTTATTGTAATTTATAATTAAATTATGTCCATCTAGCCGATTCTAGCCAATTTGTGAGAATGTCAAACAAGTTCAGGAGTTGTCCTTTTAATTCATTCTCATTCTTTACTTTTAGAATGACTGAGATATCATCTGCAAATAAAATTGTGTTTCTTTGTAATTGTTCTGGTAAATCATTAAGGTAGATTAAAAACAGGATACAGCCTAAAACACTGCCTTGTGGGATGGAATGGTGCAATGTTTTTTGCGCTGAGTGTACTTGTTCGATAATCCTAGTATTTTCATCATAATATTCAACTGTGACATATTGTTTTCTATTTGTCAGGTATGATTTAAACCAGTCATGAGCAACGCCTCGAATACCTATGTTCCATAATTTTTCTAGTAGTATTTTATGACAAACCCTGTCATATGCTTTGGTCATATCAAGTAGTACACCAATAGCATAGTGCTTGTCATTTATAATCTCAAGGACTTTGTTAGTGTATTTGTAAACAGCTAATGTAGTTGACTTGTTTTTTTGGAAAGCATTTTGGTTGTTAATTAATAGATCGAATTTTTCTAAAAATGAGTAAACTCTATTGCACATTGCTTTTTCGAATATCTTAGACATTATTGGTAACAAAGCTATTGGTCTATAATTAGATGGGCTATGTTTGTCTCCTTTTTTAAACATTGGTTTAATAATCGATATTTTTAGTAGATCGGGAAAGGTACCTTCCATAAAGGACTTGTTTACCAAGTATGCAAGAGGTTTTGCTAGGTATTCACTCACTCTCTTTACTAGTGATACCGGTATGTTTTCATATCCAACACTACAAGTGTTTTTTAAAAGTTTTATAATTTTTATTATTTCTTTTTCTGTGACATGTCCTATATAAATTGAATGTGATGTATCACTTGGCATGTTTCTTTTTATTTGATGTCCTGCGTTGTTAATTTTAGGTCCCCCATTATTTATTTTACCCATTAGGACCCCCTTCGGTTCTTTTTCTCTTCTGTTTCAGTTCTCCTTACTAATTATACCTTTAAATAGCATTCCGTGTGTGTTGTGTGTTAAATTGTTCCTGAAATGTGTACTGCACATGCCAAAGTAATCAATCTATATGTAAGATCTCTTCTCGAAAAAAAATTATTTATTTAATAAGGCTGGAATCCAAAGCGGTTCGGCAATCTTTACACAAATAATTTTCAATCAAACCGGAGTGCGAGTATGCGATGTCTTTTTTTTTGGTATCAGGGGGGAAACCTTCAAAAGGTACTAAAGGTACCTTGGGAGAGGACACCAAGTCCCTCAGGAACAAGCGAACGCTCTACAAAGTTTGCATACGACCGGTAATGACTTATGCCTCCCCAGTTTTCGCACACGCGACCCCCAGTGTCATGGACAAACTTCAGATTGTCCAAAACCTCTTCTGCCGCAGAGCAGTGGACGCCCCTTGGTACGTCAGAAATGCTGAACTGCATCGGGACTTAGAGCTCCCCACCATCCAACAAGTCCTTAAGAAATTCTCTGAGACTTTTTTCTAGTCAGCAGAAGAACATCCCAACCAGTTAATAAAGGAGGCAGCGAATTACGTCGCTCCTCCTCCCTCCCAGGTAAGGAGGCCGAGGAACGTCCTCTCTGACCCCCCTAACAAAATCTCTTCTAATCTGGATCTCCTCTTGGCAGCCCAGACTGAAGAATCAGACACCCCAGATAGCGAGCATCCTTCCGATGCCGCAAGTCCCATCCCGATAACACCTTCGGTGTATTCTTCCCAGCGGATGCTCCCTAGGGAGCACCGCTAGCACCTCACTTAGCCCTCGCTAGTGAGGTCGCATCAGATGAAGGCTTAGAGGCCCCCGGGCCAAAGCCAACAAGGTGGTGTTTAGTGGGTAAGTCACGTAGGTTATAGTGAGTCCCACATATCCAACACAGCCGGCTGCGTTGGAATGCATGAGCATTCACCACCTCCCTCCCGCGTATCTCCGGAGGGTCGCCCTTTTCCATCTTCTGGGCCAAAAAAAAAAAAAAAAGAGAGAGGACACCGGGTTGTGTGGGATTTGAACCTCACTAAAACCCCCTCGGTGGCCTTCCTCTGCGTTTGGGGAGGACTCCGGGATCTCCCATGGAACGCACCGGTGTCCTCCATACACGACGCCCTGGAACGGGCCCATCTTTGGGAGAGCAGATGTGATCTCCGGCACCGTCCAATGCTTACAGCGGCATGCGCCCACGCACACACCGCCGTCCTTCCCGGGGCTGCTGGCTGGACGGGTCGAGCTCCCACTCTCACCGCCCGCAGCCCCGGAAGCCCCCTTTTAGTCGCCTCTTACGATCGGGCAGGGGATACCGTAGCTCTATTCTTAATCCTGAAGCTACAGGGACTGAGTATGCGACGTCTATTAGTCCAGTAGCTCTACTTTACCTAAGCAATGCTTATCTACTTAAATCAACTTGACTAAACTCGCGTCACAATCATTTATGTCCTTCCTCATCTAGTCTTTAAATGTCAATAAAACTGTGCAGATATAAATGAAGCGCTTACGTCATAGTACGCAACCTGTCCGTCGATTGTATCACTATGTCACTATGCTATGAAAGTGAGATTTCTATTGAAAGATAGTGTTTTGACCAGAGCGGCTCGTTAGGAGGCGTCGTTAAATTTGAACGTTTCTAGTGTTCCGTACCCAAAGGGTAAAACAAGACCATATTACTAAGACTCCGCTGTCCGTCCGTCTTCAGTCTGCTTGTCCGTCCATCTGTCACCAGGCTGAAACTTATTAAGAGTTAGACCGTTGAAATTTTCAGAGATGATGTACATATTTCTTTTGCTGATATAACAACAAAGTACCCAGATGACCGAACGTTGCTCGGATAAAAACATTGTTTTTCTTCAGAGGCTTATGAGCATAGCGTTGTTAAGTAAGCCCATTAGCGTTTTTAAGTAAGCCAATGGGTTTACCTACTTCAGCTCCCAATTAAAAAAATAGAGCTACATATACTCGCTAATAGATGTCGAAGAGTCATATTTTTCAGTTTATGTTTAAGTAAAATATTGCAAAAAATACAGATTAAACGATATTTTCTAAAAATTAAACCTAGCTGGATCGATTTATTGCTCCCGGAAACCTGCACACTAAATTTCATGAAAATCATTGGACCCGCTTCCGAGATTCAGATTCTACGAGTAAGTATATAGTATCTGAATCTCGATTATAACCGATTTTTAGAATTCTCTCTACCGAATATACCTACTTACCTACATGTAAAATTTCATAAAAATCGGTCAAGACGTTTCGGAGGAGTACGGCAACTAAGAGTGACACGAGAATTGTATATTTATAGATTTTACGGAACCCATCAAGCGTGAGACCGACTCGCTATTGGTCGATTTTTTACGGTTACGGCAATGTGCCCGCGGTTAGGAAACCTGTTTGCGAGCGGCCACACACCGCGATGCTCATAATATTGTTGTGCCGCGTCCAGGTTCAATTACTGATGGCAATTTGGACATAATGTGATGCTATGTAGTAATATAGGACCACAGGTGAATAGTTGACATAAATTGTATTATGTAATTAAACAGAAGATTTATTGTTATAATTCTATTACAAATCATCACGCCTTAATTTCATCGCCTTCATAAAATACTTTAAAATCCACTGATGGGCCATCTTCGATGAAAGTTAGGAGGATTTAAGGCGTAAAAATAATTTTCTTTATATAAAGTTATAAATTACTACGAATGAACTATCTTACTAAGGGCTGAATTCTAAGTCCCCAGAGAAATTTATTTGTAAGTTAATATTATACTATCCTTTTTACATGTATAAATAATACTAACGATCTGGGGATTGAAAAATCGGCCATAAATGACACTATTTCATTCGTTTATTAGCCGCAAAATTAGTTGTAAAAGCACTACAGAACTCTGGTAACATCGATCATAATATATGATATACTATATCGATGCCTGGAAACATACAATCACCGATGTATCTATCGTAACATTAAATACCGAAGTCATCTTGACATGTGATCTTAATTTCGACAAATGCTCTCTAAAAGTATCTTCACTACCACCCACTGGTTGATTATTCTAAGAAATAAGATGAATTAGGTATTTAAATGAGAAGTATGACATTCGTTCGCATTCTCACACTTTCGCTGAGACACATTTTAGGATCATACCTATCTCATTACTCCAGTCTATCTTGAGCTGTCATTGAATCTATTATTCATTCGAGTGTACTCGAGAGTAACGAGTGTGTAGGATGACAAGGCTCTTGGTTCGCTGGCTACCTAGTAGAGGCGAGACCACCCATCGAGGTTCGCGGTCCGTCCGTTCGCTCATTTCCTATAATGTTATCTACCATAACGATCAGTCCGTCCTGTGCGGGTCACAACGACACAAAACGACGTGTTTCCCATTGTTTTTTATGCTTTCAGTATCGAAGAGATTCATAAATTAAGGATTTACTAGTCTTTGTCATAATATATTTACACTATCGATACAACGAGTCATTTCGGTGTTTGTCTTAATTCTTATTTGTTTATTTTTTCTTACTACTTCTTAATCTTTTGCGTCCTACAGCTGGGTACTCAGCTAGGGTTTCTCCCGTTAATCGGGGAGGCTTGGAGCTGACACCGCCAAGACGAATAACGATTCACACTCATAGCCCCACAGTAGGGTATGTATACCCTGTGTCGTGGGTACCACGGACGGACACACACAAAGACAGAAACACAAACATCCAGACCGAAGACAAAAATTTAAACTCATCATTCAAATTTCTGGGTCGCCGGGAATTGAACCCGGGACCCTTCGACTGGCAGTCCGGTATGGTAACCATTGCGCCACGCAGGTCGTCAATCGCATGGATATACTCGTAGGTACCCATACTCAAAAACAACTGAACCGATTTTGATGAAACTTAGACTGTTCGCTTAGTTTGATTACACCAAATTTAAATTAAGAAGTATGTATCTGAATATGACTTAGTTTCCGAGAAACTTGTGGGCACGTTAAAATTAAAAATGCACATACGAAGAACATGCTCTACTCTCTCTCAACTCCATTACAATATTCCAATAATATTACACACATACCGGTCAAAACGATAACCTCATTTTATTCTAAATGGATTATTAAAATGAATTACAGGAACTTAGAAACGTGATTTCAAGTTCGTTAGAGATTTTATCGTAAGAATCGTAATTTATTTGTTTAATTCTAATTTCACTAAGAATTACTATAACTGGCTTTAACAACTTCATGCAGTTGTTAATAATGGTACTTCTAAGTAAATAACTACAATTATTTGCTCATATCCCTTATAATCTAGATATCTTAAAGTCTGAAAATACATCAGTTCAGCATATAAACACAGCAATTTAATCGGATAAACATACTCGTTAAGACGATAATAATAAATATTATTAAGATTCGTTTCCTCATGAGTCTGCGTAAATGATGATATTAACATTTGAACTGATTTTACGCAAGTTGCAATAAAGGAAGATTCTTAACCTTGGCAGTTTTGTACGGTTGTCTGTCTGTCTGTATCCGTGTAGCAATTAATTCGCCATGGTCCAAATATAACGCTGTCAAAACAATGGTTCATGGACTAATACTATATGCGCTTTATTGTTGAAATGCTTAAGCTAATGAACTCAAAACTGACGCCATTTGTGCTTTATGTTGTTACTAGATCCTACTTCACTCAGGTGATTAACCTTATATATATGTATATAAAAATTTCGTATCACAGTGTTTGTTACCATACTCCTCCGAAACAGCTGAACCGATTTTGTTGAAATTTTATATTCACACGTAGGTAGGTAGGTCTGAGAATAGGTTGTTATCTATGCTTTATCCCCTAAGTGATAAGGGTGGCTCACCCAAAACATTTAAACGCGGTACGGAGTTCGCGGGGTCAGCTAGTATGGTGATACTAATCTATCCAATAGAAACAGTACACTGTTCCAAAATAAAAAGTAGCCCACCTGCTATTCCAGACTGAAAGATAGATGGCATGGTCATAAAGGGTAATATTTATGTAATGAAAGTACAAGGCTTATGCTGAGTTTAATAACTACATGTTAATATCAAGATGAAGCGCGCATGGCCTGGCGGCTAGCGTAGAACGCAAGCGATCTGTGCAGCTGAGCCAAACGGGCGCGATCGGGTGTGAGATGGGTGACCGCTAGTGGCAAAAATTTCATGCGCGTTTCCGTGCTTCGGAGGGCACTTTAAGCCGTCGGTCCTGGTTGTTGTCGATAGATAACAGTCGTCAAACCTTGTCGGAGGCCTTATGGGCGGTTTGAAAACATCCGACAGCGGGTTGGCCACTAACCCGCATCTCCACCAACCCGCATTGGAGCAGCGTGGTGGAGTAAGCTCCAGGCTTCCCCAATAAGTGGGAGAGACCCGTGCCCAGCAGTGGGACGCAAAAAGGGTTGCAGCCAATATCAAGATAGGCAGAACTTCGACAGAATTGATCACTTATTTCATCCACTTTAACTGCATCAAAAAGATTTAACACTTAGCTTTAAAGACAGCTTATATTCTTAACCAAAACTGTTTCAGAAATTGAAATTTTATTTTAAAACCGAAACAAAATGATCTACTTTGACAGGCTGTTATCATCAAGTTTATGACTGCTTGCGACAGTAACATCGGATTGTGGACCTCCCAGCTATCACTGTGTGTCGTTTGGCACATATAGGGCCATAAAACGCCTTCACAATAAAAATTTAACAATATCTTGCCCTCCTTTGTCCCCAATAAATTTCTCATATGGTTGATTTAAAAGGATTAACTTTTACTAACTTTTTGACTGTTCTAATACCAGATCAATTTTTTCACAAAAAATATAGATCGACCCAGGTATGTTCATAGTGTTGGAGTAGGCACAGACTTCAATATTATGAATCGATTAGTATTTTTTTCAATGGAGTACCAGACAAGCTCGCAGGCCACGTGATGACATGGATATCATAATAGGTACAAACTCAAGCAACAAGAGTTTCAGGTCCTGAGGTTTGAGGTCCTGAGGTCATATTGGTCGTAAGCCCAACTGCATACTATATACTGTTACTCCGAAAGGCAAATGGACGATTGGAAATACAGCACAAGACCATTTCCGACTACAATAAAATAAAATTATTCGCCATTGAAAGCTTAAACTAACGAACTTGAAACTAAGAAATCGCTTGAGATCTTCGCGATATTATCATTTAGTTTGAAGAGTGTTTGGATAAGGAGTAAAAATATTTGCCGAACACTTCGCGATCTCGTCTGTGCCACTTTGTTATATCAGGCGTATGAAAACGTTAACCTGGCAATGACCCCTGTTTTATTGCATAGTATTTATTTTGGCATGTTCGAGTGATCTCATAATATTAACATTAACACTGTTGAGATTTAAAACATTGCACGTAAGTTTGATTTTAACTTGCAAGGTCTCTGTCAGACAGAGAGCTTACTAAAGTTTTTTGAATAAAATTTGTCTTTTTTAATCCGGTCTTGGACAACCAAATCAATTGTGATACTTTTAATGAGCTATCAAAACGTAACATCCTCATACATTATATAAAAAATGATTTGTGACGTCACAACTCATATAAAGTCAATTGTCAATTTTTTATTGATTTGAAAGTAATTAAAATCATGTATAAAAATAAATTAATAATTATCCTGCCTTTCAAGCGTGGTTTAGTGCCACCTTTTCAAGGTTCGCATTTTGATTTTTTCTGTGCATAGTGTACAAACCCTATTTGAATAAAGAAGCAGACGACCAGACTACGTGGAATTAGTAGGTGGTAGAACTATTATGGTTCGCCCGGGGAAGTACCACCGCTGCACCCACTTCTGCCGTGAACCAATTCTGTTGTGTTTCGGTGGAAAGGTGCAGTTGCCGGCCACACTTACATGAGGCGACCGCCATCCTCCGGAGTAGCAGCGCGACAGCACAACTACATACGACTTACCGATGCTTGCTTGAGGCTGTATGTAGATGTCCATGTCTGCATGCTCGTCTGCTACTCCATTCAAATAAAAATAAAATAAAAAATACATATGTGATCGCGCTACAGTCCAAGGATATCTACATAAATTAAACATACTCCACTACTCTGCTCCAATACAGATTTTCGATCTCTAGGATCGTACTCACTTTTTTTCGTAATTACTGTTTTATTCTGTGGGATCCGTAAGTGTATAAGCTCTGCTTAGTTTGAAATCAGATGGCATTGCATTATCCAAAGATATTTATTTCTTTATACATACGTATTAGTGTTAGTATAAGTAGGTGTAACCTTTTGATACACTTTTCTCTGTTTCTTTAAACATTAGCAATGAAAATCAATGCATTTCTACAGTATACAGATTTCAATATAGATAACTTTCTATAAACGTCGTCGTATAACATACGGGAGGTAATTTAAAAAGGGTACCTACGTTTTCCTTGTTATGTGACGACAACTTTGCTAACGGAAGTCTACTTCGTACTCGTATAAAACATTTAAACATCAACTTACCGATAAAACTACTTTCGCCGTACGATGCAATAACGCGAGCTTACATTTAATTATAACGATCAAGACGGAATAGAATTTCTTATTCATAATCATGATAAAAACATCTCCCCGTGACATTTCTTCGTGATGTAATAAGCAACATAATGTGTGATATAATATTATGTTAATGCAAAAAGATGCGGACTTCCGTTAAACCGGCTTTTGCTATCGGACTCTCGCATCGTTTTCAGGGTTCCACGCCCAAACTATAATGGGAAGTCCGCTAAAAACCTCTACTAATAGTTTGTCTCTTGAATTTTAAGGGACAGAAGGCAGATTACCTCTATACTACTATGGCCAAGCCACATTAGCTACTTGAAGTTTACTAAGTACAGTAAACCCTCTATAACGCGTTCTCCTATAACACGAATTATTGTAACGCGAATTCCGTAACCCGTATAACACAGAAATTACCAGCATATAACGCGAATATTTCCTAAATTTAAAAAAAGAACCCTCCTATAACGCGATTTTCGGCTGTGCCCTGTAGAAAAATGTGTTATACGGAGTCACCCTTACTATACAACGCGAATTCCTATAACGCGGAACAATCAACCGAGGGGGGGTTTACCTGTACTTATATTATTCTGATAAGCTTGTATTTCATACCTATTTAAAAAAGAAGAAAAACTTGAGATATTAAACCACTTAGGTACTCATTTTCTCACCAACTTTCATTAAGATCGTTTTCATCGTTTCTGTATCAGTCTGTTTATCATATGTTGTAACGTAATTGACAAAAAAATTATAATGAAATGTATAAGTTTTCTTATCTCGTTCATAAAAAATAACAATAAAATAATTACCACTGTAATTGCAGTGGTAATTAATGCCACGTTTAATAAAGTACCATATTTTTCAAAATCGAACTTTAATGGTTTCCATTATCTTACACTGTTTATTATATCTTCGTTTTACTGATAATCAAAAGCTGTCAATAGCACAGTAATGAACAAAATCAGTGCAAGGCATTTCAAAACTTTAAGAGACTGTACTTTTAGGTTAAATCGAATTAAGTGGATGGCATTTGGTAAGTATAGGATAGTATAGGTTAGTTTAGTCCTTGTAGCTTCGGGATTAAGAATAGAGCTACGGTATCCCTTGCCTGATCGTAAGAGGCGACTAAAAGGAGGCTTCGGGGGTTGTGGGCGGTGAGAGTGGGAGCTCGATCCGTCCAGCCGGCAGCCCCGGGAGGGACGGCAGTGTGTGCGTGGCCGCATGCCGCCGTAATCATCGGAAGGAGCACATCTGCTCTCCCGAAGATGGACCCGTTCTGGGGCGTCGCACGTGGAGGACACCGGTGCGTTCCACTGGTGATCCTGGAGTCCTCCCCAAGCGCACAGGAAGGCTACCGGCCTGCCTTTGTGTCGAGCTTCCACTCTCACCGCCCGCAACCCCGGAAGCTCCCTTTTAGTCGCTTCTTACGATCAGGCAGGGGATACCGTAGCTCTATTCCTAATCCCGAAGCTACAGGGACTTAGTGAAATACCTAGCTATCACTTTATATTTATAATCTGACTGATTACTGTCGACTGATTTTGACTGTTATTACTCGTATGTCGTTCGGTTTCAAGGAAACAGGCAAAATATTTGTATAGCTATAAATATTATTACTTGAAATTACCAATGCATTTTTATAGCCAGTTGCTCGTAATTCAGCGATATAAAATTTCAATATGTAGCAAAGATTGTTTGCAATACTCCTGTGAGAAAGAATTTTGTTGGCGATCAAATTCTCGGCGAGATTAATACACGCGCTTTCTCACGGTTAGTTTCACTTTGCGGTTCTTTATTAACTTATCGTCGTGTTATGAGTGCTACATATCACATCAATCTTGTAGATTTGTTTAAGTAAGGGATAAGTCGAAATGCCAAACACGCCTTTTATTTTAAAATAAAACATATAAACACCTTAGACCAGATTAAATCAGGCCAGGCTGAGGCTTGTTCTGCTACTTAATTAAAATAAAAAAAAATCCATTCATCCATCCATACATAAGCCTTTATCAGTCCACTGCTGGCCATAGGCCTCTTCTAACATTCGTCACTACGTCCGGTCCTTCGCCCTCTGAATCCTGCGGTTTCCCGCAATCTTTTTCAGGTCGTCAGTCCACCTGGTTGGAGGGCATGGTTGCCATTCAAGTACCTTTGGTCCTCATCGGTTGTCAGTCCTCCTAACTATATGGCTTGCCCATAGTGCCCATTACCACATCAGCTTGTAGATTTTGAGAGCAATAACGATGTTCGTCCCGGAGAGACATACCAAGCATATCGCCATCACTATCTGAGCGACATAGAAATCCCTTAAACAAATGAAAACGTTTCTATAATGCAAAGTATGTTGATTATTTCAATATCGGTAGCTTTAAAAAAATCCATATGTCTTAAAATATTTTTTTAACAAATATAGGTACTCTGAATTTGGAATTTAAGGAATTGAAGTTTATATTATATTTCTCATTTTATAAATAACACTTTCCAATTCGAATGGTACACAATACGGTGTGGAATGCATAAAGCAAGGTTAGCACGATATTGCATAGAATGCAGCATAAACATTGGTCAGGCATTTATTATCTTTAACTCGATGTAAACAGAGCGTACTGGCTGGGCCGTGGGTACGGAGAATAGTGGAATTTGATATGTTTTAAAACATTACGTAAATGTATATATCTTCTATCAACATGTACGAATTTTTTAAAAGGGGGCAAAACTTCAAATTGGCTCTCTCCAATAACATTTAAGATGGATGATCGTTAGTGGCAAAAATTTGTTGTAAAAGCTTGAGGCCTTATGTGCGTTTTGAAAACATCCGACGACAGGTTGGCTACTGACCTGCATATCCACCAACCCGAATTGGAGCAGCGTGAAGTAAGCACCAGGCCACCCCTGTAATGAGGAGAGGGCAGTGCCTAGCGGTGGGACGCAAAAAAGGTTGCAGACATCAAAATGTAGCAGGGTATGAGATGTTTATTCCCCTCTCCTCACTAGTTCGGGCTTAGTATTAGGATACTAAGCCCGATGTAAGCCGCGTTTCACTACTGCTCTTGCAATGAAGGGTACCTACTCTAGGTTCCTTCCTTGTTATTCCTTTAGCTCGGGACCAAAATACGAGCTAAGGAATCCCAAGTTTACCCTATCGTAAGAGGTGACTGAAAGGGAACTTTAGGGATTACGGACAACAAGAGTGGGACGGACAACGGGAGCACAAACGGTCCACCTACTCGTAACTGCCGTAGAAAGAAACACCAGCATGTCCATGTGGCGGCCTTTCGTTATAAGCTCCAGATATAAAATATAGCACAGACTCATGCGTAAGAAGGGCACCGATATGTTCTCCTGCAGATGTTGGACGCCGAGATTAAAAAGGCATCGAGGAGGTATTGGTTAGGAAAAAATCCCGGTACCGCACGTTTAAAAGGTTTCTGAAAATTACTATTAAATTTTTATTAAATTGATATGATACCTTTATTTCTTGTTAAGACATTCAAAGGCCAATTTGAGATCGTGTCCTAACTTTTGGTAAAATGTTCTAAGCCTAACTTTGACTGCAATGGAATTATGTACTTACTTAATAACATTTTAGGTATATATACGAATACCTACTTAATTTTCCGAAAACCGTATTTTTGTTTTATCGGCAGTAAGTATCTAACTCAGGTGATGAAAATGCAAATGTCGTTATGTACATAATTCCAATCAAATATCTAATCTAATACCTTTAAACGAGCAATACTTGTATATATCTAAATATATTTTTTGAACCTCGGAAACGGCTCCAAAGATTTTGATGAAATTTAGTTCCCTGGTTTCGGGGTTGATAAATCGATCCAGAAATTTTCATTGATAGAAATTGTTGTTTTATTTAATGTTTATGCCGTTAAATATAAAATTACTCTTACTGACATCTATTGGAGAATATTAATAATAGTGATATTGTGGCGTAGAAAGCCGTCAAAAGTCGGCGTCAATCCGCCCTTCAAACAAATGACAATGTCGATATGAAAGACCTCTAAGGAGTTTTGGCGGGAAGTCGAAAAAGACGTATTGTGCTCTTGTTTTATTTTCATTTTCTTGGTGTATTTTTGAGTTATATCGGATAAAGTTGATGGAATTTTGTTTGATATGGGTTAATTATAGTGCACGAGTGTTTGTGAAATAGAATAACAGTGCTAAAATATGTTTTTTCTGCTTGCCTCCAAAATTCCATTGGACACGTTCAGGTAAAGTAGCCATCGCTTTACTTGAATGTTGGACTGACTTGACTGACTGATTACTTACGACTTACTGACTTGGTTATTACTTCGTCGTTTCATTGAACTGGCAAAGGGTTGATGCAGGAATTATACTTGACGCTGGCAGTATGCACAGGGTTTGCGATGCCATAATTGAAAAAAAAAGACCTCTATAAAAATTTCGTCAATGGAATTAAAGCTTTCTTGGTCGAATGGTTACGAAAGCTGACTACGGAGCTAGAGACCCGGGTTCAAACCTCAAGTAGGCAAGTTGCGTTTTTTATTTTTTGTGACATTTTTTTTTAAATTGGGAGCTAGGTATTTCAAAAGGCTTTGTTAAGTAACACTAAGCCAATGAATGTTTTGCTTAAAAATAAACCAAATAAATCAATTGTTTTTATCCGAGCAACGCGTGCTCGGGCGTCCAGGTACTAGTATCTTACCGGATAAAGCAAAACATAATTCAAAATCCTTGCCATAAAGGGTTGTGAAAATTCAAAGTCCAGTCTCATTCTCATCAAATATTTAAATGCAAAAATATTTTAAAACAGCTAAAATAATGTACAGTCTTAGATACAGCTATTTTTAATCTGTTTATAACGTGATTCGAGAAAGAAAAACGATAACAACGAGGAAAATCAATTAGCGGTTAAATATAAAAAGTTTCTGCAAAGTATTTACAAATAGCATTCTGTTCAACGGTAGTTTTTTAAATCTAATTGCGTTGGAAAAATACAGGGTCAGACTCTGAAAGTGACTTAAGAACTTCTTAGTATTGACGTACCTGGTCTACGTGCCTAATACACGTATAATTCCGCATCCTAATCCATTCCATACTAATATTATATACATAAAATTGTGATTGTTTGTCCTTCTTTCACATCGCAATGGTGCTACGGATCGACCAGATTTTTTTGTATGGATATAGTTGGGGAACTTTTTAACTGATATTTTTAGGAAAATATCTGATTCCTATGGAAAAAAGACGTGTAGTACACGCGGGTAGTACTTACCGCGGGCGGTAAGCTAGTATTAATAAAAATAATAAAATAAATAAATAAAATAAAAAAGAGTGTGTGTTAGAACTTATACGATACTTCTTTAGCGTATTAAAAAGTTTAAAATAACTGAAACGCAGTAGTACCTGATCAACGATAAATATCAATGAATAAGTAATATAATATTATATATAAATATAATATCAAAAGGATTTGTTTCAATAAAAAACGTTTTATTAACGTAATAATTATTTTAAATTAATATTCAAAATTAATTATTCATATGAATACCTACTATATTTCACAACACTGGCTTGACTGGATTATGTCTTATCTATCTACTAGTACCTGGACGACCGAGCGTTGCTCGGATAAAAACAATTTATTTTCTTGGTTTAGTTTCAAACGAAACACTGATTTGCTTAGTGTTACTTAACAACGCCATCTGAAATAGCTCCTAATAAAAATAGTTATTTTCATAAAAATAAAAAATACACAATATGGTTTTGATTGAGGTTTGAACCCGGGTCTCTAGTTCCGCAGTCAACTCACGCAACCATTCGACCACGAAAGCTTTAATTTAATGGACGAAATTTTCATAGAGCTCTTTCAAACTGACATTGTCATTTCTTTGAACGTCGGATTGGCGTATGGTAATAGAGGAGCCCAAGAAGGGATTTACGGATTTACTCGAGCGCGTCAGATTAAGATATGGGGTACACCTTGCATCCTGTTCAGTGCTGCCACGATTAAAAAAGAACTTCTATGTAGGTACATTTTTTTTCTTACTTCTGGATGTCAAAATGGTCAGATTAGAAAACCCCGTTACCGTTGAGCCATGAATTTTAAATAATAAAAATTCGAACTCTTCAATAGTTTGCCAAATTGCCGTTTTTTTATTTCGCTGATTTGTATACATTCATACTAAAATCTTCAGATTACTGAAATATGACTTACCATGCATTTAATTTATTCTACTATTTTACCTGGACCTTTCGTATAAAATTTTTGAAAACCTATAGGCGCTCTCTCCGCCGGTTAAACGCAAAACGTCATGAAGTATAATAATATTAAATAATATAATATTTTAATCTTACTACCACCCAACCTATAAAAAGCACAAGGTCCTGATGACGCTTGAGGAAATCTACAATGAGCCTTGTGGGCTCCCCAGTTTGACAGCGTTTACGCCACAATATTATTAATACTCTCCAATAGATGTCAGGAAGAGTCGTATTTTTCAGTTTATATTTAAATTGATTTTCATTGAAAATATTTTTATACAGCTAAAAATTTCCATCAATAAAAATTTTGTGGATCGATTTATCATCCCTGAAACCAGGGTACTAAATTTCATCAAAATCTTTGGAGCCGTTTCCGAGATTCAAAAAATATATTTAGATACATACAAGAATTGCTCGTTTAAAGGTATTAGATACACTAAGTACTGTTACTATATTCAGTGTTGAAAATATATGTTTTTATTACCTATTTCTATTCTGTGGCTAACTTCATCATGTCATTCACTCTCATCCAAACGCGCCAAATGAAAGTATGTACAACTTCAATATAATATGAACAAATTTCAATGTTCTGTCAGTCTATCTGACCACGAAATTCAGGTCACCGATAAACTAATTTCCATGTGTTAGTACCAATACTTGCTAAAAAATATTCTCATCTGAAATTGATATGTAGGATATATATATACCTATACGTGGTCGTCTGAAATGGAAATATCTGAACGAAATAACTTGAGAAAAGTTGAACGATAACAAGTGAAAATATGATTTTTGAAGTGGAATCCCTGCCTCTGTAACGATGGACGCCTTTAACGTACTTTGCTAGCCGTGAGAAGTCATAGTATATTGCTAGTTTAATTTCATATAAAACAAAGACTATTGTGATTAACAGTATCAATCTTTCCATAGTAATAACAAGTTGCCACTTAAGGTAAAGGAATGCAGTAACCGATCAAGTTATAGTAAGGAGGTCCAAGAGGAGATCGGTGGATTTACTCGAGTGTGTCGGATACAGCAGTAATGGTAAATGTTAAATAACTTGCACCCTTCAGTTTACTACTAACCTGAAATTATCTAGGGTTTAGGGTTTCTATATAAGTTAAATTCTTGCAATGCTTTCTTTTACCTACTTCTGCTTGTCAATTTAGAATGATAACAATATCCCTTCTTGTTGACATGCCTTTTAAACTGGTAATCAATATGTACTAAATGGTCACGGCCATCAATGAACATCTACAAACAACATCAAGCAAGGGATGAGTATTGTTTAAGTTTGTATGAAGTTTTGCTTCTCTATAGCTACATAGAGAGAAAGCAAAGTACGATAGCTAGCAGTTCTTTCCCGACCGAAGCATGCTAGTTCTGCCAGCCACAGCGATACTAAAACATATCATAATCTTTTTCCTAGCACTTGCTAAACTTACATGTACATGATGCTCGAGTAATTTCCATTTTAGTATCGTGGGCTCCACTACTATTATGTATTTTGCTCCATATACAGCAGGTGCGTTGCGTCAGACTCCGTAAGTTGACGTTCGCAATGCAGCCCTAGTGCATTTACCTCACACTTCATTTAATTTACTACTAAAGGATTAACTAATCGACATTCGTATTCCTGAAATTATAGCTGTTTATGGTACACAGTGAGGGAAAACATTGTGATATTTAAATTACGATATTTTCCACCGAACATGCTTGAGAGAAACTCTTAATTTCTCGAAGGCATAATTTTCACCAATGCGCTCGGTCAGCATCGACTCTCACTTTTAAGAAGACCTGTGCCCAGCAGTGAGACATAAAAAGGGTCAGAAAAAAACTTTGAATTGAAAAAAATGAATGAGTATTGTTGATGATATGAGGATTAACGGGGTACCAAACAATCTATTTGAGCCAGGTGGTTAAGATACCATGCACCCATTGCACGCTCGAAGCCTTTTTTTTGTATCGGGGGGAAACCTTCAAAAGGTGTCCGGCACCTTGGGAGAGGATACCGGGATATGGGGGATTTGACCTCACTAAAACCACCTCGGTGGCCTGCCTCTGTGCTTGAGGAGGACTCCGGGATCTCCAGTGGAACGCACCAGTGTCCTCCACGCGCGGCGCCCTGGAACAGGCTGATCTTTGGGAGAGCAGTGTGCTCTCCTGCACCTACCGATGCTTACGGCGGCATGCGGCCACGCACACACCGCCGTCCTTCCTGCGACTGCAGGCTGGACGAATGGACGAATCGAGCTCTCACTCTCACCGCCCGCAACCCCGGAAGCCCCCTTTTAGGCGCTTCTTACGATCAGGCAGGGGATACCGTAGCTCTATTCTTAATCCCAAAGCTACAGGGACTACGCTCGAAGCCTGAGCTCAAATCACGACGCACGGGTCGCCTCTGACTTTGAATTCTTTTTAAAATAATTTCTTTTACGTGCACTTGAACAGTTCCATCAACAACCTTGGAAAGGGAGACGTTGTGTGCGCCGCTGCACGCTGTCTTTAACACCAGAAGATGCTTCAAAACCATAATAAGATTAGAAGTGCTTCCGTAGCAGATTTTTGTGATTGATTCACTTAAGCTTTCTTAGTTCTGCAACTGTTTATTCTTTATAGAGATTACACTGAATAAAACCGACCAACATTGGTCAATTAATCTTTAACAACACAAACAAAATATCAAAGGAATTGTCGGTTTACAAATTCCCCAATTGCGGCGACGGACGTAGACCATAAACTTAATATGTGGGCTGCTGTTTTGAAAACTTATGTAGGCGATAATGTAAGTTATTGCGCATTGTTGGTCCAATGTTTAAAAACGCACTAAGTAATCCCTGACCTATACATTACAGATTTTTAACTAAACTGTAGGTGGATTTCTATTGCAGCAAGATGAGCAAGCAGGCCACATGGTGTTGAGTGGTCGCTACCGCGAATAGACATCTACACAAACACTCCAGCAAACCTGAGCTGAAGATCGTATGCAGTTGCGCTGCAACTCTGAACGCTGATGGTCACCCCATGTGATTCGGGCCGGTAATTTCTCCACTTTTCTCTCTTTTCTCCAATTTTTCCACCGAATAATAATAGAAGTGCAGAAATGGACGCAGCGATGGTACTGCCCCTGTTGAACTACGATACCTCTTCCACCTTTTATTGACTTTATTTAGACTTGGCTATGAAAGGTCTGCCCAACGACGGCGATTGTCGTTAACTTGAAATATTGACCTCATGAGTCGAGTCCGGGCATAGAGGAGAAACTTATGTAGAAATAGAATATTATGTGCTTATGTTTCGTATTTTCCGCTTTATTGACGAGACAACGTCTAATAAATCGATGAACGTCGGCTGCATGCACGAATAAGGATGACTCATAGTAATGTTACGCTCATTGTACCGTTACGTTGAGACTGGAGCGTTTGGCTCGCGCCGCATCTGGCCGCGTCGCGTTTCGTCGACTGTTCATAAAGTGAGGTGAAAAGTTAATACGGTTTTCATTGTTTTGTTATAACGTTGTCACGTTAAACTATCGTCCGTAAACCGACTTTACAGACAACCAATTTTTTGACCCATTAGAGTTCTACGTAGGATGTCTTGTTCATTTATAGCTACTACAGGTAGTGGATAAGTCCAAGATGTTACATACACGAAACCTAAAGAATCTTGTGAAGACCGGCAATGTTGACAAATACTGGCCTTCATTTACGTTGTAACCGTCAGGGTTTAAAAAACCTTATCTTTAATCTAGTAAGAGAATGAGTCAATAACGACTTTATGAGAGCGGTAGATGTACTTATTTTAAGGAAATGATGTAATTTTGTCCCACCTGTCAACCGTTTTACGTGCACAGCATGTAACAAAGGGGTCAAAATTAAGTAATGATGTCGTCTGAGTATTATTATTTAGTACCTATTCAAAACTTGGGCAGCGATGGCCCAGTGGTAAAAACCCGCGGTCTTCGACGCGACCGATCCCGGCTTCAAATCCTCGGCGCGCACCTCTGAGTTAGAAATTTGTAATGTGCGCATTTATCGTTGCTATTGCTATATAATTGATTACGATCATCCATCGCCGTGCATGCCTGAGAGAAATTTATGATTTCTCGAAAGCATGACGTCCACCAATCCGCACTTGGCCAACGTGGTGGACTATGGCCTAAATCCCTCTAGATTCTGAAAGGAGACCTGTGCCCAGCAGTGGGACAAAAATTCATAACTAATAAAACTGAAGGTTATCTAATGATTCCGTCTTAAAAAATTCTGATGTAAGTACGTTACTTTTTTTCGTTGGTTATTTTTTGCTAAATTAGAGAATTTAATTTGATCACAACTACTTTTGCGATGCACTGATTGATGCGAGTCTCTCTCCACAATTGGTTTTCTCCACCCGGGGGTTGCTAATATTTATTAGTAAAATTAGTGACCAATCTGATTTCGAATATTTATAAAAAACGATTTCAAACCATTTATTTGTTTGCGCATATACGGTCGTTTTGGCAAACACGCTTACACGTACGCTACTTTTTGCACTTCAAAAAACCAGACCCCCATATTTGTTACAATGGATTTTCGTCCCTCTGAAAATAGGTGCAACAAACGACACCTCATGCCATACCGTATGTTTTGATTGGCTTAGAACAATTTTGAGATCTGTGTTGGTACTTGCAGTCAACTGAAGAGAGGCAAAGATTAACCGGTAGGTATAAGGCTGACATTTCGCGCCTGATTTCTGACGTCTGAAACCGCTGTAAAATCCTCAAAAGGGTTTACGGCTGCTGTCTATTGACTTGAACCATGACCAGCATCATAAGAATCAATGCCGGCAGTTCAATATGCCTTGTCAATTCGGGAAACCAGCAAAAAAATTCCCACTAGCGATGATTCGGCGACCATTTCGTTCGTATAGATCGCCATAACTTTCGAGTTTAGAGTCTAAGCTTACGATTATCACCATTACCTATTTACCGAAGCGGCTTTTCAAACAATGTATGTAAATATTGATTTGCAATATTCCACTTGCCGTTTAGTGCCTTTCGTAATACGCGTGTGTTTATCCACATTGTTTGTTTTCTATATAAGGAAGCCTCAGTTATGTGCCAGCTACGGTCCGTCTGTGTTTATGCATAAAAGACAAAAGGTAGGAAATCGTACTGATTATTTCGAATAAGTTATACAATTATTGAACTCTCATCATTATTTAACGGACACATTGTATCGTAATTTCGTACCTAAGTAAGGGCAGATTGTTATAGAGCATTGTCGATATAAAAATAAACTATTGACTATGTGGAGGGTGTATTTGCGTCTATAGGTACAATTATAATGATAATTAAGTTTAACAATACAACATTTTTTATTGAATTGACTTTATTTAAAGCAATAAGAACTTGATTCCGATTAAAACATTACTTAAACGATGTAGTCAACTTTTCAACACTTTCACTACATATTTCTGTGTAATAGTAGGTACTTTTCTTTTCTTTTTAATTTTGTAATATAAACAATAAATTCAATATTATATAAATAATAGAACATCGTAACTTTCTACATTAATTACCTTTTTAATTATAAAATCATTAAAAATTAACGATTATTTGAGTAATAACTTTTAAATTTTCCAGTTAAAGTGGAAGTGAAATAAAGAAACAGGCTGACATTTTAATCATAAATTTTAATTCATCAATCAAATCAATCTTGACAGGATGTAAAGCAGATTGAGCAGAGGCAATCATTTAGATTTCTGATTGATCAAATATGTTTCACCATATTAATGTTGTTGACCAAAGTCGTGTAACCCTGTTGTTCGACTATTTTATTTAAGTGATTAGTTCTAGTTTAGTTCGATATATTTTGTAACAAATATTCCAGCTTTCCAGCTTTTTGTTTTAATGATTAGGTACTGCGTTGCCTCATGTATGTTTGGTCGACAGCCTTATACCTTCGGTGGTGCTTCGCAGATTGAACTACGCAAGTACTAAAAAAATAAAAAATAAAAGGTCTGTTACTAAGCTGATTTCTATTTTTAAATCGTTAATTCAACTATAGTAAACCTAGGATTGATCTAGAGTAGACCTAAAGTAGACCTTTTTTTGTATCGGGGGTAACCTTCAAAAAGTACCCAGCACCTTGGGAGAGAATACCGGGTTATGTGGGATTTGTACCGCACTAAAACCCCCTCGGTGGCCTACCTCTGCGCTTGGTTAGGACTCCGGGATCTCCAGTAGAACGCACCGGTGTCCTCCACGGGCGGCGCTCTGTAGAGCAGATGTGCTCTCCTGCACCCTCCGACGATTATGGTGGCATGCGGCCACGCACACACCGCCGTCCTTCCCGGAGCCGCTGGCTGAACGGATCGAGCTCCCACTCTCACCGCCCAAACCCTAGGAGCCCCCTATTAGTAGCCTCTTACGATCAATCAGGGGATACCGTAGCTCTATTCTTAATCCTGAAGTTACAGGGACTAGACCTAAAGTAGACCTAGAGTATTCATCTAGTCCGTCTAGATTCGACAGGGACAACCGGACAGTAACTAGATTAAATTAAAATAATTGTTATCACGTTGAGATATGATGATTAATTGCAAAGTGACAAATGATATCATTTTGCAAAAGGTTAGCTTACCTACCTACATTTACAGATAAGCCTTAGGGTAACAAACCTGTTTAAAAGTTAGACCACATTCTGTTTCTATTCCGCTTATAGGACCTTTCAAAAGTTATAATCTCAACTTTATTTAATTTATATGATCGATCTAGATGTTTCATAGCCTGTAGGCTTCCTTCTTCGATATTGTGGACTTTCCAACCCAAAATGATGTTTCATTTCGAACCGATAATTTCCGAGATTAGCGCTTTCAACCAAACAAACTCGTTGTAACTACATTGAAGGATAAACGATGGCTTACCAACATTTTTAAAAACATATCATTGAGTTTTTAAAATAAATAATATTATTTAAAAATCTCATTAACAATTGATTTTTTTATTTCATCATAGGTACCTAGTGCACCACAACGTACTTACTTATACAATGATTTAATGATGTATGTTGGTATGTATACTTTTATATTGTTAAAAGTTATAGGCAATACATCCAGCAGCAGGTGGATGTGGGTTGGGTGTCTAATACGATGCCGCGTATGGCCCGGCGGTTAGCGTAGAACGCAAACGATCTATGCAACTAAGCCAAACAAGCGCGGTCGGGTGTGAGATAGGTGACCGCCAGTGGCAGAAAATTTCATGCGCGTTTCCGTGCTTCGGAGGGCACGTGAAGCCGTCGGTCCCGGTTGTTGTCGATAGATAACAGTCATTAAAACTTGTCAGATGCCTCATGGGTGGTTTGAAAATATCCGACAGCGGGTTGGCCACTAACCTCCATCTCCACCAACCCGTATTGGAGCAGCGTGGTGGCGTAAGCTCCAGGCCTCCCCAATAATGCGGAGAGACCCGTGCCCAGCAGTAGGACGCAAAAAGGGTTGCAGCCATACGATCAGCAGAAATTTTACCATTAAAGAGTAGTAAAGTATGATAAAACCTTAAAACTCCTTTTAGAGCAATTGTGCAAGCAAATGAGCAAAACTCTCACAACGTACGAATAAGTAGGTGGATCGACAATATCTCGCCTTCTGTCCAAAATAAAAGAATAGGTATACAGAGTCCAGGCGCGGGCGGTCCATACTCCGGCCTTGAATCCTATGCAGATCGCAAATCGTGATTGTTTCGCAAACTGGCCGGTGACAATAATTTATCGCGACCTCGACCTTGCGTGAGCTCCCACGGATTACCGAACTGTTACAGCTTTTTTATGCACGAAAAATAAGCCGCCATAATCGCACCCACCGATAAGTTGCCAGTACTTGAAGTTTGAAGTTTTTCTCCGTCTGCTCTTTTCTTCAGCTCAGCATTGCCTAAGCGCACCCAGAGCAGACAGAACAAAAAATAACGTTCACTAAGAGTTTGTAAAGGAACCGTACAGTGAATAAAGAATATTTCATTTCATTTCATTTCATTTCATTTCATTTCATTTCTTGCCAGCCTGTAACTGACATTTTGTGAAAACTTACTTATTGTAATATATTTTTTACCATCAGATGGTAAAGGTTTCACTGGCACCATCTGCACTCGCGACGGTCTTCTATAGTCCGCTTTGCACGGACGTCGCGTTCCTTTTTGTCATGTACGTGTTGACCTTCCAGCTGAGGCATTTCCTTCAAGAAAGCTGTAAAAAAGCTCTCCTGCAATGACGAAAATGCTCCTGTCTCCTAATTACTACCCTGTATTTGCCCGTGTCCATAGGCGGTCCGGTTAATAAATAAAAAAAATGTCTTTCCATGTTTAAAGGCATGTCAACATGGTGGACTATAAGGCTAAAATCCCTTTCAATTCCGGAAAAGGAAAGGTACCAAACATTGAAATTAAAAAGGGTTGCAAAAAATACTGTTCAGCTTCTCGAAGGCGTATTATACAAATATGCCAGTATATCTAGTTTCTGAAATAACGAAACGGCCAAGCCAGGCATTTTGATGTAGAGTTGTTGAAGTTAGGGCTGGTAGAGTTACAGCGTGTAAACTCCGGAGGTTGACATCTACGGATTTCTACATGGGATCTGATATCTTTTTCACAGGGTTAGCCATATGCACTACCGTGACCACAGATTTGACAATGCTCGAATAATTATAATGCAAATCCAAATATAATACTTTTGGCGCTAGGATTTGCGAATTAAAAGATACCCTACTTTTATTTAAAAAGAGTAATAAAATCCGAAAGACGAGGGTATTTGCACATACAGCTGACATCGGTATCCTAGACGAAAACGTTTGGCATTTTAAGAAGGAAAAAAAAAGGAACGTGTTCTTACATCTTTTCCTCCAATATTCTCAACCACTTTCACGCTCAAAAATAACACTCAAAAATAACTTTATACCTAAGTAATTATTTGTTAGTAATACGCTTTCTTTATCAATTACATTACATCTCAGTCAATTTTAATCTAAGTCTCGACGTAGTTGCAGATATAATAGAAATATAATAGGATTAATAGAAGACTTTCTTTACAATGGCTCTAGTATACATTGTCATCTCAAATGGCATTACAAATGGAATAAACCTATGATCTAATCTTTAATACGGCAGCATACATAAATACATAATATGTTTTATACTCGAGTTAATCGTAAGAATCTTGGGTGATATCATTTGATCAATAACAAAGTCATATGATTGTTAAATTATAATTAAATCTATACATATAATAAATCTGTAACAAGTCCGTTTCTGTACATTGAAGATATTTGAAAAAAACTGTGACTAGGGCTATTTATTAGCGTAATAGAACCCAAAACAATGATTTTTAGAATTATTGTCTGTTTGTCTGTTTATCTGTTTGTCTGTTTATCTGTTCGTTTGTGCGCGCTAATCTCAGGAACGGCTTAACGTAGAAGGATGCGGTTTTCACTGAAGTATTGGTATTTTTTTGGATTAACATTTAGGGTTTGTTTTATTTAAATCGGTTCACTAACAAAAAAGTTACGTCAATTTCAAGAATGATGAAATGGATGAACACCTGCACGCTATAATAAAGTTAATGCGAGCGCGGTCACACCATATGTTTCGATAACTACTAACATCTCTTAATATTCTGATAGCAAGTTTTCAAACACTTATGCTAGATTTCATCTCTAAATATTTAAAAAAAAACATACATATCATATCACCACATTATTCAAAGAAATCCTCAATACAAAATGTACAAAACCTTAACAAAACGAGGCAACTGCCGACATCTATGTTCACATTCAGAACTATTTGTTGCAAATTCGGTATATCGACAATTTAGTTTACACGCTATACGACAGATGTCGTTGTTATTCATTTATTCATATTTAATTGCTTTTTACAGGTAGATTTACAGGTGGTGTTACATAATCATTATTTTACCCAATAACTCTATTACAAAGTGGATAGGTGGAGATTATTTCAAATAATTAATTACGAGTATATTTACTTAATAAAGTATCTAATAAAAAATTAACAACAGAGAGCTTTGGAACTGGCGCTGATATTGTACTCATTGTGGTAGTAGAGTATTATGGAGGTCCGGCGCGGTGGTTACATCCTTGGTATCGACCTTATTTAATAGACAATAATAATTATCGACTCGCGCAGGTGCGGTCCCAGGGGGGGGGGGTCACAGGGGACATGACCCCCCCCAAAATCCCTCACTCATACGTAGATGGAAGGCGAATCAAGCCAATTTGAGACACCTCTTCCCCCAAATTTCTTAGTGACCCCCCACCAAAATTTCTTGGCGACCCTCCCCCCCCCAAATTGAAGGCTGCGACCGCGCCTGGACTCGCGTGGCGCAATGGTTACCATGCCGGACTGCCAATCGAAGGGTCTCGAGTTTGATTCCCGGCGAAGCAAAATTTGAATGATGAGTTTAATTTTCTGTTCTCGGTTTAAGTGTTTGTATTTCTGTCTCTGTGTGTCGCATGGTACCCATTACACAGTGTATATTTTCCCCTACTCTGGCGCTATCAGTGTCAAACGTAAAAAAAATCAAAGTGTTCTACCGACTTTACTATGCTGAGTGTTCTTTTCAAAATGATAGCTACGTCTCCATATCATGATTACACCACCAGTCGAAGGTTAAAGTTCCACAGGCCGCTTTGCACGCTCCTTTTGATGTTTGAACGGATGTGTAAGTTATGGGACAACCTTCCAGCTGAGGCATTTCCAGTGGACTTTGACATAGGGTTGGTTCTTCAAGAAAGCTGTAAAGAAAGCTCTTCTTGAAAGCCGGCAGTGCTCGGGTGGCTCCGCTGGGGTTGCCCATTTTCATAGGCGACAGTGATCGCTTAACCACGCGGCCTTTCTGCCTATTTGTTCGGTTTATTTATAAAAAAAAGTGATTTCGAATAAGCAATTGCCGAGGGTCTAATAAAAAAATGTTATAGAAATGAGCAGACGTTTTCAGTGGTTCATTTAATAAGAGCTATTACATACATACGCAGTACTGGCACTGGTGTTATACTAATATGCTAAAGCGTCACGGCAGCAGCACCGCATGGTGGTCACGCCCAGAATAATATTAGTAATCGATATATTTATTTCTGATGCTGTGTGAAGGGTAGGACAATTATGTAGGTAATAGGACCAATTGACTCTTAATCGCGTAGGGCCTGATCCTCTCACGCTGCTCCAATTCAGGTTGATGACGTCTTCATTGTTAGTGGCCTAACTGCTGTCGCAAGTTTTAAATCACTCAAAAGACCTCCATTAAGTATGAACGACAGTATATTAACGACAATTGCAACCAACGTGTAAGCAACCAAGAATTTGACTAACCAACTACTAACCACGCCTGACATAGCGTAGACATTTCACCACCTTTCTGCAATATATTTAAGTTACATAATGATAATGAATCTATGCATTATTTGCAGCACAAATTATTTAATTATAATGATCCTTTCCGCGGGCACAGCAGTACTATCTAAACACTTTAAAAACAGGCTATTATAGTACGTTTAATTTGTAAAGAGAAACTGATGATAACGACTGAAAAGTCGATTATAAGAGGAGTACAGTAAGATTGTAAGGACTCAGGAAGAATGTATCTACTCAACATAATAATATGAACTTTTGTATCATAAGTAATTTCATAAAAGGTAACAATAATCCAAGGGACAGTGGAGGGCAAGCGGTCACGAACGAAATTGCAACCTCATCAGCAACGACCACTCTGACAAGAGTGAACGACTAAGGAGGAGGAGGAACAAATTATCCAACTCTAATCAAGCCTTTTGTACAAGTCTTTATCTACGCGGACGACGTCGCGGGCACAGCTAGTACATAATATGTTTTATACTCGAGTTAATCGTAAGAATCTTGGGTGATATCATTTGATCAATAACAAAGTCATATGATTGTTAAATTATAATTATAAGTGTGTGTGATGATGAATATAAGTGCGGGTAGTGCGGACTGCCAACTGTAAAATTACTGCTTGATGGCAGAAAATCAGAGCAGCACCGGTATTGCCTCGTTCAAACGAAAAGAGCTGTCGAGCACCTTTATTCGGTAGCTTTTCCTATTTAAGTAAGTCTTGCTTCATTGAAGAATTAGTCTCTTTTTTGTTTTGTTTTTGTTAACGGTAAGAAATGTTTATCAACAGAACAGCATAACTTTCACCGTCCCTGTAGCTTCGGGATTAAGGATAGAGCTACGGTATCCCCTGCCTGATCGTAAGTGGCGACTAAAAGGGGGCTTCCAGGGTTGTGGACTGTGTGAGTTCGAGCTTGATCCGCCCAGCCAGCAGCCCCGGGAAGGACGTGTTGTGTGCGTGGCCACATGCCGCCGTAAGCATCGGAAGGTGCAGGAGAGTATAGGTAATGGTATCTGCTCTCCCGAAGATGGGCCCATTCTGGGTGCCGCGTGTGGAGGTCACCGATGCGTTCCACTGGATATCCCGGAGTCCTCCCCAAGCGCAGAGGCAGGCCACCGAGGGTGTTTTAGTGCGGTCAAATCCCACATAACCCGGTATCCTCTCCCAAGGTGCCGGGTACCTTTTGAAGGTTTCACCCCCCGATACAAAAAAAATTAAGGTGTATAGGCACCTCTAAAAAACTTTGGAAAATTGTTATTCCTGACCGTGACAATACCATGACGTACATGGGTACCTTCAAAAGGTACCCGAGCATCATCATGAAGGACCCCGGGATCTCCTATAGAACGCACCCGTGCCCTACTTACCCAACGCCAAAGCCCTACGGCAAACATACCGGACTCCCGATTGGAGGGTACCTGGTTCGATTCCCGGCGAAGCAGCCATTTAAATGACGAGCTTAAAATTCTGTTCTCGGTGTGGGTGTTTGCGTTTCTGTCTTTGTGTGTGTCCACGGTACCTACGACACAGGGTATATATATCTTACTGTGGAACTATGAGTGTGAAGCGTTATAAAAAAACTTACCGTCTCTCAGGCTTACATACATCTTTCACGGGGCCGCTGGTTGGACGGTTAGAGCTTCAAATCTTGTCGCCCGTAACCCCCAAACGGAGTAATACCTACTGACGCAATCAAAACTTAGATCTGTCTTTGAATAAAGGATGTTATAAAAATAATGTG
Organism: Pyrgus malvae; assembly: GCA_911387765.1. Taxonomy (NCBI): domain Eukaryota; kingdom Metazoa; phylum Arthropoda; class Insecta; order Lepidoptera; family Hesperiidae; genus Pyrgus; species Pyrgus malvae. The sequence goes on from OU426958.1 coordinate 12,216,160, forward strand.
AAGCCTAATACGAAATAATGTGCGTACATTGGACTTTTACGTGTAGTGACATTGACCACACTACCTGCATCTGCCAATTTGTGAATTCGCAAACTGGGACACGCACGATGTTAACTCCGACGGCCTTTCATGTTTATAGCCACAGGTTTTGGTTCAATGTCAGCGCGCCTTAATTTTTCCTTTTATTTCACCGAAATAACCAGATTTGAGATTTAACGATCTAATATTACCTTAACGGTATTTACTAGCTTCCAAAAAAATATATTGCTTTTATTGATTTTCCATTACTACCGTATTAGTCAAGGCTATTTAAAATTGTAAACAGTCTATTAGCAATCGATTAAGGCGTTTAATAGGTATCGTTTAAATAAAACATAATGAAGTTTATTCGCAAGAGAGATTTATTGTGAGAGTAAAGAAATAACATATTTTGTGTTTAGGAAAAGACGTGGTTTACATACAAGCTCGGGCAAAACTTAAGTTTATTGAAAAAAAAAAACAATTTGTTGCTATATGACGACCCGTTTGGCGCAATGGTTACCATGCCGTCTGCCGATCGGAGAGTCCTGGGTTCGATTCCCGGCGAGGCAGAAATTTGATTGATGAGTTAAAATTTCTATTATTGGTCTGTGTGTTTGTGTCTTTGTGTGTGTCCACGGTACCCACGACACGGAATCCTAGTGTGGGGCTATGAGTGTGTAGCGTTTATTCATTTATTACTAGCGGCCGCCCGCCCTTTCGTTCCCGTGGATCTCAGTTTTATATTTTTTCTAAAATTAAAGTAGCCTAAGTTAATCTTTATTACATCAACTACCTGCCAGTGAAAGTCCCGTCAAAATCGGTCCAGTTGTTTCAGAGATTAGCCGGAACAAACAGACAGACAGATAGACTGACTGACAGACAGACAGACAAAAATTGTAAAAAAAATGATATATGTATCGTATATACTCATATGCATGTAGTAAAAAGCGGTTATTTTAAAATTACAAACAAACACTCCAATTTTATTTATTTGTGTATATTTATTTATATAAATACATTTTTATTTGGAGTAGCATAAGAGCATAGTTGCTACAAAACCTATGAACATCTTTCCACCGAAAAGCATAAGAATTTCTTTACAGCATAAATAGGGCGATTCCTACCTACATACTTTCCTGGTCAAACCGTAAATTTTTTTCCACCTATTAACTATAATTACATTAGGAGCATTACGAAATATCAATATAATTTTTAGAGTTTATTATATCATTGCTAAATGTGACTGCCAATTCATCAAACAGTGAATACAAATAAGAATATGTTAACGAAATAAACATGCACTATTGAACTATTAATTCTAAACTATTTAATATCAATCACCTCGTTATGAATTAGCAAATTCTAATCAATCATGATAATATCAGTGTTGATACTGTTTTCAGAGCATGTCTGGCGAATTACCTAATTGCCAGTCCGAATTCATATAAATGTTATTGTGTAAAGGTCATACGAGAATTTGTCTGCTCCGACTTATATGAATAGTGTCGTGCCTAATGCAAAAGTGTAACACAAATTAGAAGTCGTTACTGGCCTTCTATTGTAAACGTGAAATGTTAGGTTATCTATTTACTGTAGACTGTAGACCTTTAGCCAGAAGTTCATCTGCGTGACAAGGATTAGTTTTCGCGCGGTTTCTAAGATTTTTTATTGGTGTGAAAACTTCTTTATCGGCATTGTGCACTTTTTTGGGATGGGTAAAAAATGTTAAACTCGCGTCGGGACACGTGACCTGATCGAAAATTCGTAAGACTGAGGGGTGACAGCTGATGGTTTGACTGTCTTTATATTTACTTGTAAAATTCGTGTAGATCAAGTGTTTTAAAATATGAACTATTGAAAGAAACTGAGTTAGTACTTTATAAAAATACTAGATGAAAACCTACTGAAAATACTAGATGAAAAATAATACTGATAATTAAAGCAATTCGTGCGAAATTATTCCCTAACCATTCCAAAGTATCAAAATTGCACAGCGTTAATGTTCAAGTTTTCTTCTGCCGACACTCCCGGAGTGCAACCCATTGTTTTTTTTTTTGAATGGAGTAGCAGACGAGCATGCAGACCACGTGGTGTTAAGTGGTCGCTGCAGCACATCTGCACACAACCTCAAGCAAGCATAGTTAAGTCTTGTCTGAGGTCGTATGCAGTTGCGCTGCTACTCCGGAGGCTGGTGGTCGCGTCATGTAAGTGTGGCCGGCAGCTACATCTTCTGACCGTTTTTTTGTCGGTCTGAGACCGAAACACAATAGAATTGGTTCACGGCAGAAGTGGGTGCAGCGGTGGTACTTCCCCGGGCGAACCATAATAGTTCTACCACCTACAACGTCAATTGTAAGGAGATTTAGAGAATTCCAGTTGTAAGAACTTTTCGCCCTATGAAATCATGGAGCATGATCCTAATAGTTTCTTTTACGCGCTATTGAGTATTGAGCGTGCGTTGTACAAAAATCTTATTTAGGTTTTTGTTGCTATGTTCACCCAACACAGAGTCAACTTTTTTACATTTTGTACCTCCAAATGTGCAATCTTACTCAATCACTGATACGATAGGGAGACAATTGTAAATATAAAATAGTACTTACGGTTTAGCCTTAGAATAATTACATTATAGAAACCAAGTTTGCGCACCCAAATTGAAGCATGTTAATTGGTGCCATTAATGGCACCAAACATCGGGTGTGCTGTTAAATTATGTCACAACACTCTTGAAAATAAAAGAAGTCTAATAACAAAACATTTTCACAGTGAAGTTTTCTATATTTTGTAGTATTTTATAGTTGATTTGGGGAAAATAAAAATATTTTGTTTGTCAGATGTGACATCTGTGTGAATGATTTAGTGCTTCAATTTTGACAGCGCACTTATATGAAGACACTCATTCTTTACTTAATTATTCTAAGGGTTTAGCGAGATGTCGGGCACTATTATATAGTTTTTATTCTACAGTCACGCAAAGAAATGCCTAGATGGCTATCTTATATAATCTAAAACTTTTAACTTTCACTCGTTACTTACAAAGACGCCTACTACCTAGAACCTAGGTCTTAAATATAAAAAAAAACATCACTATTGTCATTTGAAAATTGAATTTCGTTTGTTTATTTTTTATAAGTAGTATTTACAAATATTCACCTCTATTACGTGAGCATTACCTACTGTTAATAAATACATGACTGTTCTGTATACCAAATATGATATACTTACTTTATAAGTTACTAGCTGTGCCCGCGACGATGTCCGCGTGAATAAAGACTTGCATAAAAGGGATTGATTAAAATATATAAAAGATTATTTATTTGCATCTCACCTTCGGCTGCGCCTCGGCTCGGGTAGACATTTGTCGGAACTCCTTGCAATGACAGCCTTTCCGCACTTGTAATGAAATATACTATTTTTTACATTGTACTTACTTTTTCCAATGATGAGTTTAAATTTCTGTTCTCGGTCTGGGTGGTTGTGTTTCTGTCTCTGTGTGTGTTCATGGCACCCACGACACAGGGTATATCTACCCTACTGTGAGGCTATAAGTGTGAAACGTTATTTTTTTACACTATGTACTTACTTTTATTAGACTTTAGGCTTTTATTTGAAATTATCTCCGTCGATTCACTTTGTAGAAGAAATGAATATTTCTCAATAACGCCATCTACCGTAAGGCTTGTAAACTTTGTGGTTGATAAATCGAATGTCAAATTACCAAATAGGTAGAGATATTGAGATTAACAGTTGGTTCACTAAAAGTTTAACTATTCGTCACCTAGATGTCTGCAGTAGTCTCGTTTTGTTAAGGATTTGTACATTCTGTATGAAGGTTTAGATTCCGTATCTTAGCACCTTAATGCTGGATGTATTGAGGTTGTAAGATTTGGATTTCGGTTCGTTGGAGCTTGAGGCCTCCTCAATATTGGGAGAGCTCCATGCCCAGCAGTGCAACGGTGAAAAGGTTGTAGCCTGATATAATGTAGCGATAACAGTCGTTTCATCTGCAGCCTGTTCATAATCTTTCACCCCAAAAGAAGACTTATAAGCTGAGCAACTAACTCAATGGAGCCCTGTGATGTAAAGTTCGGCGGCGGTGAGGCTCGCGATGCGCTTTTTAGGTACTTATACTATGCTAGACCATACTCGGCCAACGAAAGAAAATGCAGTAAACTGATCAAAGTATATTTAATATGGTCGATCATATGATCGACCATATTAATCACTAATATTAGTGAGAGTTCAAAATAATTTTACTTAAATTTAAACTTTTATTTATGGTTTTGAAAGGGCTGTTAACAAAACTTTCATCTAAATTCCTTTTAGTGCCTTTTAAGTTTATGTTGCGTATATTTTTTTTATGACCCGATTGATATGAAATACACACTAATGTTACGGAAATTCATTCAACAATATATCTGTAAACACATCATTCAAAGAAGGGAAACGAATTTGAAAATGAAATATTAAGTTAAGGTTAATTATTGTGCGCTTGAGATAAAAACTTTCGAATCCATTTTATTTGCTATTGAGGGGTAGTTTTGAAAAAAGCTTAAATATGTTTCTTACTATGTTAGTAAAGATTACAAATACAAAATTATAAGTAAAATACTCTGCACAAAAATATTCTGTACATCAATTCTCGACACTCAATTTTCAAAGAGTTTCAAAGAAAATTGACATTTAAAGGATGAATTTCGGAAAATGCTGAAACACGTATTCTTTTATTTTGGTTACAAAATATTTATACCAAATTTCAAGAAAATCTATTGAAAAAAAAAACAAGTTTTCCATACAAATTTTCATCCCTCATTTCACACCCTTAAAGGGTGATTTTTAAAATTTTCTTTAGCCTAAATGTTAGCGAGGCCCAATATATATAAAACAAAAAAAGTTTCATCAAAATCCGTCCAGTAGTTTTTGCGTGAAAAGCTAACAACAGACAGACAGACAGACAGACAGACAGACAGACAGACAGACAGACAGACAGACAAAAATTTCAAAACTTCTATTTTTAGCTTCTGTTACTTATAAAAAGACCCCTAGAAGTATTTTTTTTAATTTATATGCAATGTACAGAACTGACCCTACTTACAGTTTTATTATATGTATATAGAATATAGATATATAGATTAAACTACATACATGCTTCGGAAATTAAATATAAAACATTTAGATAACTTGCAAAGATAATTTGTTCAAATTAATTTTTACTCACTTAATTAAATATGTTAATTAAATGTGTAAGTGTAGCACTAATCTAAAATTATATAAATTCGTCTATTCTCTCACGTTTTCTACTAATTAATTTTAAAAACAATAACAAAGCAAGAAATATGTAAGCCTACAGAGGGAAAACAGATGTCATTTGAAACAGAGGCTGTACTATTATGTATTCTGTGACAGAGGTGAGTTCAAACAGCGCACTGTGTTTGCATGGATTCTACTAGGTAGTTATCGTTATTTTCTCGGTTTTTATAAAAACGCTATCAGGTTTATTTAATTAACATTTTTATTACACTTGATTTTTTTATTAATCGGTTAGATTATGAATTGTTTCAACTCATCTCAACCTAAATATATTTGATTATATATGTATAAAGAAATATATGAATTGTGTCAACTCGCCTAAACATAAATAAATAAACATTTATTTATTTATTTATTTATTTCACAATTTATGTACACAGTTACATAGAAGACATGGACATTAACAGAAATGGGGTACAAAGGTACTGCTTATTCCTATAGAAATTTCTTCCAGCAGACCTGTAACTGGAGAGCTGGATATTAATGGTTTAGTGTGTGTACGCACTTATACATAATATCAGATCATATATATTTATATAATATAAGTACATATAATACATACATATACATGTAAACATACATATACATACATATATAATTATAAAAAAATACAATAAATACAATAACATATATATCTAAAAAAAAATGCAAATAAAACTGTAATAAATATGACATTCTATGCTAAGGAGAGATAGTGGTCCTTGACACGACGCTTAAATAAGCACAAAGTTTTGATTTGTCGGATATTAGGTGGCAGTGAATTCCACAATCTGACCGAGTGGACAGTGAAGGAGCGGGAGTAACAGTGTGTTCTAAAAGAAGGATAGTTAAGGAGAGATTTAAGGGGTGCACGGCAGGGAGCAATGGAAGATCGTGTGAAAGAGAATCGATCACGCAGATAAGGCGGAGCAGTAGGATTGCGGAGGATATTAAAGAGCAAACATAGAATGCGAGTGTTTCGGCGAAAACGGATAGGGAGCCACTTGAGATCCTTGCGAAAATGGGAAATATGATCAAATTTACGAAGTCCGTAAATGAATCGAATGCAGAGGTTTTGCAAGCGCTCAAGTTTGTTCAACAGCTCCTCAGTAGCATCCAGGTAGCAGGAGTCGGCGTAGTCAATAATGGGATGGATTAACGATTGAGCAAGCGAAATTTTAGTTTTTAAGGGTAAAAAGCCTTGGAGACATTTCAACGAATGAAGAGAGTGGTGAACCTTGCGGCTGACTTCGTTTATATGCGGTTTCCAGGAAAGTTGTTTATCAATTATAATACCCAAATCCTTTACCGTATCAGTATAGGGTATTGGGACTCCATCCAGGCTAACTGATGAAATGCTGCAGTCAGCAATTTTATTGCGAATATAGCGGCTGCCAATGATGATGGCCTGTGATTTGGCCGCATTGATTAAGAGACCATATGACTTGGCCCAGTCGCCTATACGCCTCAAGTCATCATTGACAGCAGCTATAGCCGACTCAGTCTGATCCAGTGTAAAATGGCGGTAGATTTGTAGGTCGTCTGCGTAGAGATGGAAATAACTTGAAATGACCGATGATATAGAATTAATGAACATCGAGAATAGGAGCGGAGAGAGAACGCCACCCTGAGGTACGCCTGCATTCAGGTTGCAAGACTGAGAAAGAGTTTCCTCGACACGAACCCTCTGCGAGCGACCTCGAAGATAGGAATCAAACCATGAGATGGTAGTAGGTGAAATATTTATGGACTGCATAATTCCCTCCAAGATATCAAAATCAACAGAGGAAAAGGCATTGCTAAAATCAAGCAGCACAAGTAATGTCAGTTCCTTCCTCTCAATAGCCCAGCGAATGTCATCAGTCACCTTCAGAAGGGCTGTGACAGTGCTGTGACTCGGACGAAAGCCTGATTGGAAGGGACTTAAAAGAAGGTTGGAAGATAAGAATGAGAAGATTTGGTTGTGGACAATATGCTCAAGAATTTTTGAAAGAAAAGGTAATATAGAAATTGGGCGATAATGGGATGGCAAAGTAGGACTGGAAATTTTAGGAAGAGGAACTATATGTGCATGTTTCCAAGCTGAAGGGAAAGTGGAGGTGGAAAGAGAATGGTTAAAGATATGAGTGAGAATGGGTAAGAAAGAGGGCAGGATCATCATGATCATTCGAGAGCATAAATTGTCACAACCAACAGCAGAGGAGGTGGAGATAGACGAAAGAGCCTTTTTTACTGTTTCGACAGACACGGTTGTAAGTACAAATTTAGAACATGTTGGTTTAGGCAGCTGTGATAGCACGCGGAGAGTGTTAGACTTGATCTGAGGATCAATATTTACAGGAGAACGAGAGAAGTATTTATTGAGCTCAGTCAAATCAACATCGCCGCATGCAACATCACGAGACTTGCCCACTCCAACAGTTTTCAAAAATCTCCACACTTCAGAAGAACTCCGGTTGATGAGGGAACTATGGAAATGGCGTCTCTTAGCATCTCTACACATACGATTACAGCGGTTTCGTAGTTCTTTAAACCGATTAAGGTTTGATTCCGTAGGGTGCCTTTTATACCTTCTTTTGGCTTTGTCACGCTGTGCCATCATTTTCTTAATGTCGTCTGAAAGCCAAGGTGCGGGTTTATACCTAACACGAATACGACGAAGAGGTGCATGGTGATCGTAAAGGCTAAGCACAGTTTCTGAAAAAATTCTCACCTTTTCATCGATACAGCCGTTACTGTATATAGGAGTCCAGTCCACAGCATCCGCATCACGCTGCAATGCCTCCAAGTCAATACCCTTGTAACTACGAAGGAGAATAGACTGTGGTTTTCTTTTAGGGGAACGGATGCGGTATGAGAGATAGACCAAGTCATGGTATGAAAAAGAGGCAGTAAGTTGCCCATGCGACACAACGTTACTGGGGGAAGAAACGATCATCAGATCTAGAAGAGAAGGAGCACAGTTTGGGAAGTGATGGGTGGCATGAAGAGGCAACAGTTCAAGGTTGAAAGCAGTTAAGAGGGACATAAGTTTTGAAGAACGATAATCGTTCTTCAGCAAACAGGTGTTAAAATCGCCCATTAGAATAAAGTGATCATATATAGGACATAGATCGCTTAGGACTTGATCCAGTTGATCAAAATAGTTGACGGTGAGGTTAGGACTATAAAATACTGCAAGTAGCATCTTCGTGTTATTAATCTTTATTTCAATAAATATGAATTCAGCAGATTCAGAGTACAGAGGTGGAGATGAGATAATAACTTGGTACGGAATGCCTGTGCGTAAGTATATAGCAACGCCGCCACAGCCTTTGCCGACTCGATCATTACGGATAAGAATAAATCCTAGCAAAGAAAACTGCGTAGAGGGAAGAGAAGGTTTGAGAAAAGTCTCAGAGATAAGAAGTGCATCGAGATGATCACTGCTTATGGATGCTAAAAGGTCGGAGTAGTGCCGTGGAACACTTTGGACATTTATTTGTGCAATGTTAAGAAAACGGGAAGACTTAGGACATAAAGAGGCGATCTGGTCAGATAAGGTTAAAGCAACAGAGGAATCACTATCCACACTAACAAAACTTGTATCGGATGATTGACATGAAAAGAAACTGTCATTAAGGTCTGATATATTATTGATATTGGTCATACTAATTTAAAATAAATAAATAAAATATTTATAAGGATATAAATAAACTAATATAAAAGAATATTATATAGAAGGTAAAATACAAATATATTACTTAATTATTAATTTAATTGCCAGTACAATAACCTGCAGACTCACCGTTCACTGGTAGATGGAAGAAATTTTGACACATACCTAACATTGAATTTTATTTAAGGTAGAATATATTTATGGTTTAGTAATAACACACAACTTAATAACAATCTTATAAGTAACAGAATAATAAAGTTAACATAAAAGTAAATTGAGCGACAAAAAAGGTGTACATGACTGACTAGAACTGCAGAAAACGTAATGAAACACTTTATTTCGTTCAATGTCGAGAATGACAATGTACATTAAGTAAAACGGAAAGTTATTTGATATTTATTATGTTCAGTTCAGTCAGCCACTGTCAGTCAGTACTGTCACTAATGTGTCACAAATCACAATGTCTACATCGCAATTTCGTATAGAAAATTAAAATAATGTTTACAACCGGCATTAAAACATACTAAAAATGTTTAAAAGAAAAAATCTAAGGAATTTATCGATCATCTACCTACGATAGTGGATGTTTTAGCACGGGAAAGTTATAACAAAGTATGGCATATAACAAACAATAAGGCGTAATAATACATTGTAATGGAGAATGCATCTTGAAAACTTAATTACGTCTTCTGGTTCTTCTTGGACCATTGGTGGTTTTAGAAGCCGTGGATTTTGGCGAGGAAGGACCCTGATCTGTGGCAGCGGATTCAGTACTTGCGGTCGGAAATTTGGAAATAAGCGAATTGAGTTCACTCTGAGATTCAATTTTCTGCTTACTTTTATCAGGCAGAATAATTGTGATTTTTCCTTCCACTGTCCAACACTGCTTAATACCGAAATGTTTACGTGCCGCGACAAAAACTTTATGCCTTGCTTTAGTAAGAAACTCGGACACAGTGATACCAGAGCCTTTCAACTCGGTTTTGTTGTCCCAAACAAGGTCTCTTTGTTCCATGTCATGGAACCTTACAAGTATTGGCCTTATCTTATCTTTGGAGGATCCAAGACGGTGACAAACATTAAGGTGATCTAATGTTATTTCAGGGAGTTTTAATTTTTGGTTATTATGCTATGAACAACATCAAACACCTTTTCATTCGATTTTTCAGTCACACCATGAAGCAGAAGTACCTTTTTCCTCATGGCAGTCTCGTGTCTATCAAGCCCAAGGGAGAGGAGTTCTATTTGACTTTTCAAATTTGAAAATAATTGCCAGACTAAGGACTTGAAGTCAGAAAACTCACGTGAAAGTGTTGATATGTCTGGAGGTGTAGGTGCTGTTTCAGCTGTGGCCTTTTCAAGCTTGTCTTCGTACTTTTCCATACGAGTGCTGAAAAGTTTCTCCAGCTTCTCCATATGCTCCATGAGTTGCATGTCCATTTTGCGATGTGCAGTTTTGAAGAAACTCGTATGTGAATGTGAATTTGGCAGGAAAAGTGATCTCCAGTGAATAAAAGTGGGTTCTACAGGTATTTAGAACATATATTCAAGGCTCAAAAGTGATTCAACTAATTTTAAATAGTAAAAAACTAAGAGCGTAACTATTCGCGTATTTTCTTTCGCCTACCCACACAGGAAAAAAAAAATTTGTTTCAACTTACCTCATCTGAGGGGAGTTGAAACAGTATGACTTGATATGTTTAATTTCTTATCATACCACGAAATTCGCATGTTCACTTCACCCATCTGCCCTTGGTATTTGAAAGTACATGAACCAAAAACATAACTACACTGAAACCAAACGTTTCATGTTTATAATATTTCTTATATCAAGCAAAAATGTTTCAACTTCCCTTGGTCTTCCTTACTATAGCCGTTTAGTAAAAGATTAATTTTCTATCTTTTTCTGAGTGTTTACGTACCTACCCAGTTATTAAATTCCCTCATGGTCAGAATTTGTATCTAAATTTATACAAAAGTGAATCATGAAATTTCTCAGTTCATCATGAAGAAGACACGTGTAAGCGTAGGTAACACTACGAGTAGTTTATGCGCATTTGAAGTATGATATAAATATACTCTCATAACCTAACACATGCTCACATGCGCGATTCTAGTCCTGTGACCTAATTTTTTTAATAGTCGAAGTAGTAGTACTCTCAATATATCTCTATGTATAAGTGAAGTGCTTGTGGTTATTGAAAAATAGCAGTCGTTAAACCTTGTCGTAGACCTTTTGGGCGGTTTGAAAACATCCGACAGCAGTTAGGCCTCTACCTCGTGTTGGAGAAGCGTGATGGAATATGCTCCAGGCCTCCCTAATCATTGGAGTCAGACGCCCAGGAATAGGTCTCAATAAGGATTACAACCATTTACACAATGAAGATGATACAATTAACACATAAATACAAACAAGACGTTTCCTTTTCAATTATATTGGTTCGTAATTAGCAAACAAATCGTGCACACGAGTACCTACTTCATAAAAACAGGCAGTTAGTTAACGATACCGTTACATTTATTACCGCACAATTAATACAAGTGATAGTAGTTAACCACACGATAAAAAGTGAGCGTTACATGCGCCTGCTAAAGCCGTTAAGCGGTAATAACGCACTAACGTCTCCATAAGCGTCATAAAACCTCCTACGCGTTAATTAAAGCCCCTTTCTTTCGTGAATTATCGCTCACACCCTTCAATTGACGCCGTAACAATGATACTGCCGAAACCTTACGTAACTCTGGAAAGTGGACCTGCTCAAAACGATTGATGGTTATCAAGAATTCGATTGGGAAAGGACAAAAAGTGGTTCGGATGTATACAGAAAGTTGTAACTTGTCACCAAAACGGGAGTCGCGCTCGCTTTCGATGATCGAGTACGAAAGTACGGTATTGTAACATCATCCGGTTCTTCGACCTTGGTTAAGCCAAATAACTTATGGCTGGCGTGACTATGCCATAAAGAAAACAAAAGAAATCATTCGCGAAGTTTTTTGCGAACTTATCTCGAAAGCTCCGATCTAGTGAAAGTTTCCGCCCATTATACCTACGCTAGTTATCAGCGAGCGAGAAATATGTGTGCTTATTAAATAAATAGAGGGCATTGTCGACCTCAACATGATCTACGAGGCGGCTCGCTGATAAAGGCTACACTCATATTTCAGTAGCGTGTGAAATGAAATTAAAGTTTCTCAACACGTGGCTTAAACGCATTATGTTAACTCTCATAACACATAAAAATATTTTTAACATTTCGCAACGAACACTAAATCTAGACCGCGGCAAGGTCGAACATATTCTGCAAGACGGGATCGTTCGAAAATTTCACCTTATCTATACTGAAACTAAGTTTTCTAATACATAAAAAATCAATTAATACTTTTGAAATAATATTTTATTAATCGTTAAGCTACTTAATGCGCTCATGTTACTATAACATCGATCAGATTTCAAGATCTCCACAGAATCTCTACGTGATTTCACATGGAAACTATGACGGCTAATCGATTCAATCAATTGCTTGGCCGTAAAATATTGGAGGTCGGTGACCGGTGATTTTATATATAATTCGATCCCCGTAATCGAATAAAGAAAAACGCCTTAAGGCTTCACCGATAGACATAATTTCTCCACGATTTCATAGTTGCATAATGATTGCAATTATCAACCATAATAGGCGTTTCAATGACAATTAATCGATGTTAGTTAGGTACTTGTAAATATTTTTACGAACATCTTTTTACATGATTTTACAATGAACAAATATGTACAAAATTTGAAAATATATATGTCTTGTATAGTTATCGTATATAGTTTGTATGATATAGGTCTTGTATAGTTCGAACGGGGATGTAGTTCGCTTGAGATTTTGTGTACATGGGCTGCAGAAACCCTGTAACGCGTGTCCTGCATAAAAGTCTACTAACCCGTATAAATAAATTTTTAATAATAGAGTCTGTCCTAATAATTGTGCATTAAAAATGAAATGGTCAAATGCATAGTTAAAGAGATTTAACTAAATTAATATTGATTGAATTAATTAGAAGCGCGCATGGCCCGGCGGTTAGCGTAGAACGCAAACGATCTATGCAACTAAGCCAAAAGGGCGCGGTCGGGTGTGAGATGGGTGACCGCTAGTGGCAAAAAAAATTCATGCGCGTTTCCGTGCTTCGGAGGGCACGTTAAGCCGTCGGTCCCGGTTGTTGTCGATAGATAACAGTCGTTAAACCTTGTCGGAGGCCTTATGGGCGGTTTAAAAACATCCGACAGCGGGTTGGCCACTAACCCGCATCTCCACCAACCCGCATTGGAGCAACGTGGTGGAGTAAGCTCCAGTCCTTCCCAATAATGGGGAGAGACCCGTGCCCAGCAGTGGGACGCAAAAAGGGTTGCGGCCAACTAAATTAATATTAGTACCTACCTAACATTATAAATCTTTTGAACTGGTGTATTGATTAACAAAACTTAGATCGTTTCGTTTTGTTCGTATCATTGATAGGTATTATTGTTCCACTTACTAGAATTAAAACTACGTAGGTACAAAAGTTTTATAATTACAATCACGACTCTATTAAAATACGCGGAGCGTAACAATAGCCACATAATAGTCAACACAATGTTTATTTCCCTGAAGACCTTACTTTCTCCCCTTACTTATAAAACCAAGACTAAATTGTGTTATAAAAACATAGAATGTAGGCGTTATACCGTTATATAGGAGTACCTATACAAAACTCAAAACTGTGATACTAGCAATTTTTATCCTTTTATTTATTACCTGCTAGAAGGCGGTCAAAGACTGTTTTAAGCTGGACCCCAATTCCGTTTGAATGTTCAGAGTTTTATATGTATAAAACTCTTCGTATTCGACGACCCGCGTGGCACAATGCCGGACTGCCAATCGAGGGGTCCCGGGTTCGATTCTCGGCGTAACAGAAATTTGAATGATAAGTTTAAAGTTTCTGTTCTCGACCTGGGTGTTTGTGTTTGTGTCTTTGTATTTGTCCATGGTACCCACGACACAGGGTATTAATCACCTTACTGTGCTTACGGGCTGTGAGTGTGTCACGTTTATTATTATTATAGAACTCGTTTTATTCATAAAAATATCCAAAAACAATAAGACATATTATGCTTATTCATACGTAGAATTCATAGCCTAGCCTAGCCTATTTTTATGTAGTAGTTGATAGTGACTGTTTACGCCGGACAAAATAAGATTATTTCCCGGATTACTATAATCCCGGAACAATAAAAGCCTGGTGAAAAACCCTCCGCAAAGAAAACTTGCAACATGCAATTGTTTACAAATTACATTTTAACCCACCACAAAGTCGCGGCCACTCATTGTATGACTTAGTCATCCATGGTACCAAAGCTGCCATATCAATTAGTTGGAAAATTAAAGGCTAATTGGACGGCAGTGACCTGTTGGAATAAGGAAACGCCTTAAATAGGAAACAATATCTAGCCACGAATGGAAATAGGCAAATGGGTCATAGATAACGTGGCCATTTTTTCTTTGTGTCAAAGCAGGACGCATACGGAATATTGTACCTGCATAGGTATACATATACATTTTGAAACGTAGCGACAAAACACTTCTCGATTCGTCGTTAGAAAGATAGTTGTTTGGTAAAGACGTCATATTCAGACACGGTGTACCGATTACAAATTCCGGCAGCGCGCCTCTGCTTGGCACATAAATGACATCCTATCTTATGTGCGAATTTTTTGGTCCGCCGCGGTCAACGAAAACATTTTCAATATTTTTTATTATATTTTCAATTAAGTACTATGCATACCTGAGAGTTACAAAAAATTAAAGGCTTTTAATTATGTCTACCAAATCAGCACTTGGGCGGGGTGGTGGACTATGGCCTAAATCTTCCTCAGTTCTGAGAGGATACCGTTGCTCAGCAGTAGGGATTGGGGGAAGAGTTGAAGGAAAATTAGCCCTGTTGGCTTTCGGGTAAATGAGCATCTTTATTCGTTACTCCGTTACGCCGGCCCTCATGAACCATTGGAGTTTCACCTTAAAGATCATCCTATGGGTAGGTCTAGCTAGTCACTGATCAAGCTTTCATTTTGCAAGTGCAAAAAATCAATAACCAGAAGATGATAAGAAGATGATAATATGTTTGTTAATAAGTATAATAAAAAAAGTTTTTGCGGAAAGGTTTAGAGAAGCACTTTCCAATCTTGTTTTTTCATTCCTTGGTGTATTTTTGAGTTATATCGGATAATATTGATTGCATTTGTTCGAAATACCATGATTAATTTCAGTATTAATGAAATGAAATAATTGCTAAAACATGTTGTTTTTCTGCTTACCTCGTAAACTGGAGCGAATATAAATAAATAGTAATATTAATTTATGTTTCACTGGGAGTAACGAGACCGCCTGAAAGCAAGACAATCCCGCCAAAAGCGGGACGTATGGTCACGTGAGCCATAGACCACTTTCAGCTAATCCAATCAACTGAGGTAGGGAGATAATCGATAGGATAGATGCCTGTAAGGCAGTTTTGCACGTGTTTTCATCATATTAGTCAATGCAGGTTTCCTGTTTTCTGCTTTCTCAAATGACAAAGAAACTATAACATCGAGATATGGGAAATGGTCTTTTGTCGTTTGAAAAATTTAAAGACCTGCGTGGCGCAATGGTTACCATGCCGGACTGCCAATCGAAGGGTCCCGGGTTCAATTCCCAGCGAAATAGAAATTTGAATGATGAGTTTAAATTTCTGTTCTCGGTCTGGGTGTTTGTGTTTGTATCTTTGTGTGAGTGCATGGTACCCACGACACAGGTTATATCTACCCTACTGTGGGAATATGAGTGTGAAGCGTCGTACTAGTACGATGTACTAATAGGCCACGTTACTCGGCACTGTACAAACAAAACTTAACGTTACTGAACGCGTATACGCTTTTTCGGACCTATACGGATTAATCATGTCTACTGTTCTCTGGGGGGTGCGGGTTATTTGGAACTCTGTGATTGTCCTAATGTCAGTGTCCGAGAGTGAAAGAGAAAATTTGGGAAAGGATTTTTTTATTGTTATATGTTTTCCTTTTATATTTCTTTACAAAATTAGCCTCTAATTAATGTATGGCACGTACGAGTAGTGTTAAATAGTCACCGTATCCCAAGGACATCGACATTTAACCTCAAGTACTTATATTCAAGATAGCAGCGTTGCTACAACATGAGTTGGATGCAGAGCCGCAGGGTCTCGAGCGCTTCAAATCTTAAACACTTTCCTTCAACCCTCTTCAAAAAACAAGGAATTGCGATCAGTGCGCCCATTTGCGATTTCCTAGTGCTTCGAGTTGCTCCTAGTTCGTCCCTGCTACCTGACTGTTGAGGCATACTCCGGTTCAGGCTGAGCGGGCAACTAGGCTCTCGCTGTGCTGTGTGATTGTTTGTGTGCGTTGTCGAATTCTTTTTAGAATTTGATGGAGGGTGAAGACCCTTTTGTTAGGCCCTCGGAGCCTGTCTCCAAGGCGGAGAGTTTGCAGGTCGGCGCTGGTGACGCTAGTCGTCCCAGCAGTTCTTTGTCCGACAGGGTGGGAGAACGGACCCCGAGGGTGGAGCTGTCACGGCTTCCACTCTCTGGGGGCCGTTATTTTCGAGAGGGTGATGCGTCCGATTCCTCGGACACATCTACCCTGACCGACGAGGGTGGGGTAACAACCCGCTCTCGTTTCTTACGAAAGCGTAAGACAAGGGAGGAGTCCGGTGGCTCGGACACTCCCTCTGTAAAGTCGGCTAAGGCCTCACCGACGCGTGTGCCTTCTACGGCAAGTCGAGGGCGCAAGCCAACGGCTGGCCATTTTGTGGGCCTCTCTGAGGCACAAAAAAGCCTAAGCGCCCTCAAAAGGGACGCGGTCCAGCAGGAGCTGGAGGAGCGCGCTGCAGCGAAGGAGCGACAGGAGCGTCTTGCCCGTGCCAAACAAGGTTACGGGCCGATGCTCTTTGTCGACAAGACGGTGGCGGAGCTAGAGGCGATGGTGGCGGAGGAGGCCGCCGGAATTGCGGAGATCGCCTCGAAGTGCTCCAATATAAAGGGCACCCTCCAAAAGGCCCTTAAATTACGGGCCTACAATTTGCAGGCTATAATGTCTGAGATGGCCAAGCGCTCTACTTCCGAGGAGACGCAGCGGCTGCAGGCGACCGTCGACCGCCAGCAAACGGTCATCGACAGTTTGCAAAAAGAGGTCGCTAGGCTGAAGGCTGCCGGCGACGCTACAGCTCCTGAGACACAGGTGGCTGTAGAAATGGAAGTGGCCCCGGACGCTCAGCCAGACTTTTTGTCGGTATTAAGGAAGGTCCTCATGGAGGAACGGGCCTTTACGAGGGCCTGCTTTGCGGGCATTGAGGACCGCCTCCTGCCCGAAAAGCGGGTGCGTCCGCCTCTAGCGGCGGATAAAAAGAAGGCAGCGGCCGAGGTAGCTGCGGCTGGCGTACCCCAGTCCAAGGGGAAGGGGAAGGGAAAGGGAAAGGGCAAGGGCAAGGCCTCTGAGGCCGAGTCACTGGCCACTCCCGCTCCTGGTCCCCCAGCGCCAAAGCCCGGCAAATCCTATGCCGCTGCTGCGACTTCTAAGCAGAGTCAAGTTGGGGCCAAGGAGCCCAGAGCTGGCTCTGCTAAGGTTTCGGAGCCTAAGCCCGGCCCGTCGAGGCCTCCTGTGCTCCCACAGGAGGACCTCATGCTGCCCACCACCACGGCCACCAACGACCAGTGGACAAAGGTGGGCAAGAAGAAGAGGGGGAGGAAAGGCAAGGCTGCCGCAGCTCCTCCTCCAGCACCCGCGCAACCGACTCCTAAGCCGGCCAGCAAGGGGAAGAAGGGAGCCCCACCGACAAAGGCCCAAAAGGCCAAGAAAATGGCTCCCCCCAGTACCGCGGCCGTTGTGGTGACTATTTCACCGGAGGCCGCGAAAGGGGGGGCTACTTACGAGTCGGTGTTGGCCATGGCGCGTGAGACGGTGAAGCCGCAGGAGATGGGAATTGCGGCCGTCCGCTGCCGCCAGACGCAAACCGGGGCTCGTATATTCGAGTTCCCGGGCGCCGAGCGTGAGCGGCACGCCGATCTCTTTGCTGCAAAAATGCAGGAGGCCGTCTCCGCCGTGGCCAAGGTATCGAGGCCGGTTAAGACGTCGCCCCTGGTCATCTCTGAGCTGGATGACTCAGTCACCAGGGACGACGTGGTCGCTGCAATCGCGGCGGCCGGAGGTTGCAGCGCGGAATCAATTCGCGCAGGTGGGATAAGGCGCGGCCGAGGGGGCCTAGGCGCCATCCGCGTGGAGTGCCCAGTGGCCGCCGCAAAAGCCGTCCTCCTCAAGGGGCGGCTACTAGTAGGGTTTAGTTCGGGTGTGGTCCGAGCGCCTGAGGAGCAGCCAATGCGCTGCTTCAAGTGCCTCAGCATCGGCCACACTCGTCCTCGTTGCCCCTCGAGTGAGGACAGGTCGGATTTGTGCTTCCGCTGTGGCCAAGCGGGCCACAAGGCAAACACCTGCAGCGGAAAGCCAAAGTGCGCCGTGTGCGCAGCGAGTGGGCGGCCCGCGGGTCACATTATGGGGGGCTCCAAATGCAAGCCCCCTGCCAAGAAGGGCAAGACGCAGGCCCCTACGCAGCCTGCCGGTGCGCCTGAGGCTGGTTCAGCCCCAGTCGAGAGTGGTACAATGTCCGAATAATGACCCAGGTTCGACATTGTACCACAATAATGCAGGCGAACGCCAACCACTGCAGAGCCGCCCAGGACCTATTGTCCCAGGTTATGGCCGAGTGGTTGGCGGAAGTGGCTGTGGTCGCTGAGCCGTATTCGGTCCCTGCCAACTGGCTGGGGGACCGTGATGGCTTGGTGGCCATCGTTCCGCGGCCCTCCACAGATTCCCCACCCCTCTCGCTCATCGAGAGGGGTCATGGATACGTGGCCGCCGCGTGGGGGGAGATTGCCATTCTTGGCACCTACTTCTCCCCAAACCGGCCGTTCGCGGAGTTTGAGAGGTTCCTGGAGATACTGGCAGCCGTAGTCCTTGGACTACCGCCCCTAAAACTGTTGGTCCTCGGCGACTTCAACGCCAAATCGGTGCACTGGGGCAACCCAGTCACTGACGTGCGGGGAGCCGCCCTCGAGTTGTGGGCGGCATCTATCGGTGTGTCCCTCCTTAACAGAGGGACAACACACACGTGTGTGCGGCGGCAGGGGGGGTCAGTGGTGGACGTTTCGTTCGCCGCCCCTGCACTCGCCACTCAACTTGTGAGCTGGCGGGTGGACTTGGCGGAGACTATGTCCGATCACCGGTACATCCGGATAGACTTCTCCGCCGAGAACCCGTCGCACGCGCCCCGCACGCGGCAGTCGCCGTTCCCCCGGTGGGCTCTCACCCACCTGGACCGAGGGATGGCCAACGAGGTGGCGTTCGTCCAGGACTGGTTTGGTGCGCCCGCCAGTACCGACGTCGACGCGGCTGCGCTGCAGCTTCGAGAGGCCCTAACCGAGGTGTGCGATGCCAGCATGCCTCGGTCCCGCAGGCCGCCTCCTAGACGCGTCGTGTATTGGTGGTCACAGGAGCTGGCGGACCTGCGGAGAAGCTGCATCGCAGCCAACAGGGAGTACACGAGGAGCCGACGTCGGCGTCGCAGGGACCTCTCAAACGAGGACCTCCTCTATGCCTCCTACAAGGAGGCAAAGTGCCGTCTTAAGGTGGCCATTGCCGAGGCAAAAGTCCACGCCAGGGCGGAAATGCTGGAGGGTTTGGACAAAGACCCGTGGGGGAGACCGTATAGAGCGGCGCGTAACTGTCTGCGCCCCATCGGTCCCCCGGTGACGGAGACCCTCCAGCCGGATTTACTGGATGGGGTGATCCAGGTTCTGTTCCCGGTTGGAACCGACTTCGCCCCACCAGTGATGAATCCGCCTGTGGGCAGCAGTCCGCCGGCAGAGGACTTCGTTCCCCTCACGCCGGCGGAGTTTGAGTCTGCGGCAAAATGCCTGAGTGGCAAGAAGACGGCACCAGGCCCAGATGGAGTGCCAGCACGTGTGCTCGCCATCGCCGCCAAGCACATGGAGGAGCGGTTTCGGGACCTCTTTGATCGGTGTTTTGCCACCGGGAGGTTCCCGAAACCCTGGAAGGAGGGACAGTTGTGCCTCCTTCGCAAAGAGGGGCGGCCGGCGGACTCACCGTCGGGCTACCGCCCCATCGTGCTCCTCGATGAGGCGGCGAAGTTGTTTGAGCGGGTCATTGCGATCCGTCTCAACGAGCACCTGTCGTGGACCGGCCCGGATCTCTCCGACGCGCAGTTCGGGTTTAGAGTGGGCCGATCCACGATTGACGCCCTCAAGAGGCTGAAGAGCCTCACAGTGGAGGCCGCGGAGCGGGGGCAGGGAGTCCTGGCGGTGTCTTTTGACATCGCCAACGCTTTTAACTCCATCCCCCACTCCACGATTATGGAGGCACTTCGGTTTCACGGGGTGCCTCTGTACTTGAGGGCGTTGCTGGCAGACTATCTGGGCCAACGGGAGGTCCTCTTTGTTGGAAAAGACGGCCGTCTGCAAAGGCGTGCCGTCGAATCCGGGGTTCCACAGGGCTCGGTCCTGGGTCCCTTGCTGTGGAACCTCGGATATGACTGGCTGCTCCGGGGTGTTCTCCTGGCGGGCATGAGTGTCATCTGCTATGCGGATGACACACTCGTCACTGCCCGCGGGAGAACGTACGGAGAGGCGGCGAGGCGGGCCTCTGCAGGCGGCACGCTTGTCGCTCAGAGGATTCGCCGCCTCGGCCTCAAGGTGGCGCTGGAGAAGACCGAGGCCCTATTTTTCCCTGGGCCCCGGCAGCGCCTCCCTCCCGACGCCCACATTATTGTGGGCGGCGTGAGGGTTGAGGTCAAGGCCCGGCTTAAATACCTGGGCCTTACCCTGGACAGCCGGTGGCAGTTCGGCGCGCACTTCGCCGGGCTGTCATCCCGCCTCATCAGCGCAGCGGACGCGTTCAGCTGGCTCCTGCCGAACCTTGGGGGTCCAAGCTCACGATGCCGGCGTCTTTATGCCGGCATCCTAAAGAGCATGGCGCTGTATGGCGCCCCTGTATGGGTGGACTCCCTGCATCGGCGGGAGAACGTGGCCCTCCTCCGCAGGCCCCAACGGGCCATTGCACAGCGGGTGGCGAGGGCCTACCGCACAGTCGGGTACGCGTCCGCATGTGCGCTCGCGGCGACTCCTCCATGGGAGCTGGAGGCCAGGGTGCTGGCCACCGTCTACGATTGGACGGCAGCGCAAAAGGCGCTGGGTGAGTGGCCAGCCCCTGAAGAGCGCAACGCGGTGAGGCGGGATGCGCGCGAGGCTATGGTCCAACTGTGGAGGGAGGACCTAGCCTCCGCGCAGTTTGGACGCCGCACTCTCGACGCCCTCGGTCCTGTGATCGAGGCGTGGGAGGAGCGGCCGCACGGGTTCCTCACCTTCCGCCTGGTGCAGGTACTTTCCGGACACGGTTGTTTCGGTAATTACCTGTACCGAATCGGAAGGGAGGAGTCCCCGTCGTGCCACCATTGCGGCGCGGCGGAAGACTCGGCGCAGCACAGCCTTGAAAGTTGCCAGGGCTGGGAGGAACAGCGCCGAGTCTTGTGCACGGTTGTCGGCCGGGACCTTTCGCTGCCGAGCATCGTTAGGGCCATGCTCGGAAGCGAAAGAGGCTGGAAAGCCGTTGCCTCCTTCTGCGAGGAAGTCATCTCGCATAAGGAGGCGGCGGAGCGGGAGCGAGAGGACGATCCGTCCCAACCCCCGCTCCGCAAACGTAGAAGGGGAAGGAGAAGACGGCAATACGACCGTTCTCTCCCTCCCCCCGATGGTGGCCTGCAGGCTGGAGGTACGGGGGTGCCTCCACCTGCATTGCACAGGCCATCACTGATGGACAGGAATGACCCGGCGCTCCTGGTCATTCCTGTAGGCTCTCCATAAGGGGAGCGTGTAGGGCCTGCCACGGTAGGCAGGCAGTCGCCGACGATGTTGTGGAAGCAAAGGCTCTGCCGATTTCCCACGACATCGTCACGATGGCGATGGAGGAGCGCAGTAGGGTTTAGTGGGTATACCCCTGCCTCGTAACGGCAGGGGGGAGTCTCACACACCTCCCTCTGTCCCCTCGACAGAGGTCGAGACGGTGCGTAATTGCATTCCCTACTTAAAAAAAAAAAAAAAAAAAAGGTTCCTATTAAAAGTTTGTTACTGCTTTCCCTGAAACAAAGAGGGACGGGGGGGGGGGGGTGTTGTTTACACACCACATTTCCTTGAACCACTTATTATAACTTTATGTGCCTGCATCCCAAATTCCATAAACGGGTCAAAAATACGCACACTCTCAGGTCACCCACAAGCTACCGACCTGGGTAGATAGTTTATTTCATTCATTTATAATTGCTTCCAGACAACAATATTAGTTTTTTTTTTTCAATTATGGCATCGCAAACTCTGTGCATACTGCCAGCGTCAAGTATTATTTTTGCATCAATTTTTGCCAGTTTCAACTGGATGAAGTAATAACACAGTCAGTAAGTAATTCGTCAGTAATCAGTCAGTCTAGTCAGTCCAACATTCAAGTAAAGCGATGGCTACTTTACTAGAACGTGTCCGATGGAATTTTGGAGGAGAGCAGAAAAAACATATTTTAGCACTGTTATTCTATTTCACAAACACTCGTGCACTGTAATTAACCTATATCAAATCAAATGCCATCAACTTTATACGATATAACTCAAAAATACACCAAGAAAATGAAAATAAAACAAGAGCACAATATGTCTTTTTCGACTTCCCGCCAAAACTCCCCCTCTCTGTAGTTTCCGATCGAGTTCTAACATGCAGTTAGTGTTGTAAGATCTCCACGACTAAAATTTTAATGATTATAATCAACTAGTCAAAACAAATTAGTATCACGTCACATCAACCATTGATGCAACTCTACACAGAGATGTTCATCAGCTTTGTCTTCTTACATAATTTATGAAACTATACGCTCTATATAATATTACAACACTCAATGAGGCACCGCTTCTATGGAAAGAAAAAAATTGAAAAAATTCTGTTAAAAGCTGGTCATTTAATTTCAGAGTGTACCTACTTGTAATGCAAACATTTTTTGCTTAAATTAGTAACCTGGCTTCGCTCGGGTGATTTGAGCTTATATGATTACACTAATCTATCCCACAGGAACAGTAATTTTTCCAGGATAAAAACTATCCTTAGTCCTTCCCTTAAGGTCCACTCTATCTGTGTACTAAATTCCATTAAAATTGGTTGTGTATTTAAGGCGTGGAAACCTGGCCTATGTGTGCTTGAAAACGTAACACACACAAACCGCCAGAGCTCCTAACAGATTTATAATTTAAGCACACTCATAACCCCACATTAGGGTAGATATACCCTGTGTCGTGGGTACCATGGACACATACAAAGACAGAAACACAAACACCCAGATCGAGAACAGAAATTTAAACTCATCAGTCAAATTTCTGCTTCGCCGGGAATCGAACTCAGGACCTTTCGATTGGCAGTCCGGCATGGTAACCATTACGCCACACGGGTCGAGTTAATATTGGATTACGGAATTATGGATTATGGATATTACGGATTATGGAAGCATGGATATATGAATGAATAATTCGTTTGCAATTCTTTCACTAGGTACAGTTTGTCGTGGGAGGAATCAAGCTTATCTACTGTGATTTACCTGTCATGACAAACGAGAATCGAGGACAAAACGCTAGTATTTACAACATCAAGTTCCCATTTACTTACGTAAACAAAGCAAGGTTTGTAATTCTAACGTAATGTTACATTCTTTCATGTTTCCATGTGTAGGCCGCGCTTATAAATACTGAACTTACAAAAGAAAGTAGGCATGTCATATGTCCTAAACAATAATCTTCAGTGGAATTGAAATATTTTGCTCGAAAACAATACCACTGTCTTTTCAATGATATTTGGCAACCTTCATTTTGATACCATATATATTTTGTCGACCACTTTGTTGTCAAAAGTTACAATAACGTATGAATTGATTTCGAACAACAAAGTATCGCCGAAATTTTTGAAGTGAAAACTTCTTTAGCGGCGTTGAGCACTTTTGTGGGATGGGTAAAAACGTGGTTATTTTGCTCCATGGTAAAAACTGTGAAACTCGCGCGAGGACACGTGACCTCTGATCGCAAAATTTCGTAGGATAGTAGAGGAGACGTGGAAGATCGACCTTCACCGATCTTATATTTGGTGAGACATATTTTTTACCTAATATAATTTATAAACATATATGCCTATGATAACTTGACTATCGAAAAGTGTTCATAGCTATTTTTAATTTAATTAATTTTAATCAATTTTCTTTCATATCACCTTCACTATTGTAATAACCGAACGAGTGAATGTCTTCCTTCACCGGCTCTTAGACCAAGACGGAGGGGTGACAGCTGATGACGGCTCATCCATATCTGACGGCCATAAGCTGACGGCTGTCTATACTTTTTTTTTCAATTATGACATCGCAAACTCTGCATATTGCCAGCGTCAAGTATAATTTTATCTTAAAATTCGTTTATATCAAGTATTCAAAATATGGACATTGAACAAAGTGCATCTATTAATGAAAAAAGTGACGAAGAAATAGTGAAAGAAAATGAGTGAGTACTTTTTAAAAATACTAGATAGAAATTAATAGGTACTGATAATTCAAGCAATTCGTGCGGAATTATTCCCTAACGATTCCAAGACATCAAAAATGCACAACGTTAATGTTTTCACTTCCGCCGGCACTCCCGGAGTGCAACCCATTTTTTTGTTTAATACTCGTAATTTCCTAAAATTTTTGATCCATTCCTTACGACTCGTGACTTGGATAGTAAAAATTTCGTATATGACGCTCTGTTTACCTCGTTGTTCTTACGTTAAATGTGTACAACTACACCGTTACTTGTCCCATCGTTTGAGGCGGAGTTGACTTACATCAGGATATAATATTATCTCTTATGAGACCGAGGCCTTGGGCTTAAGAACCTTGGTCTCATTTTGATTATCATAGAGTTTTGGTCAGTAAGATAATAAAGTTGACCACTTTCCGAACTTTAAAAAATAAAAAACAACGGGTTGCACTCCGGGAGTGCCGACAGAAGTGAAAACATTGACGTTGTGCATTTTTGATGTCTTGGAATCGTTAAGGAATAATTCCGCACGAATTGCTTGAATTATCAGTATTAATTTCTATCTAGTATTTTTATAAAGTACTCACTCATTTTATTTCACTATTCCTTCGTCACTTTTTTCATTAATAGATGCACTTTGTTCAGTTCAATATTTTAAATACTTGATATAAACGAATTTTACAAGTATAGACAGTCGAGCCGTCATCAGCTGTCACTCCTCCGTCTTACGGTTTTTCGATCAGCACACGTGACCTGACGCGAGTTTCACAGTTTTTACCCATTCCACAAAAGTGCTCAACGCCGCTAAAGAAGTTTTCACTTCAACGATAAGGTTACTTACACGATAAAACTAAAATAACCGTTTTATAACATTGTTAATAGATGAATTAAACTGCCAAACTGTAGAACAGTTTGTCGGCAGTACATAACGCAGCTCTCGTAGCGTAATCCTCATACAATAATTTTATTTACTTACAAAGTACTCAGTATGTTAATAGCTGTTCACATTTGCCTTTTAGTGATTCATTTCTACGAGAGCCTGAGCAGCCTCTAACGAGAGCCTGAGCAGCCTCCACCAACCCGCAATGGAGCAGCGTAGTGGAGTAATCTCCAGGCTTTCCCAATAATGGGGAGAGACCCGTGTCCAGCAGTGGGACGTAAAAAGGTTTACAGCCAGAGCCTGGCCAGTGAACAGTTCGCAAGTGGAGCGCTTAATATCTTGCTGTCCACACCGTTACATTTGCTATCGCACCGCAACTACACAGCCACACTGTTAACTTCATATGAATCATCTGGGTTTATGGCCCTCAGTCTCATTTTGATTATCGTAGAGTCTGCTCAATAAGAGAATAAGAATGGCCACTTTCCGAACCAATGAAAAGCACATATGAAACAAAAGATGAAACGTCATAAGAAACGTCAAACAGCTTACCTAGTTATGCCTATTTTCTTCCTGAAACCACTCTAAACTACTCTGTTTGTTGTCCACATGGTGAGTCTGCACAACAGCACCGTTACATACGCCATCGCATCTCATCTGAAGCGCTGTTGACTTTATTAGATGATCTTGCGGCTTTATCTGAAGTACTAAAACAGAGGTCGTCCCATAAAATTATTTAGTAGTAAAAAGTGGAGGAGTTTGATCGAGGAAGTATTGTCGTTGAATATAATCTCTGAGTTTGTGGAGCTTGGTCTTATTTTTTGTGAAAATACGAACTAAAAAGTAAAAAATAAGAAGAAAATGTATTTTAATTTAAAAATTAAAATCGGGTGCGTGGTGTCAATAGTATCTCAAAAAGCACCAAAGCGTGGTTTTAGTATCTTAAACTACATTTTTTATTTTTTAGTTGGATTTTTCTTCATACTATTGCATTGTCATCGTCCATTGATCCCTGTTCAAATTTTCAAGTTAATCAGATGCTTAGAAGTAGGTGTAAATGAAGTTAAGATTCCATTACATTGATACATACATACATACATACAGGTCAACCTAATATAAGCGTGTTCAAAAGACACATCTTACTAATCCAACACAAAGAACGGCTGAATAAAAATTTAAAGAAAATTAGATTTTCGGGGGGATACAGTTTTGCTTATCTAAGGTCTATCTACCAACAAGTTTAGGACCAACGTTGTGGAGTAAGCGCCGGGCCTCCTTATTAATGAGGACGAATACAAAAAGGGTTGAAGTCAAACCAATAATAATAGAAGGGATTAGGAAAGTATTTACAATGAATGAATGAATACGTTACAACTAAGAATCAATAAATTTTATATTGCATTTCAAAAGAAATGAGTAACTTCAGTCCACCAATCCGCACTTGGCCAGCGTGGTGGACTCCATAGTCCACCGGCTTTAGGCCATCCTAAATCCCTCTCACTTGTGAAAAGGAGACCTGTGCCCAGCAGTGGGACATTAAAAAGGTTGACAGAGTAACTTCATAGCGCAAAGCCACAATTAAAATAGAGGTAAATAAGTATGTTATTACAACGTCGACACCTCACGGACTGCATAAGTCCCGTCTAAAACTGAGAAAAGTTTTCCTTAGACCATTTTGTTTCACACCTTTGAGAAAATTTGGACAATACTCATTCATTCGGGTTTGACAGGAATGTTTTCATTCAAATAAAGTGATTACCGCCCGTAATATTACCATCTTTTTTCATAATCAGAACTGTGCGTGCGTCCCATTTTTGAGACCGGATTCTTAGTTCCAAACAAACTAGGCTATTATTGCTTTGTAATCACCACGAGCAGCGATAGCCGAGTCACGGTAATTTTATTAATTACATAATAATATCAATATAGTGGCCAAATGGTAACGATATCGGTCTCCGACGCGGATGCCCCGAGTCGGCATGCAGTGAGCACCAAGATGTGTTACGACTATATTTTTCACTACTTTACCATGACAATGTTGTCAATATAATTCTGCGTGCCAAATGCCTGAGAGTTACACAAAAGTTTGTCGTGATGTCTATGGTAGAACAGCTGTTTATAACTCGCACTTGGTCATTGTAGTGAATGATAGTGAGGCCTGATTCCCTCTCAAATTCGAGCATGCCTGAAGACCAATCGTCTCCGCATGTCAAAATTGTATCCTCAGTAAATGGTCTTTGAAGCCTCAACCCAGGCAAGACTCTAAACTTTAAACAAAATCGTCAAGTTTAAGCGGTTCGGTGGGTTACAACGTTCTTGGGTCTAGGAGCTTCATCAGAAACACAGACAATATAAAACCCATTACAATAAAAAAGTGCAAGTTTCAAACCATTCTATCAAAAAATTATACTTCTGGAACCAGTTTTACTACTTGAATCAATCAGACAAATTCATTTTTTTCTGCACTCACATGTAACTGGCTTATCGTGACTGTCATATCGATACCATGTTGAGCGTGACTTTTCTTTATACTCTTGCAATCGCGTTTGATCATTCAACCGTTTCAACAGAACTGTATCAACTTCAAATTAATTAATACAACCGGATCTGATTAGACCATCTGACACTGCAATGGAAATCGCATATCATCGGCCAACGCACTGTTACATGTATTACAGCACCCACCTGTAACACCACCGCGTAAGAAAGCAAAAGAATATAATTTGAATAACAGTCATAATCAAGGCATTGAACTTGCCTCTATGGCCGACCGTGTGATTATCGAAACCAGAATACTTTCACTCGAGGCCAGTTATCGCGCCGATGAGTTTGACTACGAAAATTATAATAATTAAGATTGTATGGCCAGTGATTCAGCTACGTCGATAAGCAATGTCATCGGCTTATACAAGACCATTGTAACGATTGTAAGCTTTGAACTTTCCTTCTTTGTTGGTTATGAAAGAAAGAAAGCGGTTAATTTTTGTCGAAGCTTAATGAGACGAATTATGTTTAGCACGACTTCCATAGAATTTGGCTGTCGACTTAGTAATGTACTCGGTTTGTTACTGCCGCTAATGCGGTAACAGCGAAACATCAATAATAGTCAAAATACCGTGAAACCGTCTAACGGACGGTCAAAGAAAAGGTAGGTATGGGTATGTTATGGATTGTATTCCAGTTAATGGACTGAGCCTTAACTTAACGAAGAAAGAGATAATAACGCGTTAACTTGATAAGATATGACTTAAAATGTTCCGGTTATCGTTTTTAACGTAAATGTCTTAGAATGTTAAGAAATAATAAAAGATAACGCCTATTATAGTAATTTCTATAACATTTTAACAACACATCAAACTATGAGATTTATTTGAAATGAAACGTACAAAAGAAATCTTCACCATGTTGAGTGTGAAGTGTATTGTAATTGTAATTGTCTTGTTCTCTTATAGGTAAATTAAATAAGTTTTTGGGCATAATATAGCTTAAAAAATAATAGTATCATACTAAAAGTGAATATTTTAATTGAAATACCTACATAAAATAGAATCAAAAAACTTTTAATGACATCTAAATAGTCTGAATCCAAAATATGTATCTTGCTAATATTTCCAAACCCAAAACTGCTGCATAGACTTTTATAATGTTGTTATGATTAGTAGTAAAAAATGTATATGAAACGGATGTACTTATATGAAATAATAAAAAAAAAAGTTAAGGAATCCTGAAACGTCATATTTTTGATACTTACTATTATCTCAATTTATTGTTGTCGGAACCATAGATTTTTTTATATATAGGTACTACGCAGTCATAATAAATCTGTGGTCGGAACACAATCTCTAACAGGAGATACGTTTATAAAAAAAGTAAAATTACGTCTATAAACTTTATAGAACCTACAACAAGTATGTAATTACTAAATCATCTTAAACGGGTACAGCTATGTAAACAATCTCTAGGCTATACTTACTACAATAAGCTATTTAAAATAATTGTGACCTGTTACGTAACCTGTCACGAAGAATAACCTTTGTAAGTAATAGTTGGGTGGAGTTACATAAAACTGTTATCGAAGGGTTCGCGGTAAAATTAAGATTTTATGCAAAACACGATCAGTCACATCTGATTACGCAATCTAATCGTTTTTAATTTGAGAAAACTACATTAATGACTTGCAGAATCTATTTTTATTATGGCCTTGAAATAAAAATATACTTACCAGGTACCATCGCTGTCCCGATTTTTATATTTCGATAAGAACGTAAAGAATGTGACATTTTCAAAAAGAAAAATTACTTTCTTTCAATGAATTTGTAACTGTCTGAAAACAAGTTACTTTTAATGTAGAGTTATTCGTTTAACATAAAAACTTGGCGTCGAGTAAAGGTTAAAACAGGTAAACAAAACAACAGACGCGCATTAAACCCCATGGAACCGGTTTTGGGTTTGAATACCGAGAAAAAATCGATTTAGTCGAGTCCTGATGTTTTGACGAATAGCCACTTAAGGCTATGGAGCCATTTGCCATTACATTAAGATTTAAACCTACATATTATATTAGCTGTGATTTTAAATATTGAAATAAAAATGATTTGATCGGTTTTAGTTGATTATGCCCAAATAACGGTTTTACAACCATTTTTGGAAAATATTTCAATTCGATCATAAGTTGCTAATTTAACACAAAAAAAAAACACAAAATTCGATAAGTGACCTAAAACTGTATTTTATCTTTTTGTTGACATAGCCGTATGATGTCATATTATGGCGGCTACTTTTCCGTGAGAGTAAAATACCCTATTGATCCATGACTACAGTAGGAACGATAAAAATGAAAGTAGAAATAATGTAGTTAAAAACTAAAAAACACGCTTTTGTGAAAATACGAGCTAAAAAGTTAAAAATAAGAAGAATGTAAATACTATCTTAAAGAGAAGAAAAAGTATAAATAGTATCTTAAAAACCACCCCACGCTTTTTTTTACAGTAAAATACATTTTCTTCTTATTTTTTATTTATTAGTTCGTATTTTCACAAAAGCATGTTTTGTAGTTTTTTAAACTACATTATTTATTTTTAATTTTTTAGTTGGATTTTTATTTCATATTATTGCATTTTCATCGGCATTTGACCCCTGTGCAAATTTTCAAATTAATCAGACGCTTAGAAGTAGGTGAAAATGAAGTTAAAAGATTTCGTTACATACATACATACAGGTCGAACTAATATAAGCGTGTTAAAAAATAGAAATCAAAATATTTCAAATTACGAGTACATCGAGGATGAGGCATTCAGTAGTGCACATGGTTAGTGTATAACACAAAAGATTTACGCAGTTATTGGCAATTTCAAGATCTGTGAAGAGTTGGATGGGTGACCCATAGTGTCAATATGTCTGTTTTCGTCATTGATATCGTGCTTACAAACAGCTACGGCGTTTCATAATTGCGGGGAAAACAATATAATGTATTAAATTTTAAGCTATTTTATTTATTTTAACCAGCAATTTCGTTTTCCCTTTCTTCAATTTCATATTTAAAATAATATTTTGTGCAGTGCATGTAACTTATATATAACGCAATGTTTTTAATTTTATTAAAGTGAAATTAAATGTTATCGATCAAAAAGTTAAATCGTTGTTTTGTAATATTAGTATTTAAACTCATTTTATTAAACTACATAATTAACGTAGGCAATAAAATAAACTTGATATTTATTACTGTTCCAATTTATGGAAATTAATCAGCTTCCGTAAAAGTTTATTGACAGTCACATCGACAATATTATCAAATTGACACTTTTACTTACACATGGTAATAAAAAAATATATAAGTACAAACTTACAAATAAAATTACATTAATACATACAATAAGTTTTGACTCGCAAGATTTGTAAGAGGTATATTTCGGTTTTTCTTAGTAGACAATTTTGCCAAGGTACATTACGTGCCTTATTATTATGGTTTTCAATTTTAAAATAATAAATAATCAGATATCCGAATATCTTACTAATCTCATGTAGGTCCCAATCAGACTTCTCTTCTTTACTGTGTCTTATTTAATGGAAATCACTTATCTTAAACAAAGATCACGAAATCTTTTTCTAATTGTTCCTATCACTACATCTTTTTATCAAAACTCCTTCATTGGTGTTTCAGTTCGCCTGTAGAATACGGCGTCTAGTGTGCCTACTGTTCAATAGACAAAGCCTTTAGATCCTTTCGGAACCAAACCACACAATTCCAAAAGAAGCAATCGCAAATAATATCAAACTCGTGATAGATAACCATTTGTTCAGACTCACAAAGCAAAGGTAGAGCATTGACCCGGGCCCGCATTGATAACGCAGGTCAAATGGGCCGTGCGACCCATAACAATGGCCTCTGTTGATACACACCATTCAATTCGCTAATACCCCTTTAATTGGTTGAGTGATTCGGAAAGTATCCGGTACAAATTGTCTGATAGATCAATTGAATTCAAATTTTATGGACATCTGCCCACCCACGGCTGAGTGGCTGGTATAAACTTTCATTGAGTCGATTACTTTACAGTACAATATATTGTTATGGATTCGCAAGTTTATTATCTCTTAATGAAGGTCCTTAATTAAAAAGATTAAAGGCTTTCATTTTAATAACCTGTTTTATCTTTGTATCATATTATATATAATCAAAAAGTTAAGCACTTAGCTTTAAGATTAACAATTAAAATAAATGAAATACTTACATACTGTAAGTCGTTCCTCATTATAGAAATACTTACATGCTGTAAGTCGTTCCTCATTATTCATTTAAAATGACATTTACCCCTGAAAAGCAAATATTTATAAAATTATATCCATTACTGTTTTCTGAAAATCTTAAAATTGCTCTCCTGTAAAATTTGCATTTTTGAGTTAGTGACGATATTGGAATAAGTGTAAGTCGTATTACCGAAGTAAAATAAATTACTTGAATACTGTAAGTCGTATTACCGAAGTAAAATAAATTACTTAAATACTGTAAGTCGTATTGCCGAAGACTTTCTGCATCTCATACAAATAAATAAAATTTGAGTGTCTGTAATATTGAAATAACCGTCTTTTACTACATGCGTATGAATTTATGTGCGGTACATATACCAAAATAACATTTTTACAATTTTTTTCTGTCTGTCTGTTTGTTCCGGCTACTCTCTGAAACGGCAAGACCGATTTTGAGGGGACTTTTACTGCCAGGTAGCTGATGTAATAAGGAGTAACTTAGGCTACTTTTATTTCAAAAAAAATCTAAAACGAGAGTCCATGCGGACGAAGTCGCAGGCGGCCGCTAGTAATTCTATTAAACACTTAATATGAAATACAATGTTGTATTAAACACGGCTAAAGACATTCATGTTTATGTTATTTTATTACCAATCGAAACGGAAACATTGGAAGGAAACAGCATGCCTGAGAAACCAAAACATTCCTCTCAAAAGCGTGTGAACTTCAATAATCAATATGGTTATAACTGAAATGAATGCCTAAGCTCTACTTGTAGTTATTTGAAAGGAAACCCAGTTATTGCAGTACGCAGGTGTGACATGAGCATAATGCAAGCCATAAGACTTTACAATTTATACTTACATCTACCTTTAAACTGTTTTCTTTAAATTTTGTAATGTCATTAAGTTATAAATATTGTATTAGTTACAACAGGGTTAAAAATTAAAATTAAAAATTTAATTTAATATTACATTACTCCCTTCTTCACTTCACTTAAGTGGTAGAACTATTAAGGTTCTCCCGGGGAAGTACCACCGCTGCTCCCACTTCTGCCGTGAACCAACTCTATTGTGTTTCGGTGGAAAGGTGCAGTTGCCGGCCACACTTACATGAGGCGACCACCAGCCTCCGGAGTAGCAGCGCAACTGCGCATACGACCTCAGACAAGACTTACTTATGTTTGCTTGAGGTTGTATGTAGATGTCCATGGGCTGCAGCGACCACTTAACACCACGTGGCCTGCATGCTCGTCTGCTACTACATTCAAATAAAATTAAAAACTCCTCTTTGCGTCATTTACTGGAGTAAAATTAGGGCTTTAGTTTATTCGTACCTATAATCATCTAAATTTAGTATATTAATTTTGGTATTTGTTAGGCTTTTTTACTTGTTTGTTCTTCTTTCACGTAGATGTCCATAACATGGATTGAACTGAAGTTTTGTATGGAGATACATAGTTGGGGGCTGAAGAGTGGATACTTTTTACCCGGGTAATATATCTCAATCCCATAGGAGAGAACATGTATCCCACGCGGGCAGGGGCTGATTTAACCGAATCATAAAATTTTATTTATGACACGAGATAATTCTTCTTCGTCTTGAAATATTACTTAAAGGCTAACAACAAGAAGATGATATGAGTGACGACTGACGTCCAATAATACAAGTTTTTAATAATAATAATAATAATAATAAACGTTACACACTCATAGTCCCACAGTAAGGTAATTAATACCCTGTGTCGTGGGTACCATGGACACATACAAAGACAGGAACACAAACACCCAGACCGAGAACAGAAATTTAAACTCATCATTCAAATTTCTGTTTCGCCGGGTATCGAACCCGGGACCCCTCGATTGACAGTCCGGTATGGTAACCATTGCGCCACGCGGGTCGTCAATGACTAAGTAATTATGAAACTTTTTTGTGTCTCCTGATTAAGTCGTAAAACAATACAAATTCTAGTAACTACCACGATGATGAAAGAGCGCTAGTACCTCAAACTTCTTGGTAAAGCGTACGGTCTATGAATGCACTTAGTAATATAATAAGGTTTATCGCTCCCTTATCGAATAATGGTCTCCGGTTATGCATGAGGTCGGGTCAGGCCAACGACAAGCTGACTGACGGCTTGTACGATGTTTACTTTTTACTTCACTGTTTTCTTCAATCTTATGTTGGGTACAAGTAATAAAGAGAAGAACATGTTTGATATTATTAATAAAACGTGTTACTGATAAACATTTTGTTTTTGTGGTAAGTTTCCGACATATGTTAAGTTTTTAAGAATTACTCGCAGGCCGCTTCGTAACTTTAGTATGTTTCAGTAAAGTTAAAATCTATAAAAATATTAAAAACTGTTGAAATATGAAGCGTACTTATGAGTAATCTTATAGCAGTATTAATACCTATTTAGTAAAATATAAGTTTAAAGCTGAAGAATTTGATTGTTTGGAAGTGTTAATCTCTACTGGTTCGAATTAAAAAATGTATTTTTGTGTTGCATAGTCCATTTTTCGAGAAAGGATTTAGGCTATAAAACATTACCCAATAATGCAGGTAAACCGCAGGGCACTTATTTATAATGAAATATATGTTTTTGTTTTATTACATTGTAATATTTCCACAACCATATGTTGATAGGAGGAGCCGAAATTTATCATCTTACTTTTACACAATTGCTTTACCAAAACAGCACGGGCCCCCTACCGCCATGTTTTTATAACAAGTTTCGCAGTAAAAGTGTTTTATATCTCTTCGAAACAACATATTATCAGTTTTAATAATTTTAATACAAGTAACAAATGAACCAAGAAAGTTGATTAAAAGCGCCGCCCGCTTGTTGCGAGACTTACGAGTAGGTACCTTTTGATAACTCATCCTGCCTATAACCTCAGGACAATGATCACATAAAAAACCACAGAAAAAATTGGTTTGTTTCCATGTTACTGTCAAAAACGTTTGCTATGTATATTCACAAAAACTCTATCAGTAAGTACATGGATGCACATCACCATTTAATTCCTTTTTTCATAAATGTAAAACGTTCACTACACCAAATGTTTTTTTTTCTAATCTCAATTTCCTCATTTTGGGAATACTAAAGGTATTAAGTAAAGGCTTAGATTTATTGATTATTCAGTACCTACATTTAACAATTTACTACGAATATCAAGATACTCCTTTACGACCTAGGTAAATACATTAAATTGCTTATGATTTATGTTTCCATTATATATGTATTAGAAAAACAGAAACTTATTCATGCATGATCCATAAAATATACAAAAATCTAAAATTTAATAAATCAATCTGATAAATCAATTCTGAAACATGTCTACGAAAAATCCATTGTCTACGAAAATGTAGAGATAACTACAATGGCTAAATTAGATAAAAATGAGTTTCCGCGTGTAGTATTTACTTCTAATATCATTATTTTATGAATAGTTTATTTTGAAACATCGTTTCTATGATAAGACTACGAAAAAAAAGAGTCAGTATTGACTAATCAGTAAATTGAACCATGGAAAAATTCAGCTAAGAAATGTGTAGGTAGTTACTATAAAAAAAAACAATTTTTATAGTGATAGTGTTAATATAATTTTGACGCTTAGAATAATTACGTTATTCTAAGTGTTGACGTGTCGTGTGTACATGAAAACGTTCAGCTGACGACGGTGAATCGACGGAAGTCGCCGGGGCGACGCGATATTTTGAGCAAGGCGCGCTCGGCATGCAACTTGCACGCTATAAATATAGTTATTACCTACAACTAACGCATTTACATTTCTACCGGTTAGCAATCCTACGCCATTCTAATACCTGTCACACGTATTAAGACCGAGTCAATTTTTAAATTAAATGTTAAAAAACTACTAATTCAAATCCGTGTCTAAGTTGTGGGACAAGTTAAACGAGTTAAAGTGCAATAAAATATATATTGCATAAGAAACTTCATCTAACAATAGATACTAAGTGCACCATTACAGAGCGTGCATTCATAATAATGTAACAGGCCCGAACTATGCAGGGTGCCTGTAAAACAGTTATCCTTGAATGTAAATTAGAAAGGATATCCGTCTGAGCACGGACAATATTAAGAAGACTGCTTGTTTTATTTAAACGTAATGATGTTTGTATACCATTTTGCTAGCTTAATGTTGCATGATTTTTGGTATTAATTTGTTCCTAATTGCAATACATGAACCTTACATCTCTATCTTTTTTTTGGTATCTGGGGGAAACTTTAAACTAGAGTTCCATAATATCGAAATCTCTTCATACATTCACTTTTTCACTAATCAGTTTTCCAAATTAATTCTTAGCTCATTCTTCCTATTTCTGAAAGATATTCTAGCTAGGCAACAGATCCAATCTTTTGCTTCACTCGAGTCCTAGATAAATAGATTTCAATATTTTCTCACCATGCGACTCTACAACGAATCTTTTTGCGGCAACACCAAAAATACGGAAAGCGGCAATCACACAAACACACATCAAACTCTTGGTTTTACTTGGTTTGGCTTAGAACTCCATTTCTCTAACTTTACGTTCACTTAGGTACCTTACGATGCTAGTTAGATGCTACTAGATGCTAGTTTGCCATGTTACGAATTACTGCAGCATCTTTGTAGATATAACATAACAATGATAGGTTTAAAATATTCACTTCTCTGTACAATGTAGTTTCAGAGTCCACATCAACCCACTTTGCCAGATTATTTAGATCCTTGTTGTAAAAGTAAGAGTTAACTCTTCGCTAGAAGCTCTACATATTTATCTTTGTACTGCAAAAAGATACAGAAAATTCGTGTTTTTCTTTTCTGAACAACTATAATCTGATATATTTCTATTGCTAGTTTTTGTAGGAAGCATTTGGGCCAGTTTTGATTAATATTTCCTTTTACAATAGTAAAACGGCCTAAAGATATTTGCAAAAGTCTGCCTGTAGAAAACAAACAGTGCAGGTAAGAAAACCTATCTGAAATATGACTTTTAATAAAAAATAAGTTCAGGAGAGATTTAAGTTCCAACAAATTGTGATTCTCTATCATCAGTCATAGACACCAAATGGTAAATCACATTCAATAGTTATTTCCGGAAGGTCTCCCAGGTAAACAGCTTTCAAGGACGCACCCAATCCGCACCACACCCTATTTCCGCTTTTGCCGTCATGGGACATCGAATAGGGTGAACCACTTACAAAAAGTTAACAGTAAGGAAAAATAGATGTCACCCGCTGGGCTTCAAATGCTTCAAATAAACAAGTGTATCCTATAGGTAGAATCTGTTGAGGGTTAAAAGAGGGAATACAATACATAGATGTAACCATTTAATGGAAACTCTTACAAAACGAGGGACACAAAGCAACATCAATATAATCTTTTAAAACAGACTCTACCGATATTAAATTTCTTTACTGACCTGTTCGCGGGTACGTGACATCGTTTATTCAAAATCCAATTACCCTGTAAACTGTGCAAAGCGAGGTCAGACACAAAGTTCGCAGAACTCCTTCCCGGTTCGTGGCTCGAAAGGGACGATACACTATGATCAACTTGTCGCATTAACACTTCACTTTCCCCGCAGCCCAGAATTTCAAGCATTTACTCATCTGCCGGCAAAGTGCCAATAATTACAGGGATGTTGTTTTGCCTCCCTTCATACTGAGGAGGAGAAACCGAGCCTTATGATAGATCACCGATGATGGATCACTTTCTCGAAAATTGAACGAAAGTGTGTCGTGTGAAAAGGGTCTTTTAGTACCTATGGAATGTGCATGGTGCACTGACTGCAGGGTACACGCAGAATTCTGACGACGAACGTCGCCCGGTACGTTTGCTTTCATCAACATACTCGTAACATGTAATAGCAGCACTCGGCCGTTTGTTTATATTTTCATATGTACGCATTGCGTTCCATACGGAAATCGCTGGCATTATTCATGTTGAGTGTAGGCCTACTTTAAAGCTAGTGTAAATACATACATTGGAGCTGTAATTCTTTTTTGCGTCCCACTGCTAGGCACAGGTAACCCTAATAGGGGAGGCCTGTAGCTTATTCCACCACGCAGCTCAATGTGGATTACTCTCTTTTAAAAATAGGGAATGTTTGGGTAATACTCTTTCGCTACATAGGTAAAAACCTACTTAGGTATAGGTAAGTGCTATTAACCAACCAGTCTATCTTTATTGTCTGAGCCTATGAATTAAAGCAAGTTTATTATTACAGTAATCTTCCTACGCTATATGCTGATGGGTCTTTGCAATCGGTTGACAACATAATCCACCTGTAATCTTATTGCTGGCGAAATA
Organism: Pyrgus malvae; assembly: GCA_911387765.1. Lineage (NCBI taxonomy): Eukaryota > Metazoa > Arthropoda > Insecta > Lepidoptera > Hesperiidae > Pyrgus > Pyrgus malvae. The sequence goes on from OU426958.1 coordinate 12,254,767, forward strand.
AGCTCGGTGTAGTCGATCAGCCAATGCGGTCATACCTAATACCTACCACCTATACCAGCCTAGACGCATGCAGCTGATGCAGCCAGCTTTAAAACAAAATAATTTGAACGTAATAATACTAATAATAATGAAAATGACTTGCGAGACGAAGCGGGACGGCCGAAGGGAGACGGCGGTCCCCCTCCACCCGCTTGCCCCCGCAACACACCCGCGACCAAGCGAGAGGCGTCAGCTCGCTCGCCAGCTGCGCGTTCGTTCTTCTTGCCTTGTGTTTTTCGGTTATCGTAGCGAGTTTGACGTTTCATTCTTATTTTCCGTTGATTTACAAACATTGTTGAGACAAGTTCACGTATTTCGCGTGTGAAAATATTTACAAATGTTAGCTTATAACAAACTATACACTGACAAATCTGGTCGGACATCTGCGAACAGTGTCGTTATTTGAAGTGTACGTTACTTGGATACCAGTGCCTTTTGTCTGTGAATAAAACAAGAGTGGTGCTATTTCAGTACGTTCCTGTTGTATATCGTGGACCGTGTGATCAGTGATTGTTGTCGTGGCAGGTTTCCGTGGAGGAAACTTTCGAAACGTGCATAAAACAGTGGTTAATGCTTTCCTAGCGAATGCACGCATTCCATCGGGAAGCAAGTGCCGGCAATAAGCATTTTACGGTAAGTAACGCGCTCAAGTTCATCGTACTTTGACCTGGAACTGTTTGCAATGGTAATCGATGTCCAAAACGTGAGAAAATTTTTAAGATACCCCACACCGAACTAGTTGTGATCTGACCCAATTTATACCACGTTTATTTAGGACTCAGATAAAGATGCCACTGGCTGCTTACGATAATATCGTAAACCACAACTAAAGGCAATATTGATTGAGTAAGTTAGTAGATAAGTAGTCAGAATTTACCTTACGAATTTCTTTAAAATAATATGTGTGATTCCTTTACAACTAAGGCGATTTTGTATCCTTGCGACAGTAGTCCACACTAATTATATAATGTTAAATGGATACAAATTTTTAAAATCCTGACCTGATGTGCACATTGTGCACCTTCACAGTGAAGGAGGCAGGCTAGAAGGAAATAGCTTACTCAACCACGCTGCTCCAATGTGCATTGATGTACCACACATTAATCACCTATTTTGTAAGAACTCTCAGACCAGGATATAATATGATTACATAAACTAATCAAATAAGATTATACAAGTCTAATGTAGGGCTGCCATCACCTAAATTACCGACGCCGGATAAACACGGCACAAATCCCGGACATTTGGGCAAAATATGGTTTTTTCGCTGGACATCTCTGTAAAATTATTTTTTGCAACAAAAATAAAAAAAATCAATATAATTTTTAATTCCATTTGATCGTTTCTATTTTGCCGAGCCTTCTTAAATGCGGGTTATTGTGGAAGAACTTTTAATTAAGATTTATTTCAATTTATCGCTTATCTATTAAAAAAATGGATTTCCCCTGACAACAAAAGTGTCCTTTCAAAAACCCTGCCGGACGGCCCCCGGACGCCCTTCAAACAAATCCGGGACAAATCCGGGGAAATCCGGACGGATGGCAGCCCTAGTCTAATGTGACTGTATAGATTCAATTATGTATCTAAAGGAGGCTCATTCATATCAGAATTTGCATTATTATTCTGTGACCTTAATAAACTAACTGGAATACAGATATCACAACAATAAAATACATTATTGAATGCTTTCATTTTGTAGATAATAACTAATAGGTAGGTAACTAGGTATGTAAGTGTACTGTAAAATAGATTCTTATTTACTTAATTCACTTTAATAGCCATAAAAAATGTATTTGATGGTTTGTTAATTTGTTACTACTGTTTCTGCTAAAATTGATAAGAGCTTGTTCTATAGTTTTATTGTGGTTTCAAAGAACTGATAAATAAACAGATTCAATCACATGATCATTTAAGCAAATTTAATCACACCAGTCCCAAGGGCTGCCCCTTATCCATATCCATATCCAATCCACATGGGATCATTGTGGTAGAGACAGCTCAAGGCCCTCCCAATTATAGGGGATGCTTATTACTTTATCTACCTACCTAATTCTTCTGATTATTCTTAGAAGATAAAAACAGTTAATGTATAGTACTCGCAACAGATTGTTGTCTCTCAGAACTTTGTGCAAGTGGCTGTACAAAAATTGTCATAAAACAATAAAAACAATTTTCTGCTAAGCAATACATGCACAATGTAGCAAATAAATACTTAACTTCAGAGGAACAAAGATCCATTGTAACAACTGTATACAGTTTACTATATGTAACATTATATACCTACATACATAGATTCATAGAGGCCATAAACAAAAATTTATGCTAGCATTATAAATAACCTTTTTGTCTTCATCCTTTTTATTTTCCAACATGCACATTATTTGCCAAAATTACCTGTTCAGAAAAAGTAAAGTGTGGAATGGGCTGCAACCCTATTTGCGTCCCACTGCTGGTCACTCCAACATGTTGCTGCAATGCGGGTTGGTGGAGATGCGGATTAGTGGCCAACCTGCTGTTGGATGTTTTCAAACCGCCCAGGCCGGCCTCCGACAAGGTTTAACAAATCTATTGACTACAACCGGGACCGGCGGCTTAACGTGCCCTCCGAAGCACAGAAACGCGCATGACATTTTTGCCACTAGCTGTCACCCATCTGACACCTGACAGCGCCTGTTTGGCTTAGTTGCATAGATTGTTTGCATTCTACGCTAACTGCCAGGCCATGAGCGCATCAAGTGTAGAATTACAAATTAATAAATACTTAATGATTCTGGATATACCCAGTGTTGGTGCCATAGACACACACAATGACCTCATTCTATTTTAAAATTTGCTAAAACGCCTGCACCTAAAACAGTTTTAAGGATGGAGCTTAAAAGCTCCATGATTAATTAAAGGAAGCAATCCTTTATCTTAGTATTCATAGTAAACAAAACATGGAGGTGGTGTGTTTGTAATTGTAGATCTTATCATGTTACACTTATTATCCATATACAATGATGATTCATCAGAAATGCACTCACAACACACTATCTGTGGTCCTCCTGTAGTTATAATGAAATAAAATGTTACCTACCTATACTTGATATTTCATTCAAATGTAAATATTATATCCTGAGTATTATCTGACATAGATGTGCCCCAGGTTTTACTCGCATTAACTGTATAACTAGTGTGATGTTTAAAGTCTTTAAAAACCTTTCTCAATAAATGGACAATCCATCTTTAAATTCCAACCTGTTGTTAGTTCCGAAGATTAGTGCTTTTAAATAAGCCAACTCTACAGCTTCATAATATTAGTATAGATTTTGAAACCTAATTAAAAAAATTATAAAGTTCAACTGCTGGAAAAGTTCTCATCCTGGAAATGTAAAGTATGGCAGACTTTGATTGCTTTTGTAAGGATTTGGAACTCTTTAAAGCCTTGAAGCTGTTTATTTACTTTTTCTCCAAGAGTTAAATATGCATGTACATGTACATATTATGTGCATTTAAATCAATGTGCAAGATTCAATACAGATATCCAGTGTATTGTGTTGAGGTATAAAAACCAAACCTATTACATTTTGATTTTTAAATATTGGTCTTTCTTTCTTCCAAATACAAATACAATACATATTCTTCCAAAATTAGGGTTGCCATCTGTCCGGGTTTTCCCAGATTTGTCCTAGTTTAGAGGGCGTCCGGGGAGCGTACGGCCCGGGCTTCATTTGTAGTCTGGGTTTAAAAAAAATTACACACGCACTGTGCCCGCACATTGTGATACCAATGAACAGACTCAGTAAACTCACTGTCCCCCCGCTGTTGAAATATCCGGGTTTTGGGCTCTAATATCCGGGGTTTTAATGTGTCTTGTCCTGGTTTACAAATTTTAGAGATTGCAACCAAAATGTACCTTTAAAAGTGCCTGTCTATAAAAATGTGTTTACTTGGTACACATTAGAAAAGTTGAGTATTTCTCAAAGATACTCATTGAATACATTATTTAACTGTAATTTAGGTTCATCATTTATAAATTGAAGGTATGAATGGCAATCATGTTGGAAATTGTGATTTTTGGCAACATTTGATCCTAACACCATTTTCTAGTTAACAAAAACATTTCACCCTTGTCCATCACCATATGGGTTTGAAAACACTTGAAATGACACACAGATAACCACATAAAAGCAGCTGCCATTTACACCCATTTTATTATCATTCACATGTTCCCAACCACCTACACATAAAAAAGTTACTGCTTAGGAGTTTGTTATTAGGAGTATTTTTGGAATATGGATCTAGTTTGATTTTTTTTTAGTTTAATGAAAGAATTTGAGTGCAATAATTTATGAAGTACCCAAGTATTTAAAAGTCACATAGATAATATATATTATCTATAACACTAATATGAGTACTTCAGAGCGTCACAAATAATACATTTTTGAACAATTTGTTTGATAGCTTGCTTTTTTGAATGGGTAGAATTCAGACAAAACTTAATTTTACTAAAATTTAAGTAAATTTTGCAGCACCGCTGATTATATCCTTACTGAAGACATTTTTTTTGCCATATCATTATGCTCAAGTAAATATATTATCATTATGCTCAAGTAAATATATTATTTAAATAATGATACTTTAACTGCAAATAAAATACAAAAACAACTCTATTGCTAACCTCTTTCATCTGCAATTTCTTTACCCATAGCTCTTATTCTAATAACTGCTTTATTTGCATTTACATTTTGTAAAGATATCTACAGATATACAGTAGCTGTGCTATTTAAGTACTCTAGTTTAAATGTCCAGCAATGGGCTATAGAACAGAAATTGTGTTAGGTATTATAGCTAAAATTCACCAAAACTTTCACTGTCTTCAGGTCTATTATGCAAAACAAAGTAATAAAAATAAAAAAGTGGCTAATGTATTACCTACATTATTAAGTATTGAAATGATCAGTCATATTGTGCAATAAAACTTATGGAATATAGTATTTCCATAAGTAAGTAATGGAAATACTTACTCATGTGTAAAGTCAGCAAAATGGGCAATATTTCGTATACAGCCTCTTAAGTAATTATGTTTAAGCACCATAGTGAGTAGAAGGTAATACTTACTAAGCCATAATATTTTAGAAACTGTGTTCTGTTCTGATATACAAATCATATTGTAACATATAATTTGATCTGCTACCACTTTTAAGACTAGTTAGAATTTTATGACTACCTACTTCATTAAACATTATTTCTAAGACTATTTACTATAGGTAGGTACTAATAATTATTTATGTTATAGCCAGCATCTAGTCAGACCACTGAGGCACTTAACCTGGGTGGCAACTTTAGATAGCACTAGTCATAATGTGTAAAAGTTATTTGACATACCTAGTATAGAAAATTCGTTTTTTGCAGGCTATATTAGGTATTATGATATTGTCGTATTATGAAAACTCCTTACAACCTGTTGCTTTTCAAAGTTTTCACTCCTAACATTTAACACACTGTCCTCCTGTCCTATGTGTACAAGATAGATACGATATTATGTTAGCTCAAAACTCAGTGCAAAGTTTATTTTAAGTCGACATAGGTGTAGTGTAGAGATGTAGGTACATTATGCCATGTCATGTGTACTGTAATCCTGTCACACTCTTATCAGTTATGTCAGTATCCTCCTGTCCTGTGTGTACAAGATAGATTTGTTTGCAGGGAGGCGAACGGCGCGGGTGGCGGGGCCAGCGGCGGCGGGCTGCTGGCCATGAACGCCACCCAGGTCCAGTGCGAGCCCCACGACTCGGTCGTGCTCATCAAATGTAAGTTTCACCATATTTTTTAAATTATGCAGTAGCAGACGAACATGTTGGTTTGGTCATTTAGTATAAGGTGTCGCTGTTGGACTTTTACGCACAAACTTAAGTAAGCCTGAGTCATACATGACGTCGTACGCAAGCGTTGCTACTCTGGTGTCTGATAGAACCGGCAGCCGTACCTTCCCTCTAAAGAATAATAGCTTCACGGCAGAAATTGATGCAGCAATAGTAACCTAGCTCCTACTTACCTACTTACTTTCCCGGTCGAATCATGAGAGTTTTTAAGACAATTTATTTACTCTGGGAGTGTGAGAGCGATCTTTTCCTTTGCTTAGGTCAGGATGTCTTAGAATTTGTAGTTCATTAAATCTTTCTTCTATCTTCACCAACCCGCATTGGAGCAGCGTGGTGGAGTAAACTCCAGGCCTCCCCAATAATGGGGAGAGACCCGTGCCCAGCAGTGGGACGCAAAAAGGGTTGCAGCCAAATCTTTCTTTTTTCACTGTTTGAATGACATGACTCGCTTCCATCGAGGTGTTTAGATTACAGTCTGAAAAAAAACATTCATTCAGGTTAGAACCCCAGTCATCCCTTGAAGCGTGACGCACGACTACTGCCATTATTGAAATGTAGTCACATACTCGTATTTAATACTGCTTTCAAGTATGTCTAATATGATTATATTCCGTAATATAATTTCTATGCAGCATAGCTTTCTCTTCATTGCAAAATAACGTAGATTAACTATTAAGATTACCTAAAATTCGGTGTATCGTTACCTAACTAACCTTGAACGAAGGACACCATAAGAGAATATACTTAACTAATAAAAATGTATGGGGTTGACATTAAGAGATCACGTGATATTTCGTTAACTAACGTCAATTCCATTCGTACGAAATAATGCAATCACAGCTCGCGAGTCAGTGGGCCTTTTTTATCGGGAGGGAACCTTCAAAAGGTACCCGAGAATTTTGGGAGACGCCGGGTTATTTGGGATTTGACCTCGCTAAAACCCCTTCGGTGACTCTCCTCAGCGCTTACGGAGGACCCCGGGATCTCCTGAGGAACGCACCGGTGACCTCCTTGTGCAACGTCTAAATACGCACCCATCATGGGGAGCATGGCTCTCCTATGTCTCTCGATCTTACGACGGTGGTAGCCACTTTCACCGCTGTCCTTCACAGGGCCGCTGGTTGGACGGTTCGAACTCAACTCTATCCGTCCGGAACCTCATGAGCCCCCCTTTGAGTCGCCTTTTACGACAGGCAGAGGATACCGTAGATCATATTCTGGTCTAGATCTACAGGGACGAGTCAGTGGGCCTAGACAAGTGGCAGGCATTAAACTTTCGTAACGCTTGTAGAGTAGAATAAAAAATGTATGGGATTGACATTAGTAGATCACGTGATATGTCGTTAACTAACGTCAATTCCATTCGAACGAAATAATGCAATCACAACTCGCAAGTCAGTGGGCAGCAAGTGGCAGGCATTCGACTATCGTGACGCTTGTAGAGTAGAATTAAAAATATATGGGATTGACATTAGGAGATCACGTGACATTAGGTTAACAAACGGGACCGACGCGGAATGTTAAGCCGTCGCACATTCCCCCCGAACCACGGAAACGGGCATAAAATAACTTGCTACTAGCGGTCATCCATCTCACACCTGACCGCGCCCGTTTGACTTAGCTGCATAGATCGCTTGCGTTTTACGCTAGCCGCCGGGCCATGTGCGCTTCGAATTTCGTTAACTAACGTCAATTCCATATATTTTTCATTCTACTCTACAAACGTAGTAGGCCTACAGGTGCGACAAGTGCGCCGAGTGGGTCGCAGTCATTAAATGTAAGCGATTTGGCGTTATCGTAATTAGTCCCACGCGCGCCCACTGCGCCCGAAACCGAACATCCCTGCGAGTGTTGCAATCGGTTAACCATTGTGTCTAGTGTGGAGACTAATAATTATTGTACGTACGTATCGTACTCAGTACGGTGTGACGGTTTTACATTATAGATTAGCTGTTTTTGATTTTAACACTTTTTGGTGTTAACTTCGATGTGGCATGTTACAAGGATTTTTAGCGTGGCGAAGTTTCTTGTGCAACTACTAATGGAATTTACGCAGTAACATCGTTACCGTGATTAATTAATCGTAAACTTCCATTCTTTATTCTTCCACCATACTTACACTTATTACTTATTTTACTTATAAAATTTTAATTTCCAAAGTAACTGTCTGCTACGCTTTCCCGCTTACTGAACCAATTTTAATATTTTTAATGAAATTTTGAACACAGATAGAGTGGACCTTGGGAAAGGACATAAGATGTTTTTATCCCACGGGAACCTACAAAACGAGTCCACGCGGGCGAAGCCGCTGGTGGAAGACTAGTATATAGATAAGTAGGCTCTTCTTGGGAGCTTATGTTATGAGTCACTTAAATTAAAATGATTCATCTTTCACCATGATCCTGAGGTCCGTATCTAAACGAGTTTTTAGTTACAAAAATCTAACACAAGCTTTTAGACGGCAAAATAAGCAATTCAATTACTGTAGATTTTATTGTAGAAACAAGGCTAGGCTTCGCTAGATGTAGTTCCTGAAGCTTGGGGATTAAGAAAAAGAGCTACGGTATCCCCTGCCTGATCGTAAGAGGCGACTAAAAGGGGGCTTCCGGGGTTGGTGGCGGTGAGACTGGATTCGACCAGCCAGCGGCCCCGGGAAGAACGGCGGTGTGTGCGTGGCCGCATGCCGCCGTAAGCATCGGAAGGTGCAGGAGAGCACATCTGCTCTCACAAAGATGGAGCCGTTTCAGGGCGCCGCGCATGGAGGACACCGGTGCGTTCCACTGATGATCCCGGAGTCCTCCCAAGTTAATCCGTCTCTTTTAAAAAAAAATCTCTTTATGTGCTGCTGACAAAATTGCTTATTTTTTTTTATGTCCTCAAATACAGCAGAGGAAAGAATCGGCAATATTCTTGTAATTATGATAAATAGTGCAAAAGCATATAAGTAACGGTCTGATGACAGCAGTAAAAATGCTGAACAGAATCAATAAACTAGTATGGTCGTGACAAACATAAACATTAAAACTTACAGACCTTGTGTAATTCTGTAAAATTCGCATAATTTAACCGAAGGTCAAGGTGAACAGTTTAGTTTTTGCAATGCTTAGTTATTTAATCCAAAGTCAGTCAAATTGGACTCGTGACGAAAAGTTATACGTGTCGCTGCAAAATATTAGGCTAGTATGTTGGACATGATCGCGGAACGCGCACGCTTATTTTAAGTGTAAACACCAGGAATTGGTATCGTAACTTGCCATTTCCAGGAATAGCGTTGATCGTGTTTATATTCGTCGAAAGTTCCCCCGTTGCGCTCCCGCTCCCAATTGATGCGGGAGACTGGATGCGCATTACAATTAACTTGCGCTAATAATAATTGTCAACGAGCTTACTCATTTTTTCCTACCAATTGTGACAAGTATGCTAATCCCGCTTAGTTCGAACGGAACACCGAGTAGCGTGCACGTGAACGATGCATTTCTTTTTCTCGACATGTGTGTGTGAAGTGAGAAATTCGAGTTGTGTGTGTGTCCGTGTGTTGCGATGCAGTGCACGCTGGTGATCGTCGTCAACAGAGTGCAGCTGTGTCCGGTGGCGGAGGAGACACTCAAACCAATAGGTGGGGCTTTATTGCATGATGAAATTACTGCGTACAAATATTAATATTGCGATAATAAGTTGATTACTCTTGCAAGGTTAATCTTCGGGTTTTTGGTGTGCTTATTTATGTTTATTATTATTGATATCTAAATTTGTAAGACTATATTAACACAGCTATACCCACGTCATTTAGGAATCATTATCGTAATTTGAATCAGAATATTGGCTGAGTTTTTTTTAATGCTTGAAGTACCCTAAGTTACGCATTTCATTATCAGGTCTCATTAAAATTAAGTTATGCACTTTGTAGATAATTCGAAAGAAACAGACACAGAGTTATCATGTAATATATGACAATTAATGATATAGGCAGGTACTTGTGTGAAATTCCAATTTAATTTCTTTTTAAATTAAAGTATTCCGATTAAAATTAGCTTTAAGTCATTGAAAGTTTTATCAAAGTCGGTTTAACCCTTTTCGTGTAAACTTCGCTCAACGCAGCGTGTTCGTAAACAATTCATTACTCAGCATGTGGGTATAAAGTGAGAAAGTCGAATTGTGTACGCTTCACTTCTTACTTCACGCTGGTAGTCGTGAGCAGAGTCACAAAACAAATAGATTTTATTTTTGTGGCACAGTGAAGGTCATTAAATCAGTTTAGGCACTTTGCAGCTAATTTGTAAGAAACACAAAGTCAAATAAAATATTTTTATTTTATTGCTCATTAAAATTATAACCTTCGAGATAAGTAGACGGTATTCTTACAAAATTAACATCAGTACGGTTAGTGTTTTATGATCATTTTGACATCTGCATTTTGTTGTATGTATTTTTGTATCAACGACGTTGGGAAGGATTGCGGATTTAAATAAACTACGAGTAAATTTACTCAAGAGGTTTCATGGTTTTTAATTTGTGTGAATACTTTTGTAACTTTATTTTTTTATTCTTAAACAAAAGTACCTACCAAAACCGCTCCTCTTAACATCACTTCCATCATTCCATCTCAATGATAGGACCCACACAATGCAAAGGAGATACTCGTACAGTTTAAGAGACAAGCAGTTTCTAGATGTTTTCATTGCGAATTTTTAACTGCCTTCAATTTTCGACTCTGTACGTGTTCATCTTACATCACTCTTTAATAGCGCAGCATGGCTATCTACTACAGGAAGTTGTAATAATCCGTTTGAAATATTAATTAAAAAAACTTGATTTAATTTACCTACTTAAAATAAATTAAAAAATATTTAAGTAAAACAAACAGACAGAATGATTCAGCCAAAAACAAAACGTGATGCCTAAGATAAAAACTGGACTGTATATTTGGATGGTTTTCCACACAAACATGAAACGGTGCCGTTGATGCTTCCGGTGGGGTTCCTTTTCCTATTTTAGCTTAAAAACTTGCGAATCCTCATTCTGCATTCTGCTTCAAAAAATCTCGCTTACTCGCTCTGTTGCAGTGTTCAAAAGGCAACACAAATTCAGCGAGCAAAACTTTATATTATAACTGACATTCTAAACTATTTAAACAGTCGTAATTGGACAATTTCGATCACCCATGCCCTTATCCCCTGTACCAATTCGACAATTGGCCACAACTAATCATTTGGTAGTATGTTTGTAAATTGAATTAGGTCGAGCTTTAACTGCATAGCCCTAATTCAATTCTCAATCTGTTAGACTTCGGATGCTTTTGAAATAACAATAGCTTTATTTGTGGTTATGATTTAGCTAGTGTAATTTTGAATTATTGAGGAATTTTCCACCGACCAGTGCTTACGCAGAGAATTGGGCTCTATATCTTTAAAACAATTTCTAGATAGATATCTCTATCCAGTACTGGGGCAAATTATAAATTGTTGACGATGATAAAGATTTAAACGAACTGTTCTATGTAATGTTATCATTCAATTATATTTTTTTAAACCGATAAAGGCTTTGTAATTAACATAGAGAGATAAGAGAGTTGATAGTTTATTATAACACTGAGACCACCCTAGGTTATATAAACTGAACTTCTGGACAAACAGTTTACATTTAATGATGTTTCATGTTATGTTCATGTCTTCATTTCACTTTCACTAACCCGCTTTGGCGCTGAGAAAACCGCAATAAAGCAGTAAAAGAAATTTAGTTGAATGAAATTGCGGAAATTTAAACAAATTCCAGGAGAAGCGACTCATCGCGGTCTTAGTAGCCATGTTGCTGTTTACTCATTGACCTCTCCATTTATAAAAAGTAAATTGTTATTATAATATGACGCGCTTCGTTGACGTACATAATAATGCGTTAGGAATAATGTGAAAACCACAAAAAGTTCATACAATTTTCATCCAACGTTGCACAATTTTGCTTGGAACCCTTTTTCCGTCCTGTTGAGTGATCTTCGTCTTATTATCTAAAAGATCTTTCACCATTCATACAATTTTCTTCAAACGTTGCAAAATTTTGCCTGGAACCCGTTTTCCGTCCTGTTGAGATCTTTTTAGAGATCTTTTAGAGAAATAAATTAAGAGATTAATATTCTTACATTTGCTTCGCAATATATCCATGAAAACATAATGTATATGTATGCAAAAATTAAGAGAAATTCACTACCATACTATACTTGCATAGTCCTAACACTCCTAACTGTGTCTCAACTAAGAACAGCCAAAAAGAGTGCTGCAGGGAGTTTTTCCCCCACCTTTTTTCTCTGCTCAACCTTAGCCCAAACGAGCACCTAAAGGCGATGAACGGGAAAAATGACATTCATTAAACGAATATTTTGTATTCCTAATACGAAATAAATATTTTGATTTGATTTGTTGCTGAACTCTCCTTAAGAAGCTTAGAGTATACACTTTTCTTTACCAGATTAAAGCAGGGAGATAAGCAAGCGGCTCTTCGATGTTATCAAAGAGTCCTGTACGATATGGCCTTTGAATATATTTACGTACTTCTGTCGTACGTTTACAAGTGGCTCAAGGTTTAAAATCAGGGACTTATTTGTATCGAACACCAATCCTTTGTCTCTGTCTCACCTATACCTACTCTCTGATTTGGTGTTTATCGCAAAATTGTCCATATCGAACAACGATTCTACTATAGATCTTGAAGATCGGATTTTCCGATTGGTAATTCATTGTATCAATTATAAGATTTTAACTTCATTTTTCATCGTCTTTAACTCCAATTTTGTGATGCGGCTATTATTTCTCTCCCTCAAAGGAATGTCCAACAGTATGATGTGTTCCTCCCGTAACTCCCGTGAGTCTTCTATAAATTTGTCAAATACAAAGATATCTTTATTTATTGTGTTACTAGCTTCGCCCCTGTAGACCCGTTTTATAGGTTCCCGTACTGTCCCGTAGTATAAAAATATCCTATGTCCTTTCCCAAGGTCCAAGTTCCAAATTTCATTAAAATTGCTTTAGTAATTAAAGCGTAGCAGACAGAGTTACTATCAAATTAATAATAGGTATATAGTTGGGATTCGTAAAATACATTTTATTTTTTTAAGTTTTAATATAATTGTTTAGATACTCGTATAAATAAGGTTACTTTATCGCACTTGGTGAGAGAACCTGTAAGGATAGATGTAACGATAAATATAAATAAAGAATAGATACCAATACGCGTATTACCTATATATCAATTCAATATGCATACAATACAAATTCAAGGAAACTTCAACGAAAACGGTGATATCCTATGATTCGCTACAATAGAAATAGCACACATTACGCATAATATGTATCAATCTAATAAGTATTCAATACAAAATTAGGACGCACGCAGCGCAGGAATCGTGTCGGCCGCATAACTTCCCAAGTCAATTGTTTGCGGCAACGCCCTATTTGCTGCGCTCTTATCTCAGACTTGCAATTGCCGGTATGAATCATAAGATAAAGACCAGAGGTACTGAAATCGCTGTTGATTTGTTAGTTTTAACCCTTGTCCGCTTGTACTATAGACGATGTATCGAAAAAGTCCGAGTGCGACGAACCGAAGATTCGCATATTTTTGAGTACAATTTTGAGCCTTTTCTGACTCTTTACTTCATGACTGCAATTATCTATCGTAAAGTTATCGAGAATATCTATTTAGAAGATAAATCGTTTATTATTCTTTAAACTTTTGCAAAATTGAACCTCGGAAATACAAGATACTTCGAACGTTTGCACTTAGAATAGGTCCCCTGATCCAGAGGTACTCAATTACTGATCGATGGGACTCTGACATCTGGTGGAAGAGCAAAAAAGTTGTATTCCTACCTTTTAAATAAAAGTTTTGTTAATTGCAGCATTCGTACGCATCAAATTTGGAAAGTGGAATTTCGTGTTGTGAAAGACGAACTGGCCGCCCGCGTGAATTACATGAATTTTGTTCATAGGAATGAGATATTTTCCCCAGATAAAATTAGCTTATGTCACTCTTCAAAATCCCCCTCCAAAATCCATATCCCTATCTCCTATAAACCCCTATCTTCATATAAAAATAACGGTCAATCCGTAGTACACTTGCGACGTAAAAGAAAGACAAACAATCAAAAACACTTTCTCATTTATCGTATTAGTATGGATTACTACTATGCCTTTTTAGTACATATTACTTAACGAGTACATACAAATCGTTGTATCTTCACTTTTGTCGTACACCATCGATACAAACACGGATGGACTGAAGCAACCCTTACTGATTTCACCTGAAAATAAAAGCTATACTAGATCTCTTCTGTCAGATTTTGGCTTTAGGGAAATCTATCACATTTGATCACGTAGCCGAAACAAATGCGGACCAGTAGGCTCAAAGTTGAGAAGCCCACAACCAGCCGGCCCAAACAATGAGCGTGCGAGTGACGGAACGTGCAGGCGGCGGCTGTGATCTCGACCCAATGTGCGATACCAAGATCGCCGATAGCCGTTCCGTACTGACCGTCCATAAATCGGCCAGAGTTGTGAAACTGCGGTTTACACTGCTTACAAGTGTACTAGCTATGCTAGTTAGATTGTGACGGACTTTTAATTTAAGGGTGCGGATTCGACCATAACCGACGATTGATCAAAACCGACTCAAATTAGTGGGAGTTGCATGGTTCGATCAGAAACTTATTACTGCTGCGCCTATTTCTACTGCTAAGCTATTCTAAGGTGCTGCTGTCTGCTACTTTTGAACGAGGCGATAATTAGGATCCAAAGAAGCAGTGCAACTATATACGACCTCAGATTCAGGCCTACATGGGGTCGTGTATAGAGACGCCCGTGAAATGCAGAAATCTCTTGACTTAACATATCCTGCATGTTCGTGTAGTGTAGTTCTTAATATGAGTTACTAAATATAATAGGCTCAAAGTTGAGAAGCCTATAAACACCCGGTCCAAACAATGAGCGTCGACCTGGCATGTGCATACATATGCTATTTCGTTTCAGACAGATCCAGTAAGGTTTGTAGCTATAATAGCCGGGCTACAGCTCTAGCCCGGACAACAGACTCAGGAAAACACTGCCAGAAAGTTGAATTATAAAGGATTCGAAACTACTTGTACATTTTCGTTGTCTGTTTCTTTTGCTTTATTCTACCTAGGCAAAGTCAGTTTTGCACAGTAAATATATGTCTGGCATTGGCAACCCTTGTCTATTAGACTAGAGCACCCTGCTAACCAATATCAACTCAGTTTCATTGTCTTCGTGTCTCTAATCTAGTATTGGTACATGAGTTGCAAGCATCGCTACGCTACGCCCGTTTTGCACGGTACCACATGTTGAAACGATAAGGTCATAATTGAAACGAAAATCCAATTGTGAAATTGTCGTTTGTCTGTTTTATTGTTGCAGTAATTGAACAGACCATAACACGAGATGATGATAACGATTATTGTGTAATGGTGACTTCTGTGACCTTTAGATGGAAGGTAACTTCTCGGTGTTTTGGTCTAGGTAGTGCCTGAAGGACTACATTGCAATAGGTTATCTTAGATATTGTCAATCTTTTGAGTTGCAATCCCTACTATTTTATTATTTAATATTATAAATTCTTATGTAACTTTGCCTGTCTGCTACGCTTTCCCGCTTAAACTACTGAACCAATTTTAATGAAATTTGGAACACAGATAGAGTGGACCTTAGGAAAGGACATAGGATTTTATCCTACGGGAACCTATAAAACGGGTCCAAGCGGGTGAAGCCGCTGGCGGAAAGCTAGTTATGTACTATAACAGCGCTTATGTAATTTTTTCAGTAATGGCATCGCACGATTAATGCATATTAAGTACCAGTAAAGAACAAATATTTAAAATTAATTTTTGTCCATTTGTTGATACAAGGTGACATAATAAGTCTTAATCTGGGAGTCATTAAAGTAGTCGGTGAACTCAATCAGACATCCGAATAAAGCGGTGACAACGCGGCCAGAACGTGTCTGATGAAATTTCGAAGGAGGCAACTCAAAAAGCCATGTTTTCGTACTATTTGTACTACAATACAAGAGCACAGTAATTAACACATTTAAACTTATGAATGAATTTATTTATATTTATTTATAGTTCACAATAAATAAACAAATAAATAATAAACAAACATTTCACACTCAAAGGCCCACAGAAATGTAGACATACCCTGTGTCGTGGGTACCATGGACAGTGGACAAATACAAAGACAGAAACACGAACGCCCAGACCTAGAACAGAAATTAAAAAACTCATCATTCAAATATCTGTTTCGCCAGGAATCGAACCCGAGACCCCTCGAGTGGCCGTCTGGGATGGTAACCATTGCGCCACGCGGGCCGTCAAAATGAAAAAAAAAAGCAATGAAAATGAAAATAAAACAAGATCACGACATGACTCTTTTATGTTTCCGCAATATCTCCCTCCTATAAGAGATTAATGACACATTGAGAGGGTCAATTCATATTGACCCCTTTATCTACTTTACCAGCTTTAAAAGCTGGTCGACCCAACTACTTGTATTTCCAATAAAAGGAAAAGCGTATCAAACGCTAAGAGTACATGTTCAGCCTAGGGCACCTAAATTATGCAACATGCAAATTCTATGTCTGGTTTAGTCACTTTTATAATCTTTTACTATCATAGATAAGTTAATCTATTTACGATTTTGTTAAAATATTGTATACTCGTATCGGTTAAATAGAAAAGTGTTAAACAGTAGTGAGATTAACTGTATAAAGACTACAGTAGTAGTATCGTCCGACCAGTATCATCTCGGCCACCTATCCACACTTGACATAGATGCGAAGTGTACAGATGTTATCTCCGACAACATTATTATGATTTACGAGTCACTCTGGTCTGCGGAGGTCTGCGTTCAGGATGCGGACATCTTAATTCACCGCACTCGATACACTGACAGATACAAATGCTACAACCGCAACATTCACTGCTTGCGATTCAAAGAGATTCGAAATTCAAGGCTCAAGACTGAGTTACTGTATCAAACCACTGATATTACAAGTTATCAATGGACAATACAGATTTCTTACACTGAAAGAAGTATCCTTGGTAATGATCTCAACCATGATTATGTTGGTCGTTCGTGGATTTTTTTTTTCAACATATTTTTAATATCCAAAATCATTACTTTTGTTTGTATTTTGTGTGTATTGTAAGAACCACACTCCTAAGAATTGATATTGTTAATTTCGGTTTTGAAATCATGCCGGTCTCCTTAATGTCATCACTGTGATCTCTCCTTAAAATTTAGAATGTTTAAAGTCATAGCCATGACGCTGGCAATGACCGGGTTAGTGGCCCGTGGCATGCCTTTAACAATGGGAATGAAATATCGTAAATGTCACATACCTATATCACATTATTTTTATTCACCGCAAAACGGACGCATTTTCGAGCTCAAAGGACTCCGAGGTGCGTACCGACCGTGATTGAAACCCCCGGTTAACTTTCATGCGACTCTGGTATCTAACGATGCTTCTATTATGACTGCTCCTATTAAGCTTTACCAATCGGAATTATCTTTTTATCTTTGTAAATAATAATTAGTTGCTATACATTTACCAGAGCAGCGATGGCCGAGTGGTAAAAAACCGCGGTCTTCGACGCGACCGATCCCAGGTTCAAATCCTCGGCTCGCACCTCTGACAAAGAAATTTGTAATGTGCGAATTTATCGCTGCTCCACGGTGATGGAAAATATCGTGATATTTCATTGATTACGATGTTCTCCATCGCCGTGCATGCCTGAGAGAAATTCATTATTTCTCGAAAGTATGATGTCCACCAATCCGCACTTGGCCAGCGTGGTGGACTATGGCCTAAATCCCTCTCAATTGTGTGAGAAGGAGACCTGTGCCCAGCAGTGGGACATAAAAAAAGGGTTGAAAAAAAATACATTTACCCACAAAATTTGAATATGTTACAAATATTTTTTTATATTTCCTTTTTAGGGTTCTGTACCCGAAAGGTGCCAACGGGACCCTATTACTAAACCTCCGCGCTGTGCGCTGTCCTTCCGTTTGTACTCTTATCAGGCTGTATCTCATGAACCGTGATGGCTAGACATAAGAAATTTTCACAGGCGATGCATTTCTGTTGCGGCTATAACAACATATTAATACTAAAATAGAATAAAATAAATATTTGAAGGGGCTCGGAAGTTCCATACAATGAACGTGATTTTTTATAGATAATGGCACGGAACCCTTCGTGCGTGAGTCCGACTCGCACTTGGCCGGTTTTTTACCAGAAGCACAAGGAACAGTAGCTCATAATGATTTTTTTAGTTATCGCTATGGTAACCTTAAGTTACGGCCTTCAACCATATACGTACGAAACTCAATAAAAAGCAGTCTAAAAGCAATAGCCACTTTGTAACGAAGAGACACCGCAATACCACATCTTTCAATTTAATACCTGTTTTAATTCATCGGATTCCGACTTATATTTCGTTAAGTAAAAAATAAGTGGGTCATGTTACAGATAAAGTTATTTTTAACCAGACCACAGTTTCATGAATTACATTTGACGTACTACTTTAAAGCTTAATCGATATGCTTCGGTTAGCGGTTAACATTTTCCCACGTATCACTTTAATTTTTTGATGTGAGTAAACATTTTAATGTTTTATAAACTAACTAGCCGACCAGCTGTATACATTGGTCTGCCTTAAAATAAAATCGGCCAAGTACGAGTCGGACTCGCGCCGCACTAAGGGTTCCGTACCAGTAACCATAAAAAAATGGCAAAAAGTCACGTTTGTTGCATGGGAGCCCCCTTAAATATTTATTTCATCCAATTTTTAGTGTTGGTCTAGCGGCACCAGAAATACATCATTTGTCAAATTTTCAAATGTCTCACTATCAGGATTCATGAGATACAGCCTGGTGACAGACGAACAGGCGGACGGACAGCGGAGTCTTAGTAATTGGGTCCCCTTTTATTGGGTCCCCTTTTTTGTAACATTCGAATTGAAACAGACGCCATCTATTATTAAATGGATTGCATACATTTATAAAAGAAGTTTTTATTGAGACGATAAACTTTAGTCACTACCTGAGCGGCAGTTCAGTTATTTGCGTGGGGCAAAGCTTCGCTAATTTTAGCAAACATAATTAAGCTAATGTGTATACAGAACGGATCTACAAACGCATCATAAAGTTTGACAATAACTGGGTCGTCAACCCGTCAGTCAAGCTCCTATTTCATTTACGTTAACGTTAGTTTTAGTACTTTTGTCTAACTGTGCTCTTGCTTAACGCATTGAGAATAAAGCTTTAAAGCAGTGGATAGCATATGGAGTTCTGTAAAGTTTTATGAATGGATAAGTTAAAATAAGTGTTAACAAATAGCACCCATACATACCATTAAGGGATAAAATGTGGGCCAAATCCATGCCATAGGCCATATCAGTCAGTAACGACATTGGTCTATCTTACTTAACGCGTTAATAAAGGCATTAAAAGTGCCAATACGTTGAATGCCTTTATTAACACTTTAAATAAGATTGACCAAAGTTGTTACTGACTAATACTGACAGTAACGTAATATAGCTAACTATTCTCTACAGCTAACCTCACTGGAAGACTATGATTGAGCTGGTGTGCGTTGAGTACGACGCCGTTTACGAATGTGTGCGTTATAAGAAACGTTTATGTTTAGTGATACGAACCTCGGTATTGTGTTTGCATGTGTTCAGTGTAAAGATCGTTAATATGATCTTGGAAATTGATTATGTAATAGTTAGTAACTAATGTGTTTGCTAATAGAAAGATAGTGTTTGTGATGTGCTATGTATAGGGAAAGTGATACGATGAAGTTTTCTAGGAAGTCGGATAGCAGAATATCTAAGTTTCGACACAAGTTGATAAAGAAATGCCGGACGAGTACGTATGAGTTGATTTATTTGTTTCTTAGTTAGAGAAGGATTCGATGTTTTTAAATAAGTTTATAAATATTTTAGTTTCTGGCTTTTAGTCCCCGGTGTTGATAAAATATAATTCTGTTGTTGGTGGTAGGAATTCTGTTGGTTTTTCGTGGTGCTTTTATCGGTCACTGTCACACTTGACGTAAATATCAGCCTCATAAATAGCAGCGTAACTGCATACGACCTCGGAAAAGACTCGAACCATACTTGAGTTTTGGTGTATTCTTCCGTATACTACCTTGAGGCCCACAAGTTCGCCTGCTCCTTATAGTACAGCATCCCACTGCTGGACACCATTATTGTCGAAGCAGCCTTGAGCTAATTCCTCCGCGCATTGTAGGACAATGCGGTTTGGCGGTGATTAAAATGCATTTTTTCTATAACCTAATCAACCTACCATCGTTCTATTCCTTTCATTAAAAATCTAGTACTCAAGTTTTTGGGTGTGTGTAAAGTTCGGAATGTTTCAACACATTTCTAAGCCTTGATTAATACGAATCCAAGTCCTAATTTCGAAAATGTCACACCAAAGTTTAAGGTTGCTAAAATAACGTGGTACGAAAACGTGGTTGTCACCTAATATTCGTAGGCGGCAAGCAACTTCAAGGCTACTTACAACTGCTATCTCATTTTTTATACGAATAGCTGCTTAAAGTACTATATTGGTAGCAAATTGTGTCATCTTTTTTAATAGAATTTTAAGGACTTTGATATTGAATCGTACATATTGACGTGTACATCTATTCAATACTTGAAAAACTCGACGTATAGAACTTCATTCGTCTTCCTAATGTGATCGAAAATAACTGTGGCTTATTCCTATATTTATGATACGTCTGTTGGCTATTCGATAGACGTATAATTCATTACGATTCCATATTTTAACCTCCGATAAATAATTCAAATCCACCAATCCACACTTTGCTAGAGCGTGATGGTCTATGGCCTAAATCTCTCTCACTTCCGAGAGGAACCCTGTGCCTAGCAGTGGGACATGAAAAGAGTTGAAAAAGTATTATTCTAATTGGCAACATAACTTAATGGTAAAGAAACAGCCATTTTACAATTTCTCTATCTATAAATTTTCTCAGAACATTTTTGACAGAAGCTGTGAGATGAAGATTAAAGTTAATCATTTTTTCATGGAGTATATAATTAAATGTTACTTTAACGTTTCACACTCATAGCCCCACAGTAGAGTAGATATATCTACCCTGTGTCGTGGGTACCATGGACACATACAAAGACAGATACACAAACACCCAGACCGAGAATAGAAATTTAAACTCATCATTCAAATTTCTGTTTCGCCGGGAATCGAACCCGGGACCCTCCGATTGGCAGTCCAGCATGGTAACCATTGCGCCACACGGGTCGTCAACTTTAAAATACAATTGTCTTTTTAACTATTAGTTTTTTGCTTTCCATTAAATAGCATTCCAGTATATCAACGAATTGAAACTTGAGTAAGTTTGAAGTATCAATGTGAAACACGAAGGCAATATATAAATTTAGGTTACTGTATCAATTCTTGAACTACTTATAGAACTTTTTTTTTTTTTTTTGGTATCGGGGGGGAAACCTTCAAAAGGTACCCGACACCTTGGGAGAGGATACCGGGTTATGTGGGATTTGACCGCACTAAAACCCCCTCGGTGGCCTGCCTCTACGTTTGTGAGGACTCCGGGATCTCCATAGGAACGCACCGGTATCCTCCACGCGCGGCGCCCCATAACGGGCCCATCTTCGGGAGAGCAGATGTGCTCTCCTGCACCTTCAGGTGTTCACGGCGGCATGCGGCCACGCATACACCGCCGTCCTTCCCGGGGCTGCTGGCTGGACGGGTCAAGCTCCCACTCTCACCGTCCGCATCCCCGGAAGCCCCCTTTTAGTCGCCTCTTACGATCAGGCAGGGGATCCCGTAGCTCTATTCTTAATCCCGAAGCTACAGGGACTTACTTATAGAACCTATGCAGAGAAATTAATAGCGTAATTCAGAAATCGGTACAGTACAATAAGAAGATCATACGTACTGGAGATAGAATGATTGATTTATAACAAACTAGCCTTCCGCCAACGGCTTCACTCGCGTGGACCCGTTTTATAGGTTCCCGTAGGAAAAAACCATCCTACGTCCTTTCCCAAGGTCCACTCTATCTGTGTTCCAAATTTCATTAAAATTGGTTCTGTAGTTGTAGCGGGAAAGCGTAGCAGACAGACAGACAAAGTTACTTTCGAATTTATAATATTAGTAGGGATTTCCCTTTCCACTTTTATTTTTGTTTTTTTTAACCCTTTTATGTTCCTCTGCCGGGCTCAGGTCTCCTCTGGGAAGTGAGAGAGATGAAGGCCATAATCAGGGAGCAGATTGGTGGACAATCCGCACTTGACCAGCCTTGTGATTAAATCAATATCCATTCATATTAATTCCATTTCATAAACGATAATTTTATGCAAATATCAAAGATTAGTTTCGCATCTGCCGGGCCTTACGCGACTTCCTACTTTTTTTTAAAAAAAAAACGCTACTTAATAACCCATTAAATATAATTGCATCAAATAATTAATAGAAAGTATAACTTATTAATTTCAGCTATGTGGGCCAATATAAACATCTTCGTTGCTTATTTACTTTCAAATGTTTTTGTGCGTAGTAAATTATTCAATTATTTTTAATGCAAGACACCTTTAGCGCAATTCATTAAAATTTACCATTAGTGCCACATGACATAATATTTATTAGGTACATTATCTATTTGTACTTGATAAAATCATCAGCTTAAATGCTTGTTACAGTTATTAGTTAAGCATTTCGAAAAAAATGCATCAAAAAAGTTAATTAATATAGGAATTTAATTTTTCCGAGACTGCAATATTAATGCAGGTAATATTCATACCAAATTAAAGTAATTTTTGCTTATGGAAAGAGAATTATTAAATTCATGAAAACAAAAACAAGTTTTCATATCTATCGACGGCAGCAAAACTAACTTTTCCATTTCCTCATTATAAAATTATCCTAATGATATATCCCACATATGAATATATTTTAATTTCTTTTCTATACTAATATATAAAGCTGAAGAGTTTGTTTGTCTGAACGCGCTAATCTCAGGAACTACTGGTTCGAATTGAAAAATTATTTTTGTGTTGGATAGCCCATTTATCGGGGAAAGCTTTAAGAGGAAACGCGGGTTCAGCCGAATTTGAAAAATAGGTATTTTGGAATAACTATTGCTATCGCGCTGCGCCCCGCGCTATCCGCCGCGTGCGATGGAGACAGATGCAGCTCAGACCGATTATACCTACAAACTTAAGTCGGGGCGGCCGGTATTCAATAAATGGGACATTTTGGGTGTGGAAATTTGACAAAATGTTAAAGCAGAGCCGAGGAGAGATCGTGGATTATTTTGTACATTTGCAAAGAATACTCTAAAAATAACCAAATGTATAGTTAATATTTTTTATTTGCGGTGGTGATTAACACAATTGTTGTTCAGGGTGGAAGTAAGGTAAAACTTTTATCGCAATTCCGTGAACGTAGCGACACAGCTATCATTATCATTTGGCGCCACCTTTAATTTGCCTGCTGGGTAAAGCTGCCTCTGTTTATATGATAAGTATACTGTATGCAAATTTTGTACAAGTAACACACATTATTATAATGGTCAATACACATCGGCTTTTCCACCTACATAGCACTGTTTAATCAGGTGGCATCTGCGCGGTCGTTTCCCGTCCGGATGAATGAGTGTCGGTGAAATGTCGGCATTCGTTGTGTAATTGCAGTCGGCATCTGTGACCGTTACATCTCGTGACCGACAAACCGAACTCATCTTTACCGCAAAAAAAGTCGCACGTAATGATAATGTTTCGACGGCGCGATCAGCTGGTGGTTGATTTCCGTAGATAAAGGGTAATAATGGAACTGGAACTTACGGTTCTGATTCTGTCTGTCCATTCGTTTTTCGAACATACTTTCAGGGTATGTATTATTATGACAAGCTAAGCGAATACGGTCACCACTCTTCCCTGAAACCCACACTTTTTTCATCGAACCTTAATGGGTGGATAGATTAATTTTATTTGCAAGCTGATTTGCTTGAGAGTTATTTATTAGCGCTATAAGCTACGATTATGTACCCATGTTTAATAGAATGGTGCTTTTTAGGGTTCCGTAGCCAAAATGGCAAAAAAACGGAACCCTTATAGATTTGGCATGTCTGTCTGTCTGTCTGTCCGTCCGTATGTCACAGCCACTTCATTCCATATCTATTAGGACTTCAAAGTTGAAACTTGGTAGGTAGTTGTAATCTCTCAACCGCTTTACGATTTTTATACAAAACTAAAAAAAATATTAATAAGGGGGGGGGGGGCTCTCCATACATGGAACTCAAACAAAAAAATTTTTTTTTCATCAAACCTATTCGTGTAGGGTGTCTATAGATAGGTCTTTTAAAATGACATTGAGGTTCCTAAAATCATTTTTTCTCAAAGTTAATCGTTTGAAAGGTAGACACTTCCAAAGTGGTAAAATGTTGCCCCCACCCCTCTAACTTTTAAAGTAAGAAAGTGAAAAATCTATCAAAAATATATGTTGTAGATCTCAATAAAAACTTTCAACGAAAATTGGTTCGAACGAGATATAGTACGCAGTTACTAACTTTGTCGTTCATACAAACACTATGAAAAACAAAGTTATTTTTGCTGACAAAAAATAATAATGCTTGCTACTACGGAACCCCTCATGGGCGAGTCCGACTCGCACTTGGCCACTTTTTTATTGAAGAAATGAACTGTGTTCATAAATTTCACCAAGATCGGTTAGAATCATCAAAATACCGTATTTGTCGTAACTTTATATTGCGTTACACATTTTTAAACGGTTTTATTTAGCTCACCCCGTTTGTTTTATTTATTCTTGGGTCAACCCTCTTCCTGTCAACCGATTAATCTGAAATTTTGTATACACTTTGGATTTTGGTGACAATACAATTATGTTTATTCATTATCATTATAAATTCAAGATGGCCGCCGCTACAAAATGGCGGATAATTTGTTTTATTAATCCCATCAATATGGGTATCAAATGAAAGGGCTCAACAAGCAGAATACAATATACTATAAAAAATTGAAATCCAAGATGGCGGCTGCTACAAAATGGCGGATAACGTAGGTTTTATCAATCCCATCAATATGGGTATCAAATGAAAGGGCTCAACAAGCAGAATACAATATACTATAAAAAATTTAAATACAAGATGGCGGCCGCTACAAAATGGCGGATAACGTAGGTTTTATCGATCCCATCAATATGGGTATCAAATGAAAGTGCTCAACTAGTATAGTACAATGTACTATATAAAATTAAAATCCAAGATGGCGGCCTCTACAAAATGGCGGATAACTTAGGTTTTATCAATCCCATCAACATGGGTATCAAATGAAAGGTCTCAACAAGTAGAATACAATTTACTATGCAAAATTGAAATCTAAGATGGCCGCCGCTACCAAATGGCTGATAACATTTTTTTATCAATCCCACCAATATGGGTATCAAATAAAAGGGCTTGACAAGAAGAATACAGTGCACTATACAACCTCAATATTTAAGATGGGCGCAGCCACCAAATGGCGTATAATAATAAGATTTAAATTTAGAAATTGAATCTGTAATTTAGGTATTTGATTAATCCAGCCTGAATCCACCACCCAAGTCAAGATTTTGTATCGTGTTGAGGACTGTGTGGCGTTAGGGTGGCTAAAAATGATACGTCGTTAGCGGTACACCACCCAAGTTAAGGTGAAAGGTTAAAACGCGCCGAGAACTGTATGACATTAGGGTGGATAAAAATGATATGTCGTTAGCGTTTTCCCCTCAAGACTCAGGCGCATCTTGTTGTACATAGCCTTGCCCCTTTATTGGACCTATGGGGGGGTCGACCGTTTAAATGTCCATTACTCGTGGGAACAAAATGGTAAAAAAAATTATAAAAAACTAAAAACTAGAAAATAAAAATAGGTAAAATTTTTTTAAGTTAAACGGTTTTATGTTAAACATACATTGCAATATTTAAGATAAATGTACTAAAAACCAAAAAATAATAAAATAGATACAGTCGTGGGAATTATAAACATATGCATAGACTAGACTAAAATAAAACCGTGGGGCATGTCAATTGTCTACAAATTATCGACTTAATGTGCGATAGAAGAATCGTTTAATTCGTCGTTAAAATAGGCAGTTGGCCCGCAGACGGTGAGGAAATTACTTACTATTTTCTTGCTCATGGAAATTCCAATAGTTATACACTCCATGTAAATAAAAGAGATGTTTCAACTAGTTTATCGTTGGACATTCACACTGCTGACTGGCGAGGAATCGTTTCACTGCTCGTAGTTTGTCTTTAATCGACAAAACATATGATAAAAGTACTACTCGCTCACCACTATGAAACCCTAAAACTCGCTTATAATCGAGCTTGCTAGCTTGTTTCCACATTCTAGCCCTACTTATCACACGTCCATCGTTGTCGGTTGAACAACTGCCTAATTATAGTGTAACATTACAAAACAAACATTTTAATCAACGATTGTAGACAATTGACGTGCCCCACGGTTTTATTTTAGTCTAGTCTATGCATATGTTTATAATTCCCACGACTGTATCTTTTTTATTATTTTTTGGTTTTTTAGTACATTTATCTTAAACATTGCAATGTATGTTTAACATAAAACCGTTTAACTTAAAAATTTTTTTTACCTATTTTTATTGCTTATTAAATATGCTTATTTGACGACTTGTATGTCGCAGTGGTTACCACGTCGGTGTTCCCTGCAAGAGGTCCTGGGTTCGATTCCCAGCGAGGGAGATATCTAAACGTTTAATTTAGAGCTATTTTCGTGATCTGGGTGTATGTGTACTTGTCTTTGTGTGTGTTCATGGAACCCACGGCTGTGAGTGTGTAGCGTTATTTAATTATTACTTTTATATAATTGGCTAATTTAGCGATGTTTCCACCAGATGAGCACCGATCGGCGGGCGGAAGCTGGGAGGAGCCGGTGAGCGCGGTGAGGAACACACCGCTCAGGCGCTCCCAGAGGCTCAATTCAACCCTGGACTCTAGGTAAGTCTTTCTTTTCTATGGGTAATGACATCGCACCGAGTAAAAAAAATATTCCAATTTTTGTTCGTTTCGTTGAA
Organism: Pyrgus malvae; assembly: GCA_911387765.1. NCBI lineage: Eukaryota > Metazoa > Arthropoda > Insecta > Lepidoptera > Hesperiidae > Pyrgus > Pyrgus malvae. The sequence continues at coordinate 12,281,852 of OU426958.1, forward strand.
TGAAACCGGGCTAAATAATAATAGACAAAATCGGTAAGTCGTTAGTAATTAGTCAGTCCTCTCTATATGTCATTTTGAACACGTAAGAGTAAGGAAAAATATATTGTTGATATTAAATACCAGATTATACAGCGATTTATAAGTCAGGAGTCAGGACAGAAGTGACGTGTATCTCTTGATTTTGTGTACCACTGTTTCTCTTTTCTTCTGCTATTTTCTATTATTCCTATGTTTCCTTTCATATTTTACACATCATATTTCTGTTCATTCTCTTGAATCATTTGATTACCCCAAATTGTTGTTAAAATCAATAAGACCAGATTTGTATTGCGGTTATTTTATGAGCGTATACACGGCTACTATATTTTAATATTTGTTAACAAGTAAAGAGAGAGCTTAGTTAGCGGCCCCCTAGACGGTCAATTATATTGCACAATATTGCGAATTGTGCAATATAATTGACCGTTTAGGGTTAATATTGAAGACTACGCAATGATTGACCAAAAGTTTGAGCGAGTTTAATTTTTATTGCACAATATTTTTTCATTGCATCGTGTAGGGTCAGTATTGCGCAATATTTTTCATTCTGTGGTTAGTCGTCACGAGGAGTACACGTACAAAAGAGAATCCAAAAGAAAACGAAAGTGAATTTATAAGAGATTTTTTTAACTTAAATGTATTTGAATTATTTTGAATTTGAATGTTTAAGTTTAGCCACAAGCAACAAAACTACAGCTGCAGTTTAATCTTGTTCGGACATGTTTTTTATTTTGATTTTTATTTGTTTGTATTACAAAAGCTCCTCTGGAATGACCAGAGTCCTTGATTGCTATGACATAATTATCTGTGAATACTTTTAAATAACAATAAATGCCGAACAATATGAATATGTAACAAAATCCCTAATAATAGTAGTGCATAATAATATAACAATAACATTTAAAAAAATTACATCCTACATGTCACAAAATTTATAAAATCCTTAATCGGACATGTTGCTTCGCACGGTGCACACGGGTTCAATCCTATTCTCCGACTGAACACGAAAACATTGTCCAGTTCGTATTATTGTGCAATATAATTGATCGTTTGGACGCAGAGCGCCTTTCAATCTTATTGTACAATAAAAATATTGTACAATGTTATTGTAGGTCTAGGGGCCGCCTTAATAAACTCTATTAATCACTGTACCTCATTTGAATATCGAATAGGCATAGAAAATGTAAATTATAAATGAGTATCTTTGCTGATTAACATTTGAATCGGAGGAAACACAGTCTTGTAGCTGAAGGAAGGAAGTGGAAATCAAAATGATTGATTCCTAATTATCTTTTAGCGTTTATGCTCATTTAGATATGCAAATTATATTGACCGGTCTGTTGCCCCCCCTTTTTTTTGTATCGGGGGTAGACCTTCAAAAGGTACCCGACACCTTGGGAGAGGATACCGGGTTATGTGGGATTTTACCGCACTAAAACCCCCTCGGTGGCCTGCCTCTGCGTTTATTGAGGACTCTGGGATCTCCATAGGAACGCACCGGTGTCCTCCACGCGCGGCGCCCCAGAACGGGCCCATCTTCGGGAGAGCAGATGTGCTCTCCTGCACCTTCAGGTTTTCACGGCGGCATGCGGTCACGCATACATCGCCGTCCCTCCCGGGGCTGCTGGCTGGACGGGTCAAGCTCCCACTCTCACCGTCCGCATCCACGGAAGCCCCCTTTTAGTCGCCTCTTAAGACCAGGCAGGAGATACCGTAAATCTATTCTTAATCCCGAAGCTACACTGTCTGCTAGATTTTGAATAAATTTCCCTCACCTTATGAAATTAAAATTTATAACACCGTTAGAAACGAGTTTGCAAATAGTCATCGATACACATATTTCAGTTATGAAACTATTAAACTATTATTATATAAACGTGTTTATGTAATAATAACCCAGTTAACGACAGGCTCACTTACTTATCTGTAATTTACTGTTTGCAAATTTTCCTGTTAGTCCAAAGAAAAATTATACACAATATCTAATACCTTTAAACGAGCAATTCTTGTATATATATGTATCTAAATATATTTTTTGAATCTCTGAAACGGCTCCAAAGATTTTGATCAAATTTTGTACCCTGTTTTCGAGGACGATAAATCGATCCAGCAAATTTTATATTGGCTATCCAGAATATATCGTTCACAATAATAAAATATATAAAAAGAGCAGTGACATTGGAGAGATTTTCAATAACTTCTTCATTGATTTAACAAATAATAATAAAAAAATCAATGGAAATTCATGTTTAATTAACAAAGACCTATATGACATTAATAATCCCCATACAATGTTCTTGACGCCGTGTACTGAAAAAGAAATTTATTTGATAATTAAAAATTTAAATAACACGTGTTCTGTTGGTCACGATGAAATAAATACTAAAATATTGAAGGCTTGCGCGGAATCGATATGTATACCATTGTGCCACATAATAAATGCTTCTTTTGTACAAGGAGTTTTTCCCAGCAGGCTCAAAATTTCTGTAATAAAGCCTCTATATAAAAAAGATGACCCTAGTAAAATTTGTAACTATAGACCTGTTTCCTTAATACCTATTCTTTCAAAAGTTTTCGAAAGAGCTATGCTTAATCGCTTAAATATATTTTTTACTAAACATGACATATTGAAAAAAGAACAATTCGGATTTCGTAAAAATAGCTCTACTACTTTAGCTGGTTTTAATTTAATGAAAACAGTGACCGAAGCATTAAACGACAAAGCACTAGTGGCTGCTATATTTTTAGATATGACCAGGGCTTTTGACTACGTAAGGCATGACATTTTATTGAATAAATTAGATAAGTATGGTATACGAGGTGTTGCATACGAATGGTTAAAAAGCTATCTCGAAGAAAGAAAACAATGCACAGAGATAACAAAAATCATAGATTGTAGAAAGGTAACTAGTAGGTCATCTTTCAAATATAATGCATTTGGTGTTCCCCAGGGAAGTATTCTGGGGCCTTTCTTATTTCTCGTTTATATTAACGATCTTCCAAATGTTACTAAACATAAGTCTATTTTGTATGCCGATGATACAACAATAATAGTAAAAAGTAACACATTGGCAGAACTTAATACAGATTTAAATGAAACCTTTTTTGACGTAATGAAGTGGCTCAGTAGAAATAATCTAGAAATTAATATAAATAAAACAAAAATAATCCAATTTGGCACGCACAGACTTAATAGATACCCGTTCAAAATTACAGTGGGACACGAGGAAATTCAGTTTACTAAAGAAATAAAATACATAGGACTAATAATTGATGAAAACTGTAATTGGAAAAAACATATAGCGGTAGTATGTGAAAAATTAAATAAATTCATATATGCAATACGGCGGTTAAGTGTAACTGTGTCAAAAGAGGTAGCTCTTAATGCATATCATGGTTACGTTTCTTCACTTTTGTCATATGGCCTCCTTCTTTGGGGTAATTCTGTCGATGCTAATAAAGCATTTATTGTTCAAAAAAAAGCAATTCGTGCAGTGTGTGGAGTAGGAATTCTAGATAGTTGTCGCCCGCTATTTAAACAATTAAAAATTCTACCTCTGCCATGTCATTATATCAGAGATGCTTGTATGTTTGTAAAGCAAAATAAGGAATACTTCGAATTTCAATGTGACCGCTTACCTCGTAATGCAAGACGAATAAAAAATGTTAATCTTTATGCACCTAGATGTAGTTTTTGGATTCTTAAAAAGAATGCTTTGTATTCAGTTATTAAAATATATAATAATTTGCCGATAGATATTAAGGAATTACCAATAAATAACAATATCTTTAAAAAACAATTAAATAAATGGCTATTAGATTGCATGTTTTATAGCGTTGACGAATATTTGACTAATAATTAAAATAAGTGTAATTTATATTTAAATATTATTCTATAATTTAATAAAAATAAATAAAATAAATAATTTAACAATACAAAACGTAATGTAATAATAATAATTATCTCCTGTATAAAGGATGATCAAATGTATCTATAATAATAATGTTAAATGCTATGTATTATTTAATAGTTGATTAAACCTTGTCGGAAGCCTTATGGGCGGTTTGAAAACATCCGACAGCGGGTTGGCCACTAACCCGCATCTCCACCAACCCGCATTGGAGCAGCGTGGTGGAGTAAGCTCCAGGCCTCCCCAATATTGGGGAGAGACCCGTGCCCAGCAGTGGGACGCAAAAAGGGTTGCAGCCAGCCATTTAATAATTAATTAATGTGTATTTAGTAAAATTTGCACGCCTGATTAGGCAGAACATATAGACCCGAGAAATATTTATAATATCACCTACATTGTAATAAATTGTAAATACTATGTTCTGGCAAGTAAAGAAATTGAAATTGAAAAGATAGAAATTTTCGTTTTATTTAATGTTTATGGCGTTAAATATAAAATTACTCTTACTGACATCTATTGGAGAATATTAATAATATTGTGGCGTAGGAAGCCGTCAAATGTCGGCGTCAATCCACCCTTCAAACAAATGACAATGTCGATATGAAAGACCACTATAAAAATTTCGTCAATGGAATCATAGCTTTCTTGGTCTAATGGCTGACTAAGTAGCTAGAGACCCGGGTTCAAACCTCAAGTAGGCAAGTTGCGTTTTTTTTGACATTTTTTTTAAATTGGGAGCTAGGTATTTCAAAAGGCTTTGTTAAGTAACACTAAGCCAATGAATGTTTTGCTTAAAAATAAACCAAGAAAAACAATTTTTGTTTTTATCCGAACAACGCTCGGGCGTCGAGGTACTTGATTATAACTTGGTTAAGATCCAATTTTTACCAAAACAAAAGTTATTTTAACGGTCATTAATACGCTTTCCTTACAATCCAGCTATCCATCGTGCAGTATACGTGCAAACTTGCGCTTGATTCCATTCCAACGGATTCCAGCTGTCTTCTTCGGATTGTCAGTTCACCGGCCTGTATCACCTATATTTATACTAATAATATAAATAAAGCTGAAGAGTTTGTTTGTTTGATCGCGCTAATCTCAGGAACTACTGGTTCGAATTGAAAAATTATTTTTTGTCTTGTATAGTTCACTTATCGAGGAAGGCTTTGGCTATATAAGATCATGCTATGACTAATACCAAAGTCCACGCGGACGAAGTCGCGGGCGGCCGCTAGTGTGATATATATACCTAAGACGTAGTCGCCATTCCAGCTACTTTCTTCCCCATCAGGTGACGGACGGTCCACCTGTCAATAATAGGTCATAGATAAATTACTATCAACTTTTCAAAATGCTGAGTTGTTTTATTTGTAAAAGTCTGCTGTTACAATATTTATTTTCGTATTTTGTATATTTTGTAAACACAAATTGTTGTACTCATAAAATCATCTTTAAACAAACTGATAGTAGTATTAAAATTGAATCGTTAATTTTTTTTTTCTTTGTCGGCTGCCGGTCCTTAAAAACTTGTACATCTGGATTGAATTGCATTACACATGTGCTCAAGATAATGATAATGATCGGCGTTGATTCAAATATTACACCCAATTCAACAACATTGCATTCACAATTGTTTACAGATAATTAAAGTATTTTTTTCTTTGTGTCCCACGGTTTCACCCGTGTGAATAAATTAATGTAAATAATCCAAATGAGAACTATCCCATCTTTTTAAGTTTTATCGAATTAACCCAGTGACTGAAAGACGGAAACCATATGATATAACTACCTAATTCGTACTTATTTGTTCTGAGGAATCATCAATTCAATCGTTAAGTGTAAAGTAGTATTAAACTGAATACTTACTACTGTTACTACTACTATTAAACAGAATACCGAATCACCGTTACAAATATCTGTAAGCTATAGGAATATGGATGGTCAGAACGAACCTGTAGAGATCCCGTTCCTGATCATATCTACTTGGGAACGCTAAAAATCCCGTTATTCGCCTAGCGTCAAAAATGCATTTTTAAACGGTACTGGTTCATTAAATATTTGAAAAGCCCCAGCCAACGCTCCTAGCTATTTACTCCATACCCATACAATAATGGACTGTTTAACGAAGTAAATGAACGTTTTGAAAATAAAGGACATGGATACACTGGAGTCTGTCGAGCTAACAATGATTGATGGGGATTCCGAAATTAGAACCAATTCTCCCTTCCATTCGTCCCACTGGGGAGGGTGACGAGTTGCCAGTACGTGCCTGGCGTGTTGGTTGAACGGCTTAAATAGATTACGTTTGAAGTACCCATAAGAAAGTTTGTTTAAGCAGACATTCACTAAAGCCACCTTACTTTATTGTGATGCATCTTGAATGCGCGTCATCAGTTACGTACGCAGATGTTCGAAACGACTATTTAAAAAATGTGATCGATCTATTTATTAAACATTATTTAAATACTAACTCTATTCTACACAAATAAATAAAATTGGAGTGTCAGTATGTAATATTAAAATAACCGCTTTTTACTACATCCATATGAATGTAGGTACATATGTATGTACGGTACATATACCAAACTAACAAAAATTGTTTGTCTGTCTGTCGGTCTGTCTGTCTGTTCCGGCTAATCTCTGAAACGGCTGGACTGATTTTGACGGGACTTCAACTGGCAGGTAGTTGATATAATAAGGAGTACCTTTGAAAAATTCTAAAACTAAAGTCCACGCGGACGAAGACGCAGGCGGCCGCTAGTTTAAAATTAAAAGCTTAAACGAGCTTTTTTTATTTTGAGTACCCCAATGTTGTAATGGCTACCATGCCGGATCACCTTTTAAAGATTCTGTCCTTAGGCTAGGTGTTTACGTCCTTGTCTTTGTGTGTGTCGTGGCACCCACGTAACAGGTAATCCTAGTGTGCGGCTTTGAGTATGAACCGTTAATTTAATTTATCCTTGATCCTCTACCGACCCCTCAAAAACTTGACAGTCAAAAATTTGCATGCGCAAAGACATTGAGCAAGAAACAGGCAACAGCGGTACAAACATTACGATTCGAATTAGAAACAAAAGAATATTAACTAATTGTGTAAATGTTGCACAGAAACCTTGAACTATTTAATCATTGACATAGAATGATGATTTTATTAATAAATGTGTAATACTTATCATAATATGTACTTACGGAAATAATTAAGAACAGTTTATATTTTTGTGTTATTACATTTTACATACCTACATAAAACGATGTCTCTATAGTTCTCTTTACCACCTATGTATATATACGAGTATATCCTTCTATGCCACCACCGAAAGATTTTTTAAGTAGTTCGCACTATCATTTCATTATTTATATCGGTATATGTATAGTAAATCATCCAACATATTCAAAATATTGTATGTATTTAAAGCAGTTATAATTTCCGACCAAGTCTGCAAAACTTAGTTTCATGGACATAATAGGTAATTAATGGTTTAGGTAAATCATTAAAAGTCTTAAAAGATAACAAACTCTTTATATTTTATAGACACTATGCTATTGATTTTGAGGGCCCTTAATAATGTTACCTAGGTATCTATCGAGGTGGTCCTTACATGAACAGAATAGTAAGCACTTCTAGTTAATAGTCATTAGTTATTAATTTGTAACCAAACATCTAAAGTGGCTAACAAAGGAAGAGCTCATCTCAAATGTAAATAAGTTCTTAGTTAACCACACAAACTCAATAGTCTTGCGTGATTACTAATTATCGCGTTAGACATGTTTCTTTGGCTCTCGCTCATAGTCGTGTATCATTAGATAGTAGATAAGTAAAAACTATCGCTTTCAACGTCTGTCAGTCAGTCACGTAGGTCGCTAACGGCCAGTCCCAATAACCTAGTCGTCATTTGTAATGATTACAAATGGGCTCGCAAAAAGTGTAACCAACTACTCAAATATCTTAGCATTAATAATAAATAATTGTCGCTCGTTCAAACTTGTTTCTAGAATTGAATGACTGAAGTCTTGTATTTTCTTTGCTTTTTCGGACTGACTGAATACAGGCCTCTCCCTCATATTAAGATCCCTCCCAGTTGGAAGGCCTCAAGCAGCCTAGTGGACAAGGACAACGTGAACACCGTGATCGACTGCATAAATGAGTAATGCTACTTTTTTCCTTGCACTTCTGGGCACGTCATGTTCATCAACCTACATTTGGCTTCGGGTACGTCTTAAATCCTTGTCAATTCTGAAAGGTGTCTGCTTTGCAGTAGAACATTACGGGTATAAAGTATAAATCGTTGATACACCTAATATAGAGGCACAAAACTGCACCACAGTTAAACAAACCGCCATACCGACTTCCTCTCCAGTGTGGTCCGTCGCCGAACAATTAGCGAGCAACACTGCGGCGCCAATTAACACAAATATCCTGTGTTCAGCTGAGGGATCGTTCACCTCTTTGTTGTGGGTGTGATGTAATACTTTGTTGTTAGTATTGTAAAGTTGTTATCTATGTTCGTCAACTGTGAAGGTAAATTGTCTAAAGACTCCCATAATCTCCCATTTTCGGTCTATCAGGAGGGTTTTATTACGACGGAAGACGACGCACTTCGCTTCACACAGGAAGTTGTAAGATAAGTGCAAGGATATATAACAGATCTTTTAAGAGGGTATTCTCGATTTAGTGCTCTATTCTCACTTGTATCTGATCAGGCCACAGGATCAGGCAATACTTGGTGTGGTAGGTACATTGTTATTAATGTAACTATGAGATCAGTTAGTGTAAGATCAGCCTAACCGCAAATAGTTCAAAGTAACGCGCCTCTCCCTAAAATATCCTAAAGGGGCTCGATCTAAGAATTATATGTTACTAGCTGCGAAACCCGGCGTTGCTCGGGTTAAAATACGTCGCATGTTTAATCTAAACTTTAAAGAGATTTACCTTTTATAATCATGTTTTCTAATAGCCATCAGCCTGAAAGAATACTGCTGTCAGTCCACCTGAACGTACAAATTAATGAAAGAATTTGCTCTCAGCTCCTAACCGTTGAGGAGTTGTACCTTAAATCATCAGTTCAGCAACATGATATGATGATATTTATACACAAATGCCTGTTTAGCTTTAGTAAAAATATGAAAATCAATTATTGTGCTATAAAATTTGTATGTTCCCTTCGATTTCTCTGGGATCCCATCATGAGACTTTGACTTGGTGACAGCTGGACCATCTCAGGAATGTAAGATTTCGAACAAAACCCCATTTATTGAAAGAATTTGCTCTCAACTCCTAACCGTCACATTACCTTCCATCATCAGCTCCCTACTCCACCCACCGCGATCAAACTCCCTTACTATCATCTACGTACTAAGGGGTATTTACCACCACAACGGGAAGTTGATTGTAGTTAGTGATAATAGAGAAAACCGTGTCTTTACGTACAAAGAAAACCTTTACTTTATATTAAGATTAAGATTAGCTTGCCGAAAATTACATGACAAAATGACAGCAATGACATTGACATAATTATGATAACTTTTTTTCATAAAACAACGTACAACTTTCTTGGATGTGTCAAAACCATCAGCAATCTAAAGTTTTTTATCCAATTCATTCGATCTTTAAAATCAGTGTTGCCGTTAAATTCCTTATTCCTCGAGTTAGTGTAACCTCTATTTTAAGTGTCACTCTGAATAGCAAAATTGATAATCAGGAGACTAAGCATAAAACCAGGTTTTGCTAACCCGAGCTTTAACGCCGGTTTTAGAAAACGTCTCTGAATAAGACAATTACACTTTTGTTAACCTGTAGATTTTTTTCCCTTAATCTTATAACCTTTACCAACTGATTTTTTATTCCCTAAATTCCGTTCCTTTCCGATGATTAAAATCATGTTTTTACTGTAGAATAAATCTTAAGTATTATTTTCGGGAATAAAAAATTAAATAATTAATTAATAATTTTCGAAAATTAATGTCTAAAACAAACAAATATAACAGTACCTGAACTTTGTAGACATTTTACAAAAAAAAAATATTTCTGAACGCACACATGATGTCTTCAGAAAAAAATAAAGTTGTGGCTTAAAGGTCTCAGCAACCAGGCCATAAGCTCCAAAAAAAATAGTTGTTACACTATTTGACAGGATATTGGACAACAAATATTTGACATGTAATAAACAAATCAGCATCTATTGAAATGATTAAGTATTCATTACACATATCGAGTTTTCATTGTTTTTAAGATGTATTCTGCTATTCGGGACGGAAACAAATCCAACAAATCAAAAACCATGGCAATCGGTCCAGCCGTTCTCGAGTTATAAGTGTTGGAACAAACACGACTTTCTTTTATATATATAGATAGTGCACTAGTCTATTATAAGAACTTTGGGATCTTCTGAAAATTCTTACATGACTAATTAACCAAGTTTTCAAATCAGTGAGATTTAGTAATAGCTCGATTATGTTTTAATTAAAATTATAATTAAGGTAAGTCATAAATATTCACCGCACCCAAAAAGATGTATATATGTGTTTTCTTGTCTAATCTATAGAAACAGTCAAATATTCAAAGGTGCAGTATTTCGAGTTGTCATTGCGCATATGCTGAAAAAGGGTGTCAAGGTATCGGGCAGTGTCTTCAATTGGCACGTTACTGATAATAATGAATAACTTGCTTATTACTTACTTGCTTATTCATTATTTTCAGTAAGTAATTTTTTCTTTATATTTATTTATTTCATTTGTTTTTATTTAAGTCGTTTATTTTTTTATTTTGAAATACCCTGTGTCACTCTCAAAGTAAATACGAATGTATCGACATCTCTCAAGCTAAAATCCATCGAGACGTTCAGGTCGCAGAGCCTGCCAAACAATTGAATTTGGCGCCAAAAATCCGCCAATTTGTTTTTATTTTTATTTTGATATACCCAGTGTCACTCTTACAGTAAATAGGAATCTAACGACACCTCTTAAGCTGATATCCAGCAAGCCGTTCAGGTTGCACAGCGTGCCAAACAATTATATATACATACTCTCGAAAAACATAACCCTTCTTCTGGCGCAGTGGGGTATTGAAAAAAGTTCTAGGCTAAGAGTCTGGTATTAAAAAAGACTTCTAAGAGTTGCAATGTTTCAAGTTAACATTACATAGACAGTGTAAGAAGGATGTCAAGGTTTAGGGCAGCGTCTGTAGTTGGTACGTTACTGATAATGATAAATAATTTACACACTCCGGCGCGCCTTAATTACTCTATTGTAATGTTAGTGTTACTTCATGTCTGACTTTTAAATCAGGTGTGATTCATCCATTACGTTTTCTACTGTTGGTTGTGTTTCTTTTTAGTACCTGCAACTTTTAGTACTTACAACCTCAAGCAGACTAAAGTATGAGGCCTCCTACTCTACGGCAGCGATTCTACTTTAAAGGCTGATGGACATTTCATTTTAGTGAGGATGGGAACCGTAATTTTCCAACGAAACGATTCACGAACATCAAAAAATTGCTTCACGGTAGAAACGGGCGCAGAGGTGGTATTTTCAAGGTACCATACAAGTTCTTATCACGTACGCACTAGTACTCGATCTCTCCAAGCTAATTAAATAAAATTAAATATGTATTAACGTTTAACCAGACTGAACTACTTCTATTGTAGACAAAGTGATTAGAATTTTATTTTTTCATTGCACCCAAAAAACTTTGTTTTGCATCTAACCGGAGGACTGATTTTGTAATTCTGAAAGAGATTATTTCATTTACTTTGAAATAATTTCTTTCAGAATGCCCACTGTGGGCCCATTTTGTAATTCTGAAAGAATTCGATCAAAGTAAATGAAATAATTTCTTTCAGAATTACAAAATCAGCCCTCTGGTTTAAACTTTCAATGACACAGTATTCCAACTTCCTAAGTCGACGTTATAGATATATACTAAAACTAGGGTGTCAAGGTTCAGGGTAGCATTTTCTTTTGGCGCGTAACTGATAATGATAATTAATTTACACGCTCCAACGTTCTGTAATTACTGTAATTATCAAATTGAAACTGTTACTTCATGTCTTACTTTTAAATAAAATGTTATAAGTATAGCCTAATTTTATGACCGTTTCAATCTGTTACAATTCATAGAATATTTTACCCTCCAGAAATATTATAAGGTATTTTTTACAATTAATTAAGAGAAAAAATGCATTGAATATTCGATTGAAGCCCACGGATTCTCCAACATCAAGCTAGGTCGAGTCTTGTCGGAGGTCGTATGCAGTTGCGCAGCTTCGAAGGCTTTTGAGGTCAATTCTCAGCGGGGCAGATTTTTGGACGATGATCTTAAATTGTTGTTGTCGGTCTGGATATTTCCATCCTTTCATTATATTTATTGCACCCACGACAGACAGAATGTGTCGTGGGTTTCGCATAGTTTGATGATAAAGATGGTGCTGGTGATGCTATAAGCGTTATAAAATCAGGAAATATGGAACCCTTCATACTTTGATGAGGGATTTACTTTTATATATTTTTTATGAAGTTCAACGGAATATAAACTAAGAACTACGCGACATGGACGTTGCGAAAGGAAACTGTAATTTGTTTTACATTTTTCGGTCTTAACTAAAAATGTTTACCAAATTGCCAATAAAACTTGTTAACTTTTAACGTTCTATCACCATAAAATAAAAGGAACATATTTTTTAGACAACGAACTGAAAAGTTTACGATCTAATTGTAGCTACTAGGCTTAATGAAAGGAAACTCAAAATAGACCTATAACGAATCTGCAACACGAGGATTCATTAACCATGATTGTTTTGTCATTGAAAGTAGTTTTTATTTTTCTTAAATGAGGTCAAATGCTCGTTAGTTGTCCACTAATTGATGTATGATTCGTGTACATAAATATATCCTGGCCATATCATAGTTAGTAGTCACATTAATAGAAAAATTTACTACGTATATGATGTACCTAACATCACATACAAGATGTTTCCAGCAACTTCGCGTGTCCTAATTTCCGCCATAATAGGAATGCCACATAACCAACTACAATGTAATTAACTGCGATAACCAAATCGTTAAACCTAATTGTAGCTATAAACGGTAAATATTATGTCCACGTGCAGGATGCGAGTTAGCATAGTGAGTTATTGCCTATATGCTTCTGAAAAGACTACGTTGCTGGAACTTAAAAGGGTTGGGAAAGAATCTTGTTATAAGGTTAAGGATGGTTATAGCCTGTAATTTCGCCCGAATTGATGAGGTTTTGTTGGATACAACCCTGTTGTATGTACAAAGTATCATCCATTTGATGTCATGCAATTTCGCCATCTTTTCAAAAAACAAGGAGGTTTCTCAATTCGACATTAAATATGCTTTTCATGTTTGTTTGCTTATTTCGGGCTTATAGTCGGGCCCTTAGTAAAATGGAGTACCATTCGCTCTGAATGTGCAACGACTCCAAAACAACTTTAAGAGTCACTACAACACTATTATTATAACAACAATATTATTTTTTACCGTTTGAAGGCGGGTTTTATTTGGTTAAAAAGTTATTACCGACTTCCAAAAGAAGGAGGTACTGTATTCGGCTGTATGTATTTTTTTTTTTTTTATATATGTTCACCGATTACTCCGCCGTTTGTGGACCGATTTTCAAAATTCTTTTTTTGTTCGTATGCTTATACTCCCGAGGTGGTCCCATTGTCACCAAATCAGGATCTGATGATGGGATCCCAGGGAAATCGAGGGGAACTCTCAAATTTTATAGGCACACACATTGATTTTCTTATACTTTCTGAAGCATAAGATATATTTGTGCATAGTAATCATCATCTCATGTTGCTGAGCTGATGTTGGAAGGTACTGCCATAGTGAGGAGTTGAAAGCAAATTCTTTCAATAGATAGTTTTTTATTCCAAATCTTACATTCCTGAGGTGGTCCAACTGTCACCAAGTCAAAGTCTGATGAGGGGATCCCAGAGAAATCGAAGGAAACATTCAAATTTTATAGCACAACAAATGATTTTCATATTTTTACTAAAGCAAAACAGGCATTTTTGGATAATTATCATCATATCATGTTTCTGAGCTGATGATGGAAGGTACTACGGAGGTTAGGAGTTGAGAGCAAATTCTTTCAATAAATGGTTTTTTGTTCGAAATCTTACATTCCTGAGGTAGTCCAACTGTCACCAAGTCAAAGTCTGATGATGGGATCCCAGAGAAATCGAGGGGAACATTCAAATTTTATAACACAACAATTGATTTTCATATTCTTATAAAAGCAAAACAGGTATTTGTGTATATTTATCATCATATCATGTAGCTGAGCTGATGATGGAAGGTACTACGAAAGTTAGGAGTTGAGAGAAAATTCTTTCAATAAATGGTTTTTTGTAGGAAATCTTACATTCCTGAGGTGGTCCAACTGTCACCATGGCAAAATTTGATGATGTGATACTAGGGAAATTGAGGAAAACGCTGAAACTTAATAGGCGCACACATGCTTTTAGTCATATTTTTTAACATAATACAAATATTTATGTCCGGTAATTATCACCTCATGTTGCTAAGCTGATGATTGAAGGTACAACTCTTCAACGGTTAGGAGCTGAGAGCAAATTCTTTCATTAATTTATACGTTCAAGTGGACTGATAGTAGTATTCTTTCAGGCTATATGATGGCTATTAGATAAACATGATTATAAAAGGTATCTTCTTAACGTTTAGAAGTTAAGTGAAAAAATTTCCAATTATTCTTATACATATGTGCAGAATTATTAAAATTACTAAAAAGAGTGAAATAAATTAAGTTTTTAACAAAAAAATAGAACCGACTTCAAACGGTAAAAAATAAAATTGTTCAGTACCTACTTCTTCTTGCTTATGGTAATGACTCTTAAAACTATTTTTGGAGTCGGGCCCTTGGTAAAATCAAAAATGTCCTGTCTTAGTAAATATAGTGTACCATTCGTTCTGAATGGGCACCGACTCCAATATAGTTTTAACAGTCATTACCATAAGCAAGAAGAAGTAGGTAATGTCCCACTGTCTGTACTGTCGGTGCCCATTTAGAACGAATAGTACGACATTTTAGTAAGGGCCCGACTCCAAAAATAGTTTTAAGAGTCATTACCATAAGCAAGAAGAAGTAGGTACTGAACAATTTTATTTTTTACCGTTTGAAGTCGGTTCTATTTTTTTGTTAAAAACTTAATTTATATAATTAGCTATCCCTATTATAAGGTAAAATATTAAATTAGGTACATATTTTGTACAGAACTTCATCAAAATTCTTCTTCATCAAGCTGTGCTGTGCTAAAGCTACGTAAACGATACGGTACGTATAAAACGAACATATTAGTGCCGTTACTTTATTTATGTAATACATGCATCATGTGCCTGCCTATAAAATATTTGCTATCAGCTCGAACAGGATCTGTTTACATGACGCATGGCACAGGTCATCCAGATAGCAGCGCAGACGGAATGTCGGCAGTTCTGCATTATTCATTGCGAACTCACTCATTTGCGAGTTTGTACCAGTTATCGTTTCTGTGTGTTGTGTTTCTTACATTTCTGTTATTTCTATATCTGGCGACATGTTCAACTAGCAATAAATATTTCTTCTGTTATTATTCTCCTGCGCTCCACCAACCCGCATTGGAGCAGCGTGGTGGAGTAAGCTCCAGCCCCCCCCAACTAAGTGGGAGAGACCTGTGCCCAGCAGTGGGACAAAAAAAAGGGTTGCCACCATTCTCCTGCGATTATTTTCCTAAAATTTGTTATTACATAACAATTTTACCACTTGATGGTTTCGGCTCACAACTCCTCTCAAATTCATGAGTTTTTTTTTTTTCGAAAATCTTAATATCCATCATTCAGGCGCGGTTCCAAGGGACATGACCCCCAAAATCCATCAGTCATGCGTAAACGGAAGGCGAAACAAGCCAATTTTGACACCTCATCCCCCAAATTTCTGAGTTACCCAATTTCTTGGCGACCCCCTCCCACAAAATTGAAGGCTGCGACCACGTCTGCCATCATTGCAGCTAGCTTTTACACTGATAAAAATTAAATTACCTTATATCCTGTTCCAAATTCTATTAAAATCAATGCATGGCTGCAACTTTGGAAAGGATAACAGGCAAACACTTCAATTTAACTTCAAATGAAGTTCATCTCGACTCTCTCGAGTCTCAACTCGACACGCGAAGAGCCTCTACTGGAGTGCTTTTACTGTAATCTTCAACAACCGTACACCAATGGTTTGAGACCTCTTAACCTATTTTGTAGAAAATAGCCTTGGTCATGTCAACTTGGGTCTTTAGAAGGTGCGATAAAGTTGATGCAACTGACGACTCCTATGGGGCAGTATACCTAGTCATCATGTTGGTGTGCCATACACCACCACAGGGTCCTAAATTTTATAATTTCTAAGTTTTTTCTTGGTTTGGTTGTCTGTGTGTCAATGAGGGGTCTTTGTGTGTATCCATGGCACGTCTTTGTGTGTATCCATGGCACCGAAGGCACAGTAATCTAACTGAGGGGCTATAAGCGTAAAGAGTTAATATTAAAATTTAACTACGGTAATTTACAGAAGTTTATGGAAACATTAAACATTGGCGCCATCGCTATTTCTTGTTAGTTGAGTAGTTTCGCTTGCAATCATTACTTCCGAGCAAGTCATATGACAAGCCGATGCAGCGTAGGCGTAAGCAATTCACGCTTAATTGTAAATGTACTCTCAAGGTTTTCATGAAATTGCATCACAAATACTTGCTCACTATCTACAAGATCCGACTGGTAACCTGCCCAAGGCTCTTCGATTATTTCTATAAGTCTAATTTGTTTTCGTTGCATTTTTAACATTATTGTGGTGGGTTTTGGCCACACAAAGAGGTTCTTTTCTATATCTTTGGTGGTTAAACAAATTTTTTTATTCAGATATTCAATGGCTTAGTGTTACTCAACAAAACGCCATCTACTAAAGTATATAGCTCCCTATAAAAAAAATAGTATTACATACTATTCGCTAATGGATGTCGGGATGAGTCATATTTTTACCGACTTCCAAAAGAAGGAGGTACTGTATTCGGCTGTATGTATTTTTTTTTTTATATATGTTCACCGATTACTCCGCCGTTTGTGGACCGATTTTCAAAATTCTTTTTTTGTTCGTATGCTTATACTCCCGAGGTGGTCCCATTGTCACCAAATCAGGATCTGATGATGGGATCCCAGGGAAATCGAGGGGAACTCTCAAATTTTATAGGCACACACATTGATTTTCTTATAGTTTCTGAAGCATAAGAGATATTTACGCATAGAAATCATCATTTCATGTTGCTGAGCTGATGATGGAAGGTACTGCGACAGTGAGGAGTTGAGAGCAAATTCTTTCAATAAATAGTTTTTTATTCGAAATCTTACATTCCCCAGGTGGTCCAACTGTCACCAAGTCAAAGTCTGATGAGGGGATCCCAGAGAAATCGAAGGGAACATTCAAATTTTAAAGCACAACAAATGATTTTCATATTTTTACAAAGCAAAACAGACATTTGTGTATAATTATCGTCATATCATGTTGCTGAACTGATGATGGAAGGTACTACGACGGTTAGGAGTTGAGAGCAAATTCTTTCAATAAATGGTTTTTTGTTCGAAATCTTACATTCCTGAGGTGGTCCAACTGTCACCATGTCAAAATCTGATGATGTGATATTAGGGAAATCGAGGGAAACACTGAAACGTAATAGGCACACACATTCTTTTAGTCATATTTTTAACATAATACAAATATTTATATCTGGTAATTATCACCTGCTGTTGCTTAACTGATGATTGAAGGTACAACTCCTCAACGGTTAGGAGCTGAAAGCAAATTCTTTCTTTAATTTATACGTTCAGGTGGACTGATAGTAGTTTTCTTTCAGACTTTTAGATGGCTATTAGATAAACATGATTATAAAAGGTAAATCTGTTTAAAGTTTAGAAGTTAAGTGAAAATTTTTCCAATTATGCTAATACATACATAATTATTAAAATTACTAAAAAGAGTGAAATAAATTAAGTTTTTAACAAAAAAATAGAACCGACTTCAAACGGTAAAAAATAAAATTGTTCAGCACCTACTTCTTCTTGCTTTATGGTAATGACTCTTAAAACTATTTTTGAAGTCGGGCCCTTAGTGAAATGCCCTGTCTTAGTAAATATAGTGTACCTTTCGTTCTGAATGGGCACCGACTCCAATATAGTTTTAACAGTCATTACCATAAGCAAGAAGAAGTAGGTACTGTCCCACTGTCTGTACTGTCGGTGCCAATTTAGAACGAATGGTACGACATTTACTAAGGGCCCGACTCCAGAAATAGTTTTAAGAGTCATTACCATAAGCAAGAAGAAGTAGGTACTGAACAATTTTATTTTTTACCGTTTGAAGTCGGTTCTATTTTTTTGTTAAAAACTTAATTTATTCAGTTTATGTTTAAGTAAATTATCGGTCGGCTGTATGACAGATCTCATACTGCCGTATTTAGTTTATATGCAATTTTCAGTACTTCATGAAATAACCGGCTTTTTTTAAAGACTCACTGGCTAAAAATAGGAATTGATGCTGTAGCACCATTAAGAGAATATAATGCTTTAGCTTTCATCCAAAGCTAAATCTTTAGAAAAGCTTATGCTGATACATACATATTTTTATTATACTGTTTTCTTTTCGCTTTGTGTTTTTATTATATTGTAACTAGGGCATGCAGAACCGGGTCCGGTTCTAGATTTTGCATACCCGGTTCTATTGGTAGTCGGAACCGGGTCACCCGGTGCTACCCGGTTCCAAGCGACCAAATCGATTTTTTTATATATATATTTTTATTAATGATAATTTGGAGAGTTTGGTTACGTAGGAAGGAATCATAATGAAATATGAATAAAAACGAGATGGTTTTGGTGTCAAATCAACGTTTATTCAATTTTATATAATCAACAAAGACTAACTTTTAAAACTCTTATTAAATAATCTGTTAAATAAAATTAATCTATTAAATAATCAATAATAATCTAAACAGAAACTTACCTCTTAAAACAATTTAAATAATTTGGTTTGAATTTTTTTTTGGTTTGCGGACGGTAGAAAAGCGCTAATGAGTTTCAGTTTACGCAACCTCAAATAATAGATGCTAAATACTTAAATACGAAATACTTACAACAAAACACGAGATCCATTGGATAGAATATGTAAAAAAAATAACAATAGTTTAGTCGGCAAAATTGGCCAGCGTCTATCAAGCTACCCGTGGACCCGCTACGGGAGTCGAGCTTTTTGGTCGCTGGCCAAGGCTGTGGAAGGAAATTTCTGTCGGTCGTCTCTTCCATCTCTACGCAAACCGGACGATACTCTGGCTCACACGGCAAAAGGGAAAGCCGATCTCTTGGGCACCCTATTTGCCTCAAAATCGACTCTGGACGATGGAGGTGCCACACCGCCGACCATCAGGCAGTGTGAGAGCTTGATGAAGGACGTGTGCTTCACACAAAAAGCCGTCAGACGAGCTCTGCAAGCCGTCGATGTCAAGAAGTCGAGCGGGCTGGACGATATCCCCGCGATCGTTTTAAAGACGTGCGCTCCCGAGTTGGCCTTAACGCGCTTATTCTCGCTTTCCTACACCACTAGTAAAGTACCGTCTTCGTGGATGGTGGCCCTAGTACACCCAATCCCAAAAAAGAGTGACCGCAGTGACCCGTCCAAATACAGGCCTATTACGATAACCTCCCTGCTTTCTAAGGTGATGGAGAGTGTTATAAACACGCAACTCCTTAGGTACCTCGAGAAGCACCTGTTGATCAACGATCGTCAGTATGGCTTTCGCTAGGGCCAGTCGGCTGGTGATCTCTTGGTGTACCTCACACACCGCTGGACTGAAGCCGTTGAGGGCAATGGGGAGGCTTTGGCAGTAAGCCTGGATATCGCAAAGGCCTTTGACCGGGTCTGGCACAGGGCCCTTCTCACGAAGCTTCCATTTTACGGTCTTCCCGTGAGGCTATATAAATGGGTAGCAAGCTTTCTGTCTGAGTGGCAGATTAAGGTCGTTGTTGACGGATGCTGCTCAGATATGAAGTCCATTAACGCCGGTGTTCCCAAGGCTCAGTGCTGTCTCCTACACTATTCATTCTGCATATCAATGAAATGCTGCAACAATCACGCGGTATACATTGCTATGCAGATGATAGTACTGTGAACGCACAAATACACCTGTCGAGCCAATGCCTCTCGGTCACAAGTGGAGGAAAGCAGAATCAAACCTGTGTCTGAAGTCGAGAACTCTCTGGAGCGGATCTCGGAATGGGGTCGATTTAACCTTGTTGAGTTTAACCTTACAAAGACACAAGTTTGCGCGTTTACCGCTAAAAAAACCCATTTGTTATAGCGCCCAAGTTCCAGGGCACCGCACTCACCGTTGGTGAAAGTGCCGGTATCTTGAGTGTGGACATTACGAGTAAAGTGCAGTATCGTAGTCACTTGGAGAACAAGGCCAAATTGGCATTCAAAAAGCTTGGTGTCCTTAACAGGACGAGGCAGTACTTCACTGCGGGGCAACTCCTGACGCTGTATTAGGCCCAAGTCAGACCCCATATGAAGTACTGCTCCCATTACTGGGCAGGAGCACCAAAATACTAGCTACGCCCATTTGACTCCGTTCAAAAGCGCGCAGTCCGAATCGTCAACGACCCAAAATTGACTGACAGGCTAGAACCGCTAAGCTTGCGAAGAGGCATAGCCTCACTCTGCGTGTTCTACATGGTGAGTGCTCCGAGGAACTTTTCAAAATGATGCATACGTCACCATTTCATGAATATACCACGAGACGAAGGTTCCAGTTCCACCGTTCCACGTTCCAAAAGTTTCACGACGATTTAAATTAGCAATTTATGTAAAATTATAAAAATCTCATCAGAACCGGGCCAACCCGGTTCCATCGCTCAGAACCGGTTCCACAGACTTATCGAAATACCCGGGTATACCCGGGTGCATGCCCTAATTGTAACGTTATTTCACATTCAGATTTCAATATATTGTGACAACTGAAGTAAAAAAAAACCAGGGTAAAAATAAATAATTCCTAATTACCGATCCGCAGTCGGTGGATTATGATGTTCAAGAGAATCCTCCTCAATTATGAGAGAAACCTGTGTAGCTCAAGCGGACCAAGTAAAGAAGACTGTTTATGTAATAATAAACAAAATTGACGCCGATATCATTAAAGTTTTCGGAGTAGCACTCTACCGCCAGAGATAATAAATCAATTGGCACACGTTCAAATTGTGTAAATTTCGCAAGCACATGCAAATGCTGTACGGTAAACAGAAAGATTACTTAGTGCCCTGATGTCATTGGCGGTGATGACGCCATGTAATTTGTCAATCTCAACACATATCAAAATTAGTTATAAATACTTGCAATGTAGCATTTGTCCATGGACACGAGCCGGTTGTCGAGAACGAGCCGCGATCGAAGTGTTAGATTTGTTGATCACTGCGCCACAAACTGTAGTCATATTATATTCCAAGAGAACCGATAACTGTTTCAGACACCAGTCTACGACTTTGGGGTCCCCGGTTCAACCCCCGGGCGCACCTCTGACTGAGAAGTTTGTTAGATAGGTATGTGCGTATACATCGGAGCTCGTAGTTTGAAAAACTTTGTAATAGGTAGCTCATTGCCCGGTTTTTCATCGCCGTGCATGTGACTCACCGGCCATTTCCTATCATAGTGGACCGTGGCGTAAATGCCTCCATGTGCCCTGCAGCACAGTAGTGGTACATAAAAAAGGTTGATAAAATTATATTCCAAGAGGAGACCGAACAAAAACCATTTTTATATTAGGTTGCTTTTGATGAAATAGGGAAATTCCGTCTCTAAAGAAACCAGACCAACCCGCATTGGAGCAGCTCGGCGGGGTAAACTCCAGACCTCCCCAATAATAGGAAGAGACCCGTGCCCAGCAATGGGACACAAAAAGGGTTGCAATTATATTTACTTTAACCAAGGATCGAAATAATTATGAATATTACGTAATTATTTTAGGCAGCTAAATATAGAAATGATTTAATGCGTAAACTTCAAGCAACAGCAAATAATTGGACGTAGTTACACGAAAAGGATCCAATCCACAATATTGTCAAAAATGACATAAGTGTACCAAACTGATGCTTAATATCGATATTATCGGTCAGTAAAAAAGACCCACGTCAAAACAGCTGTTTTCCATTGAATTTGAACATCGGAACCAACCCACATATATAGCAGCTCATGTATATTTATTCACCAAAAACGATCCAACTGTCGTGGTTCTTACCCCGTATTAAAAACTAAATCAGTAAAACGAACCAAAGAGGTTGGATCCTTTTTGCGTAATTTTAATACCAACATCACCTACACTACAATAAAAGCGCGAAAACGATCCACTCTGCTTGGGACTTTTTGCTGAATTGCTGAGGTACATTATAATTAAATAAATAAAACTATCCAGAAAGCTTGGGTCGTTTTCAATAAATACATTTTTACGTATTGTTCTTATAAATCTGTCAACGAAAACCATCTATAGTTGTTGGTGTTTACTTACTGATTATATTTTATTCAAAACTAGCTGTGCTCCGCGGTTTCACCCGCGTTAGAGGATCATTAGCATAAAGCGACTTCTCTTTTTATCCCTCACTTTTTAAGCTAAAAATACGAGAGTGGATCGAAAAGTTCGCAGCCCGACATATAAACGTTTATTTTATTTTTACAATACTATCCTCATTATTCAATTTTCACAGTTTAAAATTTTGATGCAGTAGTATTTGTGGTTTTTAAGTTATAGCGTACTAAAGAAAGTACTTTTTTTTGGTATCGGGGGGGGGGGGGGACCTTCAAAAGATACCCGGCACTTTGGGAGAGGTGTTACAGGGTTATGTGGGATTTGTTACCGCACTAAAACCCCCTCGGTGGCATACCTCTGCACTTCGGTTGGGGACTACTCCGGGATCTCCAGTGGAACGCACCGGTGTCCTCCACGCGCGGCGCCCCAGAACGGGCCCATCCTCTGGAGAGCAGATGTGCTCTCCTGCACTCTCCGATGCTTACGGCGACATGCGGCCACGCACACACTGCCGTCCTTCCCGGGGCTGCTGGACGGGTCGAACTCCCACTCTCACCGCCCGCAGCCACGTTAGCCCCTTTTAGTCGCCTCTTACGATCAGGCAGGGGATACCGTAGCTCTATTATTAATCCCGAAGCTACAGGGACTGTGCTAAACAGACCGTCCCTAGACTGCTTTCAGTTGAACAATAACGAATTCGTTTTCTCGCGACTGTTTGGAGATGTTTAATGCTGATCCGCAGGACTTTTTGGATCGTTTTGTTACTATGGACGAAACCTGGGTTTGACCTTGGGGCACTGACACTTCTGTTCAAAGCATGGTTCAAATTCGTGACTGTGGTTTTGAACTGCTACCCCATCCGGCTTATTCGCATGATTTGACAGCATCTGACTTTCATCTGTGTCCCAATTTAAAAAAGCACCTTGGTGGCCAGAGATTTTCATCAAATGAAGTGGTTGAAGCCGCAGTGAATCAGTATTTTGCAGACCTAAAAGAATCATATTTTAAATCCGGAATAGAAGCTTTGCAAAACAGATGGAAGAAATGCATTGAGTTAGGTAGATTAACTTCAGTAATTCTTCAAATAATTCATATGTTTTGCGTTTTGCAATTAGGAAAGAGTGTAAATTTGAATAATCGGCAGTACCAGTGTACTGCCGATTGTTCAAATTTATCGAAATGAGATTAATTTTCGAATAATAAACGCAATTATTTTTAATTTTAAGTCAAACAGACTATATGAAGATTTATATTGTTGCATAAAAGTGCTTTTTCTATTTTTTATTTAAATTTTCGGAATGGCGTGTAGAATGTTCGATTGTTTTTTTTACAA
Organism: Pyrgus malvae; assembly: GCA_911387765.1. NCBI lineage: Eukaryota > Metazoa > Arthropoda > Insecta > Lepidoptera > Hesperiidae > Pyrgus > Pyrgus malvae. The sequence goes on from OU426958.1 coordinate 12,305,758, forward strand.
AATTTAAGTTATAATAATAATAATTTGACGTTTTATTGAAAAAATATTGTAATTATGAAATATTTTTATACATGGATCTTTTTAGTGAAATAAGTCTTGACCGTGCTCAATATAAACTGTTATTTAGCGAAAAGGATCCAAATGCATATTTTTACAAATATCTCCTAAAATACAATATAGTGTATGATTGGACTATAAACAATAAAAATAATAATAATAATACATGTTAACAACATACTAACAAACTATTTTATAATGAATACCTATGAAGAAATACGTCATAAACTTCAAATGTCAATATCTCGAAAATGACTTGATGTGGATTGGATCCTTTTCGTGTAACTACGTCCAATTATGACAAGCTTTGCATAACTTAAGCGTAGCTATGTTGACAGTGGTTCCAAATAATAAGATAGCAAACACTGTACTTTTTAACGCCTGTTGCAACCTATGACCGTATCTTTGTTTAGTGTTTTGTCACTGTAATTGCTCTATTGTCGTATTTAATAACTATGGATCCATTTGTCATGTCGGTCGGCTATTTGCGTATGATGCCGATGACATGTTCGTTTATTGGCCTGTCACTGTTGATCTGATCGTTTGCAATGATTATAAGCAATTGACAGGTCATTGTAATGCGAAGGTCTGCTGCATTTTTGTTGCCTCATATGGCTTGTTGTAGACAATTAAGTTACTCAATGGAATTAAACAATAAATTACACTATTACATGTTATCTGTATTTATTGAATGCTGAATTAGCTTACTCATTTGTCAATAGTCAGTAAAATTAACCCGAGTAAAGTGGCGAACGTTAGGGGAGGCCTATTTCCAGCAGTAGACTATAAAAGGCTGATGGATGGTAGTCGTTAAATTGCAGCTCAAGGACGAGATGCTTGCGTGAGTGTTTGTGAAAGTTAAGCTTGCCAATTTATCTTAAAGTTAAAATTAAAAAATACCTTCTCTTAAAATTATTTCGATAAGAAAGTAGACACTTCGATAGATCAAATTAAGACTATTGTACTTATAAAACATCACTAGTTGGTTGAGAGCCGCTGATCTAATAGGATCCATAGTAATACGTATTTAAACAGTATTTAATTTTATGTCCATCGCAACCTTGATAGTGTCTTTGTTTAAAGTTCAGTTGCTCTAATTGTTCTAGTGTCGTTTTAATAACTAAGATCCATTTGTCATGGCGATCGCTTTATGGGACTCTTGATCTATAATGACGTCGGGACAGATGATTAATTTGTATTTATAGATCATACTAGCGGCCGCCTGCGACTTCGTCCGCTTGAACTTTAGTTTTTTGCTCCTATAGCTTTCCTCAATAAATGGACTATTCAACACAAAAATATTTTTTCAATTCGAACCAGTAGTTCCTGAGATTAGCGTGTTCAAACAAACAAACTGTTCAGTTTTATATTATTAGTATATGTAGTAGATTATTTACTATGCAAGTGGTAAAATTGAGAATGTATCAAAGGACAAAATCGTATTTTGAATACTTCAAAAATATATTATACTGATATTTTTGTTGCATCGCCGTACAAACTACGAAATGTTACTCAAAGCTTCATTTTGATGAAAAAGAGCAACTTGTAACTCTGCTGTTTTTAACCAATATTTTATTTAGAATAATAATAATTATTTATTATTATTAATATTTTAATGCCATAAGTATTCTCAGTATCATTCAATACAATTTATGGTGATACTTAAAACATCTAATCTATTGTTGTTTTAATAACTGGACTTCATGTGTCTTAGCGTACTAAGCTCTCAATCTATACAGACGACAGAATAGTAAAGCCTGCACCAGATACGCGCGCCTGTGGTGGCGGCGGTTTTGTAGCATAGACAGTCTTTGGAACTATTCAAACCGCGACCCGTGACGCGGTCAGAGCGCAGGAATATTGCAATTTTTGAAATGAAAACTTCTTTAGCGGCGTTGTGCACTTTTTTTGGGATTGGTAAAAAATGGTAAACTCGCGTCAGGACACGTGACCTGATCAAATATTCGTAAGACGGAGGTGTGACAGCTTATGACAGCTATACTTGTAAAATTCGTTTATATCAAGTATTTAAAATATGGATATTAAACTGAAAGTTTGAACAAAATAATCTCAGATGACATTTTTTATGATATAAACAATAAACGAAACCCATTTCTAACAAAAAAACGACATTTTTTAAATTTAAGTTTCTATGTCCATGCAACGCGATTTCCAGCCCACCGTGCGCGGCAAGCCGCTACCGAAGGCCGCGAGTATCTGTTGCCGCCTTTAGTCGGTTTTTGAAAATTGACCATATATTTACAATGTTTATTATACTTCTAAGGCCTCCTGCATTTTTGTTCCATCTATGGACTGAATGGAAGGCATTAATGTATTTCATTATAACAAAATACTTTAATAGTGCGATGCGAATTATATACGAAGTTTCGTAGATTTTATACGATTTATAAAAAAAACTTGCACGGGTTGAGTGCCGCTCTATAAAGCAATGCGAAGTGGTGTTTAAGGGCATGCATCAATAAAAAAGGGGTATTGTAATTGAATATGTTTCATTTTGTAGAAACGACTGGAGAATTGTTTTTACATAATCTGAATTTTCATTATATTTACTAAATTTTTATGCAACTGAAAACACGATGCCATAAAATTTTCTCGATAGAATTATTTTTCAAAATTAGGTCAATATTTTCAATTTTTATCATTTTATGTCAAAACGAGTTTGAATATATTTATCATTATTTTTTTACAACAAGCTAATGTTACTATAAAGCTTTCTATGCAAACAGTTTTCTATGTTTTGTTTTAGTTTTTTAACGAAAAATGTTTTTCGATTTGGCGCTTACGACATTCAAAATAAGATGATGCTTTCTTTTCCTCGCGAGCGCTGAAGTAACGCATGCCATCACTCTCTTCGCCACTCCCATACCACCCGTGACCACTGTCAACGATGGACGCGTACTTACTTATGCCCGAATCGCCCGCGAAATACGAAAATTTCAAAATATATTTAATTTTGTTTAGTTTTTGAAAATATATTTTTTTTTCTAAGTAAGTAAGTATTAGGTATAAGTTATTATTACCGACTTCCAAAAGAAGGAGGTACTGTATTCGGCTGTATGTATTTTTTTTTTTTTATATATGTTCACCGATTACTCCGCCGTTTGTGGACCGATTTTCAAAATTCTTTTTTTGTTCGTATGCTTATACTCCCGAGGTGGTCCCATTGTCACCAAATCAGGATCTGATGATGGGATCCCAGGGAAATCGAGGGGAACTCTCAAATTTTATAGGCACACACATTGATTTTCTTATAGTTTCTGAAGCATAAGAGATATTTACGCATAGAAATCATCATCTCATGTTGCTGAGCTGATGATGGAAGGTACTGCGACAGTGAGGAGTTGAGAGCAAATTCTTTCAATAAATAGTTTTTTAATCGAAATCTTACATTCCCGAGGTGGTCCAACTGTAACCAAGTCAAAGTCTGATGAGGGGATCCCAGAGAAATCGAAGGGAACATTCAAATTTTATAGCACAACAAATGATTTTCATATTTTTACAAAGCAAAACAGACATTTGTGTATAATTATCGTCATATCATGTTGCTGAACTGATGATGGAAGGTACTACGATGGTTAGGAGTTGAGAGCAAATTCTTTCAATAAATGGTTTTTTGTTCGAAATCTTATATTCCTGAGGTGGTCCAACTGTCACCATGTCAAAATCTGATGATGTGATATTAGGGAAATCGAGGGAAACACTGAAACTTAATAGGCACACACATTCTTTTAGTCATATTTTTAACATAATACAAATATTTATGTCTGGTAATTATCACCTGCTGTTGCTTAACTGATGATTGAAGGTACAACTCCTCAACGGTTAGGAGCTGAGAGCAAATTCTTTCTTTAATTTATACGTTCAGGTGGACTGATAGTATGTCTTTCAGACTTTTAGATGGCTATTAGATAAACATGACTATAAAATGTAAATCTGTTTAAAGTTTAGAAGTTAAGTGAAAATTTTTACAATTATGCTAATACATACAGAATTATTAAAATTACTAAAAAGAGTGAAATAAATTAAGTTTTTAACAAAAAAATAGAACCGACTTCAAACGGTAAAAAATAAAATTGTTCAGTACCTACTTCTTCCGGCTTATGGTAATGACTCTTAAAACTATTTTTGAAGTCGGGCCCTTAGTGAAATGTCCTGTCTTAGTAAATATAGTGTACCTTTCGTTCTGAATGGGCACCGACTCCAATATAGTTTTAACAGTCATTACCATAAGCAAGAAGAAGTAGGTACTGTCCCACTGTCTGTACTGTCGGTGCCAATTTAGAACGAATCGTACGACATTTACTAAGGGCCCGACTCCAGAAATAGTTTTAAGAGTCATTACCATAAGCCGGAAGAAGTAGGTACTGAACAATTTTATTTTTTACCGTTTGAAGTCGGTTCTATTTTTTTGTTAAAAACTTAATTTATTTTTAGTAAGAATTAGGTAATTTTAAAGTTTAGAAAATGGGAAATAAAAGTAAAAATAAATTATCAAAACGGAAATATTTACGAAGAAAAAAGGTAAATAAAAAAAAATAAAAAAGGTAAGTAGAACTCTTGCACTTGTATTTAGTTAGAAACAATACCCCTGTAATCGATTTACAATAATTTTATTCGTAATATATTTTATTTTAGGCTAGCTGTCTATTTATGAGCAAAGAATATTTAGGTTACTCGGTAGTCAGACCAAGTCTTGGTCCTTATTTCACAATTTGGAAAGTAGCGTCTGTAGTCCAGTTTTTGAAGTCTTGTTTCACTCACGTTTGCAATACGACTCGGGTTCGATCCCCAGCGTAGCATATGTTTTTTATATTATATAAATTTATATTTTTTTACTATTTTAAAATTACAAATATTTTTTACAATAAAAAAGCTTATAAAAAGACAGACTGAAAACATAAATATTTGAAATTCTTACGGCCGAAAAAAGTCTACATGAACAAAATAAAAGTACGTAAGTAACCTAGGTACAAAGCTATCATTCATTATTATATATACTTTAGGTGTTTATTTTTTTACACCGTAATCAATTTTGTTTCATAAATAAAAACCTACAATTACACTGCCCCTCCCCCCTATCTATATCGACTGAGTCGATAGATAGACTGACGACAGCGAGAAATCCTTACCTACGTAATTTGTAGCCATATCCTTTATTTCACAACTAGTAAAGTAGTGAGCGTAGCTCATAATAAAATCTCGTGTATTACGTATGAGTGTTCTGGGTTCGATTCCCACTTGTATAGTTTTTGTAAAATTAGTCCTCAACCACAAATATATTTTTTACTTAAAAAAAGGTTTTTCCGTTTCTGATTCATTAATAAAGTGAACAAAATTGTGAATTTATTTTAATTATCGATTTTTTTACTTTATTTATAATTTTACATAATATGAGCTGCGGCCCACTGTACAATCGTAGAATAGTCGAAACTGTACATTTGTATTTTTTGCAATTTTTCAGTACTGTAGGTAAGTACTTACAATCAGAGCTTCATAACGTTATAAAAAATATCAAAAGGTTGGTCGCCAAGAAGTTTGGGGTCACTATGAAGATTGGGGGAAGAGGTGTCCCAAATTGGCTTGTTTCGCCTTCCATCTACGCATGACTGATGGATTTTGGGAGGGGTCATGTCCCCTGTGAACCCCCCCTGGGACCGCGCATGATTGTAGTCGATTACAAATATTATATTTTTGTACCACTCATATTATGTTCAATAAATCTTTAAATTATAGCAAGTTTTTAATAATTTCTAGGTTAGTAAAGTACATCATATACTAAATATACTAAACTATAGTACTAGTCGACCGCGACAATTAGATACTGAAATGATCTAGTATATTGTTTTCTATGAAGAAAACAATATTACAATATTTCTATGAAGAAAACAATATAAGGATTACACTGTAATTCCAATACGGCACGGTACTCTTTCCATTACTAGGGAGGCCTTAGCTTACTCCACGCTGCTCCAATGTCAATATTTAGTAAGAATAATTTATATCCTCTTTGAGCTGAGTGCCTAACTCAGCTCAACGGGTATTACTCGGCAAGGTAGGTAAAGTATGAAGGTATACCTGGGTTCATCGATTATAATATTATACTAGTGGTATGCAAATCAGCACGATGAAATGCAGAGCAGCGATGGCCGAGTGGTAAAAAACCGCGGTCTTCGACGCGACCGATCCCGGGTTCAAATCCTCGGCGCAACCTCTGACAAAGGAATTTGTAATGTGCGCATTTATCGCTGCTCCACGGTGATGGAAAATATCGCGATATTTAATTGAATACGATGCTCTCCATCGCCGTGCATGCCTGAGAGAAATTCATAATTTCTCGAAAGCATGACGTCCACCAATCCGCATCTGGCCAGCGTGGTGGACTATGGCCTAAATCCCTCTCACTTGTGAGAAGAAGACCTGTGCCCAGCAGTGGGACATAAATAAAAGATGCAAAGTTCCATACAAAATCGAGTCAAAAGTTATCCCCGCGCGTAAATACGTACTAATTATAGATGTATACAAGTATTCTAAATTAATTATTTTTATATTTTTAAGCCTTATAGTACTGACATTGTCACTTATCAGTTATCACCATCTGGTTCGATGACAAGAAGGCGATACGAAATAGGAGTGTATTGAATAAAGAAACGTAAAACATTATAAATTACAATAAAGCACACCCAATACAATAAATTAGTCACTGTGTACTTTTTGTTTATCCGCTGCTCAACAAAACATACCTAGAAGAATGCACAGTTTGACAACTTCGCACTCAGCAGTCGGTTATAACGTTATTTATATCGTTATTTTCTAAATAGCGTTTACTGATATAGCGTTAACAAATAACGTTTAGTTGAAAAAAGTTTTGTTTTTTTATCACGATACGGGCACAAGGAGTTAATAACGTTATAATTTTATAGCGGTATTTGAAGCTCTGCTTATAATAAATATCAGCAAAGGTGACGAATTACTAAATTTTTCAAATTGTTTGCCTGTGCGCGCATCACGCAAAAGTTACTAAACCGATTTCTTGAAATTTGGTATGCAGCTTCATAATTAGCCGGGTCAACATTTAGGATTTTATTTATACCGGGAAAGTGTACCTAAGGATAATAAAACAACTGCCACAAATCTGAAATCCACATGGACGGAATCGCGGGCAGAAGTCAAGTCTCCGCATTGCTTATATTATACACGTATTTGTTCAAAATTTTGTTACTAAATGACATTGTTGCAAGACAGTTATTTGAGCTTCTTCGTTGTATCAGAGCTTCTTCGTTGTTCCGCTAGGTGACGCTGGCTCGTAGTTTAGAAATCAACTTATTTTTACTTAAAGTCACCGATAGATGGCGAATCCCCGCAAGGGGAGCATCACCCCGCCGCAGGCTAGAGGCGTGGCTTGTGATTAGGTATTTCGCATTGATGCATGCCCTTAAGCATAATTTATTTAATGTCTTCTGCAACCTTGGACTGTTTCTTTATTTAGTGTTTTGTCACGCTAATTGCTCCATTGTCGTTTGAATAACTGCAATTCATTTTTCTTATCGACCGGCATACGATGCTGATGACAAATCTTTTATTGGCCTATCCGCGGTGATCTGACGCCGCAATCGAGTTATAATAAGCGTGTGATAGATCGGTGCAGCATTGTTTAATTCCATAATAATAATTTTTACTTGGTTCATGATGTCTCATTATAAATATAAATAAATATCTTTGGACAATTCACACAACACCATCTGATTCCAAACTAAGCAGAGCTTGTACTATGGTAATCAGAAAGCTGATAAACATACTTATATAATTCTAAATACATACTTAAATAGATAAATTAACACCCAGACACAGAACAAATATTCATGTTCATCACACAAATCGCCGCTTCTCATGAAAAGTGTACAAAGTCAAAAATTTTGCGAAATCAAGTTAAATATACAGAAATACTAAGAATCACCTACTCTTTCTCTTGAAAAGTATCTAAAGAGGATACTTTCACAAATTGCCGCCAGGGAAGCTAATGTTCAGTTTTAAATTGGCGCGATTTTACGTGCCTTTCGCGCAAAAACATTACAATCTTTAGTTGTGTCAAAGATTTCGCAGGGTACACTTAGAGTTCCTCGTAAAAAGGGTACTAAAACGAAATTACGACCTAAAGGTAAGTTCAGTTTCTCTGTAATATTGTCTTAAATCAGATTTATATGGTTTTTGACAAAAGAATGACCTAACACTTAACAAATTCTTCTCTAAAGGACTGTATAATCTCAAAATTAAACAGTTTTGTTGAGTAATTTTTTGAAACTTGAAACGTAAATTTATTCATCATAACCGTATTATTTCTTGATTGTTCGTTTTTAACGTTACATTTTGTAAGAATCAAAGTTTATATCTTCTTTGATTTTTTTATTGACCAATAATCGAGGATTAAGAAAAAAATTAATGCTCTAACCTACTCTACTCAGAAAGACTGATAGTTTTTATTTCATTAAAAGTACTAATGTGTCATGATACAAGACTTCAATATACTAGTTACTTTTATGATAGTAAAGAATAGTCAGTTTCACAGTCTTTGGATAAATCTTTGGATAGGCTCTCTCTTGTTTAAAATTGGTACTTATACATATTATTTCTCATATTTTTAAATAATCTGGAAGATAATAACTACTATCTGGAAGTCTGCGAAACGAGTGCTTAAACTTAAAAGATATTATCGTATTAAAATACTGAATAAACTTCCAAAAATTGGATTATAAAATAAGTGTTATGTTGCTATATTACTCTTGATTATTACAGAAAACATGTAATAATTGATGTAAAGAATTTATATTAATTAAAAACTAAAAGAAAGGGTTAATATTGATAAATACTATGTATTTTATGGTTTTTGATACTTTTTAAGTTTGGTTAATTTATATCCTATTGATAGGAAGAAAATTGTTTTCTTTATTTTATAAAAACCGACTAAAACACTCAGTTATTATGATGATTCTGTGTTTTTCCAATAAAAATTGTATTAATGTATGATTGTTTCATCGAAAAAACGCCATTAATAACTGCTTTAATACATTAAAATAACTATCGAATATCTAAATTATGATCAATTTCTTTCTAAAAAAAGTAGCTAAAGTCAAAACGACTTAATTTCAAAAATATTTTTTCATGACAGGACCTTTTAAATATTTACTTACAATAAGTTATTTTAATAGCTAAAGGGATGAATTATTTTTTAAAAATAAGTACGACTGTCCAACTTTGTTAATAACGCTTTTATTAACTGTTCAATTTTCAAAACGCTCTCCTGTAAAATTAGCTAACTTTGAGATTGTACACTATTCATGAAAAGCGACGAAATATTTGTCCTGGGTGGGGATCGAACCCACGACCTCACGCTTCGCAGTCGGCTCATCACCCACTACGCCACGGAGGCTGTGAAGTGAAGTCTCATTATAGACGTGTACTGTATTTGTTTTTATAACATTATTCGTTCTGGAAATTTTTATTAAACAACTAGCTGACCACGACGACTTCATTCGCGACATATCGAAAACCAAAATTTTCCAAGTATCGTTCTAGCGGTTTAAAAAAAAGTTTACGTCCTATTCTTACACAGTAGGTGTGAGAACAGTAATATATATTCACACAAATATGTATCGGTCAAGCCGTTTCGGTGGAGTTTTGTGACACGAGGATTGTATGTACATATTAGTTAGATATTTTACCGAGTTATTGTAGTGCGAAGTGACATTTGAAAATGGCATGAAAATTTGTTAAATGTATAGATGGTACTGCATTCACAGAACATATTAAAAGAGGTTTGTTCTGTGACCGCATTATTAGCCTGGTTAGAATCTTGAACAAATTGTTTTTTCAAGTTCATGCATCTGCATATCTGCCACAAATTGAGTGCCACTGATCTAATACATATTTGCAGCGGTGCTTAGGCAGAATCGGAATACCTATTTTATTTAATGTGGTAAAATAGTGTTCAGTAAATCTGATAAACTTACTGTCGCTTAATGAACTGATTCGTGATCAGTGCTCACGGCAGAACATAACCACCAGTCTCTGCCTGGACCTCTCGTCTCCTGTTTTCCTGTTATTCTGCAATTTTTATGCGTTTACAAGCAATCGATAGGTACCTAATTCATGCAAAGGTTGTATATCTGTTGCCTCATATGAAATAAAATGGTCCTTGCACTTGCGTAATTTATGTTCTCACAAAACAATAACTGTTTTAATTATTGGATTAAGATCAATTAGCGTCCAAATAAAGTTAATTGTTTTTGCTACGCAATAATTGTGACATTATTGTCATGTTTTAATATTAGTCACTGCGACACAAACACCTATTCTTTTAGTTACGTTGCTAAGTCATTAACCTTCAACAATGTTCACCCAAGCTTATCTAATCTTTGTAGTTTATTATTACTTTAACTTAGTTTTTTTGTATATATATAAATATGAATAATTTAAAACTCGATAAGAAGCGCTCCCCTTGGTGGTCGATATCGAGATGTAAGCACCATGAAATGCATAAGCACCTTTTTCCGCTTTTTATCAATAGAAAAAGAACATGTTTCTTACATAAAAAAACCATAATACAATGCTACTCTACGAAATAATTAGATCATTCTAGTTTGATAAAGCAGTTTATACGACACACTTTACGTTGCGAAGGGCACTAATGCGTTCGTGAAGTTAAAATTACCGTCCATTATTTCAAGGGGACATTTTTAAGCGACTATACCATATAAGCGCGCATGGCCGGGCGTTTAGCGTAGATCGCAAGCCATCTATGCAACTAATCCGAACGGCCGCGGTCGGGTGTGAGATGGGTGACCGCTAGTGGCAAAATATTTCATGCGCGTTTCCGTGCTTCAGAGGGCACGTTAAGCCGTCGGTCCCGGTTGTTGTCGATAGATAACAGTCGTTAAACCTTGTCGAAGGCCTTATAGCCAGTTTGAAAACATCCGACAGCGGGTTGACTACCAACCCGCATTGAAGCAGCGTGGTGGAGTAAGCTCCCCACTAAGGGGGAGAGACCCGTGTCCAGCAGTGGGACGCAAAAAGGGTTGCAGCCAGAACATAATTGGTTGGACAGGGGAAGTACCACCGCTGCACCAACTTCTGCCGTGAAGCGATTCTATTATGTTTCGGTGCACTTGCTGACCAGACTTACATGAGGCGACGATCAGCCTTCGGAGTACCAGCGCAACTGCATACGACCACAGGACAAGACTGAGGCTTGCTTGAGGTTGTATGCGGATGTCCTTGGACTGCAACGACCACTTAACATCACGTGGCCTGCTTGCTCTTCTGCTACTCTATACAAATAAAAAAATCCTCCACACTTTTATACATTTGTCTTCGCTACAGTATATTATGCTCTCTATCGTTTCACCATTTCGTGGAACACGTCGTTATTTTCTCTCCTCAATTGAGCTTCCGCGGCTCTAATTGCCAGCATCCTGCCAATCGTATGGCAATTAATGCGATCTATTAATAACGGTGTCTCACATAAATTCGTTTGATCCGACTGATACAACTCCATAGTTGCGTTTTACTTTCTTTCTTCAATTGTTTGTCTGCAATTGTTGCGGCTACATTGATGTTTTGTTGCTTTATTGTACTCTAGTAATTCAGTAGTTGTCAAGTCTTATTGATTTCTATTATAAATGCACAAAGCAAATGCACAGCTCTACCCATAGCCACATGGGTGCCGTTTCTTTCATAATTTAAGCAAAGCAATAGACGAGCTTGCTGGTCATGTGGTCAACCAATTAACATCTACATACATTCAGCAAGCTGTAGCTTGAGGTTGTAAAAAATAAAAATTGTGCAGTTACATCGAAAGCTGATGATCGTCTCATGTAAATCAGGCGGAAAACGGTACCTATTCAGCGACACTGTTGTACCGTGAAAGTTTTAACACAAAACAATCATGGCCAGATAACAAGTAAACAGCCAGACTAGGATTCGGCAAATTCCGGACATATTGAATATATCAATATTTATGAGTATTTTTCGTTCACACACAAGTTCGTAAGTTTCAAATTTATAATCCTCGGAAGGACTTTATTATCCTGTTTGCTCATTACGATTTTTTTTCACGTCAAAAAGAAAGTGTATGTTTTGCTAAAACAACTTGTTAGATGTTAATACCTACATGTGACCTTAATTTCCTACGTAAACAAGCATATATTATAACGGAGCACCTAGTTTTAAAACGTTAATGAATGTAACTTAAGAGATAATACAAACCTCAATCCGATAAAAAAGATGATATTTAAGAAAATATTAGTAAGACTAGCATATCTACATCAAACTGTAATCACAACCAAAACAATTAACTGACAATAACATAACTGTATCAGTGTCGGTAATTGAGTAACACCTATTACCGATTTGAGCAACTGCTTTCACTGTTAGGTATTCGAGTACGGTCAAATATCGTACATAATCGATTTTCCGCTCGATTTTCCGTAATTATGGCCGACAGAAACAATCGCTCGGATGATTTTGATAAAAAGAAAGTTGTAAGTGGATTTTAATTAAGTGAAGGACACGGTTTATTGTTGAAAACTAGAGGCTTGTTAATATATACCTATACCTAAACAGTGTAACAGAAAATTAATGTAATTAATATTGTTATGTAAGAATTTTTGACAGTTACATCGTGTATTGTATCGTTTAGTTCCTATCTATTGTGCATCTTATCAGTCTTAACTGATATTCTGATCAATCACTGATCATCCTCACATTCTATCCAGACTTTCATCTACAAGCGATGAACAATAACTACATAGTTCTATTAAAGAGTTGCATTGCAGCCTTGTTTTCTTCTTCGCTGCTGAAACTTTGTATTTCTGCTATATTCTGCTACTATATTGACCGTTCGCCTAAGCATTAGACAAACTAATAACGGTTACTGAATTCTCAATTGTTTTACTTTTTTGAGGTTCTTTATTGATGCTCTGTGTTGTTCCAGGAGCAGCGGTCAGCTGCGTAACACGCTAAGTCGCGCGCGCGAGCTATGCGAGCGTTGGCGGAGCGGTGGCAACGCGCCTTCACCGCCGGCGCCGCCGCCCGACGACGAAGGAGGGGGGCGACTCGCGCGCTGGTTCAGCGTACGGCGCGGCTCCACGCACCAGTACGACATGCACACCCATGAGTCCGACAAGATGCCTAAACTGCCCGAGGTAAGGAAACTTTCCAGTATAGTTGGCGTAGCGTTACCGGATCAATGGCAAAATGCCGTCACCGCTGGCGCCGAAAAAATGCCCGAAGTAAAAAAAACTTTATATGTACTATAGTTGGCGTAGCCTTGAAGGAGCGTTAGCGTAGCACCGCCTTTGGCGCTTCCCTAACATTAGGCTGTAGGAAGACACGCGCGCATGTTTGGCCAATAAGCTAGAAATCCAAGAGCCCCATCCTCCACATAATAATGTGGCACTATTCAACGACGATTGCGTCCCACTCGGCTTCAAAAAAATCGCACCTTTTAAAAAATCTACTTTATACATCTTTAAATCTTATTTTTATTATGAAATATTGGTAATGTTCGGTATCATTTGAAAGGTAAGGAAAGAGAGAATACAAAAACAATAATTCATTAATTTTTTTTTATTGGAACTGAGAAAAAAATACGAAACATTAAAAATCCTTAAAAAGGCTCTAATTAAATCTGATTAATTTTTCAAAACAAAGTTGCTTAAAACTAACCTAAAACCTAGTGTTATCCCTTGCCCCGATGACGGCTTCCATGCGCTCCCTCATGGATCGCACAAATTTTAGGACCTCTTCTTGAGGGATACTGTCCCATTCCTCAATAACGGCGTCTTCGAGCTCCTGAAGAGTCGTGGGAGCGGGATCACGGGAGCTAACCTTGCGTTTTAACTGGTCCCAGAGGTGCTCTATCGGGTTCAGATCTGGACTTCTCGCTGGCCACTGCATGACAGGGATCCCAACCTCTTGAAGGTATCTGCGCACAATTCCAGCAATGTGCGCGCGAGCGTGTGAACCCGTAAACCCAATAAATCCAGCATAGGGCTTTCAAATGATACCAATATTGGTAGGAATAATTGTTTGTCTTAAGGATTAATAATGCTTGAAGTTTATTTATGCGGAGGTGCGTTTTTTTATGTTGAGTTTATTATACTCGTATGTCATATCACTCTGCCAAACGTTGGGTCGTCAAAGGTTAAATCCAAAAATTTATTATGTGACCATGTTGAGATTTCATAACAAAATAGCACAGGATCTATTACCTGACGTCAATAAATAATTGGTCCCCTAGCTAGCTTGAACAAACGCTGCTGCGCGTTTTCATTAAACTCTGCACCGCCTTTTGCATTACAATCTCGCTTCCCAAATCTATTCATATGCGTAATTGTGAATGAGACGTGTGACCATTTGGGCGTTGTTTCCGAAACACGCCGGATATGTGACTGACAGAGCTTGAAGAAAAAACTTTTTTGATTGATTAATATTCTGCGCACAATGCGCCTTAGCAAAAATAAAATTAACGTTGCCTATAACATAAGTTATATCTTTAATGCCTTCCTTTGTCGCCTGTAAGAATACGAATATGTTCGTTTATGGTGTTTATTACACGCATTTACGTTATATTAAATATAGTAATTTATATTGAAAGAATAGACCTTCTGGAAGAATATTTCACCTTGCATACTACATACCTACTGCATTTATTTTGGCACAGTGTCTATGTTAATAGTAATAAGTAATTTGACACAATACCTTTCAATTTCACTGAATCAGTGACTTTTCCTCTAAGGATATTTTTTTATATTATAATGACGATTTATTTAGTTCAGGTTTATATCGGAAAACCGCGTCATATTATTCTGAATGTAATATGAAATAACAGGAATATTGTTCCGAACAATAATGTCAAGTCACTATTCAATGTTCACGTCTGAATACACTAGTATTACACAGTACAGTACACATAGCACTTGTTTGGCTAGTGGGTGTTTTAACTTATTTAAAGCTCTGGTGAATAGTGGTGCTTTTGATTGTCAATGTGACATTTCCCTTTACTTTCATAACATTTATGACGTGTTTAAATGCAGTGCGATCGATTACCTCCACCGAAATTGTCGTGGGAAGTGCGCAAAATCGTCCTGGTATGCGAGGCCTTACGAGTGAACGTGGCAACGTACAAAATAAAAGCAAGTACAATATATATTTTTTAATACATATTGATTCCAAACAAAACAGATTGAACACGATCGGAACGAAACGGAATGATTTTTAGAGATAATTTTTCTTTTCAAAAACAGAAAACTGGCCATGATATTGACCCAGGGCGCTCCGCAATACATGACCCAGACGTAGAGACAACTTAGGTTAGACAAGATAGGATTGATAGCGTATGACACAAGAGGACTTACCAACCATGGAGGAAACTTTTTAACTTTTATTAAATACTTTTTTACGGTCTATGTAAATATCAGGTTAGTTAGAGTTATCTTTTCTGGTGCATTATGGCATTTATGACCCCAGTGCCATTCGTTTTTGGGGTTAATGGGACATATTACATGAGTATAGTGATGATGGTTAGTTTAATTAAATATCTCGTACGTACAGCCTCATTTATACATCTAGGTGCTCATTCGAAATAATGCAGAACTAGGCGTTGTCTCCCATACATTGGTCATTGACTTTCAACGGAGACAATTTCTGGAATTAAAAGACGTCATTCATTGGCCCGCTCGGCGCTCGCCAGTCTATAGTTCCACGCGTTAAGGAACTATACAATTAAATATATACTATGTATGAATCACATATACAGTGAAGATGAATCACGATCGCTCGAATGTCTGACCATTCAACAATCCGCAGTAACGCCTCGGCTGTGTGGAACCTGCCTCGCTCACAGAGGAACTGAATAAATAGTCTATTTAAACATGTGATATAATGATGTGCGAACGCTGTCCAGTGCGCTACCATAGTGGAGTGATGTTTACGATTGTAATTTTTTCACATCAGTATATTTTTAGTGAGACGCCGCGAGTAACGTGTCGTTCGTATATGTCAAAAGTTCCCACGTTTTAAATCGTTTAACCGTTGTTGTGACGCTTACAAGCAACACCAATGCACATAGACATGTTTTGTTTAAAACTCTTGGCCGATAAAGATCACTATTCGATGGCGACGTTTGGCGTAAGTCACGTGACCCCAGCGGACGCCACTTTTGACGTTTACGTGCGTACATTAGTAATGGTGACGGCGTCCAGATGGTCCGGTTTCCTGTCGTCAGAGCCGCGCAAAGGTATCGATCAGATGACGTGATCGGCCGGCGATGTGAGTGTATGTGTTGTGCGTTAGATCGCCGCGATTCAGATCGCGCCAGAGAAATTTCATCATACACGCTCGAGTTTCTATACAGATCGCTAATGCGCTAATGAAATCACATCATCTGGATGCTGTCAATGAGATTACATACGCAACTGCACGCATATTTCGCGTCTGTTGCGATAGCGCATTGCCGCACCTTCAGTTTTCTAATACAATCATCTTCAACTCAACGAAAAACATCGCTTTGTAACCCTTCACTTTGCACGTCGTCATGGCTTTAATGCATACGTACAGCTTGTTAATTAATAAACATAAGTGCCACAAGTAGTGTTTGCTGTTACACGAGCAGTGCCCGTGAAATATTTGTACATATTGATGCGCAAGCGCAAAACATTGAACACTTACTTTTTACCATACAACAGGTTTTATTTGCGTTTGATGTAATTACTCCGGTAGCGAATAGATACTTGCCTACAACCTGTTCATTATCTCGCGTCTACTACTTAAGTAAATTAACATTAAAGTGGTTAAAGTTACTTGGAAACGATTATTGTATTAGCATTCTTCTGTCACTCATTTTAATTCACTTAATTTGCCGGCTAAGAGCTTGGATGTATATTTATGTATGTAATAACATGTAATAAGTTTTGCACTTGATTACCTATTTGTTATTCTGTTCCCATGACGAAGACTGGTTTGATTGTGGTAGGTCAGGCATGTTAATATTTTCCTTAAAATATAACGGCCATACTAGTCGATTGACTTGTTGTCGTGTAATCAGATCAAAGACCTGACCTTTTTCTATAAATATGTAGCCATCATTCCTTCATAAGGAATCGAAACTAATTAGTCGTGGCTTACCTATTGTTTACTTAAGTTTGATTTATTAATTAAAGACGCTTTCGATTTTACGATTCATAAGTTTTATATAATAATGTGTATAATACACATATGTAAATCTTATGAATCGTAAAATTTTAATATGTACAATCACAGAACTTAGCGATTAAATTTTCTAACTATAATAATATAACATAATTTTAACTCTAAAACTGGAATGGCTGATCTCGGAACCCAGCAACACTCTTTACATTTTTCTAATCCAAAACGAAGTCGAGGCTGTACGACCGAAATTTCCCTGTCTCTTTTTGGCAATTTCAAGCTTATAAACTAGACAAATAGGCAACAGAAAGAAAAATCCAATGCCATTTTAGCAATTATTTTTTTACATGCCAACAAGTTGTTCTTCTTTTAGATAAATCACAAGATTGACACCTAAACTTGAGACTTACGTAATCCACCGTTGAGATACTAAGATACCTAACCGGTTTATAAAGACATTATACTTTTATTTATGCAACATTAACAAAAGTAAAACGATTTCTTTGATACGCTTGTCATTTGTTAGCGTATCGTATTGATTTGTGATAAGGTGTATGAGCAGAAGATGCAAGTTAAACCATAAAATGATGAATAGATGATATTAACGGTTATACTATAATGACACCATTTTATCTAAATGAGAAAGTAGCAGACGAGTAAAACACAGGTGCTGCTGCAGCCTATGGACATCTATGCTAAAGCCTGAATACAAATCTAGCAGGCAACTACACAAACCACAATAGAATTGATGAACAAAAGAAATGCGCGCAGCTGTGTTTCTTTTTCGGTCAAAACCATGAAAGTTCTACAACATAGCAAATACTGGGTCCCACCATTAATACATTTATCCTCCCCAGTTGGCCAGATAAATTCAACTCTGGAAATCCGTCATGTCTATGTCACCAAATCTACCCCGGGGCGGCTTGAGCCTCACACACGATGCTTTCAGATTGGTCGGTCAGACTAATAGTCACATTTCTCCTGTCTAGCACAGAGACTAAAATCGATATTTTAAAAATATCGATATAACCATAAAATTTTGCTAGTTGGATATCGATACGAAATAGCGATTAAAATATCGATAATTTTATCGATAGGATTGGGCAAGCGAGAGGATCGGGAGATTCCCGGCGGAGCGACACTGACAAGTGTTTGTTTTTGTTTTTCGTTTTGGTAAGCTGCAGTTGTGCATGACATGACGCAAAAAGGCCTTATCGATAATTAATGATCGATATTTTTAACGATAAAATTATCGAAAGAAAAATCTATACATTTTATCGATAAATATTATTATAGATATATTTTTCTATCGATATTTTAGTCCCTGGTCTAGAAGAAGACTAGGGGGATGAACTGCCGTTTGTCTTCAGGCAATAATAAAGAACTAGAAGACGTTCAAAATCATTACAAGTGATGGATTACAAAGTTTTTACAGTGGTACATTGTATTTCCAAACGCTATGCGTTGAGCTGATCGAGCTGATGTCGATCGACCCGATGTCGTTTGCGTGATGATGGCTCTTGTTTAGGTGACAGTGTCACTCAACTGCCAATGTTAGCAGATGGCTGTGGGACGACATTGACACATGCGGTAGCTGTCACGTATGTTCCTTATCGGCCCATAGCTACTCTGTAAAAAATCTAGTTATTGTATACCCCATATTTTAAAACAGGGCTGAAGTTTTTCTCCGTCTGCTCTTTTCATCAGCTCAGCATTGCCTAAGCGCACGCAGAGCAGACAGAACAAAACAATAACGTTCACTAAGAGCTTGTAAAGGAACCGTACAGTGAATAAAGAATATTTTATTTCATTTCATTTCAATACAAGCAGCTATGTTTTAATTAACCTCCTTTAATTTCAGCTGGAGGAAGACATGTTCTCCTGCGGGGGCGAGGTGCGCGGTGGTCGCGTGCCACCGCCTTCCCTCGGCCCTCCACCTGACTCCTTGGCACCAGTGCAGCTTCGGAGAAGACATGTGGTGGCTGCAATCATCCACAGTGAGAACTCGTATGTGGCGACCCTGCAAAGACTAGTTAATGTAAGTGACAGCGATAATATATTTTTTGTAAAGTATGAAAATTTGAAGATTTATAGAAGCTTTTTATCGTTAGGCTATAGTTATAGAAAACTTTGGAATCAGACGGTGCTTTAAAATGAGATTTCAATGTTTAACTTACATACCTAGGTTTAAGTCTTCCTATCGGAAACTCTGTATTTGGGAAATAAAACAAAAACTTATTTCTTATTAATAAAAATTAAACGATATCTAACATAGGGTTTGGCAGTTAGTAATTAATCTTTAATTGTAAGCTTATTAGTGTTAATTTGGTTTTACGATATAAGGTACTACTTACATACTAAATAGGTATAATTTCAAATTACTAATTAGGAGATCACAATTCAGATTGTGATATCAAAAGACTGAAGGACCATAATTATTAGAAACGTTTTTTTTTTTTTGTCAGATGTGTTGGTAATTCGACCTATTTTTCTGTGATATATATTTAGATATGCTTAGGTACATGTTTTCTTAGTAAGCCGTATAGAACATGCTTATTGTCACTTAAAATGCAAATAAAACAATTCTCAGCATACTATTGAATAGGTGGTTATATCATCTCTTGCTAGATTTAGTTACGATATTTGTTTAGCAAGTAATTTAAAGTACACATTTAAGTTCATTAGTTTATAAATAAATGAATAAATTTACATTATTCAGGTGTAACTATATTTACTTTACTGACGTATAAGTCAGATTGGGTACCAAGAAAATTAATATGTAAAATTGAGGTGGATTTCACACTTTAAGGTATAAAACCTATCCCCGTACATATCGTAGATCTTTATCTTTAATTTAAATTGTAAGAAGCTTAATCACTCCAATTGGGATAGTCGTGTGTGGTCATTTGCCAACAGCAATTGGGCATTTCCTATTTTATGGTTTATCAATGGACCTATAGTAACACACTTGGAGTTGGTCCGTAGCGGCAGAAAAAAACACCTGTTCACATATACAAATAAAATTATCCTTACGTTAAAGTACCAAGCATGACCAACACAAAGGTAAAATGTATGTTTAACACTAATATTATACGTCTTAAAAAAGTAAAAAAGCGCTTTATTAACCCAAAACTACAATCATTTTTTTTGTATGATCGTATGTTCCTTAAATAAAACTCAGTAATTTTGTAAAAATATTATTTAGAATAGCACTTTAATCCCGGAAAACGGAAACTGTTCCCATGGGATAGATTGGTATGTTCACATAATTATAAACTTGTAGGTGGTAGAAATATTATCGTTCACCCGAGGAAGTACCACCGCTGCACCCACTTCTGTCGTGAAACAATTCGGTGGAAAGGTGCAGTTGCCGGCCACACTTACATGAGGCGACCACCAGCCTCCGGAGTAGCAGCGCAACTGCATACGACCTCAGACAAGACTTACCTATGCTTGCTTGATGTTGTATGTAGATGTCCATGGGCTGCAGCGACCATTTAACACCACGTGGCATGCATGCTCGTCTGCTACTCCATTAAAATAAAATAAAAATAAATCACCCAAGCGAAATAATCAGGCCGAGTCACTAGTACTTATAATATGCAACGCGACTCCCCATGTCCACATGCTCAATGAATAGTTACGTTTATTACTAGGGGAGTTTTCCATAATCGTCCAGCTACGTAATAAGTATACGACAATAGAATTATGTCTTATTATTACAATGGATCCTTGCCAAGTTTATTATCGTAAGACATCTAAAGAATACAATGGGAGCAGATAAATTGACTTTTTTGTTGATATGTACTTTTTTAATGAGTAATAGGCATCAGAAGAAATAAATGCACTATCTTCTTAGATTATTTCTTACCAAGACTGTTATTATGACCAATATTATGCATACTTTGTTGTATTTTATACATGAAGGTTACCAAAATAAAAGACAACAGACTTTATCTGATCTTAAAAATTTGTCAATGATTAATTACTGAAATCCTTATAATGACCATACCAGACGAAAGTTTCACCGGCACCATCTGAACTCCTGGCGGTCCTCAACAGTCCACTTTACACGTTCCTTTTTACCACGGGCGTGTAAATTATGGAAGAACTTTCCTGCTCAGGTATTTTCAGTAGATTGTAACATGGGATTCTTCAAGAAAACTTTAAAAAAACTCTTCTTCAAAGCTGGCAATGCTCGGGTACTTATTGTCGTTAGGTGACGGTAGTGATCACTTAAAATCACGCGGTCCCTTTTTTTGTTTGGTTCAAATATTAAAAATGTGATTTCTCCCCATATTACTGGAAAAACGAGTGACTCGCTGCGAGTCGCAATATTTTCTAAGTGTCTGATTAGGTGATTAGGTACAGATGCTTAATAAACTTAATTATCAATACCTTATTAACTACCACTAGTACGTACGTATCACTAAAATCTCTAGCTTTAAAAAATTCTCATAGTATTTAGGTACATAGTTCCATTTTGAATCATAAGTTTGTTTGTGACATATACTTAAGTCTATATAAATTCAGTTACGCGACACCTATGAATATGTAAAGCGGCTCAACTCATTAAGTTTGCATTCATACTTTGTTGATGGAAATCGTTTCGTAATTCCCAAACAATGTTAACAGTACTAAGTTTGTTGGCATCTTTTCTACTTGTTTAAGGAATATCTTTCCAAGCTGTCGTGTCTTGATTGATGATTATTATAACTGACTAGAACACTCTCGACGGCCGTTCTCAGCGCTAGAGGAAACCTCGGGATCTCCTTTCTTGCTCAAAATACACCACAGTCCTTCTCGGGGCTGAGGGCTGGACGGTTTATGTAAGTCCTCTTTAGCATTTCCGGAAGCTAACTTCTAGTCGCGTTTTACGAAAAACACATACAGAAGCTGTTATTGCGATCCTTAACTACGAAGGCTTCTCCTGATAAACTTATTACACCATTAAAGGAGACAACCATTGGAAAGAATGATTTTATAGTTTTTGATTAGTAATCATTAAATGTAGGTAGGTACATATTATATCGATATATTTTTTTTGTATTTAGGGGGAGCTTCAAAAGGTACCGAGCACCTTGGGTGAGTATGCTTCCCCCCCTCGGTGGCCTGCCTTTGCGCTTCGGGAGAGCAAATGTGCTCTCCTGCACCTTCAGGTGTTCACAGCGGCATGCGGCCACACATACACCTTCGTCCCTCCCGGGGCTGCTGGCTGGACGGGTCAAGCTCCCACTCTCACCGTCCGCATCCCCGGAAGCCCCCTTTTAGTCGCCTCTTACGATCAGGCAGGGGATACCGTACCTCTATTCTTAATCCCGAAGCTACAGGGACTAGGTATATCGACCTATTCGTATCTCTGACAGCTCCGACTAGGATTGGTTTATATTAAATCATTGTTACTATGGGTAAACATGCATGAATTTCCCTAGCCTTACCTAGACAGCGCGATTAGTTAAACTAAGTCCAAGCTTATGAAACCAACTGATGTTCCTCTTCGAAACAAATACTATTTGCAATCCAATCTTGATTTTGATACGAGTAGTTTCCGTAGTTGAATGATGATATAGCAGCATCTTTACGAAAGGCACAGAAAAACCCAATTTACATTGGATCCTAACACTAAAACATGAATACAAACCATTTGTACCTTCACAAAGGGCCCTACACACTTTGTGAAGGTTATATACACACATGAGCTAAAATTAATTACAAGACAGTGTACACAGATTGGTACAGTGTAGTGTATATCGGGCAAATATCCAGTAATTACAAGGCCGACTCAAATATTTGCTTTGCGCAACTCGTGTTGACTGAAATTGCTTTGCTGTCAATGTATCGACTAGGCTACATTAAAAACTGATAACTATCATTAATCTACGCTGAGACCTATCTAGCTTTAAGATTAATATGTTTGTAATTAACTAAAGATCGATAGGTAATGTATTTACCGTGTGACCGTTGAAAGGGGACAGTCTACGGACGTAACGTGTAAAACGTTACACGTTACGTCCAGGCATGGTATTTACTTCAATCTCTTGCAAATTTATTGCTTCCAATTTGATTCAATCAAGGTATTCAAGTTTCTTCATATCTTGAATCCCTTCAGAATGATTCCATCAATACGTCTGCTGTAAGTCACAATATATTATTATATCGTACCAAATGGATTATAATATGGCCGTTTACAATTGGCACTCTCAGCTGTCAACAAGGTTTCCCAAATTATGAAATCCGGATGTTTTCAAGAGAACAATTAGAACAAACACAACTTCTAATTATCTTTGATGAATTGCCGAGATATTTGTCAAAAGTGAAAAGTTCCAAAGTCCGAAGCCCGAGCGATCGTATACAACCGGCACAGAAGTCATCTGCATTTCAAACAATCATGTAAGCCTGATAATAGGCGCGTTATTAGGTGAAAGGTGCGCTCAGACTGTTTGTAACGGTTGATGCAAATTAAGTGGTACTATCGACAGTATAAACATCGGTACTGGAATCCATTTGGCTGTTTATCGCTTCATGAAATTGAGGCGAGTTAATGTTTTAATTCTGGTAGTGCGGTTTAGAGTCGGTTCAATAATAGAATAGTGATGCACATTAATATTCACACAACATATAAAACAAAAGACTAAACTATGCGATATAATGTAGTGAATATGAGAATATAGAAGATGAGATTAAAAAGCGCCTTCAATTCATGCATAATTATTCTTTTTCCGAACCGACGTGACGACCGACGTGATTTCAGTGACATTATATGGACTGAAGTACAATAATTTTACAAAACAATTTTAGCCAATAAACATTTTATATTCTAAATCTTTGAAATCTAATATTTACATACAATAATTTTACAAAACAATTATACTCAATATACATTTTATATTCTAACTCTTTAAAATCAAATATTTACATAACTTTTTTCTTTGCCATTCTTTCAATTACTCCGTTTAATTTGTGAGAAGAGATGTGCCCAGTAGTTGGAGTAGATTCCTGATTGACACAGTTCAGCGTTTTAATATTTAACAGCTTAAGTAGCTAGAAGCTATAAAAAGCATCGAAAAGATACAAAAAATAGACAAACCACTTAAATAATGTCCACCCACTATTTACGTGTTATTGGTTTGCTTATTAGGAAGCAGGACACTTTATCTAGGGTTGCCAATTGCAAATAGAAATGGAAAGTAAAACATAGGTGTTGACTAATCTAATAACAGAAATGCGAGTCAAAATCGTTCGGACTACAAAGTAATAATAATTATGAATTAGATTACTTAAGTTATGATATTTAAATTGATTTATTCATTTGTTCAAATTTTGCCCTGCCCTACCTGGGTCGTGTGAATACTGCGTATTTCAATTTAGCTTGTAAGATCGATTGTAACCTAACAGGTTTTGGCAATAAATAAATAAAGGGTTTATTTTTCCTTTAAAACGTGATCCTTCAAACACTGATCTGTCTGCGTAAAAGACCTTCAAAAAAGGGTCTGGTTCCCTCTCATATCCTGTCTCAACCCGAAAATGAACAGGTGCAAGTAAATTCTAACTACAAGTGGTTTATGAACACACTCATCTCTCATTCAATTTATTTAAGGACTTTAAATGAATGCCCGTGTTATTGACCGCATCAAGTTTTGTGGGGTATGTGCTCGTTTCACTGCTATAATAAAAAGCTTAAATTCAAATTACGTTATGGTTCCTTAAATAAGGCTACAGTTGTTTTTGTCTGAATTGTGTGACCTGTGCGAAAATGTTGATGGATTGTGAATTTATTTAAAGTTTCCTCACGATTTTGCCATTAAAATAAGTGAGGAACCTTGAATAAATTGTTTTGCGTGAAATGCATTGCTTGGAGCAATTTCAGGAATCAAAATATCACGATATATGTATTTATTTGTTGGACGGGACTAATGATATGTGTGTTGTCTTGACTTTAGTCTTCAGGACAGGCACATTTATTATTTAAACTAAAATTTTACGATAATTTACATAACTTAAAACAGGATGAATATGATAAAAGAAAGAAATAATAATATGTTTCATGCGATATGGGATTCCATGACTGTGACAGTATTTTTATCGCGCGATTTATAGTAACAATGGAAACATTTATTTAATTAACATTCGATTTCTAGTTAAATTTTTTTCACCTCTCGGCGTTTTTGCGTGTGAGTCAATGCTGCATCGCGATTTGGCAACTTGGATACGGAATCGTATTCGTGCGTTATAGTGCTTTACGAGTAAATTGTGCACCGTGCAGCGTTCGGTTGCTGCGTTTAGCTTCTAAATCTAAAGCTAGCTAGTATGTCTTGACGTTGGAGTGTGTTGTGCAAAGATTTTTGATGACACTGATCGGACAAATTTTCTCTTTCTATATTATCCTACATGTTCTAAGACCTAAAGTCACGCGATAATCCTTTAATAATTCAAACGCGACATGGCAACTGGCAACCCTATTACTAAAAGCAATTCGCGTGTTAACTGGAGGCCGTCTTTTTATTAAATGGCGCATATTAGTGTCCTTAACGTTCGCAACGCATTGTCTAACCGTCGGCTGGTCGGTTGGCCTCATAGCCGAATTATGACTGTGACCGCGCCGTCACACTTTTAACAGTTTTGACTAATCGCTTCCTGTTTCCTATTGCTAATTTTTATTTTATTTTATTGTGGCAACATTTTTGTTGGTTATAAAAACAAAAGATGATGCGACGTAAAGATTAGTATAAATATTATCAGGTGAAGGATGCTGCAAGTGAAAAGAACAAAAGGATTTTGGGATGGAAGGAAGTATAATGTATTATGTCAGAGGAAGTTGTTAATTTGTCATGTCTTACAACAATGATGTATAGTTAAAGGTTAAACTAAAATTAAAAACGCAAAAATAGAATTCAAAGTGACTATACGGCATGATAAGTAATTTAAAGGGGGCACTCGGCTTCAAATAGCCTCCAAAAAGTCCATAATTGACAAAGGGAAGGTTAAACAGGGATTTATACAATGTATCAATCAACTAACACATATTTCATAGCATCTGCTAAGAAATATTTGAAAAAGTTGAATGTTCCCGAAAGTTCTAGCAAAATTGCGCAATTTCTGATCCTCGAGACGCAGAGCAGCAGCAGAGCCATGATATTGAGTCTTGACATCGGCAGAATCGCTAGCTAGAGTGACTTTCTATTTATTACTCATTAGTCTTCCACCAGCGACTTTGCCCGCGTGGACCCGTTTAATGGGTCCCCGTAGGATAAAAATAGCTATTCCAGGCTTTATTGCCAGATGCTTCAACCGCAACCCTCTTAGGTACCCGTTTTCACGTAGGAATGAAGCATTTTCCCGCGGTAAAAAATTGCCTATGTTAATCAGGGTGAATGTAGCTTTCTAATGGTGAAAGAAATCGGAACAGTAGTTTTTGAGTTTATTCATTACAATCATACAAACGTACAAAAATACAAACCTTGCTTATAATATTAGTACTTATAGAAGAAAAAAGCCAGAATTATTTATGTTAACAGAAACTAATATTAATAAATAATTCACTAATACTAATTCCTTACACGTGCACGGCGGCTAATATGGGCACTCGGCTATTTCAATCGATGACTCGTCACCGCTCGCGAGTTTCAACAGTTTTTATCGCGCATCTCGACGACAAGTTCGAGGTGAAGTCGATTGCGTATGTGTACGCCCCGCATATCATGGTAATTCGCACTTGATATTCCAAAGATAACATTCGTTACTTTAAATGAGGAGGCAGTAACTTGTCTAAGAAACACGTGCAAATAGGTATAATTTTATGTTTCCTTGGGTAATTTGTAGGTCTACCTGACAATTCAGGCGCGTTTAGAGTTTGAAAGTGTAGCGTAGTCGGTCGGTCGGTGTAGTTAGTAGTCGGATTTTGAAACTGTCCAGTAGGTCGGGGTCCACTAGCTAGGGTCATATTTTCATGAGCGTTTTCGTGCTTGGTATAACCCGTAAAACGTATAGTATTGATAGAAGCTATTGTTTCAGGCTGTTATCAAAAGACAGTCGTTAAACCCTGTGGAACCTTTGGGAACACACACAAAAACAACAGCAAATAAAAGCAAAAACACTGTATCAAGGGAAGAGGAGAGATTCCAACTCGCTAAAACCCCTACACGCTATTTGTTGAGGCTAAGAGTGGTATACTAATCTATTGTTATACCTAAATGTATGGGTCACATAAAGAAGTTCTTGACCATTCGCAAACGAACGCTAAGAGCTATTGAATGTACCTAATTGATTTATGAGGCTAATATGCTCGTAGTCCGTCAGGATGTAGGCAATTCAATTTTTTAAGTCGGTTACTGACAATGTCAGATGGTAGTCCACTTGATGCTAAATATAATCGTCACCTAATTTCAATATCAAAAGAGGCATAATATGCCTATTGAATATCATTCTGTTACTCTCTCTTTATCTCGCTTTTCTGCCCAACTTTATTTTTTTATGGACTTAAACCTCTAAATACAAAAAGCATTTAAGTTTAGTCTGGCCGTACACAACCAACCATACACCGAATTATTCGATCAACTAATACAACATCATTTACGTGTTCGAAAACAGAAAAACTCAGTAAGTCTAGCACGATTTCAAAGCACAGAAAAATAATTCTACCATATTTTTTCTGCCAAATACAGTGAACTGGTACTTATGCTAACACTACCTAACTGTAAATATTTTCTAATTTGCAAGGAAGATTAAACATAGGATATTTTTTCATCAGGACTACAAGAAGCCCTTAGAAGAGAGCAGTCCAGCGATACTCAACTCCAGCAAGATCCAAACCCTTTTCCACCGACTGCCCGACATCTTACAGTGTCACCTCCACTTCCGCACCGCACTCGCCGACTGCGCACGAACGTGGGACCGCGAGGAAAAAATAGGTAACGTACAGCTCTGATACATCTGGTGGTAGAAAGTACGACCATTTTTAGAGAACAGTGCAGTGATTATCAACGCCAGCAAGATCCAGACACTGTTCCACCGACTGCCCGACATTCTACAGTGTCACCTGCACTTCCGCACCGCACGCACTTGCCGACTGCGCACGAACGTGGGTCCTTGAGGAAAAAATTGGTAAGTCCCTATCCAGAAATAGCAAATTTATCAAGAAATAATTAGCGAAAATCATTCTGTGTCACCATAAGGAATGCAAGCATAGGAAATACGTACTTGAATCGTCAGATTGCAAGTCAGGTCGCTTCAAGTACGCGACAATATACTCAAGACACCTTTAGAGATATCGCAACAAGATGAGAGTAGTCATCCATCATAAAGGAAAGTTCGTTGTTATAGTCAAAGTGCGTTGAATGCGCTCTTGGTACCAGAAACTATGCCCTGATTGGATGTACATATCTACCAGCAGTGAACTTTATTACAAGGAAGTAATCGTAGTTTTTAGCAATATTTATTGAAAATATTTTGAGCCTGTTCAGAATAGGTGTGACGAATTTGTAAAAACGAATAAAAAAATGTAAAGTAAAAGATCACACTGAGCAAAACAAAGAGCGTCCCCAGTTTTATCACTTTCATGCCTTTTCTCTATCAGATCACACTATTAAAATTAGTTTAGCATACTCAATAGGTTCCACCTGCGCATCCGCTGAAAGTGACGAAAAAATGGTATCCGTGGGATTTTTTGCACGTGTTGCATCCGTTACGAAATATCTTAAGTGGAAACTAGAAACGAAATAAAAAACAGGAATAGAGCGATCTCTTCCAGATGCGACACAAATACAGTTCGGTTTATCATAGATCTGATTTTGAACATTTAGCGTAATCGCGATTTGAAAGCCAGAATTTAAATGACAAAGCATGCTAACATTTCTACTGTCTTCGCACTGTGACAAATTTAATACTGTATATTTTCATCAAATAAATTTTACCAAAAACAATTTTGACAACAATAGTGTAGTTATTGAAGTATTGTTTTTTACCAACAAAACAATACTTCAATAACTACACTTAATTCAGTGGACCACACAATTGGCTAATGGGCCAATAGATGCATCTGAATTGGCGAAACGGATTTTTAGTATGAATATCTATAAAGCTCCATTTATTCTTACTTACCACTAATAACTTTTTTCCAGGCGAGGTCTTCCTAAACGCGTTCTCGAAGGCGGTGGTGCTGGATGTGTACTCTGACTTCATCAACAACTTCTCCGTGGCCATGGAGCTGGCCAAGATGGAGTCGAAGCGCAAGTCTGCGCTGGCGGACTTCTTCAAGGTCAAGCAGATCAGCGCGCACGACCGGCTGTCCTTTTTCGGGCTTATGGTGAAGCCGGTGCAGCGGTTTCCACAGTTCATCATGTTTTTGCAGGTTAGATATTATATGCAAAATATGTTATCATCTTGTATTTGTATTTGATTTGTAGACTTGTGCTTGCTGACTCTTACAATGTAAAGGCCTAAGCCAGCTGTCTCCGCTGATCATCTTTGTATAAGGTGCTAGGTAATAGGTAGGTAGGGGTCCCTGTAGCTCGGAATCGTAAGATAAAGGAATTGGGACCACGAATGGTAAAGCCAGCGGTCCCGGGTAGAACGGCTGTGTTAGGTTGTCGTAAAGGCCTGCGGCCCTAGACAAGTGGCTTTCTGCTATCGTAAACGCTATAGAGTAAAATAAAATATGTATCGGGTTGACATAAGCTAACGACCAAAATCACGTGACATTTCGTTTGCTAAATGTCAATTCCATACATTTTTCATTCCATTCTACGAGTATTTAAGATTGTAGAATGCCATTTTTATGCCCTTAAAATATATCGCTGCCCCATTAGGGGCATATAGAAATTTGTAACAAACAAAATGGTGCTTCTATCGATGTAAAATTTGGTTAATTCCATAGTGGCCATAACTACTATTTAAACAGTGTCAAAAACCATGACAGTGTTTGTTTGCTTTCAGGACCTATTAAAACACACGCCTCACGGCCACGCAGACCGCGTCGCTTTACAACGCGCTCTGACGAGGTTGGAGGCTCTGGCGGAAGCTTTAAACGAGAGGAAACGGGACGCTGAGAGGACACAGGTAAGCTTTTAGATCTAAAGCTTTAACGTGACAACAGAACAGTCATATGATTGTGTTTTATACCTAGCTACTACCATACCATGTATGTAATCATGGGTTACATGGAGCTTCAGCGTCGCGAAGCGTCGCCGCGGCATGCGACTTCGCACTATATAACAGTATTCAACACGAAGGCTTAATTTAAGCTTGCTAATGAAAAATTTTAATTTCAAAAACAGCTCCATCTATATCCATCCATCCATCCATCCATATCCATCTTATTAAAGGAAATACGCATAAAAGAGAATTGATCCATATTTTCATATTGTCTTCTGAAAAGTGTTCTCTTATCGGTACGTATTATCTGTGGAAAATAATTTTGATGTTTCGCATATATCATGCGTCGCCAGACGACAAACACTTTTTTTAAAGGAGAATGCCAAATCCTGGCCCTCAAATGTCGCTTAGGTTAGTTGCACAAGAAACATAATATTAAAATAATAATGATAATGGGATAATAATGTCTAGTTTTATTTTAAAGTAAATATTATCACTTATTAAAAAGGTTTAACTTAATGCTTCATTGAGTTTGATGTCAATGTCATCTTTTATTTTATAAAAAACTAACCTAATATTTGGACTTTGGTATTAGTCAAAACATGATGTTATATAGCTCATAGGCTTCCCCAAGAAATGGACTATTCAACACAAATAATTTTCGACAGTCACCGTGGACAGCCACCGTGGCGTAGTGGGTGATGAGCCGACTCCGAAACTTGATGTCGTGGGTTCGATTCCCACCCAGGACAAATATTTGTGTGATGAACATGACTATTTTTTGTTCTGTGTCTGGGTATTATTTAAGTATGTATCTGGGTACTATTTAAGTATGTATTTATAATTATATACGTATGTTTATCAGTTTTCTGATTACCATAGTACAAGCTCTGCTTAGTTTGGAATCAGATGGTGTTGTGTGAATTGTCCAAAGATATTTATTTATATTTTCAATTCGAACCAGTAGTTCCTGAGATTAGCGTGTTTAAACAAACTTTTCAGCTTTATATATTACTATAGATTTGGCATTCTCCTTATTAATTAAAAATAAGTAGTGCCAAAATAATTTCTCTCATGAAAAAATGGAGTATAAATAAATGAATCTGTGATCCCATTCGCAGGCGTTTCGCGCCGCGCTTCGGCGGCTAACGCGGGGCGGCGTAGCGGGGGCGGGGGGAGCTGGCGGCGCGGCGAGGTTCGGAGCCGCGCGCCTTCTAGCCTCCAGGGCTGACAAGAGGCACCTGCTGCGCCAAGATGATTTGCTGCAGCTTGTAAGTTACATTTTTTTTTCAATAATGGCATCGCAAACCCTGTGCATATTGCCAGCGTCAAGTGCCAATCCTTGCATCACTTAGTAGTCATAGAAAAAATCAGTAAGCCGTCAGCAATCAGTTAGTCTAGTCAGTTAGGTTCAAGTAAAGCTATAGCTACTTTACCAGAACGTGTCCGATGGAGTTTGGAGGCAAGCTGAAAAAGTAATATAATAATTATTGTATTTTATTTTATTGTTGATAATGTTGCATTAAATGTGTTGTATGTTCTTAATACACTGTTCCTTTGCTTTTTAGGGTTGCCTGGAAGAAATCGCATTTAAGCGATAAGGCCGCCCGTTGTTTGGTTTTCTGTTATTTTGCATTATTATTTTTATTTTATGTCATTATGTATGTACATATAAAAAACAATAAAGAATTTATCTATCTATCTATAATTACCAAGAGATTACTTTAGTTATCTGCACCAGCAGGAAAAAGTAAAATACAAGTAACTAAAGTTACTAAAGCTAGTAAAGTTAAATCTACAAAACAATAGCAACTTACTAATTGCTGAGGTTCTTAACTTCTTGAGTTACACAACCAGGGACAAAAGTGCACGTGCATGCACTCCCCTGGTAAACCATTCGTGAAATAAAAGTACTGTTTCTATCTGTTACCTACGTTTAGATTTGGGACTCATAAAAAAAACATGTTTGAATCAGCATCGTTTGAAGTTTAACACACTCTGTATATATTCCACAATAATCGTATCTTTTTATCTGCTTTCTACTTGGAGCTAATAATATAATTTGTTTTCATCTCGATCCACAAAGTGATGTTAGATGCTATTTTATACTCGTAATATAAAATTACTTACTTTTAATTTTGAACTTATTTTTAGAATTTATTATTATTTATTTCCAGGAATTCAATCAATCCGGCGCTCTGACAAAGTGCAAGCCCCGCAGACTGCTCTTACTAAACGATCTAGTAGTGTGTGTGTCTGTGGGCGCCGGTGGAAACGGGGAAGACACTGAAAGGCTCAGCCTGAAGTGGGCACACCCAGTGCAAGATGTTGAGGTGCTCGATACAGGCACTTCGCCTACTCTCAGTAGAGTCCTAGCTCAGGGTAAGTTAAAGGAAAAAAATTCCTAAGTAAATTTTCAGGGCATATGTGTAAAAAAAAAAAACATTCGACCACTACATGCAAACGACTCTAACGTCTACATATAAAAGCAATTCGTTGGGCTCTTAAAGTAAAACTTTTAGCTTTAAAGGCCCGTTCAAACCTAAGCGGTATTCGCTTCCGCTGTCGGTTGAGGTGAGCGGGGTGAGAGGTTGATGGGAGCGGAAAATGAGACGACCACGATGTTTGAAGGCTCGTTTATTAATAATCAACATAATTGATATTTTACTTTTCTTATACTATTGAACTACTACTAATTACCATGCTACATCATCGGGGCAAACAAAATAAAAAAAAAGTATGTCATACATTTTTTTTCTTAATCATTACATTAAAATTAAACATTATAACTAACTTATAGTAAAAAAAAATATTACGTTACAAAAGGCTTTGTTCTATTTTTATGTATTGTTTCAGATTTACCATTTACAGAAATTACAACATTTGGTTCTTCTTCTCTAATCACTTTAAATGGTCCCTTATATAAAAGATCTAATTTACTACAATTTTCATTTTTGACTAACAATAAATCATTTTTTTTATATGTTACAGAATTTACTTTTTTATCATAATCATGTTTTCGACGTTCTTTGCTTTTAATTAAATTTTCACGAGCATCCTTATGTGCTACTTGTAACCTATACCTTAATTCTAGACTATAATCATCAGGGTTATACAATGGTTCTACTCTAGAACTTATTCTACAAGGCAATTCTGACGGTTTACCAAAGACAAGTTCATAAGGCGTATATTTGGTTGAAGTATGGACTGTGTTATTATACGTGAAACACCAAAAAGGTAACCAATGACTCCACGTATCTGGATATTGATTACACTGTATTCTTAAAAATGAACCTAAATGTTTGTGTGCATTTTCTAATGATCCTATTGACTCATGGTGGTATGCTGTCGAGTGTAATTTTTCTATATGTAGTAGTTTACATACCTCTGTCATGGTTGATGAGATGAACTCGGTACCTCGATCCGTCACAATTGTCTGCGGGATGCCGAATCTTAAAATAAAATTATTAACTAAAGCTCGAGCTACACTAATGGATTCCTTATTTCGTAGTGGATATGCCTCTACGAATTTACTAAGTTCACATTGCAGGGTTAGTATATACTTATTATCATCTACGTCACGGTCTAAAGGACCTACTAAATCTAGATAGATTTTTTCAAAGGCTGACGTAGCCGTGGTTGTTATAACCATTGGTTCTACGACGTGAAGTGAATGTTTCATTTTTTGACAATGTTCGCATCTACTTACGAAGTCTTTTACGTCTTTTTCAATTCCTGGCCAGTAATACCTTTTCTTTATATTGTTTACCATTCTTCGTACCCCCGAGTGGCCACTAGTAGGTAGAAGATGGAGGTCATTAATAATAAATTTCTTTTCGTCATCGCAATATATTCTTTTTATACCTCGTAAAACACATAGATAGGGACCGGTCCACGTTTTTCTTTCTTTTATTTCTTTTATTAATTCTTTGACGAACGACTCGTTATCGTCATTTAATATGATACATATTTCTCTCACACCAATTTTCATACAAAACTTACTCAATTTCGTTACAAATTCGACTCGCGTAAAATGTAATCTGAAATTGGTATTTATATAAATAATATTATTATTTTTATCGTAACTAAAACATTCTGACTCTTCAAATAAGTCATTTTTTCTTCTCATTTCATTAACTCTCTCTCCTGTCACCAAAACCATTTCTACACTCATACTTGGTATTCTTAATATTTCCACGACTCGCGGTTGCGCAGGCCGTTTGTCGGTGGATATACTAGGATATACCTTACCATCTATTCTTCTTTCACTCTCTTCTTCCCTCTTCTTTTGAGCTCTAGTCATAACCGTAATAATTTTATTATTTATTTCTTTTAACTCGTCTGACGTCATCTCTATTCTAGATAATGCGTCGGCAACGACATTATCCTTACCTTTTACGTAAACTATCTTATAATCATATTCTTCTAACGTTAATCTGAACTTTAACAATCTACTACTTGGATCTTTCATTCCAAACAAATATATCAATGGTTTGTGATCAGTCATGATTGTAAATTTTTTTCCAAATAAATATGGTCGGAAGTATTTAATTCCCCATACTATGGCAAGCAATTCTTTTTGAATAGTTGGGTAATTTTTTTCTGCAGAATTTAATGGTCGACTAGCGTAAGCTATGGGTCGCAAGTCTTTATTGCATAGTACTGCTCCGATTGCTAGACCAGAAGCATCTGTTTGTAAGATAAACTCATTTTTATTCGAAAAATCTGGATATTGAAGAATTGGGGGAGACATCAAAAGTTTTTTTAATAATTGAAAGGACTGATCACATTCCTTTGACCATACAAAAGGTACATTTTTACGACAAAGTTTATTTAAAGGCATAGTTATAACAGCAAAAATTTTTATGAATTTTCTATAAAAGTTACTAAATGCAACAAAGCGTCTCACCTCGTCAGCATTTTTTGGTATAGGATATTTTTCTATCACTTTAATCTTATTTGGATCTGGCAAAATACCATCTTTTGATACTACATGTCCCAAATATAAAATCTCAGTTTTTAAAAATTGACATTTGCTCGGATTAAGCTTTAAGTTTACTTTCCTAAGTCGTTCAAAAACATCTAATAGATTTTTATTATGTATTTCTAAATTTCTACCAAATATAACCAAATCGTCCAAATAAACAAAACATTTTTCATATGTGAGACCAGACATAGCTACTGTCATTACACGTGAGAATGCACTCGGGCTTATTTTTAATCCCATTGGCAGTCTTTTCATTTGATATTGTCCTGAGTGAGTTGTGAAAGCTGTTACGTTACGACTGTCTGGATCTAGTTTCACTTGATAATATGATTGGCTGAGATCTAAGTGTGTAAAATATACTGCTCCTGACAATGAATCCAAAATTTCGTTGATATTCGGTAATGGAAATTTATCATCTTGTATAGTTTCATTCAATTTACGATAATCTACGACTAATCTCCAACTTTTACAAGTAGAATTATCTGATTTTTTGGGAACAAGAAGAATTGGACTTGACCATTCACTGCGGGTTTCTTCAATAATATCATCACATAACATTTTATTTATCTGCTTGTTAACCTCAGATTTTAAACTATGCGGGATTCTATACGGCTTAGTGTAAACTGGCTTAGAATTTTCTTTCAAAGTAATGGATTGTTCATATACCTGTGTAGTGCTAAGTTTATCGCCTGGTAACTGAAAAATGTCGGCATATTTGGAACAAATGGATTCTATTTGTTTTCGTTCACTAGGATACAAATGATCTAGTTTTAATAAAGATAATAATTTTTTCGAACGTTCTGAACTCGATTTACATTTATTAAATGAACAAATATTATAATTATCGAGCAATTCAATGTCTGGATTAAAAACTGGCAATAAAATATTCTCATGACTTGTGTTAAGTATTTTAATTGGAATAATATTATTTTTTGGCGTGACTATTGTACTTGCCAAAAATATATTTTCTTGTAATTCTTGTGGAAGAACAACACAATCTTTTGATATATCAAAATCTAATTGAATATAATGTATAGATTCACTACGAGGTGGAATATTCAGAAATCCTTTACTAACCTCTGGTTTTTTATATAACTTTAAAGTATAGGTACGTTCACAAATTCCAAGGATTAAAATTGATTTTTCAAAATTAAAAGTAACAGAATTAAATTTATTTAAAAAATCATGGCCCAAAATACCATCTGACTTACAAGGCAATTTATCGAATAAATAAAATTTATGTTCAAAAGGCACACCTTCCTGAGTTTTAAGTGTTAAATAAACAAAACCGCTCGAAAAACTCTTACCACCGATACCATTTATAATAATTTTATCTTCATATACTGGAATGTTTCTAGGTAACACATTCGTACATATAGCCGATAACGACGCTCCCGTATCAAGTAACCATGAACGTCTATCATTATTCACGAATAAAGAAACATAGTTCGCATTGCTTAAATTACATGTTAAAATATATTTATTAGTCTCGAAAAAACTTGTTATTTAATTGATTATCGTGTGTATTCACATCTTCAGGTTGACTTTCCGTTTGTACCTGTGCAAAATTAAATTGCCTAAAGTTACCCCTACTATTGGCTTGCGAAACTCGACCTCGACTCGATCGTATCGGAGCACCTCGAGTTTGCTTTCTCGGTGTATTAAATTTATTACTATTATTATAAAAGGGTTTAATGAAACGAAAATGATTATAATTTTGGCTCGAATAACCACTATAGTTTTTATTATTTTGAGGGAACACTCCGCGTCCTCGAGTCGAAGCAAAGTTATTAAAATTAGAACGAGAGTATGACTTACCTCGAATATTCATGACGGTGTTTGAGGTCGACGGCTGTGAAAGCTCCTCATCTTGGGCTGCACGCACTGCGTCCTTGAGTTCTGTATAGTTGCGAGCTGAAATTATGGTACTTAGCCTCCTATTCCTTAAGCCATCTGCAAATTTTTTAATTGCTAAGTTTTCGTTAATCGGTCTTAAAATTTCATAGGCTTTTTCGTTTGAATTGGCCTGGGAAATTGTAAGATCTACAAAAAGTTCTTCAATTTTACGGGCATAATCGGAAATAGATAAATCACGTTGTGAGATGTTATTTAATTGAAGTAATAAAGAGTTAGGGGCTTTCTTAGTGAGCAAACGTAACTTAATATCTTTGATAAGGTCGCTGCAAGTAGCATAATCGGATTGTAATTTAAGCTTAGAAAATTTATCGAGCCTTGTCTTTAGTACAAATGAAATTAAAAGTTTTTTACACTCCTCGCCTTTTAAACAATTTTGGTACATGTCAATGCCATCCACAATTTTCTCAATAGTCAATTCATTACCATCCATTACGGGTATTAGGCTAGTAGCCGTTTTTAAATCAAACTTTTCCATGATTATAGAACACTTTAAATTTTCACTTATAGAGCTAACACTATACTTATACGATATTATTTTTTTTATACACTAATTCTATATTATCTATTAAATTATCAAAAATAATTCCAGTATAATGAATATTTTGTTTTTCTACACTAAAAATGTTTTCTAATAAATCTTTATATAAGTTATACAGTTCATTGGCTTCATTAATTTTTGTTGACATACAATATGGGTATTTATCACGTCGTTTTCCTAATTTTCTTAAATATACTTGAATAGATTTTAATTTTTCATAAATTTCAATTAGCTCATTCATTAATAATGAAAAAAAAAAATATATATATAAGAATTAAAAAGTTGAAAAAAAATACATAACACAATTATTAAACTGCAAATACTTATTGTACGCATATTTTTTTTTTTATTTATTAATTTTAATGGTATATTTTATACTTTTTATTACAAGAACTAACCTAACGACTATGAACTAAACATTTTACCTAAATTATGTCCCGACGTAGCCTTCTTCATATTCTTTTATTCCTGTTTGTCTCTCCTTGGCTCCCTGCGCACGATGTTACGGCAACTTCAGATAACGCTGGGGGGTGCCTCCTCTGCGTCTTCTCTGCGTTGTCCCCTGGCTCCAGATAATCTCAGACGAATTCTTCTAAACGCGTCTTCCCTTATTTCTCTTCTGACGATACCCAAGTGGCATTTCTTGTAATTCTTGTAGATCAGGATTAAGATCACCACTCCAATAATTGCGACGATTGTAGACATCAATATGTTATTAGTTGAAAAATGAGTCGTGAGGTCGTTGTAAGATGATGGCTCTCTTCCTTGTTGGTTGACGATAATATCTTTATTTTGGCACTCGCATTTAGAACATTGCTTGCCCATTTTCGGAAGTTTTTGAGTAATTTGCAGATTTCGCAGCAACAAAGGTATAGCGCAAATGTAGTGCACGCGCTCCAATCGTGGAATATTCCATTTTTCCTCGTGTTCGTGAAATCGCAGAATGCTGACTCTTGCGTCGCCACTTCGTCGCCGCTTGTAATTTTACTCCCTTTTCACGCGCTCGATGGCAAGGTCGCCATGAGGTGAGCGGGGTGAGAGGTTGATGGGAGCGGAAAATGAGACGACCACGATGTTTGAAGGCTCGTTTATTAATAATCAACATAATTGATATTTTACTTTTCTTATACTATTGAACTACTACTAATTACCATGCTACACGGTAAAAGTAACTGATGTTTAATATGAAGTTCCGCAGCTATAGCGACTTGAGCGGTATTCGCTGAGCGCTGTGGGTACAAGTGCACACCGCGCGGTATTTTACCCACAAAGGTAGCAAAATCCGCTCTGATGTGAACAGTAATATTGCCGCATACCCCCTCGGATTTGTCTACCGCAGGCGGCAGCAAATACCGCTTAGGTCTGAATAGGCCTTAATTTACAAAAGGCGAAAAAAAAGAAAAGAGACTGTAGAACAAATGCAGAT
Organism: Pyrgus malvae; assembly: GCA_911387765.1. NCBI lineage: Eukaryota > Metazoa > Arthropoda > Insecta > Lepidoptera > Hesperiidae > Pyrgus > Pyrgus malvae. Next base: position 12,344,992 of record OU426958.1, read on the forward strand.
ATTGGCTACAATTTAGGAGTACCGTTTTAGAACGACTTTTTTAAATAACGTCATTGGTCAATAGATCCTGGTCAGAAACCGGATGGGCGTGGCCGCTATATCAACTAATCTTAACGTCAAACAGCGTCATCCGTCATAATATGCCTATTCCTTATTCTGAACTACTGACATTCAACGTTTCTAAAAATATTTTAGTATTATGGTGAAGTTATTACTTCACCATTGTCCAAAATTTTGATGTAAAATATCTAATGCGTCGGGTTACACTGATACTCAGCGTGGCGTCGCGTCGCCATGCTGTATAACACTATGAAACACGAATTACACATTTCAATTCTAAATATTTGGACTATAAATAGTTATTATTTTACAGGTATGAACCGCAGCGGTAGCCTCCGCTCTAGCTCAAGTAGTGGTACCTCCACCGGGGACTCCCTGTGCAACGAGATGTCCGCGCTCATGCACGACTACGAGACCGTATCGCGGATGGCCGACCTCGCCGCTTCCCTGAAGACTCCTTACCCCGAGCTGGCCCCCGAGATGTTCAAATCTCTTCTGCAGAACATACAGCAGAGTATACAGGTAAATGAAACTAGCTCCTTGACCGTCAGCTTTTCCCACAGGCTCAAAGTCACTCAGTGCTTTGTTGAAGACTCCCTACCCTGAGCGCTAGCTCCGGGGCTACCCGAAGGTATTTAAGATGCTGTTGCAGAACTTAGAATATGCAGGTGAATGAAATGTGGTCCTTTAACTTTGAGCCTGTTACCCAGCACTTCGTTGAAGACCTACCCTTAGCTGGCTCCGAAAACATTCAAGTCTCTTCTGCAGAACATAAACAGAGTATACAGGTAAATTAAACGTGCTCCTTTACTGTCAGCCCTTTCCACAGGCTCAAAGTCACTCAGCAAGTGATGGAGAGGGCACTACTTACTCTCAAGGTGGCAGAATCAAAAATGTTAAAATCCATATACGAACAAAAGTTACAAACAAAGGTTACAAACGTAGCTTTCAAAATCTGGAACCTGAAGTAGCAATGGGCAAGCCATACAGTTAGGAGAACCGATGGTCTGATGACGTAAAGGAAACAGCAGGAAATATTTATTTTAAGGCAAAAACTAGTTGACAGGGAGCTTAAATGACTCCTATACTATTTTTAAGTCATGTTAAAATAAATAAATAATGTATCTTATCATTTGTCACAGAAAAAAGATGACGAAATGGCATGGGTGGACTCTTGCTGCCTCCAACTGACCATCCGCGGCAGAGAGGAGGCTCTCACGTTCCGAGCGAGCGAGCCCGGGGCCAGGCGGGCGTGGGCCACCGAGCTACGACTGGCGCAGCTGGCCACCGCCCGCGCCAACCGCCCGGCGTGGCGGCTGCCGGCCCCCTCGCCGCATTCACCGCCCCATAAGATGCCGCTCTTCGTCACTGCCGCTCCCGTCTACTCGTCCAGCCATCTCACTGAGGTAGTTTTACTATATTATTATGTATTCAAAACAAATGGGGCCTTTTTGAAAAACTGCAAGTTTTTATTTCAAAAGCTCAAAGACAAAGACAAAGAACTTTATTTGCACAAATATGGGTGTTTACAAAAGTTGTTAATACATAAGTATTTAGTACGCCATATTTACCTTCATGAGGGATGCAAATATTACAAAGATAAAAGAAAAAAACTTAATAATAACACAATTTATAAAAATGTACATTATTATCATATCAATTTAATTTTTATTTGATCCCATATTGCGCATTTTGAAAATTAAAATTTTTAAATTTTATTTCTTCAAGTATGTATTTATTTAGTTGTTTGTTTGTTTTAATTATTTATTCATATTTATTTGTACTTCGGATCGAATCCGATCGTCGGCTTTGGGTACCCATATTGCAGGGTTTTTGTACACTAAGAGGAAAAAAAGCCGGCGGAAAAAAAACCTCCCAGGTTTTTATGGAATTCCTTTATGCCGTTTTGTCGTTTAAGAAATCAGTGACTGAGTAATACGCCTTTTTCAGTATAGCTCGCTGTATACTTCTTCAGTATTTAAGAGTTTTTGTATAAATGAAGCTTGTTAAAGTGGGAAATGTTAACTATTCATAACTATTTTAAAAAATCACCTCTCCATGAAGAAATTGTAATGTGGGAATGTATTCCCACTCCCCAGTGGCATATTTACCACATAAGTTAATCAGGTGTATAATATAAGAGGAACGGGGGCTATAAAATGCTTACATGAATTTTATAGCCAAAATAATATTCCTTTTCTTATATTTAAAATTGATTGCAGTTGGTTTATGAACTCAATAAATATTATTTTTCCCAGGATTTAAATGCTTGTTTTGGCTAAATGTGTCGAGTCCAGAGAGAAAAAGCGGCGCATTAAAATCGCCAACACGCTTTTGAATTGAAGAAAATTGTCTTTCCTGATAAAAAATAAAAAATAAATTAAATCCGGTCTTGGACTACCAAGTCAATTGAGATACTTTTAATGAGCTGTCAAAACGTGACATCCCCATACATTTTGTATGAGAAAATGATAAGTGACGTCACTTATCATATATAGTCAATTGACTTCATTATTATTGATTTAATCGGTAATAAAAATCATGTATAAAAAAGAATTAACAGTTATATTTCTTTCCAAGCTTGATTTAGTGCAACCTTTTTAAGGTAAGGTTTTGGATTTTTTTTGTGCATAGTGTCCAATGAAATGAAATGAAATGAAAATGAAATGAAATGAAAATGAAATGAAAATATTTTATTTGCACAAATATGGGTAGCAAAAAAGGTTTTACAAAAATATTTAGATCGCCATATTTACCCTTTAGGGTGTACAAATTTTATTGTAATAGTTATATAATTACAAGTTAAATTATAAACTAATTATGTACAGTAAACACTAAAACACACAGTATACTTAAATAATTTTACATTATTATCACTCCAGCTACCCAAACTCAATTTAACCCAAGTTTGTGCTTTTTTATACAAATTTATTTTATTTTATTTGAACCATACGTGGTTGACCGTCATCAGCTTTGGGCACCCACCATGATGGGTTTTTATACGCTGAGAGGAAAAAAAGCTGGCGGAAAAAAAACCTCCCAGGTTTTTATCCAAGACCCTATTGGTATTAAAATCTAATTATATTGTCCTCAGGTGCGATGCGGATGCTTCTACACATCGAGCGGCAGTGCGGGCGCTCGCGGGGCGGGCGCTCGGCGCGCTCGTTCGTTGCTGTGGGCCGGCGTCGCGCACGGCGCCGACACGCACGTCTCTGTACTGACGCACCGGGCAGCCGCCTTGAAGACTCTTGTTACTATCGACCTGCCTGACACTAGGGTGAGTTTTGCTCGAGTGGTGCCGGAGGATAAACGTTCTATAGATGAGCCCGTTGTTAGAGTGTGCCATATAAATTTTGGTAGGTGGTAGAACTATTATGGTTCGCCCGAGGAAGGACCACCGCTGCACCCACTTCTGCTGTAAGTAATTCTATTGTGTTTCAAATTAAAAAAAAAAGTCTACGAGCTGAAGCTACTAACAGAACTAACTCTTTAGCAGCTGTTTTAACGATTTTTACCGCCAATCCGTACTTCATGCTTCATTGCCTTTGACCGGAATAGGAAATGGGGTAAAGTACTAATTTTAACCGATCAACAACCTTCTAGATTCGTAGCTATCAACCTGCTTACTTGTGATATTGATTATGAAAATCCAACTTCTCTACCTTGTTCTTAGTACTTTTATACCAACGGAAACTATATCTATGGCTCCACTGCGACTTTTATCTACAAAGAATCTTTACTTGCAGGGGAAATTACCTTTACCCACTCCTGTGGGCAAAGATAATTTCATTCCTCTGGTCGAATTTATGTGGAGTATCGGATGTCCTATATCTTTGACTATCTCTTTCTTTTGACGATGTTGCTTCTACAAAAGAAATTAACTGCACGTCTTCTTCCCTATCAAGAATTTTCTGTACGTCATCTTCCCTATCAAGAATTTCGACAACAATTTGGAAGTTTCATTTTTGTTCTAGGTAACCTCAATGGAATACGCAAAGGGAGTACGACAAGTGACCACACTGTGCGGCGACACAGTGTGGCTCGGCACTGAGGAGAAGAGGCTCATCATATTCTCCGGCCTCGAACCGGAGAAGCAGGAGAAGCTCACGGAGGTGGCCACCATCGCGCCCGTCACGCAGATCCGGTACCACTGCGATTCCATGTTCGTGGGACTCGCCAACGGGAGGGTATCAGTCTTCAGGCGGAACCACGACGACTCCTGGGCCCTCAACGAACCTCTCGCCATCGAACTCGGCGACAAACCCGTCCACTGCGTTCTCCCGGTCGACGGTATCATCTACGCGACGTGCGCGCGAAGAGTGTTCGCTATCAATGCCCTCACCGCCGAAATCATGCGCATATTGGAGCTGAAGGGCGACAGCGACCGCTCCGTCAGGTATCTAGCGCACTCCGGAGTCGGCCTGTGGACCGCGTTCTCCGACTCCACGTACGTTAGTCTGTACCACGCGGAGACGTTCGAGCACTTGCAAAACATTGACATCGCTGCAGATGTAGCGAAAACTATAGGCGCGAGGGAGGGAAGCAAACCGGCGTACGTATCCGCCTTGCTGGCCGTACAAGGCTTATTATGGGTGGGCACGACTGCCGGCGTTAGCGTAACAGTACCATTACCAAAACTGGAGGGACTGCCGCTCATCGGAGGCCACATAGCCGTGTCGTACCACGCGCACGCGGGACCCGTGACATTCCTTCTCTCTCTCCTACCCGAGAGCAGGGAGATTGACGTTAACCTTGTTAGAAGAAATCTATCGAACGCCCGCGCTCTCGCCGAAACCGTCCATGAGTTTAAGGAGGAGGAGACCAAAGAAGACAACGACAAGCCTAAACTCGAGCGGCGGATATCGGAGGAGCTAAGTCCGTACAGGCCGCAGCGCGTTCAGTCGGCAGTGATACGGCGGAAGAAGCCGGGTGATGTGCGATTAAGTAAGACGTTGCCAAAGTGTGCCAACTTGAACGCCTGTGACGTGTATGGACTGTTCGGAGATCTCATGTTCGTAAAAGACTGCGTTGGCGAAGCGGACGTCAACGGCTCGGGCGGGGAGGCACTGCGACGCAGCGATCCCGAGCTGGCCGCCATTCCTTACCGCGTTAGCACGTTAGATAGGCGACTGCGAATGAGGGCGGGGCGACCGCGAAGTTTGGACCTGTCGAGCTGGTCGGTTGACTCCAGAGCGTCGAGTCTCTGTACGTCGTCTGGCAGCGAAGAATCCATGGCCCTCCGAGGCGTATCGCGGACGAGTTCGGGCGCTTCGGGCGCTGCGAATCTTGCACCCCTGGCCGCATCGACCCCCGATTCGTCGTCGGGCAAATCGAGTTCGTCGGAGCGATCCATATCTCGCAGCGAATCGACTAATGTAGAGCTCCGTGCGCCCAGTAAGAGTGCGGCGCGTAGTCTTCGTGGAGCGGATTACGTAGTCGGTGAAAGTTTAACTCGTCGTTCCGTAGTTACTGTGGTGGGTGGTCGCGGGTACGTCGACTGGAGGCAAACGGCTGACGCTGCCGAAAGACCGGTCCCCGCAGCGGATCCCAATCCAAAGGACGCCCATCTAATTCTATGGGAGATGCGATTGTGACCGTAAGTCGATCGTGACCGTGTGCGCGTTCCTTCTTTTCCTCTGACAAGGTCACAAGTGTCTACATTGATCAATATTGATTCCGTATACGTAATTTCTAAAGTTTTTTTATTGCATATCACACTAATCATTGCAATGGGGAAAAGTATCGTTCGCACGCCATTTGCGTTATTTATACATAAAATATGTATAAATCGCATAAGTATCTGATTGACAAAATATTTTCAATCAATGGCAGTTTTTTTTATAGTTTCTATAGAAAATCGCTTTAATCGAAAGCAACCTTATTTTTGATAGATCGAATCGAGACTTGATGTCTGTTCGATGTTGTGTTTATTTGTAAATAATAATGGTGCACGCTGTAGATTTATGTAAATTCCAGTTTTATACCGCTGTTTAAGTACCATTGTATAGTTTTAATATATTAATGTGTATAGTTCCGCTTCGGTATTGGCGAGCAAATATTTCTAAGGTGTCCGTCTCATTTCCGCAACGATTTCTTATGAATCTTAGTTAGAGTTAGTTAAGATTCATGAGAAAATGGTGGGATTATAAATTTACACCGAGTGTAATTCTTGTGATAAGCTTTAAATTATTTTTGGATATTAAACTGACATCTCGCCGGGTGGCCTGATGTTTTTTCGTACACTACGTAAGCGCTGGTGCATTATTTTTGTGATTCTTTATATTCATGTTGTGTATAACAAAAGTGCGAATGGAGATCTTGTTGTAAATTGTTCTCATTGAATATTTTAGTCTTTATCAAAAGGTGGAGTATAACTATAATCTCTTTAGTTCAGTTGTTAATACCAATTTATTTAATTGTAATAAACTGCCATATTAACATTAGAATAATTTCCTAATATTATATCTCTTGTTTATATTAAAAATAATTGTATTGTAAATTTGATTTTCAAATAACATAAATTTTACGTTTTAAATTACGACTGGTTTGACCTTAAATTAATAAAACAAATGTGGCCTTATTTTTCAAAGTTTAAATTTCCAGTGTGATTATGGCATTCGTTTAAGCTTTATTGTTAGACATAATTATGTGTCGCTTTAAGAATTAGACTGATTTAGCTTAAGCGTTAAAATAGATGAATGTTATGTAGGACGAATGACGAATTTCGATCGAATAATCATTATTATATCAGAACGATCGTGTAAATGTTGCCTGCCGAAGTATAAATTCACATCAAATGTACTAACCGATAAGAAATTTATGAAGCCCACAGTTTATTCATTGTTAATACTCCTGGTTGTTTTTGTCACAAAGTGATTTTGTTAAAGTTAAGCTTTATGATTCGCTATGCGAAGCCCTCCATACAATTTCATGTTTTTACATTACCTTATATGTATACAGTTATCTTAACTATTTTGTAGCTGTTAGTCATTATGTCGAAATGTTACTTTCGGTCAGTAGTACATACATGAAATATTAACGAACAATTCCAAAGACCATTTTTAGTTTCAGTGGCATTAATGTAAAAATGTTGGATACCTAAATTTTGGCCTGTGAATAATTATTTGTATTAAGGATCTGTAATCATTAAAATATCGTGCCAAATTGTATATTTTTCAGTTTCCCTTGTATAGGTATATGACTACTTATTTGTCTTACATTTATAACTTTCCCCATGTTTCCAAAATAAAGGTGTCTGTTACTTGCATAGACTTAGCATATACTATATCCTAAGTCTATGGTTACTTGTATGTATGGATGAAATAGTTGATGTTAAATTTATCTCGAATATGTTATATTATTGAACCTCATTTTTACTATTTCTTTGTGTTACTGATCTTTATACATTAAACGTCACAACATGTAAGCATTAAGGTGTAAATAAATTAAGTTTATATGTATACACCTGTACATTTTGTTTTATTTTTCGACTCTTTAGATGTTTTCTTGATATTTCATCAGCTTCTATTAACCGCCTACATCTCATTCTTTGGTGCTAAATTTAGAACACATTCGTCAATGCCAAAGATAATGTGATAGACACGTGAAAAATTGAAACCACAGACCGTGTCAGTTTAGTATTATTTATTATAAAAAAGGTTTGGTGATGCTTTTTGACAAAGTTTTGGATAACGGATTGGAGTATTTGCTATGGTAAATCTGGAAAAAAAGTGTATTAGTTAAAAAATTGATATTTGTCTACAAAAAGTAACAAACAGACCCTGTGGCCTTCAGTGTACATGCCATATGCAGTCCATGGCCAATACACACTCGTTCCGACATTCCGAAGACCGACGATTGTCGCTATGTTAGTGACCAGCAACCGCACCTTTTCAGAGACATACTTCATTCAAATATGTTTTAATACCATTCTAGGCACATTCTGAACGTAGTATCCGTTACTTCATTAAATGCTATCATGGCCATCACATACAGGAAGAGTTTTATTAGAAACAAAAACGTACGGTTACGTCGCTTGCACTCCCTTAGCGCCTGGTTGAAGGCCTCACACTCCTGCAAGTTTTCGTGGTTGGTCGCACACTGCAAGAACTGCGAGATCTCGTACGCGCAGGGTCCGCTCGGCTCGGAGCCCAACTGGTAGTTCGAAGGTAAAGACTGTACCACCTCCTCGCGCCGACGACCCGTGAACAAGCTTGTTATTGCCTCGCCTGCTAAATGCCCCTACACAAAATGAGATAAACAGATTTAGAGCATATCAATGTGCGATCATAAAAGACTCGCTATGTCAATTTGGTAACGGTAAGGAGCCATAGTAGTCCAGGGTAGAAGCCTTTAAAAATAATGAAAAGTGAAAAAAAATTATAATAGAATGAAACCCATTAGAAAAGGAGGGAAATATGATAAAAATGAAAGGAAAAATAATTTACGGGCGATCTGAGGTTGGGAAGGGGATGGGGGTGAGTTTTTAAGGGTAAAAAACGGTTTTTCTCGATTTCCGGCAAAACTAAAAGTCCTATCGAAAAAAGTCAAATGGAAAAGTTGTAGATAATAAAAAGATCTAAAACTTTTGTATTTACACTTTTTTCACATAACCTCAAAATTTATGTGAAAAATTCAAAAAACCATGTTTTTGGTTTTTTATTTTTATCTTTTACAAAAATTTTTTGTTTTTAACGAAATTTTGTGAAAACTTACCTTTTTATGTCCCAAATACGCTGTAATTTATTTAATTAAAAATATTTATTTTTTCACCTTATTTTGAATTAATATCGAAAAAACAGCCTAATTTTCAATCGAAAATTCACCCGTCAAAATAGCAGCTTTTTTCAAAAAGTTGGTGTGGTTTCTGTTCGTTGGAATCTCTACTTTCCGATGGTAAAAAAAAAATATATGTTACTATGGTAAATCTTCTCAGAAAATGCAAAAATTCAAAAAAATTTTTATTGCATACACTTGCTTATCAGCTGCCTTATTGCAAATGATACAAACAGATTCATCCATACTGATAATCTGAAAAGACAAAATCGAATTAATAATGTCTTCACTATTTAATCGTGAATAAACTCCCATGAAAAAAAAAATATTAAAGAAATCAATGTCAAAATGTATAAATAATATATTTAAAATCTATAAAAATAAAATATATTTCTAATAAAACAAACTTTTGGCCGATTTTCATATATATTTTATACTTTTTTATAGATTTATAATATATTATTTATACATTTTGACATTGATTTCTTTAATATTTTTTTTTTCATGGGAGTTTATTCACGATTAAATAGTGAAGACATTATTAATTCGATTTTGTCTTTTCAGATTATCAGTATGGATGAATCTGTTTGTATCATTTGCAATAAGGCAGATGATAAGCAAGTGTATGCAATAAAAAAAATTTTGAATTTTTGCATTTTCTGAGAAGATTTACCATAGTAACATATATTTTTTTTTTACCATCGGAAAGTAGAGATTCCAACGAACAGAAACCACACCAACTTTTTGAAAAAAGCTGATATTTTGACGGGTGAATTTTCGATTGAAAATTAGGCTGTTTTTTCGATATTAATTCAAAATAAGGTGAAAAAATAAATATTTTTAATTAAATAAATTACAGCGTATTTGGGACATAAAAAGGTAAGTTTTCACAAAATTTCGTTAAAAACAAAAAATTTTTGTAAAAGATAAAAATAAAAAACCAAAAACTTGGTTTTTTGAATTTTTCACATAAATTTTGAGGTTATGTGAAAAAAGTGTAAATACAAAAGTTTTAGATCTTTTTATTATCTACAACTTTTCCATTTGACTTTTTTCGATAGGACTTTTAGTTTTGCCGGAAATCGAGAAAACCCGTTTTTTACCCTTAAAAACTCACCCCCATCCCCTTCCCAACCTCAGATCGCCCGTAAATTATTTTTCCTTTCATTTTTATCATATTTCCCTCCTTTTCTAATGGGTTTCATCCTATTATGATTTTTTTTGGTTTTAAAAATTATCGACCCTGGACTATAGGTAAAATACGCGACGCAAATGTGAGATCTATTTTGAATCCTTGAATCTTGCTTATCAGATAGAAACAACAATTTTAGAGTATGAAAGACTTCGTAGGCCCCTTCCAGTCCCCAATAGCGGCTGATCATTAATAGGATAAGATGGGCAATCATTTAACTAGGGCGTGCGCCTGTGCCTACTTTGATTGGGCGGGCGATCATTTAGCAGGGCAGGTTATCCTCACCTCCATAGTCACTCACCTCACGTCCACGTTACACGAAGACACGCACACCAAATATTAAATATACAGCAGGAGGTAGCATATCTAGCTTATTCTTTATAGGTTTCTTTTTTCATTTGGGAGATCTTTTGGGATTTTTGTATTCCTGAATCTGGACCTTGATCACGTACCGAGGGGACGCCCATGGCAGCAGAGTTAAGCAGAGGATATCCGCAAACCTACACATTTGGACATGCTAACCATGGTAGTGCCGAGAGTGACTCCGCCGGCGATGGACGCGGCGTCCCTGAACATGGAGCGGCGCGGCATGGGCGTCACGACGATGTTGGGCGGGTGCGCGGGCGCGTGCGCCTCCCGGTGCGAGTAGCGCGACGCACTGCCGCTGCGACTACCAGAAGCAATGCGAATGTTAAATGAGAGTTTCGATTGTACTAAAAAAATTGAAGCTCGAGCCACAGCCCACGAAAAAATCGGTTTTTATTTTAGTTAAATACAACATTAGGCGAGCATGCAGTCGATTTGCTTAATATCAACTATCAAGTGATCGCTGCAGCCCATGGTTACCTACACATCATGAAAGTCTTGCCCGATGTATGAAGCTGCGCTGCTACTTTGGCGTGATGGTCTATAATATGTAAAATGGTGTACTTATGTCTATTGATTTTATATAATTTCTGTCACTACTGTAAACCCCACAACACCGGCTAACCATTTTAAAATGTTTTGACCATGTAGTTCCAAGACCAATAATAAAGTAACTAATGCTTCCTCTTTCAGAAATAGGTATTAACTTGACAAAAAATTGTACCTCTGACTGACATTTCTTTCTACTCATTCATCTTCTTTATGTACTATTCATTAAATTCTATTTAAGACAAATTTAATCTACCTACTTATTTTAAGATGGCTATGGAGATCTAATTTTGTTAAGAAATTCCTATGCTATTATGAGTACTGATGACTTGAAATAAATAAAACTAGGATTTGGTTTTATGGTTTATTTAAGTATATTGTAATTTAACAGTCTACTAATTACGTAAATTGAAATGGATTTTTAACAATTATAGGATTTCAACCGTAAAATTTCTATATAAAATAAAATTGAAAACTCTAAATTTACTAAATTAATATAAAATAAATATCCCGATAACAATAATGCTAGCTAATTGAGGTGCCTCTTAGAATGTTCATTAATAATAATTTCTATTGAAGTATGTTTCTAGAACTTTAAGCATATGTAATTATTTTTCCTTTCTGATGCAATAAAACTGAACTATGGATACAGGATAAATGATTTTTTGTAACAAATAAGGATGTAGAGACACCATTGGTAATAGAATGCCTAAATTTAAATGTGGTTGTTGACTTTGCACTGGCGCAGGGCCTCATTGAAGCCCTCACACAAGGACAGGTCGTGCTGCTGTTGGGCACATTCAATGAACTGCTTGATTTCCCACGCACAAGGCCCCTGAGGTTGCTGCTGGCCCTGGTACTGCTGGTAGGTAGACTGTGCAGGCTGGGCCTGCTGGGCTGGGGCGGGCTCGCTACTGCCTCCTCCACTGAATAAGCCAGTTAAAGCGCTACCAGCCACGTGACCCTGCAATGAGAGGAAAATAATAAGAGACAATAAGAAAATGATACCTATATGATTTCACGCGATAGGGGTACATCTCTATGAAAGTTAAAAAAGGAAATATTAGCGGCGCCATTGTCGTCCAGTCGTGACAATGACGTCATCACTATGGAAAGTAGTGTTGTGGTTTACTACTATTCTATTGTAATGTTTGGTTTTTGTTTATGTACTAAATATATGTACGTACATACATACAAAGAGAGGAAGATACCACAATATTCAATAAAACAGCCCAGATAACAACAATATTGGACAAAACAACCAACAAAAACAAGTAATTGAGTGTTAGTGTTACCAAGAGTCGATATCCATATATCGACTTTTGGAAACACTATTCTTTTCGTAGGTATTCTTGTTTACTTTTTGCTTTGGTGTACAGGACTCTGAAATGCCTTTGTGGCGTGGCGCTCAAAAGGTTAAAAACATTCCTATTTATTAACACAACATCAAATGTTGAAACATGTTTTTGTTGACATAATGTGTAATTGAACTTTATCAAAATGTGATAAGAAGCAGGGCATTAAATAAATCAATATCTTCAAAACGCCTATTTTTACAAAGTGATGTGAATATTTATTTTCTATAACAGCTGAAGAAGAACCACAGCTGCATCTATATCTGCTGTGTAATAATTTATCATAGTGTTTTAGTGGACAGGTGAAGTTGCCATCCACACTTAAATGAGGCAACCATCTGCTTCTCAGGTTGTGTGTACATGTTGTACATTGGTTTTTGTGGGAGATCAGATCTATAATATATTATGTATCCACTTCACAAATAACTATTTCTATATTATCTTATTTTTAACAAAACGAATACAACAAAAAGACATGTAATTTTGTTAAAACCATCCATGGAAAAAAATCATGGAAAGTAGTGGCCCCTGAGACAAGACCTATAAAATGCTAAAATCAGGTTTTAATATAAACATTAATGAAGTCTTATTTTAGGTTGCATGATAAGATGATGCTGCTTTTAAGAACCTGTTTTCTTATGGGATAGTAAAGAACTAATAGCTGGTGAATGGTAACACTTATCCCCAAAAACACAAAAGACAAGTCCCAGCCTGTTGGAGGGAGACATCACAAGGAAATATAAATCACAATATTTTTCTTTTACATGTGCAAAAGATAAATGACCATATAAGATTTTTTGATGTTCAGCAGGCATTTAAACATTTGACAGTTTAACAGAACCAGCACACTTAACTGCCACAAACTGGTAAGAACACACCCGATTGTGCAGCAGCCCATTGGCTGCATGCAGCCAAAACAAGTTTAAGCAAATGCTTGTGGTTACTGTCAGTGTTCATAGCAATCAAACAATTGTTATAAAGTTGTATGTGTACATACATACCACCTGGCACTGATAAAGAGAATTACTTGTATATTTTTCAATGTATAGAAACATTATGTGCTAAGTACAGTAAGCTTTTAATATGCTGGGACTTTAATCTCAGCTCTGCTAACATGATTTTAGCAAGGCTGATTTTCCAGCATTGTATAGAAAGTTTTCAGACACAAAATGGGAACAATTGCTAAGTATAAGAAACATAAATGAAGTGGTTAAGTTTTATGAGATAATTTATTTGTGTATAGATAGCTGCATTCCTAGAAAAACGCGTAGAGCAGTACAGCCTCGGTACAATTATCCTGTGTGGTAAGAAAGTAGTAGTGGTAGTGGTAAGAAAACTAAACAAGAAAGATATTGTTGTATATTTTCAAAATACAGAGGACTTGTTAAGTAAAGCATTAAGGCTGACTTTCATATTTATAAGGAACGTATGAAGCACAACATACTGTGCGAACCAGCATATTTCTGGAAATACATAATAGCATCTAAACAAGGCAAAAAGAAAAGTGCAAGGTTGACACAGCCGAATTGTATGCATTTTCCTGAAAATCAATGTGCCGAATTATATGCAGATTGCTTTAAATCTGTATATTCCAGCATACCACCTCAACTTAATTGGGAGAATTGTGTTTTGGGCTCAGGAAAGGACTTGGACACGATTGTAGATGTAAAAACGATATCCACAAAAGATCTACAGCGAGTTTTGAAAAAGATTACACCAAAACGGACAACAGGTCCAGACGGAATTCCACCTTACTTCGTTACGGATTAGTGAAGGAGGCAAAATAAATTAATACGAAAACAAGTACTCTGTATTGACTTTCACTTATAAGCAAAACCCGATTACGTATTCGTATACATTAGGTAGCGTAGATTTTGTGCAATGTTCCTCCATCAAGGACTTGAGGGCCTTGAAGAGAGCAGATCTCAGTTTCCGAGATTACATAACTACAATATGCACAAAGGCCTAAAGAGTATGTATTGGGTTTTGTTTTACGACAATGACAGGTAATTAATATAATAGTATTGATGCAATGAAGTTGTTATATAACAGCTTTGTTCGGAGCATACTAGAGAGTAATGCAGTTATCTGGAGACCACTGCGTTTTTATGAGATAGGTAGGTAAATAATTATTAAAAGTTCTTCCACAAGCTTGGGTCACATCTGGCTGTTGCTTTATTGCTATAATGGCTGAATGAATATTGAAGCTGCCACACACAGGCTGCCTAATGGGTGGGAAACCTTAGGGATCCATTTTATGTAATGTTAAAACATTATAGTATGTTACCTAAATAGGGTATGGTACATCAAAATATGTGGGCCATACACGAGAAACTTGTAAATCTACCACTGACTAGCATAGCGAGATGGACTATTGCCATAATTCTGTTTAAGGGACTTAGTTATCATTGCTGAGCTTCATTCTCAACATAAGTTAACTAAATAATTTATTATTGTATATGAAAGTCAATATTTTTAATATTCAGAACTGTGTATAATTTGATAACATAAACTCAAGCTAGATAGATGGCAAATTTTTAAAATAAGTTTTAAATAGGTACATCTTGTTCTTTCAGTTCTGGTAAAAACTATAAAAAATATTGTGCAAAACATGTTTATTTACAACCTCTTTTACAATGAATTTCATTTAAATAATACGACGTCATACAATCACGTGATCTTTAAATTGGCTTAGTGCCTAACTTGGGTTTAACACTACAGGAATTATCAATTTTGGTGAAATTGCGTAACAAATACACTATTATTAATTATGTAGGATCACATCCGCATTTTTTTAAACATTTATATTACGTAATTCATCATGAACTTACCACAGCCGATCCTACGGCAACGCCACCGGCGGTAGCAGCCATCTGACCGAACATGGAAGGCTGCTGAGGTTGGGCAGTCATAGGAGCTGGTGACGATGGAGGGGCTCGAGCAGGAACATTGCTGGGCGGTGGCGCAGCCCTAAGAAATAAAATAAATTGAGGTTATCTCTGATATGATAACATCAAAAACAAAAGACTAAACAAAGTATGAAAGTAAATGATAATTAGGTACCTTCTCTGAGGAGCTGGTGGCGGACTTGCTGAACGTCCACGTCGTGGCATTTTTGTTTAGAGCACTTATTAAATAGCGTTCAATAAAAATTCTTCTTTGCACAAAACAGGCAACGCTGTCACAACTTCAGAGCGAAATTGACATGAATGAATCAAAATGTCACGTCTGTCACGAATTTAAATGAATGAAGTTCGTTCGAAATCCTTCTAGAAATTTTAAAAATAGAACCTTTTATCCTTGTCTCATTTAAGTAATAGAAAGAGATGGAAGTACTTAGTCGGTGTAGCCAGTACAACCAATTTTACAGAATGTAATTTTATTACTATTTATTAGTTTCTCCATTTACGAAATTTCATTATCTAAGGTATACTTACATACACAATTTAATTTAGCCAAAATAGGAAAACCAAAATAGACTGTTGTTTCACAACTGTCACTAGTACAGTATCAATAATAACAAGAATTAATAAAGGTTTAAAATAAACTTTACCCGGCACTTCTACTGCGGCTGGGCATTTTTGATATTTAAAATATTATTTCAATCTCACGGTCATTTTGTGGACATATTATTATATGCCAAACTAATAATAATGTTTCAAACAAAACGCTCTTTGACAATTACCACGACGAAAGAATTTCATTACGGCCAGTTAATTCCACAAAGTCTGTATTTAATTCATATTTTTTATTGAAAGTCTTTCATTACAGCTACAGAGACGAACTTTGAATCGTTCGAAAACAATTTCAAATTAAATTTAATGGTGCCTTAGAGCATCATTATGACATCCGTCAGAGAGGAGTAGCCTTTACGGGTGCGCGGGCGGACCCCTCGTCCCAAAGTACATGCACAATGTGCCGTCTAGTTAGGTATACAACTAGTGTGTCTGTGTGTGTCGGTGTCAGTGTTGACGGTGCATAGAAAATGACGTTGTTAATTGAAATTGACATATTTAGAAATGTATGCGTCAGTAGCGATGAAAGAATATTTTTGAATGTGTGACAAAATTAAATTGTGTGCGTTCTTCTCCCGCACTAGATTTGGCACAAAAATTATGTATCGAAGCGAGGCGCTATAGCATCTCTACTGAAGGGTGAGTCAGTAACTTTGATGCTCTAAGAATGGTGCTTATACACGGGACCTTTTTTCAATACATAATTGCTTGGCAACAATGGCAACTGAAATGCTACTGCAAATTATTGTATTAATACCTTTAATTCTCTAAGTACTGCAATCACAATGAAGGGTGAGAATTGTTTCAAAACTATTGCTTATTGCATTTATTGTCGAATTGTAAATCTTTAATATTTTTTTCTATCTCGTTTATATGTATAAACATATCAGAATGAAATTGGTGCACAAATAGATTACTGTCTGGAATAGCACGTGTCCTATCTTTTTCCCTAAAAATGTACTATTCCCGCAGGATAGATAAGTATAATCAATAAGCTCAAATCACCCGAGCACAACCTAGTTTCTCATCTTAGATTATGAATAATGTACTTACGTTTTCTCATAAATCTTTTTTTTTAATTTAAGAAATTTCGTAGATTTGCAGTGCCCACAGAGTACATTTTGTATATGCAGTGCCTCTAGATGTAAACAAGTGGGAATATACATATCCGAACAACTTGGTTAAATGCATAAAAATTAGTATATCTTACATTTTTTGGACTGAAATTATTTCAATGAAGTATTAATATATTTTACGAATACACTTTGTTATTTAATTGCTGCTTTTAGATCACTAATCGGGAGTCAATACCTTTAATGTTGTAATGATTGCAGTGACTATAAGTTTTTTATTCCGAAAACTATGATTTACATTCTATCTAATATATTATAACACCCTACAATTTTCTTAGTGCAGTGTTTGGACATACTTCAATGTTTTATTATGAAAATAAATAATATAAATGAAGTATAAAATCACAACAAATGTGGTTTATCCTTCTGTCAATAATAATAAAATAACAATCGATTATTTTGGTACCAAAGTAACCCAGGAATGCCCAGGATAGATCAGTGTCATATATAATGTTACACGCGACGCGATCTGAAATTATAGTCTCTGAGTGTATTAGGTAATATCATAGATATCCATGGAATGTAAATTAATGTAATTATTTCTTATTATTTACATCAAAACTCATTAATTAAAGTAAATTAGTTTTAGGTTTATTTATGCGTAATACGAAACGTTCAAATAACATTTAATTAATTTTTATAGCATGTAAAACAAAATAATTTAATTTTACTTGACGCTGGCAATATGCACAGAGTTTGCGACGCCATGATTATTAAAATTGAAAAGTGAAAGTAAAACAAAATAAGTATGTACTTAAAGAAATTTTATGTTTTATTTCTCAGAGTAAAGTAATTTATTTAAAAGTAAACCTTATAAATTTCTGAATTAGTAGAATACTATTTTAGTTTAACGCGAGTTGAAAGGATTAATAAGCACTCGCGATCCGTTTTACTTCATTCAATAAAATTCAATAAATTCAGTCAGTCTAGCAACACTGTTTAATGAAAGACAAAGACAAGACAGTTCTACAATCTACATTGTGTTGTGTCTGTCAGTCACTCAGTGAATTTGATACCGCGTGATCATTATTAGCGTAGTTCAAGTCATTTATTTGTATTGGTTGAAATAATAAAAAGGATTTCTGAGTGAAAATGGATAACTTATTAGCCAGTCAATTTCAAAACACATACTTAGTGGTTGGGATAACAATACTCGCATGTGTAATACTACACTTAATTTACAAGACTATATTCGGCGGCAACGAAACCGAAATAGTAAAGTACGAAACCGG
Organism: Pyrgus malvae; assembly: GCA_911387765.1. NCBI lineage: Eukaryota > Metazoa > Arthropoda > Insecta > Lepidoptera > Hesperiidae > Pyrgus > Pyrgus malvae. The sequence continues at coordinate 12,363,169 of OU426958.1, forward strand.
CATCACTTCAGGTGGGTATTATCTTATTAAATTGTATTATTAGAAACTAAGCTATTGGTTTAAAGACAGTAGAATAAAGTTATATTTTCGATACCCACGTGAATTTGGCGCGCCTCGAAAATGGGACCTCGTGAGTATCTGTTGCGGTTTTTGCACTCGTATGATGAAAGATAACTGTTAATACATTCAACGACTAACGTATCAAGACATTTTAATGGCAAGTAAGTAGACACTCCGACCAAGAAGTGATGAAAACTTTTCTGTGCAGTTCAAATTTCCAATGTTCTCATAAGTACCCCCAGATTTTGTAAAAAGTAATTTGCATTGTACTGTTTAGATACGAAAAGGGTACAAATACAGGTTTAAAATTTTGTTTGTATCAGTCTTTCATATATAACAATAATATTTATAATAATTTCACTGACTTCTGCAACACAGTTTTTATTAACTAAAGCGGAAGTCAGGGATTTCAGAAGCAAATGTGAATCATTTTGATTTTGTATTTGTATAACAGTAACAAGAATAAGTATTACCTCAATTCATTAATATAAATCTTAATCGCAGCTTATTCTGTAATATAATAGTGACTTGATAAAATTATTAAAAGTTCTTTGGAAGGATATCTCACAAAGAAGAAATGGACAGGATAAAAACAGAATTATAAAACCCTGATATTCTGCATAGGAGTTCCACAAAAGGCTGGATAATTTGATTTTAAATTTAATATTTCTATGCAGTCTTGGCACTTGACATACTTTTGTTGAGACAGTGTTTAGTTAGGAAAAAATCTGAAAACATACCTATGTCAAATTAACAGTCAAACTGCACTTGAGTTACAAAAACCAGCTAATAGTTTTGTTCCAGAAAATATCGAAACATTCAAAAAATAATGTGTAAACATTCTAAAGTTGCAATATTGTTTATTTAATTATAATTCAAGCAGTTTTATAATATACTGATCCAGCCTAGCTTTTATCTGGTGATTTTAGTTATATGCTAATCTATCCCACAGGAACAGTTCATTTTTGCGGGATAAACACACAAAGTACTATTCTAGACTGTAATCCATCTCTGTGCCAAATTAAATCCCTATCCGTTCAGGCATTCTTGTATGATTGAGCAACTAACATAAATCTAATCGTTCACATTTATTAGTATGTATTACACACTTTCAAATAAATTGTTCTTACTGTGATACTGATAATAGGAATTTCTACCAAGAAGATAAGTGACAAGGGCACCATGTTAGTTGTTTGTATTTTACTTTTTTGGCATGAAAAAATCTATAAATAAGGATTATTATCATATTTCAGTATGTAAACCTACAGACATGTTTATGTGCATTTATGTATGTATATTTGTAAAGGCTTTTAAGGTGCAATGAATTTATTATTTGTTCATCTTGTAATATCATGGCAATGACAAGTTGCATCTGAATCAATATAAGTATGTTTTGAAAACTTATATAGGGTGACACATATGTTTTTGAATAAACATAAGTTTGCTTCTTAATTTGTTGTCTGAAAGTATGTATTGAAATTCTAAATGACACATTGAGGTACAAAATTTTAATGGCTGCAACCCTTTTTTGGGTCCCAATCTCAGTTCAGTCTCTCCCCATTATTAGAGAGGCCTGGAGCTTATTTACTGTGCTGCTCCAATGTAGTTTGTTTTGAAATTGGATTAGTACTAAGCAAAAATGTAATTCTGAATGTCATAAACTAATAGCAGAGAGAATTTTTATTGACATAAATATTTGTCTTTATGTAATAAACTTTATATTTATTTGCCTTACTGTTCTACATATAAATGTATGATAGAGCTATGTCACTAAACAAACCTACTTGTAATTTTGAATTTACCATGCAATATATCTCTTTATTTTGCTGTGTTTACCTAAGTGCTCCTGTTTTAATCAGTTTTGTATTTAAAGTAACTGGTACCCACATTGTATGGATAGACTTGTAAATCAGAGATATATTAATCTCTTCCTATGTCATAACAAGATGTTTTATAGCCTAAAACTATCCAACACAAAAAAATATTTAAATGGGAAGTTTCCTAAAAATAGTGTTTTCAAACAAAACAAACTTGTCAGCTTATAATATTAGTATTAAAGTTTCAATGATAGCATCTTATAATCTTGATATTGCTCTTGTTTTGTTGTAATTTATTACAATGTTGTTATAGAAGATGATGAAACAAAGTTGTTTTATACTATTATTTATAGCTTTTACACGCATGCATAATAATTTCTCCATTCAAATGTCAAGTACCTATATGTTTGCATCTGTTCAGTTCCTCAAACAATAAAAGTTTAATTACTATGTCATTGTGTTCTCAAGAGTAAAGTGTTAAAATAATGGGCCATAAAGACCATTCATTAGTTTTGATGCAAATGAAGTTATCTTGATTTTGACTTTGTGGATTTCTTACTTATAAAGTAAATCCCAGTTTCTCCAATTAAAATTGATCTTTAGTAAGTATTAGTAATTTAATGAAACTGTAAAAAAATACAACTGCTTTTCATGTCCATATACATTTCAATTTCATTGTTTGAAAACACTCTCAGGAATTACGACTGGTTCGAACTGAAAAAATATTTTTGTGTTAGTGACAGTTGAACTTGATAGTTCTTTTTATCGAAGAAGGCTTTAGTCTGCTAAACATAACGTTACGACTAATAGGAACTCATAATATATCTCTCATTTACATGTCTTTATCCACGTGGACGACGTCGCGTGCACAACTAGTTACAGGATAAAAGGCGTGCTCAAATGTCTGTAAAAATTCAGCACTAACAAAATGTAAATGATCGAATCAAGTTATGTTCAGGTGATATCATATTTGTGTAATCGTGTTGTGATCGTAATCATTACGATTCGTCGTAAAAAAGTATGAATTCATCGATACAGAGAAACCGTTTTTATAAAATTCCTTCGAGTAACTGAAATTACCTGTAATACTTTTATTTAGCACCTCAGTTTGCTCTCACGATATTGTCGGAAAGTTTTAGTGAAAGTGAATCCGGAAAACAAATATCTCTTTTGAATCTTTCGTGCCGTATTATTACATTATTATTAAGCAGTTTACAAAAGAGTAGTACGCGGTGTAAAGTTAACAATCAAATTGTTAAGAAATACTTTATCGATACGGAAAATGGTAAGGAAAGATAAGTCACGCAATACGAAAATATAAATATTGCACGGTTACTCGAAGCGCCGGTTTTGATACTATCGACGTAAAATTACATAACTTCGATCGTTCGTTTTTTATCATACGTTTTCCTAACTCATTACAACGTGTAGAAAAGTAAACATTTGAGATTGTAATGATTTGGGCGAACGCTGGCCATTACGTACGAAACATGGTTTTTCTCTGTAAGCCTAACATTTAGATATCACAATCTGCATGATATGATGTCTGGATGAGGAGCGAAGATGGTAAAATGCATAATAAACGCTTGAACGCATTACACGCTCTCCCACACTAAGGTTATTTGTCCCATGGGTGCCATGGACAAACACCTAGACAATAACAAAAATTAAAACTCATCATTCATACTTCTTCCTCTCTGAAAATCGAACAGGATCATTCAAACGGCAGTCTGGCGAAATATTCTTCTGTAATTTCTCTTTATTTTTTTAAACAAAAACTAAAACTGCTTTGTTAACATGAGATATGACATACAAAAAAAATACATCTTGTGTATTATAACTAATCCAAATAAGTTAAAATAAGTAAAAACATCCGCCCAATGCAGCGTGGTATAGTATAACTCCAGGCATCATCCATTAAGGAATCGGTGATCAGCACTGGAGCGCAAAAAAGGGTTGCAGCCAGCCAGTAATAAATAAACTGTAATCATTAAACAGTTAACTAAACCCGTCTACTCAGTAATAAATAAACTGTAATCATTAAACAGTCAACGAAACCCGTCTACTCTGACTTAGTCCCTACAATACCTACTTATAAAATGGCCTCAAACTTTTATTGGCCATTGTTTATCAGCATCGCGCTATCAACGTTACAGGAAACCAGAGCGAAGTGACATCCGACGTTGCTGCGAATGAGGGTCGCACCTCTACCAAGACTAAGAAACGAGCACCATGGAAAGGGAAGACGGAGTTCAGCCATCCTTGGCTGCTGAAGAATCTCAAGGGCCACCCCGGAACGGTCCTCCTAGTGGATTTCTCGGCGAACGGCAAGTTCATGGCCGCAACCTGTGACGGTAAGTTTCATCTCCTTCGTAAAAGGTGGCTGGGTGACTAACACTTATTTATATTACCGAGAATTTGCTGCACGTTTAAGGTGAATTCGCGGTCTGCTGGTGATAATGTAGTAGGTTTTTGTAGCGATGATGCGCATGTAAATATGACGTATGATTAATTTTAAAGTTTGTGGCACTCGCAATTCTTGTGTCTTCTAATGTTCCGTACATTGTTTTGTATTGTGTGTGAATTAGATGCGCCGCGCAACATTTGCTTCCGCGATTTTTGAGGTTGTAGGTATGACTTAAATTGTGTAATGAATAATGTCGGGTGAATTAATAAAGTAGTTTATAATAGGCCATAGGGTTATAATAGGCCATTTAGGTCAATATAATATAATTTGACAATAGCGTTGGCCCTTCGTGTTAATTATTCGTTAAATTAACATTTTAGATTCACGACTGGTTTGTTCTACTACTACCTTGACCATGAATAAATCAAATAAATTAACAGTTTTTACACTACCGAAGCCTCATTTAACCTTACGAAGCTATTAAAACTCGCATCTCGAACAATGTTATCAGTGTTTTACTAAGAGTTTTGTAAGCGTGTTAACTTCCACTTATCTTTTCGAAAACTTTTGGGCCTTCTTTGATGGTAGTTAGGTATACCTACAGTTAAGAATACAAAGACAGAAATATTTCCATTTCCGTATGAGAGCATTACATCGAGACATCGTATCGTTTCATGTGTATAATAAATAAATATTAATATGACTTATCACTGCCAGCGGATTTACGTTACGTGCTTAGCTATCTCGGGTAGAAATATTTTGTCACTGATAACAGTATCGTAAAGCTAAATGTAAACACTGAAACGTCACCGTGAAGAAATCACAACACAAGGAAGGAATCGTCGCTGAAGGCTGCGTTTATCCATTTTTTTTGTTTCGTGGCTCTTATCGCATTTTATAATAGTAAAATGCTGTATTCGACATTTGAATTTTGAATTCGAGCATAGCGTTTTTTATTCATGGTGGCGTTTTTATCTTTATTTTGGTCTTTGGAGAATTAGGTATGTTTAGTTTTTTATGATACGTATACTACGCATGGGCTACGCTGCTTAGTCGTAGTCGTAGCATACATGTTCGTAGCAGGACTTCCGGCTACGACAGGGAAGTTCCAAGCGTAGCAATTCGGGTAGATATTGTAAACCATAAAATATACATATCTATCGAGATTGTCAATCGAAATCTTAACGTTATTGTTACGTCAAAGACTGATTTGAAGATAAGTGTTTATATATAGTGAAGCAATACTACTGAACGATAAGATTCGATTCAGATTGCAGCATATGACAAAATATTTTTTTAAATAAAATATCAGGATTGAACTGAGTTTTTCTTAAAGTTATATCTAAATAACGTCGATGACTAAGGCCCAATTTTTGCAAAGCAAATAAACGAACGTAGTTAAAAATGTAACGATAGCTTAAATACCATTTGCCGGATGTAGTTCGAATGCAATTTGCACTATAATGAGGTATTTAGATGTATAAATAAATGTTTTTTACAAGGATCTACATGCACAATAAAATATTGAAAGGGAATTAGTGAAAGGTACTTAAAATCGATTACATTTTTAGCTATGAAAATTATCGTGAATTGGGGCTGTCATAAGCGAGTTCTTTAAATTTTTTGAGCAGTTTTAAGCAAGTAATGATCATAACAAGATAATATGCACAGAAAAATTTAAAGAACCGTTAGCTTGACTCGCTTGATTAACCTAGCTTGACGTGCAGTCATCGGAAGTCAGCCAGCAACTGTTGTATAACAACAGCGTTCAAGATAGAGGTTTTTAGATCATTTTACACCATTATTGTGATTTATTGTCCCACATCGTTGTGACTTTTTGCTACAAAATTACGAAACGTATAGAATTTTTTTCGACCTTTTTTAAATGTACTGCTACTGGGACAAATCGGAATTGAGAGGGATTTAGCTTATAGTCCTAGTATACTGCCCGCTGATGTCAGGAAATTATACACCAAGTTCTCTTTCAAAAAAGGTTCTCGAGGAAGGCTCACTTCCTCTAGAAATCATATCCAGAAAACTGTTTTTTTTATGTTTATGTATACACTGTTATTATTATATTATAAATTATATTATAATATATTTATTTATATTCAGTCTTAACATTTTACTTTCTTTTTGTTTTTCTCATCATTTATCGCCTTCGAATCTCTGTATTCCCTTAGGTAAGCTGGTAGATAATGCCATTAGGCATTAAGCTCGCCTATTGTACCACAATTTATTGGCGTCAATAAAGTTTTTAAATAAAAATAAAAAATAAATATATACATATATATACATGATTAGGTTTAGGTATCTTTGTTAGGCCAAGTTTTTCTACAATTTTTTTTAAATAAAAAAAAGGACATACGAACGATGGACAGACAATACGCCATCAAAATTAAACGTATTATTTACTTTACGAAGTATTGTAACGTAATATATCAAGTGAAGTAACGAGATTATTTATATATTTTGTCAAACATCCAAATCACTGCTGCCAAAACAAAATAAAATAATATAACGATTTTCCGTTCATTACGTGATAACTGTGTTCCAGTAAATTCTAGAATGTTTTAGATAAACTTTAATTTATCTATATATTGGTAATTCTCGCGAGAGCGATAGAGATATTATAGATTTCGTAAATGTTTTGTTCGTAGTACGTAGTTATTATTTAACGTGGTTTTGTTTTACGATATTTTTAATCAAATCTTGAAACAGGGCTGACGAGTTTTATTTGGCAGGTAATGTGTAAGCCGAAATCTTAATATACTAGACTTTTCATAGATTGTGTAATCTAAAATTTTGATGGGTGGTAAACCTTAAATGGTCCTTGTAAGCAAATATTTTGATGGGTTTTAGACTTTTTATGGTTCGACCGGGAAGTACCATTGCTGCAAAATTTGTTTCCCAAAAGCAATTTTATTGTATTTCGACGGAAAGTAACGTTTGCCGGCCAAAATTCATGAGGCGACCAGAGTAGCACGGCAACTAACTGCATTCTACCTCGGACAAGACTGGCTTGCTCGAGGTTGTGGTTAGTTCACATACTAGGTGGCCTGCATGCTCGTCTACTATTCCATTTAAATATAAATAAAAACTGAGCAAAAAGTGACGTCGCTGTGGGATAATTTATACTCTTTTGTTTCTTCGCTACGAGGAAGCGATCCGCTGGCTCTTCCGACCGAGACCTTGTACGTTTTTTGTCACCGCTGAGCAGCTGTTATGTGTAATTTGGAGGTCCGTCGGTCAGTCTCCGCAAGGTTATCAATAATTTATAGGAAAACACCATAGAATCGATGCAAGGTCGATACTGATATTGGTGATGATCATGTTACGTTTGAACTTTGACTCGTTCGATTTTATCTTGTTGAGGAAGGTTATGTTTATACAATGTAGAGCGATTAACGATTTTAAATACGCAATATTAGTTTTTGGCTGTTATATATTTTATAATTAAGTCTGAAATGTTCTGATATAGGCCTTTGGAATATTTTCTGTTTTTAAGGTTCCTTTGGCACTTAAAAAAGTTTATTGAACTGAACCTACTATGAAGGGTAACGACCATTACTTTATTTTGAAGTGAAGTTGCATCATCCATATACGTGTATGTGTAGAAAGATAAGCGAAACTGCTTATGGCAAATTCTTGTACCGGAATTGTTTGAGCGTGATGTACTCGCATAGTACGCCGAAAACGTTATTTGTAATTGAGTGATCCCAGCTGAATGAAGACCAGCCGAAACTAGTTATGATTTGGCTGGTAGAAGAAATAATCTATAGGTACTTCTATACTATCTATACTAATTTTATAAATTCGAAAGTAACTCTGTCTGTCTGCTACGCCTTCCCGCTTAAACTGCTGAACCAATTATTTAACGAAATTTGGAACACAGATAGAGTGGACCTTGGGAAAGGACATAGGATAGTTTAAAACGGGTCCACGCGGGCGAAGCCGCTGGCGGAAGGCTAGTTTTGTAATATGTGTCTGTCTCTTAGACTGGTGAAAACTAAATATTTGTTTTTTTTTTGTGTTTTACTTTAATGGCTGCATTGCATTATTGTAGGGCATTTCCATTTAGTTCCAATCGACATCGATATATAAATAGTCGCTTATCCTTGTCGACATCCTTATAGGCGGTTTGAAACCTTTTGAGATGACTAATAAACATGATAAGATGATTAACCATTAACCAGAGCAAATCCGACTGAAGTTTTCCATCCACAACTATCATTTAATAACAATTTTATTTTTTTATTTAAGTACTAAAAACTTGAAGATACAAAAACAGCAACGGACTCAACCATTAGTTAAATATAGTATTCACATATCAAAGCAATACATGCGTCATCCGATCCGATAAATGTGACTCGTACCTTGATTTTATCTCATTTGCTACATTGATACAAGCGTAGGGCAAACAATGAATCGTTTTTGAGCAGGTTTAAGAAAACATTTTATCTGTGCACAAATATTTACAGAGATTTTTCCAAGGAGAGAAGAAATCCGGAAGTAGGAAGTTATTTTCATATTATTTTTCATATTATTATACATTCTCTGTTTTCGGATGGTCACATATATAGGTCGTATGTCCTTTTTAAGCTGTTTAAGAAAATATTTCTCAGTACACAAATTTAGACAAAGATTTTTTCAAGGAGAGAAATCCGGAAGTTGAAAGTGATCATCATATACATTCTCTTCGCATCTCCGTTTATGTGATACATTCATTTCACTGGAAAACGTAATTGGAGATTTTATATCTGTTTCGTACATCCGTAATCGAATCTCGTATATGACACGGAATACTTGCACTGTGCTGATCGAATATGACAATAAACTAATATCCATGGCTGCATGGGTCTCTTCCTGGATGGACTGGAGATTTCTCCACCACGCTCCTCCAATGCAGATAGGTGGAGATGCCTGTTATTGGCGAACTCGGCTCTCGGCTTTGGGATATTTTTATGCCGCCCAAGGCTTCCGACCAAGCTTGGCTGCAACCCTTTTTGCGTCCCACCCACTGTTGGGCGCGGGTCTCTCCCCCTTGTTGGAGAGGCCTGGAGCTTACTCCACCACGCTGCTCCAATGCGGGTTGGTGGAGATGCGGGTTAGTGGTCAACCCGCTGTCGGATGTTTTCAAACTGTCCATAAGGCTTCCGACCAGGTTTAGCGACTGTTATCTATCGACAACAACCTGGACCGACGGCTTAATGTGCCCTCCAAAGCACAGAAACGCGCATGAAATTTTTTGCCACTAGCGGTCACCCATCTCACACCCGACCGCGCCTATTGGGCTTAGCTGCATAGACCGCTTGCGTTCTACGCTAACCACCGAGTCATGCGCGCTTCCGACCAAGCTTAAATTTTGCTATCTATTCATAGTAACTGGGACCAACCCCTTGACATTAATTATACTTGGAACTATGCGCATAGGAAATATTAAAAAAAATATTTTGTAATATGCTCGTAGATTTGTCGATCGGTACTGCGTCTTAAAGGGGATATGAAGACCATATATCTTTTATCTGTGATAGTGCTCCGGTCCGTCACTAGAGGATTGATTAGATTTTACAGCGGCCTACGATAAGCTGATTTCATATAACATTTAATCCTACACATAATTCACCAAATAAATCATGTTTATTGATAGATATACATAGTGAACCTTTAGTGCACATTTATTCTTATGAAGCTGCCTATTTTTAAAGGAAAATTTAGTTCAGAAACCATCAATGAAAATGAATAAACATGCAAAATTAATAGAATCAGGCGTTACTTTGCGGGAACTCCATTGTTATAAAGTTAGGTAAAAACTACTTTGCAACAATCCGCAATCAGAACGTATGATGGTGTATACTTTTCCATGCAATATCACCTTTCTCCCTCCCACATAGGACACATGCACATGCAACAACCAAAAGTATACACCAACATACGTTCTGATTGCGGATTGTTGCAAAGTAGTTTTTACCTAACTACAGCAAATTTGCGGGTAACCGTCGTAGAGTCAATAACCCTGATGATGCTCTGTTTTGGGGCGAAACACGTGTTGGTGGTGGTACGTATGTTGGTGTATACTTTTGGTTGTTGCATGTGCATCTGTCCTATGTGGCAGGGAGGGAGGTGCTATTGCATGGAAAAAGTATACACCATCATACGTTCTGATTGCGGATTGTTGTAAAGTAGTTTTTACCTAACTTTATAAACATGCAAAATATTTTCATAGATTGTAATTTTTCTGTAGATTTTTATTTGCGTGTGAAATGCATGAAGTAAGTTTTTAGATATTATGAGTCCCGGTTACAATCATAGAGAAAAGAACTAAGTAGTTCATTTTTACTTCTCAGTGAACTAAACTATTATATCATTGTATCTATGCTCTAGTTTTGTTGATTTGCATCGAGATCAAAGCAGTTGTTAAAAATATTGTTTAATTGGAAGTAGAAAATATCGTTCCCTGTAGCATGGTTGTTGTTTTCTTTATTTGAAAGTACTCAGTAGTTTTAGTGTTAATAACCTCAGAATTGTAACTCTTATGAGAATAACTTTATTGTTAGACAGTCAATAAAAGGATAACATTTTCTGTCAGACAGACAATAACATGATTTTTTGACAAACACACAATAAAATGATAATTTTAGTTGTGTTGTACTGTCTGTAATACCTACTCAGATTCGCAAATTTTATGGCGCTGAGTAACTCTAAAATTAGTGCTTTTTTTAAACAAGCAATTGATTTATAAATCAGAACTATGAATATTTCGCATAATGTCAGGTTAAGTACATAGCTCAAGTCCTCGAACTTCAACTTCCATTATGTATAGATCGATACACCGCGATAGAGTATTAATGTCCTATTACGTAATCTTAAGTCAATGACCAGTATAAAATTTGAGACTTAGATTTATCTCGACTGATGTCTTGTTTTTTTATTTTATAGAATTTTAATTCAGTATTCAGTGATTTGAGCTTTTATGGTGTAAGATTTCGCCCTGTAATGGATAATAAGTAGTCAAAAAAAAAACTGTTTACTCCTGTTAATTGTCCCATTGTTCATAACGTTCTAGGGTTACTTAATATATACATGAAACGTTCATTTTATTAGTAAAACTTTTATACATACAGCGGGTAATTATATGCCATATACTCTATTCTTCAATACCACCATTCGTTGTTTCTCATACCACCCCAGGTCGACTGGTAGAGAATGCTCATAGCATTAAGTCCGCCTATGTACATCTGTATTTTGGTACATGAAGAATAAATAAATAAATAAAATAAATAAAGCACCTATAATGAATACTTGCAACAAAAGTATCTGATTTTTTTACTAATAAATGATAAGCTTTTCCAAAACTATTTTGAGGAGGCATCCTTTTCCTTTACAATTATGAAAGTTTCAAAAAACAAGCAACTTTAAATTCAGCTAAGAAATGAAATGAATTTATGAAGACTATGTAGTTACGCTTAATAACTTCTTTGGTATAGCAAACGTTCATTTACAATGAGTAGTCACCATCAAGTAGTGTGTTGTATGCTAAATTTTCTTCTCTTTACTTTTTAGGGCACCTCAATATCGAGTGTGTAATAGTATTCGGATGACGTCATTTTTAGTTTGAAAAAGCTGTCCTTAAGCCAAATGTAATTTTTGATACAAGTAAGAATTGAAAACATAAACAGTAAGCTTCTCTAGATCTGATTGAAATTGTCGTGATTGTGACGTGCCAATGACGTAGCGATAAGCCTCCGACCGGAATGTTCGCGGTATCAGGGGTCGCTCACCTCGCCAAACTTCTGCGGCCCGGTTCCGCTGGCTTTGAACGGCCATAACTGGGTCAAAATGTAAAACAAAATGCTTTAATTCGTACGAGGCGTGGTATAACGCAATTATGTGTGTACCATGTTTGCCCACTTTTTTTGTTCGTCGGAATAGCGGGCCTTGTGTAAACTAAACTAAATTCATGTTCTGTTTGTCGCGTACTGCTAACATCTGTGTTTCCGCGTTCGTGAATCGTAATGCAAACACACTTGGAATCATAAAACCGCGATACGATCTAGCGTTATCATTACTAGGTCGACGCGATTATGATAAGAATCGGTTACGATCTATTTGAGCAATCGAATATAATAAGTATGGAATCATAAAGCGGCTTCAGTTTTGATTTTCCAATGACAATCGCAAGTATAAATCAGCACGAGTACTTTCCACTTCGAGTACAATGTGATCTCGACTAGGTCTTGTATATTATCTGGTTCGTGACTTCAGTACGATTAAATATTTATAAGCTGCGATTCTTGTTTGGTCTATTTGTGTCGTGTTGAGGTAGATAATCGTGAATGAGGTAAAAAGAATATCGTGATTTTTTCTTCGACAATAATATACCTACATAGTAATGTTTAAATCGTATTCGTGACTATAATTGCACAATATGGTTTTTATACAGGAAGATAGCGTTAAAATGTTTAAGAATCGTGGATATTAAAAATGTTATAAGGCCTGTTTTACATCAAAAGAAGTGATAAAAGCGCACTATAATTAATATCAATACAATTACGCTTGTCGCGTATTTTTTAACGTAAAAATATTTGTTTTCATATTGTCTTCGCTGTTTTTATATCTCGGTTATTTTTGATAAATTTTATGTTATTCTTATCATAAATAAGCACTTCAAAAATTCAATGCTATTTATTTCTTACACATAATTCAAGGCGTTATGTCTGGGATCTTTATGTCTACTCCACTTCCGCTGGCCGTTGCTCTATGACGTCATATTGCGTCTAAAATGGCAGCCCCTTGAGATTCAATTGTATTCTCCGCGTCAGTGGTATGCGTTTCCGAATACATAATTTTCTTGGAATCTCTGCATCTACTCTCTGAGGACTCTATTTCCATTCTTAAGTAGGAAAATATTTAAAAAATAGGTTTCAAACAGCTTTTATAGTTTGGAAACGATTCAAAAATTAAAAATATAAATTATTATCGTTGTGTGAGTAATTTGATTAGAATTGTATTTCCTAATTCTGCTATAAATTTTTAATTTGTGACATCAGTGTTTTTTCCTTTTAATCAAATTGTTTCTGTACGCAGAGCGTAGTAAACCTTAGAAGTACTACTGCCGCACCCTTTTCTGCAGTGAAGTAATTCTGTAGTTCCAAAAAGGACTAGTTGGCTCTTATGAAATGCCTCAAAAGTAGCTACAAATGTCAATACGTTACAAGTAAGACAAGTTACTGGACTAACAAAATGCGACAAAGCCATGGGACGCGACATCCTGTTCTAAGCCTTTAGCCTACGTAACGTAGTCGCGATAACAATCTTCAATACAACTTATTGTCGTATCGCGTCGATCTCTGCTGTTGTCGTTGTTGCTATCGCAGGACAAAATTTCAGAAAGCCACTTTTCACAGCAGTAGCTGCTACTTCACTATAGTAGCCCAGCCGCTACTTTTGGCATCGGATATCGGCGATTTCGTAGCCTTTTAGAAGGTAACCGCAGTGACCGAACGCTGCAACATGCATACTTGAAAACGTTAAAAACCGCGATTCCTCTACCGCGTTCGAATTTAGGTAGTCATGAAATTGCGATGCAGCATCATTAAACTTTTTAAACTCGCTAAAAGTAGATAGTGTGGCTTGGTCGTTACATTTGATTATGTTACCCGACCTACGCTCAACTCACTCACTAGCATTGAGGCAACAATGCTATTTTTGCTGCATTTTAGAAATAAAATCAAATATTATAGGCGACACGTTGTGACAAAGCCCTTACCGTCGTTATGGTCGATCAGAGCGGCGAGGACGCCCGTCCTAGGTCCCGTCACGGTCATGCCTCACGCGTCACTGTGTTCTGCACCGGTCACCCTACCCCTGACTCCGAGACTGTAAACAAATATAGATTAGATACCGATATCTCGTTCGGTTTCTTGATGAGCTTACTTGGCGCTTGAGGATGACTTAATCGTCGGCCATAAGAATGATATGTCTGTGCTCATGTTGCGTTAGTTCTGCTTTACCCTTTACTTTTTTGGTATCTGGAGCGATCTCTTCAAAAGTACCTGCCACCTTTGTAAAGATACAGAATAATGAGGGATTTGTACTGCACTAAAACCCCTTTGGTGGCCTGGCTATTTTTAGCGCTTTGTATTGGACTTAGTCTAGTAGAACGCGCCAGTGTCCTCCATGCGTGGTGCTCCATACGGTTCTTTGAAAGAGATGAGCTCTCCTACATCCTCAGATGCTTACGTCGGTATATTGTAGGTTCTAGATGTACGCGGTAACAGACATCGACACACTGAGTCATAGATCTTCTTCTTAGTTCTACTCTTTAGTTATAGACCTTGGTTCTACGTATAAAGCCTTGATTTACTCTAACTTGACGGTTTCCTTTAATTATGAAACTGTTGAAGTTAAGAAAATATCATAATCATAAATCTTTATTGCATCATGCATTACAGTTTTTAAAGACGGTGCAAGTTATCAATTGTATAGCATTTAGCATGGAACCCTGTCAAGGCGTTGCAATTACAATGGCACTGTACTATTAACATTATATAAAACTAGCTGCGAAACCCGGCGTTGCTCGGGTTAAAATACGTCGCATGTTTAATCTAAACTTTAAAGACCTTTTATAATCATGTTTTCTAATAGCCATCTTATAGCCTGAAAGAATACTACTGTCAGTCCACCTGAACGTATAAATTAATGAAAGAATTTGCTCTCAGCTCCTAACCGTTGAGGAGTTGTACCTTCAATCATCAGCTCAGCAACATGATATGATGATATTTATACACAAATGCCTGTTTTGCTTTAGTAAAAATATGAAAATCAATTATTGTGCTATAAAATTTGTATGTTCCTTTCGATTTCTCTGGGATCCCATCATCAGACTTTGACTTGGTGACAGCTGGACCATCTCAGGAATGTAAGATTTCGAACAAAACCCCATTTATTGAAAGAATTTGCTCTCAACTCCTAACCGTCGCATTACCTTCCATCATCAGCTCCCCACTCCACCCACCGCGATCAAACTCCCTTACTATCATCTACGTACTAAGGGGTATTTACCACCCCAACGGGAAGTTGATTGGAGTTAGTGATAATAGAGAAAACCGTGTCTTTACGTACAAAGAAAACCCTTTACTTTTTATATATATATTAAGATTGGCATCAAGCAATATAATAAAATTTCATAAAAATTAAATTAACATTCTAGTAATAAAAAAAAGTATTAAAATTATAAAACATTGGCATCAAAAAAGCAACATAATATAAAATTACATTAAATGAAATTTAATTATGATTCCACTGATAACATAAATAAAATCTATAACAAATAACAATTAATCATAACTGTATAACATTCATCACAAATATATATATAGTATGTAGTAATTATATTAATAAAAATTAGACAGAAAAGACGGGAACTACTACATACGCGAATAAAGCATTAAATCAGTTTCACACCACAAATCTTTGCTGCAGTTCCTACCTGCATTGACAATAAATATCTAATACTTCCTGGCGTAATTCAATTAGAGGAAGACTTCATGTAAATCGATTATCGTAATATAATTAAAAAGGCATTTTATTTGCCTTTCCTTTCTCAATCTTAATAGACCGAATAAAGACACGCGAAACGTTAAACAGTGCCGTGTAATAACTTTCTAATTAAAATAATACGTAGATTTATGGTGTGGTGTTGTTGATGTAGGAAAGAGACACAACTGAAAATTTCCTTAAACATTATTCACTTTTAGCGTATATAAATGTGCATTAACTAAAGTTAAGTGGCAACCCTTATTTTGTTTTTTCAATAAAATCATGCCGGCCACGTTAGTGATCGCTTCAGGTCACGGACATTTACAGCAAACCTCAAACGAGTATTTTTTGTGGTCAGTTACTATTCTGCTGCTCATTAGCAGCAGATGATGATCGCCTCATATGCAGGCAACCTTTTTTTTGTATCGTTACCCTTCAAAAGGTACCCAGCACCTTGGGAGATGTGTTACCGGGTTATGTGGGATTTGTTACTGTACTAAAACCCCCTCGGAGACCTACCTCTGCGCTTGGGGAAGACTCCGGGATCTCCAGTGGAACGCACCGGTGTCTTCCACGCGCGGCGCCCCAGAGCGGGCCCATCCTCTGGAGAGCAGATGTGCTCTCCTGTACCCTCCGATGCTTACTGTGGCATGTGGCCACGCACACAGCGCCGTCCTTCCCGGAGCCGCTGGCTGAACGGATCGAGCTCCCACTCTCACCACCCACAACCCCGGAAGCCCCCTTTTAGTCGCCTTTTACGATTAGGCAGGGGATACCGTAGCTCTATTCTTAATCCTTAAACTACAGGGACTATATGCAGGTAGGCAACCTACCCTTGCAACAAAGCAACATAAAGATTTTAAACGACAGATATGTAGCGGTTGTCGTCTAATCTACCGTCTTCTAAGATCGACTAAGGTTGTGCTAAGATTTTGTTACCTTATTGTTAGTCTCGTTCACCCAGCAACTAACCGGCAAGACTAGCAAGATCCAAGAATACAATAGGCCATTAAGTTGTATGAAGGAGTGCGGCCGTTGGCGGCACGCGAAGTGACGTCGGTCGCTGAAAGCGATCTGTTTTAGGTCACCATCTGTTAAGCGTCTTATTGTAGACGAATAAACTATATAAATGTCGGTAACGATTTATCGGTAACACCCAAGCCACACTAACTACTGTATCGTCGGCGATCGGCGATTGACAGCCGTATTCAAGAAGCATACTTGCTTAAGTAAGCAGGCAACGTTATGCAAAGAGTGCTATTTGAGGTGCGTTTGTTAAGTCAAGCCATCGTTTCATGTCGATTTTGACAAACAGTAAGTTGTAAGTAAGTAAGTTGTAAGTAGCAGGCTTCACTCGAATATCATCTATGAGTTCGTTCAGATGACCCTATGCGTTGGCGAGCAGTATGAGACCTCATAGTATTGTTTATGAATACGGACGCTAAACGCAGTGATTCCGCCGGAATGCCCAATTCCTATGGTACGTCCAAGTGCCAAAACGCGATTAAGCATCGATGCACACGCAAATCGATCACCGATACTTAAAGTAGCTAGTGTGGCATGGTCGCAAGACGAGTGAAACGGCCCACTACCAGATTCGATATGATGAAACCAGCTCTCCGCAAAGATGGAAAAAGGTGAACAGGAAAAGGAGAATTAATTTTTAACACAAAGTTACTTTCTCAACTTTACTTTCAATATTGGTGTAATGTTGTAGCATGGTTATTATGACAATAAACATAATCTTTGATGAATAAGAAAAAGTTCCTTCTTCTGCGGTATTCTCATCACTTAAAAATGACCGTATTATCATCCTGTGTAGAGAAACTATTTAGGCCTATAGGCATCCAGTTTGCCAAGCCACAGTCACGCGCAAGTGAAGCTCCCCCATAAAAAAAATCATTCGCCCTACATTTTTTTGTCATTTGAATTTAAGAGGGAGACTCGTCTTTGTAAAGCGATTTTTTGCATGAATGGAAAAATAGGATTCCTATTGCAACCAACTCTGGATTTGACGATGAAATCCCAGGGGAATAGAAGGATCCTCACAAATTTTACCGGCACTTTGTTATATGGGCAATTTTATTTGGGCAATTGCAAATTCTATTTAAGTTTTCAGTCTATCGTTAGCCGTGAGACTTCAACGAAGTTAACGAGAAACAATTGTATGAGTACTTGTTGATGTCGTGCAGCGTGAACTAATCGGGCTGACCAACTTAAATGGAGACTTCTGCTTTTGATACCACTTGGCTGCTATGTTTCGCAATGTCAATTACCCATTGTTTATTGCTTTAATAGGGTTTTTTTTATTTATGAGAACCATAATTATGAAAAAAGGGATCTCGGTTGGTTTATTTACGTTACATACAGTTTTGTTGACAGACTTTGTCCTGTCTCAACTATGTAAGATGGTGATCCAATTTTCTTTAATTTTATCTTTTGTAAGAACCATCTCCTGAAAATATAAAATACAAGAAAAAATTATTAGAGAAATCGGTCTAGCCGTTCCGTATCAATTTTTTTCTAAGAAAACTGGAAAGCAGTTTTTCAATAGTCTCTGTACACTGTAGATAATATTAATAGGAATTTATGTTTATTAAGACTTAGTTCCTTGCGAATGGTGTTTCTGGCGATACATATTTTTCGATTGTAGATATTCCGTCTCCTTTCTTAGTAATTTCGTACTTTACTTTATACTTTCTTAATTTCGAATTTTGCTATTTATATTTGACACAACATATTTAACAGTTAAGAATCTCAATTTAGGAGAGCCACGAAAAAAATTAAAAAAAACATTTAAGTACCGTTATTACGAGTATTATAGCCTCAGGCATGGAGCCAGTAGATATTATTATGTCAATGTATAATCATTTACATACGAGTTTTATGCGCAAGGAAATTATATAGAAGAAGCTATTATAAACATGACATTCTAACGATGTAACGATGAGAGAAAACTTATACATGAAAGTGAAAATTACTTTTCCTCACTTTCAATGCTGTGATGGTGATGTGATGATGTATTTTGAAGTGTTTATTGAACTTGTACTATTTTTTGCTCATGAGCTCTAAAGATTCTTACACTGTGTATCTTACAACTTTTAAAAGAAATTGGAATTTAAATCATCAATTATTATTTAAAATAGTTTTTTGGATGAAAAGCGTATAAGTATAATAAGGATTTAATAAATTTTATTTTTCTTTATATATCTGGCTGGACGTAACGCGTCAATAAACTATTTTATTAATTTTTAACGCGTCAATAAACTATTTGATAATTAAGTACAAAAATCTCACGGATTTCTCCTCTCCCTCTGATCAGCAATTAGTTTAGGGAAAATGTAATTTATGGGCTTAAGGGCTGGCAAAATAATGCCATAAATAAAGCAAAAATCAAAGCTTGTGCTTTTAACATTGACTGCATAATTTTTTCGCAGCTCATTGTGCTATGCCTATTGGGATGGCGGTGCCAACTTATTTATTTCTATCTAGTAGTCTATTATGACCAGTCCCAGCAAACGGAAGAGCATTTCATTTTCGGTTTGTAGCGTTTATTTATTCTCTTATACAAGCTTTAATATATTCAAACATAATTGAACAGAACTAATCGTGCGTAACCTTCGTTTATTCACAAAATGCGGAGGTTTTTTGGAGACTTCTTAATTGTTTTGCAATTATTATCTAAGATGTTACATCATTCCTCAGTAATACATAAGTGATGTATAAGACTTGAGATAAGTAGAAATTAATACTTTAAGCTTCTGTAACCATGAAACAGTATAACTTATAATTTGATGACCCGTGTGGCGCAATGGTTACCATGCCGGACTGCCAATCGAGGGGTCCCAGGTTCGATTCCCGGTGAAATGGAAAGAATGGTGTTTAAATTTCTGTTCTCGGTCTGGGTGTTTGTGTTGCTGTCTTTGTATGTGTCCATGGTACCCACGACACAGGGTGTATATACCCTATTGTGGGGCTATGAGTGTGAAGCGTTTATTTATAAAGTAAGTTGAACTTAAACTACAGCACAAGATAGGCGTCGTCCAATAGGACCAAGGGATATCCCCTTAGTTGTCAATATACAAATATGTAATTGCAATTATATTTCTTTGTAAAGTCATTTATTTATGTGTTACGAGAGATGTTTGTCCAGGGAGAATTATTCGGCTTCATTTATCTATACTAATATATAAAGCTGAATAGTTTGTTTGTTTGAGCGCGCTAATCTCAGGAACTACTGGTTCGAAGTGAAAAATTATTTTTTTGTTGAATAGTCCATTTATTGGGGAAGGTTATAGGCTATATAACATCATGCTATGATTAATACCAAAGTTAATTCGTATAAGTATTTTAATTTACCTTATATAACCACTAATGTAACATTAATTTTATAAATGTTTATATAATTACTACAAAAACAACCCGGAAAATATAGTAAAACATCTGTTTATTTGGTTAGTCAGATCGAATGATTTATTTTATTTAGCGAACTACATTCGTTCCGAAAATTGTCGTTTTATTTCAATTTGATGTTATTTTTCTTTCAATAAATAAAGCGGTGCTTCATTTAAAATTTTCGGTTTACCGAATTCATATAAATTAAAATTAGTACTTAGAAAAGTAGGGATTTAGTAAAATAGTGTTTAGTTAAATTCAAATATCGGCGATTTGGGTGGTTAAAGCAGCCCCAAAAAAATCCCAAACAAAGATTATAAATTGTAAATTAAACTTTGAAAGCTTTGGTAATAAAAAATTTTCTTCTTCCTGTTAATAATCCTTAGACACATCTAGGAAATTAATTGTACATGAAATAATCTTTTGTATCACAGATATTGTTCCAAAAAAATTATATTTCTTTAATCTTTCTAAAGTAGACATAAAAATGTAGTTATTTGCTATTTGGTTGCCTTTTTTTAATATATGTATATTTTATCGGTCTATTCTCACTGCATTGATGCACTGCAGTATGCATATACTACGATTGCAATAAAGAATTGAGTATTTCGTTAGTATTGAATATTGAATTGAGTATTGAAACCTGTAGGAGTGAACTATTCTCATCTATTGTCCTTTTGCTGTCTCTGTAGACATACTATTACCAGTGCTGCTGTAGAAATAAAACCGAAGTACACATTGATGATATTTGCAATGCTCGTCAGTTTCAGCAGTGGCGTCCATAAAGGGTTATGCATACATACCAATTCGGCGCGTGGCACCTTCATCACTAGTTCATGTGAGATCAGCGATGACTGAGTCCGTAAGGTCAGCAAGTAGCGGTCGCATGCTTCAGCTGAACAGAGGATATTCTACTTAATTATTAGTGAGTTTTTTTAACGAGCAGATTAGTTCAGATTTACTGATTTTTAGACGATCTTCTATAAAACTACCCTCGTTTGGTCAACATTTGGTCAACGTTTTGGAAGTGTGATATTTTAATAAATAGTCTTTATACCGGAATGTATATTTTAAATGGAATTGTATTGGCTGCAACCCTTTTTGCATCCCACTGCTGGGTACGGGTCTATAGAATAGTATAGACATATCGTTATCGTTAGATACGATATAGAATTCCTTTTTGTGGATTACGACGTGCTAATTTGTCTTCCGAGCTTAGAACAGTAAATAAAATTCCTTTTGCCAGCGATCAACGCCCTGCTTCTGAACATACACAATTTATAGATAGCTATATGGTAGATCTTTTATGGTTTTACTGAGAAAGTATCATCACTGCAAACATTTCTGCTGTAAAGCAAATCTATTGTGTGTTAGTGTAGTATTGTAGGTCTAGCCTCCGGAGTAGCAGCGCAATTTCATACAAGTCTTACGTAAGTTATAAAGCTTTATGGAGGAGTCCAAACCATGTTTTTAAAAACCCTTTGTGCCTCTTTCTCTTCTAAATATCCTCTGCATAATTTTGAGCAATGCTTTGGTCGCAATCGCAACCCGGAAGGAATTGTTTGTTCTAAAAGAACAATGGCAAGTGGGTATAGGTCTTTTTATTTGGGGGGAAATGGTCGCGTCTTGAGGTCAAAAATACCTCAAAAAAATCAGAGTTAATTTTTAAACACTTTCCTTCAAGAATTTTTCATCCAAACCTCCGAGGTTATTAAATATTTGCAGTTAAACATTAGCTCTGACAGAAGTATTTGTCCCGTCATGGCGTCGTCAGAGTATTTTTTGGGCGTCGTAACTCGACACACGTTTAAGTAGGTACTCTGTACTCGTACCATTTTTTGGCCAACAATGTAGGTAATCTTAGATAAATTATATAACTCAAAATGTAGTGTCTCAAAATGGCATGTATTCTAAAAAGATTATTTACGTACCTAAACCTACACAAACTTTTATTATGACACTAACTTTTTACTATTTCAAATTATATGCAATAAAATCATCGATATAATAAGTAGGTAGATGCAAGGTTCCCATACAAACTTGAGTCAAAAGGTGGCCCCGCGTAAAAACGTACTTATTATAGATGTTTACAAGTATTCTAAACAAAAAAATGTTTTAAAGTATCTTACTTTTTATCTATTTTAAATCTTATGTTACTAACATAAGTAAGACTATAAGTCCATGTTAAATTGTTACTTATCACCTTCTGGTTCGATGTTTATAATACGGCAATAAAATTTTACGACTTTTGACTTACGAAATAGGAGTTTATTGAGAAATGAAACCAAAAGCATTACAATAAAGCACAAATTCGTTTACAAGATTAATTTACCGCCATATTTACACCACTTGGAACATAGACAGTGGAGTGGAGTTTCTTTTTTATTTATTTAAAATTCTAATGCGAGCAGACAACAGAAAATGTTTGGAATCTATAAACATTATATTTTATGAAATGAACACAGTGATCATAATACGCATGTGTGTGTTAGGGTCCCGGTTTCTATTCCCAGCAAAGATTTAGGTACCTTGATACAAAAATATATTAAATAATTGCCTTTTCAATCTGCGTTTGATTTCAGCGGTTTTTAGTTTCCCGGCATAATAAGGACGTAATGTATGTCAATATATTTTTCAATAACAGCCTTTAACAGCTCGATCTTATGGCCAAAGTTTGTTCCTTGACAGTGTTCAATTATATCTCCAAATACATTTTTTAAAATGAAATGCACATTTTTTTATACATTCACCAGTGTGTAGAAATTTCCTAACAACATATTCTCTTTTTTCATATATTAAATACACATCTTCTGATGCATAACATAATCCGCCTAAATCTTTAATATCTATCAATATATGGAACCGTAGTTTTTGTTTCGCTAGCAAACAGTTTTTACAATATTCACATTTTACATCTATACATATGTAAATAAAATTGAAGTGTCTGTTTGTAATATTAAAATAACCGCCTTTTACTACATGCATATGAATGTTTATACACTACATATACCAAAATATATTTTTTTACAATTTTTGTCTGTCTGATTCCCGTCTATCTGTCTGTTTGTTCCCACTAATCTCTGAAACGGCTGGACCACTATTGACGGGATTTTCTGTGGCAGGTAGCTGATGTAATAAGGTGTAACTTAGGCTACTTTTATTTTTGGAAAATCTAAAACTAAAGTCCACGCGAATGAAGTCGCGTTTGGCTACTATTATTTATACGCTTTTCCCACCTACGAATCATTTCAATTAGGACATATGAATTCTGCGGAGTATATGAATGAAATTTATTATGTCCGCCGTGGGTTTTAAGACACTTCCACTTTTCTTTTTGAATTTCATTTTTCGGAAAACTAAAATAACAATACGCCTTTTTTAAATAAAAGACAAATGGCGACTCCATTACTGACTTTGTTCTCTAGCGCATCAGACGTGCGACACGTCCGTGGCGGTTTAGCAAATGAAAGCGAAAGAAGGCATATCGCTGCCGTTTTGCCTTCTTTTGCCGGTGCCACTTTTATGCGGCGACTGTGAATCTACCTACTTTTTATATCGATGAATAAAATACAAACAAACGTCAAAGTGTCAAACAAAGAGACAACCGACCGTCCGCCCGGCCGCACAGAACACCTACAATCGGCATTATGGCGGTCGTGGAAGTTGCCATATATAAAATAAGCAAGAGTAGTGAACTTGCAGATTACTTAATTTTAAAGTTGAAATAATTATAAATGAAAGACAATTGTAAATTTTTTACAAAAATAAATGAATATTATTATTAAACTCCAAGTTATTATGTATTTTCAAATTAAAAATAAGAATTAAGTATTCTTGTCACAAACAAAACTAAAGCATCGAATTGGTAACACTTCACCACAGAGCACTTTTATATTGCACTTCACCAAATGGATGTTGATTACAATCAAATTAAATACATTTTTATTAATTTATTTTAATGTTGAGTTTATGAATTTATTAGTTAATTATAAAATACATAAAAAAATGGGTAATTTTATTTATTGTAATTTATATTTCAAGACGCTACAAAAATATCAAATAATATTTGGCCATTGTTCTTTGTGACTCAAGTTATAAAGCTTATTTGAGATTGTGTGTAGATTTCCATGTGGCCTGGCCTACTAGCATGCAGGCCATTTCATCTGGCCTGCATGCTAGTTTGGTACTCCATTGATAAAAAAAGTACCTACTCAGAAAGAACAAAAAAGCACATTCGTTATAACGGTGTGAAATGAAACGTTGGTAGTACCGAAAAATCCTTAAAGAAAGACACTCCTGGTAACACTATTGTCTGCGTACAAAATACGAAGATGTGGTAATACCGTTTAAATTAAGTAGCACTCGGTTAATGTATTTCGAATATACTCTTACATAAAATATGCAACTTCGCCTCTTTTTGCTTTTCGCGCCCTGCCGCAGAGATCTGAGTCATCTTAGTTTAAGTTTTTTTTTATGAGAACGTACAATGGAATCTTACATATGTATGATTATAAAGTTTAACTTCAGACTTCAGGTTATGTTCTAATACATATTATATTTTTTGAGTGGCCTTATTCGGATATTCTTTTATATTATTGGTGGCATTCAACTTCACGTACTGTGTGATGTGATAACTGATAAGAATGAAACTAGATTATAAAATTACTTAATGGACTGTGAATGATACTATATTTTACAATTTAAAGTTTAATCGTTTTAAACATTTAAACATTTGTAACTGCCACAGTTAGGAAATTGAAACCAAAAAAAAAAAAACGTGATAGCTAAATTCTTCTTTAATATTGGACTGTTTTTCTTGATTTCTTGTCAGAATATATTTTATGTGGTTTTCTTGAATTACAATGCTGTCTTTATATTTGTGGCCTGGGATTACATCATAATATGATTGTGTTTATTGTGTAACTCTATATTTCTGCATAAACAACACATGGACTCGCTTTTATCTAGAACAAAGCCTTGCTCTTGAAAACTGCGGCCGTGGCGGTTACCCGTCAATGGTACTACCGCTACTTAGGGCTGAGATAGGGAGGTTTTTATTATAGGACAAATAAACTTCTGCACGTAATGACTCTTAATTTGGAGTCGGTGCCCATTCAGAATGAAAGGTACAACTTTTTACGAGTCATTACCATAAGCAAGAAGTAGGTAACTGAACAGTTTTATTTATTACCGTTTGAAGTCGGTTCTATTTTTTGTTAAAAACAATTAATTTCACTCTTTTTAGTAATTTGAATTCAATAATTCTGTTTATGTATGTATAAGCATAATTGGATTTTTTTCTAGCTAACTTCTAATCGTTAATGAGACTTATCCTTTATAATAATGTTAATCTAATAAATAGCCTGAAATAATACTACTATCGGTCCATCTGAACGTATAAATTATTGAAAGAATTTGCTCTCAGCTCCTAACCGTTGAGGATTTGTACCTTCGACCATCAGCTTAGCAACATGAGGTGATAATTAATATTTGTATTATGTTAAAAATATGACTAAAAACAATGTGCCTATAAATTTTCAGTGTTTCGATCGATTTCCCTAGCATCCCATCATCAGATTTGGACAGGGTGACAGTTGGACCTTAGGAGTGTAAGTAGGAGTTATAGTATAAGTTTTTAAATAAAAAAACATAAATTTAAAGAATTTGCTTTCAACTCCTAACCGTCGTAGTACCTTCCATCATCATCAGCTCAGCAACATGATATGATGTTAATTATACACAAATGCAAAACAGGCTTTGGTAAGTACATGAAAATCAAATGTTGTGCTATAAAATTTTAATGTTCCCCTCAATTTCTCTGGGATCCCATAGTCAGACTTTGACTTGGTGACAGTTGGACCACCTCGGGAATGTAAGATTTCGAACAAAAAAAATTATGGAAAGAATTTGCCCTCAACTCCTAACCGTCGCAGTACCATCCATCATCAGCTCAGCAACATGAGAAGATGATTCCTATGCACAAATATCTCTTATGCTTCAGAAAGTATAGAAAATTTATGTGCGTGCCTATAAAATTTGAGAGGTCCCATGGATTTCTCTGGGATCCCATCATTAGATTCTGACTTGGTGACAATGGGACCATCTCGGGAGTGTAAGCATGCAAACAAAAAATAATTTTGAATATCGGTCCACAAACGGCGGTGTAGTCGGTGAATATATACATATATAACAAAAACATACAGCCGAAAACAGTACCTCCTCCTTTTGGAAGTCGGTAAAAATACAATATTAATACAGGTGATTGAAATGACATTATCAGACGGCTTAATACACCTGTGATTTATAAGGATTTAGGAAGTATAGATAATTTTTGAATTGTCAGAAGCAGAGCAAGTATTTTGATAGGTTAAATAAATTATCTAATATATTATGCTGGTCCAAATACTTAATATTTTATAGGACCTTACCTTATGTACCTTTGTGGCTGATCAGTAATTACTAATACGTACGACAACAGTTACGTAATAAATATGGTAATTAAGGGAAATATAAATAAAACCGTTTTTAAAGTGACATACCTAAATGTAATTTTCTGTTATGAACTTCTGAAAACAAGGCCAAAAATTCATATCTTTCGCTTTTAATTTTTGTTGCATGTACTATTTGCGCTTTTAAGTTCTAAACTGGGAAAATATTCTGATAATTAACACGATGTGCCTGATAATAATTAAAACGATGTTTTCCATATTAAGGAGCACCGTAACCGTAACCGAGAGTACCGGATATTCGATTTAAAAATCTATCCGTAACCGTATCTGAATCCGATATAAAAGTTTCGGATAGGCGCGGACTCTAAATGAGACACGTTTGCGACAACTTGCCTTACATAACATAATCTATACAATTAAATAAACTTGGAGTGTCTGTTTGTAATATTAAAATAACCGCTTTTTACTACATCCATATGAATGTATATACGGTACCTACATATACCAAAATAACATTTTTTTTTACAATTTTTGTCGGTATGTCTGTCTGTCTGTTCCGGCTAATCTCTGAAACGGCTGTACCGATTTTGACGGGACTTTCACTGGCACGTAGCTGATATATTAGGAGGGAGTAACTTAGGCTACTTTAGGCTACAGCGATACCCTATGTAGTTGTCATGCTATTTCTCTGCATTATATTATTATGAAAAAAAAAAAGGATTTTTTAATAAATAAAGTTAGTAACAGGCGTAACAGCAGTGATAGCTAATTGGTTAAGACACGAAGCTTCTATGCCGGTTAAAATCCCTACACGCATCGACAACTAACAAAATAGGTTAAGTGCGTATTTATCACTTTCTTTACGAAGTGTACATATATGTATATAAGTACGCTTTCTAAGCGCCCTCACGTTGCATGCAGAAGAAGCCCCAAATCCTTCTTAAATCTCAAAGGAAACAAGTGCCCTGCGGTGCGTTATCAAAAAGTTGATAAGCAAATCGTTAATAACGTTAAATTGCGGCTTAGTAATTCAGACTGTGTATGACGTGATCATTCGCGCCACATTATCTGGTCTGGCTCCAAAGCCTTTGAAACAGTAACCTAACGGTGAAAGTGCGAGTCATTCACGAGAAACCGTTTGGTATCCCAATAATGAGCATCATGTTCAGACATGTCTAAAAGTTCCTCAATCAGTGTATTGAGCAACAAAAAATCCCATTCGTACAAGTTTTGGGAAATCCCACCCACATTTGGATCATTCTTCAGTAAGAAGATTAAAAGCCGATGATTACATAGTTTTTCTAATATTTAAGCATATTTTCCTGGTATATTTCGCTTTTGAATTACCTCAATCATTAAACCATTAAAGGGATATACTTTAAAAATAGATATACCACAGCGTCTAAACCATTAATGTAGAATTATTCAAACATGGTCTCCAGGAGGAAATCAATGGTTATAGGAGCCATGTTCATTTGTATGTGTCGTTCGCAAGTTTGTGACCTTCCTTTGTTTCTGTAAATAGCCGGTGCTAACACATGGATACGCTAATTTCGTATACACGTTTGCAGTTTCCGTACGTTTTGTGCCAGACACAAAATAACTTATTGCATCCGGCTACAATAATCCATTGCTGGTACACCGAATGAACACCGATAAATTAGGTACTTACCACAAAAGTCAAGTCTTCTAGAAGATTAGTAGAACGGAAGTTGTAAACTAAAAAACATCCCTAAAATCTCATAAAGTTATAAGAAGCAATAATTAAAATATAATCTGTACTATAATATAAAGCTTTAAAATACTACTAAACAATTAAAAACTTTAATTTAATCGTTGAATAGCGAGTGGATAATCATATTTTTATTTGGACAATCATCAAAGTCCAAACCATGCTGAACTGAAAGCGAAAGGCTATGTTTCGAGTATTCGCAAAACCGATGTGATCACTCGATCGCAAAATCGCCAGTTCCGCTTGGAAACTGATAACGATTACGAAAGTCGATAACAGTGTTGGTGCGAACAAGCTACCGCGTGTTACAGATTTTTACGGAATATAACGATTTTTTTGCTTTGCAAATTAATTTCTTTTTCCTTTTCTCCGCATATAAATTCCAAATATTTTTTCAATATTGTTTTATTTTTCTTTCGTTTTTATTTTAGCAATAGCTAAAATTTCATTTCGCCCTTAAAATTTCATCGAAGAATGATCAAAGCAAATTTCATCGGTATAATTTTTCAATAGAGGGGATAACCATGGTCAACATTAAATTCTATAACTTAATATACATCGGCAATATAGAAATAAGTTTTAGAAATTTAATAAGTTACTATAAATGGGCATTATCGAAATGCGCCACTTATTTAAAAATGGAAACACTAAAGATATGTTTACATTTTGGTTGTTTTTTTTATACGGCCACTGATTCAAACTAGATGTGTCACAGAATAATTCTTAGCATGATTAAACGCAACAACCCGTCTTGTAGCGCTAATGTTTCTGTTGGTAAACTAAGTAATATGTTTTAATGTTTATGTTGTCCGGTGATATAATCCAAAAGCAGTCGGATAAAGTGATATAATGTATGCGCACGGCGGCCCGGACTACTTTCTCTCGAATTCGGTCGCGAAAGTTGTCTCGCTGCACACTTTCTATAGTTCAGTGCATTTACGATGCCTTCGTCGGTATGGATATTGTGCTTATTAGTTTCTAAATAGATAAACTTTTAAGAGGTTTGCGTTGTAAGTCCTCTGATATTCAGGCCAGTGTTCACTAATACAGAATTTGCTAAAGAACGTTGCGAAATATTAAGAACCTAATCATCATATTTTACTTTTACGATAACTGTTACGATAATATATAATAAATCTAAAAATATGAAGCCGAAGAGTTTGTTTGTTTCTTTGATAGCACTAATCTTAGTTACTACTGGTTCGAATTGATTTTTTTTTGCGTCGAATATTCAATTTATTGAGGAAGGCTATAGGGGCAAAAAACTAAAGTCCATGCTGACGGATCCGCGTGCGGCTGCTAGTCATGAATAATTTGTTAATGATGAAATGATAATGGAGAATTATTATGGTTCAGAGAAAAATATCAATATAAATTTTTAATTTAGTTATCTTTATTCAGATGTTGAAATAACACCAACTGATTATACAAACTGGTACATACAAAATTAAAATGGCTCCTTTTTATCATAATAAAAGACATAGGCTTTATACATTTAATGTTTCAGCTTTGTTTACGTTCCTTGCGTGACCTACAAATGAATAACAATTGACAAACATCTGCATTACAATTTGTTGACATAATTTCTGCAAAATATTCCACAGATCAGACAAAATATATTGAATAACGTTGTCCAATAATATAGGCGTGTCAAGTGATAACATTTATATAAATGATTTGGAAAGCTCGATAATGCGTAGTGGCCGAGAGAAGCCTAAACATGCCGGACGACTTTCACCCTTTCATCTTATTGGCACTAGACTTGGATATAGGCATGGGTTAAATCTCCCGTGAATTCGGTGTTAATTTTACAACTGTTTAGGAACAAATTTTATATCAAAATCATAACATATCACAACTTTGAACTATTATTATTGTTAGGGAACCAATAACATATAAAAAGGTATGATTAATGTGTACGTCCTAATTAATCATTTAATTCCGCCTTCTTTTATTTTATCTGTGAGAAAGTCTTGATTCGATCTTGGGTTTGACAAGACGTGATTTTTGAAGCTTAGAGATCAATAATATTTTATGATTTATCTCAGAACTTTAAATTTCATGATTCACAAAAACGTCATTGGCACTCGCCAAAAGAATTATTAATAGAAGTACATTCAGAGTATTTGCTTATCATTGAAAGATGTCGGGGATCACTACGAAAAAAGGCTTCAAATCAATGTTAGAAAATTTAATTTACTCGTATCTTCATAGAAGCCCAGTCGGATGCGTTACTACATAGTCTCTAAAACAATGGGAAAGAAATAATCTACTTGAAAACCTTAGATATTTCAGTATTTTTTATTGCATAACTAACCATGTAATAATAATCACCATACCAACAATGTACGAACCAAAAAAGCGTATCAAAAAACTGTTTCTGTTGAAGAGGCCATGGTGTCACATTATTTGCTTACATTGTTCCCACCATAAGAACCTTACTGAAATATAGATTTACAGTTCCCAAGAATAGCCGTATTATGAATGGGTAATCAAGCGGGCGGCATTTCAAAACTGTTCTCACGACGATTATGTCTATTTGTCGTGACATTTATGGCCACGAAAGTATAGATATCTGCAGAAAAAATCTAAATACATATTAGACTCCGTTGGATTTTGGCTATTAAATGTCAGCAAATACATAATAATATATAGGATAAGGAAGTATTTATTTTTCATTTCGATCATGGTATATTTTACAGAATATTTCTAAATGTTTTGTTGAGCTTCTTTGAATTAATTTACAAGTCATAGTCAAGTCAGAAACTAAATAAAGAGAAGATATCGCCGAACGATATTCCTGTATGATCTAATTCGATGACTAACACAATTTCGTCTCATTTTCCCATTAGTAAAACGTGCTCTTTAGTTGGATGTTTGTGCTCTTACGATGCCCTGTAAATCCGCCTGCGCTGTCGTCAGCGATTGTGTGGGAAAATCTTAGCAATTAATTTGCGGCATTTGTCAGCTCACTTATATCTCCGAGGTTTTCAATCCCTTTAACAATATATGTATTTACCTTTTGCTTATAACCTTTATAGCAAATTATTCAAAAAAAAATATTCATCAGTATCTATTCCAATGGTTGATTATTTGCCTAAAATATCTGAATTCAAAATATTTCTTATATGCTTTTAAACATTCATAATTTTATACTCTTTTACGTTATTTTTTCATGAATTGGGAGTTTGTTAGATCTTGTTCTCAATTTTCTACATTGGTTCTGTCCAAATTTCTGTCGTAAATACTATTTAGGAGATTATAAAATGAAATGTAAAGTTTCTGAAGTGTAGCTTGTCACTGTTATTATATCCGTGTTATAAAAAAACCTAACGACAGACGGACACACCTCCACAACACTAATAATAGTTCATAGCAAACGTGTTAAGTGCCTAGTATGATTTCCTTAAAATCAGTCCAGTGGATTACATCACGCAGTGGTTCTGCTTGACTAATGTAACGTTAGTCATGAGCACGCGCCGGCGCCGACACTGCGCAAGCGCACATCGGCCACGTGGTCCGTAGTAAATACTACGCGAACGATTTGTTTGTATCGTATTGTACGATATCTACTCAATGAACGTACTTATCTTAAGTACATAATAT
The DNA here is from genome assembly GCA_911387765.1 of Pyrgus malvae. Taxonomy (NCBI): domain Eukaryota; kingdom Metazoa; phylum Arthropoda; class Insecta; order Lepidoptera; family Hesperiidae; genus Pyrgus; species Pyrgus malvae. Next base: position 12,395,176 of record OU426958.1, read on the forward strand.
ATTATGAGTTTTATCGTCTTCGTAAATAAAAACATCAATTTTTACCTACGGAAAAATTGATGCTACATTGTAAGCTATCTGTTTATGAATCGTTATATTAATTTTTTTATGAATAAGTCAATATGCTCTTCATCTCTGGGTAATTTTCTATTTTGCTAGGTAGTTCGTGTAGTTGATTTACGATTTTTTTTTACCAGCGTGTATCTTTATAATTTTATATGGCATAATTTTTAAATTAATGTAGGCGAATTCTGTTATTATGTTATGACTAACTTGCGATACAAAATGAGCAATAAATAGTATTATCAACGTAACTGCGTATTACACAACTTAGTCATAATCCCGTTGTGCACTATAAAGGCAGCCATAGAGCACGAAATTGATACGATTAATGATTTGCGTCAAAACGTGTTATCACAAAAACAATGTTAATTGTAAATTCCTTGTGTATTACAAAAATATGTATATTGTTTGACGTAATTAATAAAATTAATACAGAACTGTACACTCATGCCCTCTGGTTAATGTTTGTTGAACTAAGTTGCACGTAGCATTGCATGAGAGTTTCCGACGATTGTATTAAGATGGCGCTACCGTTCACGCGCTCCGGTCAAAGACTTTTAAATTCGTCGCGTTATAAATTATTTGTTTTAATTATCTTTTAAGACAGAAAAGGTCAGAAATTTAAAAAGTGACGATAAAAAACTGTTTTTCGATTTAGTGTGACTGACCAGACGAACTGAATTTACACCCATGCTATTTACATAACAAATGAGGCGCTGTGTTTACGGCGGAACGAAATAAATTTTATAATCTGTTCTTATTAATTCAGAAAAATTGAACGTATCTAAGTGGTTTTCTGTTTTAATTACTGTAGCTTGTTAGTTATTTTCAAGGGCATTGAATTGACAAGAATCAGGAAAAGCGTTGACGTCGAGGTCTCAGACGGCGTCGTCACCCCAACTGCGGAAGATATGTGCGATTAGCGCGATCTTGACATCGCTGCATCGGCTGGAATATTCTGTTTTCAGAAACTTTTGAAACTTGAAGACTAACGTTAGGCTTTATAAGAAAATGACGCTTGTTTATATCTTCAATTTACGAAGTTTAATTACTACAATAAATTAATGATTTCAGGATATCTCATATTTGTCAGTATAGTTTTGCACAAGTATACGCGAGCGCGGCTATCTGCAAAAATTAATTTGGATTGATTTATTTTTCATCATTGATGTAAGGAGATGTAGGTACCTATTGTAAGAGACTTACGCTCAACAGACTTCACTTTGATAGAGACTGATTTTATTTTCGGGAATCTTAAAAAAAAGCTCCAATATTTCGATAACTTTAAGGGTTTCCAAGTAATAGTTTATATAATCCGAATTTAAATAAAAAGCTCTGTCTATTATAGGTATTGTAACCATGAAACGGTGAAGCGAGTTACTGGCCGTAGTACATGAAGTATAAAAAACTCTTGCTGCTATAGTGCAATAGTCGATTTTCGATTGTTTGATTTCTTATGTACGAGTAAACTCCATATTGTAAAAAAAGATTATAATAGAAATAGGTCGATTGATAGGGACAAGCTGAAATTCATGGACACTTGAAAAATACCTGTATTATGTATTTAATAAAGTATAAACTATTATGTATAAAGTACAAAACAGCCTAAATGAAAGGTAAAAAATCTACTTTAAAATTTGTATGAGTTAAAGATACCATAAGTTAAAGTTTGTGTATGAGTTTTAAATATTAAATTTTTATCTATTCTTGATATTTATTTATCTATCTTCTTATAAAAATATTATAGGTTTTACCGTTAGCTTAGTAAAATTATGAAAAAAAATAGTCAGTGCGATATTGTTCAATATTTAAGTATTTTAGTATGTTAAATTTTCTTTTTCTCTTTTTTGTGTTGCAAGGGCGTTCCCAGTTTTTTACTTGTATTGCTTTTTAACTTTGACCGTATGGACCATCTAAAATGCACATGTCGACATAACACTATATATAGCTTAGTTACTCGTATATGTCGTGTACATAATAACGCTTTTATTAACCCTGGTGGTGGTGTTTTTATTTTAATTTTATTTTATTTTATTTCATTTTTACTTTACCTTTGATTTGAGCTTGTGTATACATCGAGACGAGTATATTTGTTTTGCAGTTTTGATTTTTTTTTCTTACTCAACTTATAATTAATTTAAAGTTTGCTGGATTGACGTGCGCGCGCTGTACTTTTAGGTAATTCTTAGGTGGGTATTTCTATAATAGGTCTTTTGCAATTACGTTTTTAGGAGACCCTTCACAAAATGTCATTTATTAAATAAATTTTCGATCTATTCGGTTTTCAATGTCATTGAAATGTACTGAAAAAGTATAGGGTTTTTGCAATACTTGCGTCTGACCTTCGCTTTATAGGTACGTTCTCTGTTTTACAAAACGCCTATTGGTAAAATAATCATTCGTTACTGCGGTAATTTTGTAGTTAAATTTATTACAAATACTGTACGATTTTGTAATAAAATTATTAAATAATCTACGAAATCCCCTTAATATTTGTTTAGCAATTCGAAAGTGTATGCGTACATATAGCTAAAAATTGATTTATGTTTAAATATATGCTATACGTTCCATAATAATTATGTTTTTGAATTTTAATATATTTAAAGAGTTAACATAATATTCGTCGTTTATTTACCTACTTGATAATGTTGTACAAATTGGTTCCCTCAAAAGATGCAAAATGACAACCGAAACATTTTCTTTGCCTTGTATTGAGTGAAATAATAAAATTGAACTAGTTTTAGAAGTACACATAAATTACAGACCTGAAGATAGCGACAGTTTTAATTGAAATGTAAATTGATGTCAACAAACATGCCACTTTTGATTTTAATTCAGTACTGTTAAATTTCAACAACGTAGCTGATTACTCATACGTAGTGTAATAGCTCATTCATACACTCTGTCGCGTTAATTCAATTAAAATATATGAACAAAAGATTGACCGTTAACACAGATTACCTACTAGTTCCGTTATATCCGTTTGGATTTAGTATCGCAGGATGCTTGAATACAGTGAAATTCATAACTTCCGACTGCCTGACCTAATTCGGGGATTAGCATTGTACACAAAATTTTCTAGGCTAAACGTTTGTGGGTAATGGTTAATGATACTAAAATTAACTGTGCGACCTGCAATGTTATAGTTGTTAATATTGAAAGTGTTGTAAACATTAAAGTTACAGTGGTTCAATATTTTAAGATAGGATAGGATTTAAAAAAATAACGCTTCTTACTTATAGCCTTGGTAGATAAACCCTTTGTTGTGCGTGCCATAGACACACTAAGCAAACATAAACATCCAGACCGAGAACAGAAATTTTAAACATATCATTAAAATTATTGCTTCGCCGGGAATCGGACCTGGGACCCTCCGATCGGCAGTTCGGCATGGTAACCATTATGCCTCGCTGTTCATCATAGAATTGGATTGGATTAAAAGTTTTTGTTAAACTAGCATAATTTCTTCGAGTGGGATCTAACCCCACAAAAATTTATACATTTAAAAATAACTAACAATATAATGTTACAGTGATTTCTTGCAGTGGCTATATTACGAAGAATAGTCATGCGATTTTAATATTGCTACTAACAATAACATTTGTAAGAAACAATTATTCAAACTAAAACCATAAAAATTTAAAACAATCATTTCATACTTGAATTCCTGTGGTAAATCTCATTGGTACTCTAATTTGATTTAGCGCACACACCAAAACACATCTACGTAAAACGTATGTAGACACTGTTTTTAATTTTAATTGATAGATGGATGAGGCATTTAAGGCCTTTATCTTCGCGAATATAGAGATGAATAAAAATAGAATAGTTCTTTTATATCAACAGTGTTAATGGGATTTTTACTTTAAAAACCATGTGTCCAAATTCTTCGGTAATAAATTACCTAATATCACGTGGCCCGTCTGCTTTTTGTTCAAGAATTAAAGAATATACCATTGATCAAGCTCATCAATGATTAAGTTTAATTTTTTACTTGTTTTTACAATTTTATTTACAATATTTTCTGCCTCTGTGGTTTACCGCAATGGTTTAACGGCTGAGCCCATTAACAGTAGCTTCAACAGTAGTCGTGTTGTGTCACGCTATACCGTCTCCGCCACAGTTTTCATATAAGACCTTCAGTGTTACATGAATGACTGATTGCTCAACATTCGCATTCGTACAAATCCACCGCAACAGAGTTTCCGTTTAGAAACCAACCGTTTAACTGGTTAAGCAATATTGTCTTGACGTTGCCTCCTATTCATATGCTTATTATGAAAAGTAGAGTACAGTAACTGATGAGAATCATACTAGGACTACAATATACTTCCGCTGTTACGAGCGTAAGATTTTATAGTTACTTTGTTTGGATAACATCGAATTTAAGGCGTAAAAAGTTACGGAATGTTATTGTTAAGTATGTGTTTTTCTTCAAATGCAAATGATGAAAATATCATATAGGGTGCGTTGACGTCATTTGTTTTGTTTTGTCAGTGACGGCTAGCCATATATCTTAGGGCCGGCATCCTATCCAACGTAACAAGTAACGTTCTTCTGCAATCATCTGTTTATGTAAACAATAGATTATTAAAAAGAAAATTGTCTACTTTAATCCGAACTCGTTCGAGTCGTTGTCCTATAATGTGCCTGGATGGCATTGTACTCTTCCATGAATTAGCGCGGGTCAATTTACATAGATCGACAACATCGTCAGTCATAAACTAACAAGGCCGTTGACCGTCTTGCTATGAGGCATCTTCGGAAGCGAGTCTACTGTAATATCAGTGACCGAACACACTAAAGTACCGTACTTTTAACAATAAATAACTAATACGATAGTATGAAACTGGTTTTGTCCAAGAAAGAAGATGTTTCACGACTCATCTTTAGAAATAAATCGATCGCATTTTTTTTCAATGAAATTTTTGGCAGAAACAATTATTTTCCTTGCCATTGCCTTTCTCAGAATTCTTAGATATAAGATATATTCAGTCTTAAAGCCGAATTCTTTGAACGTTTGCATATGCAGTTGACGTAATTGTAGATTGGCGTTTTGCCGGCGCGAATGGGGATTCCAATTATTATACACTTAGAAAATCCACCAACGTAGCGACGAGTATTGGCCTCTCTTTACCTTGAAATACTGATCACTGCTAAAAATAACCGTCATTAAATAATATTTTATTATTAATCAACAAGTCTGCATGATTTTGAGGTAAAAGATGGATTTCAAAACAGTATAATAATGATGCGAGTTTTCGAGTAGATGAGATTTTCGTGTAATTGTCGTATGCAGCTTTGTTGATTTGTTTTTGATTATCTAAAGACTAAACATTAGAGATGTCAAAGTAAACATTCACGCCATTGATGCGACTTACTGCGCAGTATAGTATGATAAGCGGTCAACATACGTAATGACGTCTGTTCGTAATCATATATAGGATATAGGCCGCAGCCGTCTGGAAATTGGATACTAATTAACATTAATACCACGTTATATTGTTTATTTAATTCATATTAAATTAAAATTTGTATTGGTAGTCTTGTCATATTTATTTTGCTGGAAACTATTACCTACGCACAAAAAAATTAAATTATAATATAGTAAAAAATGTTATTGACAGAATGAACAAAAAAGATGTATGCGCTAGATATAAAAAGTAGACATTATAAAATTTTAAAAATAAACATATATGAAAAGATATTTTATTGCGTTTTAAAATTGACTAATAGTAAAATACAGAAATAAAAAATTGTATTGTTAGTGATGTCATATTTATTTTGCTGGAAACTATTACGCACAAAAAATTAAATTATAATATAGTAAAAAAAAATTATTGACAGAATGAATAAAAAAAGATGTTTGCGCTTATAGTGACGTAGCAGGTTCAGTGGTAATTAGAAGGCGTCTGTAGTTGAAGAAGTCTTTATTATAACTGAACAATGTAGTTCTTAACCTAACTTATATTATAGGTAATACCATGTCTTAGTCACACACACTACACCTCCGGGGTTTTTGTAAAAAAATTAAAATTACTATTTTATATTTTTTTGTTTAAAGAAATCTGTTAGAAAAAAAATTAAAAGGCAGGTGTAGCTAATGCGCTAAAAACATTATAATATACTACAAACTTAAAAGTAAAAATGAAAAAATGATGTACAAACTATCTATATTATTATCTTAATAAACTAACATTATAAAAAATATTGTCAAATCCGATAAAATTTGTTTGTCTTGTCCAGTTTAAAGTAAATGTATGTCCATTTATGCTTCTAAAATACTACCTTATATTTTATATCGTAGGTACCTATAGTCTTATCCGAGTTATGTAGCTACAACATCAAGTTAGTAATAATATAAAGTCACAATGATTTTATATTCAAAGGACATTTATATTTATCATCACATTACATATTCTTTATTAACAATCCTTTATATTTTTATAACGCTTCAAGGCATAGGTATAACATTAGTATCATATATTTCTCATACATATTAACATCAATTCATTAGGTACAAATCTTTCAACAATGCCTTACCTACCCAATACTTTCACGTATACGGCTCGCGTAACTACATGATCAAGTTATTAATTGGAGGCATAATTCCATTTTTATTTTCCTTTCTTATTTTTAAACCATTTATAAATCCGCTGATCCATTTCTTTCACACAGTCGACTCGCGTACAGTATGATCAAGATTATGGTCTCAGTCAGATTTCCACACATTTTTCAAACATTCAGTCATACCTATTTGACACCTCAGTTCGACACAATAATTTTACTTTCTTTATCGAAAAACCAAACATATTTAAACTTTTCAACGCTAGACACTTTCTTAACTTTCGGGGGATCAATCCCGATCGTTACCAAAAATGCTAACTTACGGAAGAAATCCTTACTTTATTTCCGTACATACACTACATTCATAATTCTGTCTTTTTTTTTCTTAGTAAAAACTGGAACCCATAATGATTTCCCCATCAGTATATTTTATAAGTCCTTAAACACACCTCTAATCAAATCAAAGTTATAAAACCATTGAAAGTAAAACAGTCATAATAATTACAAAAAGTTACGATATTATAATAAGAACTTATAACAATTATTCATTTCATTTTAAAGTGTGCATAGTTACAATGGTTAAGGAATGTGCAAGTAACAAGACACTATATCGGCTTGCATCAGTCTTGCAATCCGAATCTTACACGTTCCATTCCCATAAAGGATGGATAGAACAATCATAACAACTTAAATGCAAGTAAGCGAAATTAGATGATGCATTTTATGAAACTATTGGTTCTATCTGGTTTTACTTGTTATTCAACAATATCATTACATTTCAATATTAAACAAAGAAAATTTTAACTATCGGTATTATTGAAAATTGACAAATGAATTAGAACACACAAAGAAATATATTTTAAAGTTTAAATTTTAAGATTGTGAATTAAAGTGAATTTAATGCAAAAATTTCAATTGTTACGTTCGTAAAGTACATTTTTTGACTTTTTAAATTAGATCACTTATTCTATATAACGAAAAAAAAACATATTATAAATTTATAACTTTTCAGATTATTTTAAAAGATAGACTCTACAGACACATGTATTACATTATAAAATCTATTCAAGAATAAATATTGTTATATTTGTTATACACAAACTTTATTATTTTATTAGATACTACTAAGAAGTATGTACGTATTTTAGACAAATCTAAGGTAGGTACCTGATGACGCTGTTACTTATTGGGCTGACAGGGCTGGGTCTTCAGGGATGGGTTCTGTAACCTTCTCTGGACATGACGACGGCGTTCATCGAGGAGTAGCACGATGGTGGCATCCTTCAATGATCCTCTTGGTCTTATGCTACGGCATTGATTAGACTCATGTCTTCGTCTCTACTCGTTTTGCGCTTTAACGACGATGAAAAATTTTCCTCTATGTATTATGTATGTCTTCATTATTTTATGCTTCGAAGTACTTTTTCTTCTTAAATTTCGGTATTTGCTTCAATCGATGGTCTTTCATTATTTTTCTTCAATTTAGTTTACGTCTTCTTACTTGATTTTTTTTATTCTTCTTTTCGGGTGGTTTTAAGATGTATTAAACGAAATTTTCTTCTTCTTCTTTCTTCTTCATTTTTAATATGTGTGTAGTCATATTTGGTTGTTTTTTTTTCATGCATAAATCTTCTTTACTTTTTCTTCTTTGTTTAATGTTTCGGACTCTCTCTACTGTTTCTTTATGATTCTCGACCATCGTTCTCGACGCATCCCGGTGCGCGTGCACGTGGCAGCGCCACACGCGCACCGGCCTGGCGCGGTCGCCATATAGTGACGTAGCAGGTTCAGTGGTAATTAGAAGGCGTCTGTAGTTGAAGAAGTCTTTATTATAACTGAACAATGTAGTTCTTAACCTAACTTATATTATAGGTAATACCATGTCTTAGTCACACACACTAGATATAAAAAGTAGACATTATAAAGTTTAAAAAAATAACATATATGAAAATTAATAAAATATTTTATTGAGTTTTAAAATTGACTAATAGTAAAATACAGAAATTTAATTAATTGTAAAAAAATACTGTTTTTGTATCTGATTTTTTGTTTAGATCAGAATACGTCGTAGCCCCAGCCTGGAAGGTATTTGAATTTAACATTCACAGCATTTTTTATCCTAGATTTGGCGCTACAAGAACTGCTAACTGCGGTGTTGTAGTATTTATCCTTCAATGCAAGCAAATTCTACTACCTACAGCAGTTTGTTTTGCCAAAGGTAACTCTAACAGTAGAAGCCCATAGAAATTAAACAGGCCTTTTAGGTGTATCGTAGGCAGTCCTATTTTGTAGTCCCCTGCCTGATCGTAAGATACCATTAAAAGGAGGCACTAAAAGATACAGGAGAACATTGGGTCGTTGGGGAGAGAATGGGGTCGTTTTAAGGCGCCGCGCGTGGAGGACACCGGTACGTTCCTCTGGAGATCCCGGAGTCCTGTTCAAGCGCTGAGACAGGCCACCGAGGGGTTTTTAATGAGCTACAAATCTCACATAACTTCTGAACGTTTCTCCCCGTTAACAAAAAGGCCTTTTAGATGTATCGTTGGTAGTCCTTCTTTGTAGGCGCGTTACATAAACTTACAAAGTGCAACACTAGTCTTCCTAAGAGGTTGACAAAGATCATACACGGCGTGAGGCTTGTAATGTATTCGCGTCTCGTATCGACGATGTTCGTGCGTGTAGACTGGCGGAGCGGCGTGGACGTGCCCCGAAAACGTTATTTTTCCGGTTTGTTATGAACTCGTTTCGACTCCAATAGACCGCTACTTAAACCTACGACTGTTTAATGATATTTCGGAAACGGCTCGGAGCGTCGGCGATATCGTAAATATTTTACCGACCGGTTCCCCTGGCCAAGTAATTTCAACTATCCGGCATAAAATGTCGACGTTGCGTATATTGATACCGATGTTTTGTGCCCGACGAAATGCTATCGAATTATTTAGGGAAGTCAATATTATTGTTTACATCGTAAACAATATCTTTCGATGTAAGCAAACACAGACGATTATACATATTTGTAAGATCGTCTCATGTGTTTATTGTTCGCCCAAAATAAATTGCTGTGCTAGTTTTATCGAAAGAATCTTTCCCATAAAGTAAATTGTACATTTCATAACCCAGTTTTTTTATTAAAATTTTCATCGCTTTCTTCCCTTTTGACCGAGGTACCTTAAACGAGAGATGCCAATGAAGGCATTATACCTAAAGATATAATATTATAATTTTATAATATATTTAATTACCACCATGTGGGTTGGCTTTCTATAAACGTAAAATTATTTCATATAAAACAAATACGCAAAATCTACACAATACAAAATTTCAATATGTTTATGGAATATCTTTGGATGAAATATCGTAAAGTTCTTAAATATTATATTTCAAACCTACTGCCAAAAATTCGAGTCTCTAGAAATGTAGAGTCTGTGATGATTTGATGATACTAATGAAAAATGAGTCGGCACAAATAATTTTGTATACAATGTATACATATATTACAAATTCTTACAATTATAATCGTAATTATAGGTGTGTTTAAATTAATCATAGTTCCTTTTTAAAGCAGAATATATTGCTATCTGCCATCGACTGACGGGCTTAATCGCAAGCCGTCGTGTTCCTTGACACACTAAAGTCTTGAATCATGATGGTGGCCACACCGCCTCCGTCAACTTTCACCCAAACAGACTGTCATGTTTGTTATGAATGGTACCAAGTTTCCCTTTTGTTGTGTGTCCTGTACAAAAATTGCCTAGGCGTAGATGGAGGCAGAGTATAACAAGCGGAGAAATTTTTTGTTTGTTTTATGTAGATTTTGTTTTATCAATTTTGGTAAACTTGTTAAGTTTTCTGGGTTAAAGAGACAAAGAAGATGCAAAAAAATAAACTTAAAATATAATTAAAATGCTGCGCATTTAGGTAGGTTTTTGGCTCAAAATCTAGAACTAAATAAATTGTGTATTCTACACTTATATGAACTAAAGTTCCGGTAATGTTTTTCGCCAGCCATGGCCCACTGACCGCGATCGAGAGTGGAACATAAAAAGTAGATGTATAGTCTATAGAAAAAAAAAACAAACCTTTGATTCTTGGCTAGTAACAAAGAACTTGTTATTCATAGTGTGCGTTACACATGATTCATCCATGTAAGGAAATCGCCTGATCCATTTTACAGTAAGCATTAAATTATGACTCCTCTGCTCCGGTTACTTACTATAATAACAATTAATCATACATTTACGTCGAATTTCATTCAATACGGCTAGTTTTTCGGGTCAAGGCGCCCTTTAATTTTGCATTTCAATCTATTTGAGCAATTAGTTTTTCACAATTTGCACGTTGTAACTAGCGAATAAAATAAATATTACGACTGTACTTAAAATACTATTTTATAGTATAACATATATAATGAAAAACCGTGTTCATTCTTTCTGAACGATAGCCGATTACATTTTCTTTGCATCTCAACAGTTTCGTATTTCGCAATTCATAAATATCAGGATGCGTTGCGTAATCGGTGCGAGTGAAAGCGAACTCTTTAATTTTTATACGTTGTGAAATTCGTATAAATTCATCTTGTATTAAAGAGATTAAGTATACATTCGTAATCTTTTTATACGGGCCTTTAAAAGTGAATTTATATCTGATCGCTACGAGGATTATAATTAAGAGTGTATTTACAAATCGATTAAAAGTAATGTTGCGTGAAGAAATGGATGTCGCGGAGTGGTTCGTCGTAGAAGGCGAGATGCGTCGGCTTCCCATCCGAGCCGGTAGGGTACCGTTCGCTCTGACATCGATTTGAAGGTTATCAGCTACGGTGTCAGCGACCAGCCGCCTCGCGCCCACATGCGCTTCTGTATACAAACAAAGCACACACGCTCGCCTGATATTGCCCACTTCGGTACACACGACCAATACTTTGTACGCGAGCCAACTCTCGTTGACGGTATCTTTGAGCGGACGCACACGCGATAGTCTATGTTTGTTCCTGACTATATTGAACAGACAACGCTGTTACGATGTCCTATTTCAGTACAGTTACTTGTAAAGTACGTTATGTAGGCAAGCCTTAGGTAGAGTCTATCTACCTCCAAAACTGACGAAACTACAACTGTTTTCTTTGAATTGTTGAACTTTTAACTGCTCGTCATCACAATTACTTAATTTTAAAATTTAGAGAAACAACCTTTAAAAACGGCACCTACTTATACTTGAATCACAAACATACCTTATACATAGTTTGATAAAATAATCCAAAAATTTCCGTAATTTTTTCGGATTAATATTGACACTGAATATTAATGATTCCATTAAGCGCCTGACGAAAATTACCTAAAAAATTCGTAATGTTATTGGTAATGCCAAATTTCCCCAAGTTTCGTAAATCTGTATTACTCAGTGGCGATTGCGACCCGCGGCTCATATTCGCAAAGGTGCCAATGTCACAATATTAAGAAGAAACGTGTTCTCTCATGATGTACGTGCTTCGAGTCTCGGCTTGCGATCCGATAATCCTTTGTTCCTGGAAGTTTTCATACGCAGTTATTAATTTATATCTCGATGTAGGTAGGTCTCCTTCCGCTAACTCGGTGAATAACGTAAAATCGATGAGCTTGCATGAATCTGTGCCTGAAATAGCTCAGGGCTATGGCCGTCCTTTGACCTCTCCGATTTCCAACGACCGACGACGCATGCAAAAACTTATAAATATGATACCTACTTTAATAAACTACGAGTCGTTCTTTTGCTATAAAACAATCGTAAAAACGAGTGCATAATTGTAACCTTAATAGTTTTATTTACAGTTACTCGTAATTGACGCCATTTGGTAACAGCCACTTAGTTAATAGTAGTTGATGTCCTATTTGCGACTGTTGACTATTTAAAAATTAATGCGATAAGATAATTTTCATAAGTTACGATGACCTACATTTATCAGATTATTTTGCATTGTTACCGTATTTATAAATAATATTCATGTCTAGTTATATAATAAGACGCGAGTAATAAATGAAAATACATTATTATAAATACATAAACGCTAAAAAATGCAGCGCAGTACATAAAGAAAGTTGTTAATAGGCGCATACGTAGCATGTAATCTGATGTCGATTCAGGTCTTTAACACAGACACAAATCAGCTGATACGTGTAAACAAAGCGGGGCGGACTATACTCTTTCAATAAATACTTACGTATTATTGGGTTCCTAGATTTGTCACAACGTAAGGTAGACAGACTATTTAACATATTTTACACAGAAAAAAATAACGCTTCACTCTCATAGAAAGAAGTTTTATTATTGTTTAGAAAAATGAGAATAGGCCGGTCGATTGTAATGTCCCGTTAACGAACGCGCGCTACCTACGTGACGTATAAAGCGTGGGCTGCCCCACCAGCGCGCCATTAGTACAGCGCCCGCGCGCGCGATTGCACGTATTTACCGATTCCAGCTTCGCGCTCGCTCTCTCGACTCTATGTGTATACAAGCCGATCAAGAAACATGCATTTTTGTACTCATTGGCACGATTGGTTTTACCAAGAGACCATCGCGACGGTGGACCCTGCCGGCGCCACAGCACGTCGGCGCAGGCCGCGTGATCGACGCCGCCCCCCGTCCTCGCCGCCGACGCCGTCGACGCCGCAGAGAATCTCGACTGAAGAACTAGTGGAAGCTCTGCGTCCGCATCTTCTGTCGCCGAAGCGCATGTGGGCCCTGGGCTACCCGCTCGAGATCGAGCCCAACTCGTGCAAGGCGGTCGTCTATATCAATCCGCCGCCTCGACCGAGACCCTCGCAGTTCACCTCGTTCGACGTGAACGCACCCGAGTTTGTGCCCGGTTTATCTCAGAGTGACAGTGGACGAGGATCGTGGGGTTCCACTCCTCGCTCGGACAGTGACGAAGAAGCGGATGCAGTGGAACATTTGTGTGTGCGATGTGATAAAATGTTTAGAATGACTCGCGAAGGTGAATATGTGGTCGAAGAAAGTTGTGCGTATCATTGGGGACGAATAAGTGGGGACTCGCGACATACCTGTTGCAACGCTCCGCTCGGTTCAAAAGGTTGCAGCACGGCGCGATTTCACGTTTGGAGTGGCACTCGACCCGGAATGAACGGCCCTCTCGAGGGCTATGTACGAGCTCGATCGCCTCGAGGAGGCGTTTACGCCATCGACGCCGAGATGTGCTACACCACCGCAGGATTGGAGTTGGCGAGCATCGCAGTCATTGCGTCGGATGGTCGGCTCGTCTACAAGTCTCTAGTGAAACCTAGTTCACCCGTCGTCGACTACAACACACGTTTCTCGGGCATCAGGCAGCGCGACATGGCGCGCGCTACTAAGACGCTACGAGATGTACAAAATGACATTCTAGGATTCGTAGGCAGCGATACGATCCTAATCGGTCACGCGCTGGACAACGACCTCCGAGCTTTGAAACTGTTGCACGGAGCCGTGGTGGACACATGCGCGTTGTACCCTCACTCACGGGGCTTCCCGCTGCGGCGGTCGCTGCGAGCGTTATCCGCCGAGCTGCTGGGACGCAGCGTGCAGCGCGGGAGCTCCGGCCACTCGCCCCTGGAGGACGCCCGCGCTGCCATGGATCTCGTGCTCCTCAAAGTTCATGAGGAGAGAGCGAGCCGAGCCCGCGTCTCCAATCAGCTACCGATCCTGCAACCTTATGACCCGTTAATTAGTGCCGCCTAACTAATAAGTGATAAATGATAGACAATTTATAAAAAAGTGACGATTGTTTTGGCGAACATGAACTTTTTAAAACGATCAGTGTTATGGACTTTACAAGTGACTGTATGTTACGTTGACGGAGTGCGCGTACGGTACGAGTATGTGCCTTCGAATTGCGATATTGCAATAAACGTAATACTTTTTTTTTATACGTTTGTTTTCTTTTCCCGTCTGACACTAAAATCTAGAGAAACCTAGGAATACACACAATAAAATAAACATGAAATACTTGTAATGATAAGTTAGAAGTTGAGCATCTCAAATCATGATAGCACAAATACATCAGTAAATAAACAGTGTACGGTTTCAATAGAATGTGACACTATCACCTGAGCTCGCACCTGACTCTACGTATCTATTCGCTGCGATACACACTTTCACTAGGCTGGATTTCACTACGATTCAAGCGGTTAATAACTTTAGAGGGAGAGCGTAGAGGGTAAGTAGGTATGTACAACGATCACTATATTATTGAAATAAAGAACCTTTAAAATACTAGCCAGTTGATTGGATACACAGATGGATAAGGTAGCATAATTGTACATTTCGAAAGATAATTTATAAAGCCTAAATATTATAAAATAAAAGATTAAACACTCATAAGAGTTACGAGTATTAAGGATTGTGGCGAGGACTTCCCAAAAATTATATAATATTTCATGGTTTTTTCAACGAATCACATGTGGCTCAACACAAGGAAAAATGACGATACTTCGAATTACAAAAACCACTATCGTATTTATGAATCTGTGAAAAAAATTTTTATCAGCATTATTGTATGAACCATAATATCAGTTATGTTTTGATTGATTTTCTTTGCCAAGTGACTAAACATTTTACGTGGAAGCATTTCAAACTCATCTTTATTTATTTTTCTTAGCATATGAGTCAACTCTTACTACGCGCAAGAACGGCTGAGTTTATTGATAAAAATTACGAGTCAATTGCATCACGCGTTACACTTACATTAAATAATAAGGCTAAAACGGAACCTGCGAGGTTTTGTTTCAAAGTTTCTCGTGAAATTATAGGCGCTTAACAGACGACCGTGCACTCCAAGCGAGCTTATATAATACACTTACATAAACTAATGACTAAACTTCTTGTAGATGAGCAACTTAATGACTTCCACCTTCGATAGTCTCAGTGTGAAATCGCAGACGTTGCTTTATTATTCTTATAACAATGTCACAACAATTACTGTCGAGGTTTCCAACGTGGAGTGGGTATAAGATTTTAAGATATTTTGATGGTTAAATCGGAAGATTATAACCATTGTTCAAAGTCATTTTAAACAATTGAGAATATTTAAAATTTATTGTTTTCCTTAAAAATTAAGGCAACGTTTAGTTAAAAGCAAATTGATAAACAGATTCTTAACGAAATTAAAAATACAGTCACTTTAGTACACGAAACTAAAATAACTTAAAGACACGTAAACAAATTCTGAATAGCCATCGATTAAAGCGAGCAAAACATGATATTAAATACGGCCATATCCTACAGATATACCAATGACGTACATATTTATCGCTCTATCCGAACTTGAGCGTGTATCTGTAAAAATAGTGATGTTTTTATGTAAATCTCTTGCCGGCAGGAAAGAGTAACGCCCTTGTGTCCGGGCATCTCGAAACACTCTGTTTACGTTTTATGTCTCCAAAATAAAATTCCATTATCACAATCGCACCAGTTCTACTACTCGACGATAACGATAGATTTGGGACGCAGTCGTCTGTCGAATAAGGACGCCGACTGTAATCATTGAGGGCATTAATTTCATATTTCCTCATACGATATAGTGCCGCGATAGGCCGTTATCAACGAAACACGGCAGATTTCTCAGTTGTCGTTATCTAATCTTGTATTACAGCATACTTGCGCTGAATGTCTTTTTGTTACTAGTGCGAAAAACAATGAGTTGCGAAGTTGGATTTTATAAGTGTTTAATAATAATCCTTAAAAAATCCTATCATCATCATATTAAAGTAACGAACTTGAAAACAGACGAGCGGTGAGGCCAATAAAAACAGAGTGTTAGTCATAGTATATTACCGAAAAGAAAAAGATGGTGACTTACGGTGACTGCCACGTCATCGCTCAATGATCACTGGTAAATGGATTTGTTATCAAACTGGCCATACCATTGGCAAAACAATATTATTCTTAAAAGCATGACTCGGTTATTTCTCAAATTTATAAGGAAGGAAATACTTGAGAAAATATACGAGTATGTGGATGAGAAATTGTGGGAAACACCGGATGGGGAACTGAATGTTTGATTAGATTAAGCACACGTATGAAGGGCTAACCATTGTCATAAAAGGATAAAGGACTGAAAAGTAAAACTATTGAACTTAAAATAAATTTCTAGTAATGTTTCTCGAAATTTACTAAATTCATACCTCGATAAGAGTTAAAACATTCACATTTCACAATTCATGACAACTGTTTTATGAATGGCTAAATAAAAAATGAAATGGCGGTGCAAGAATGTTTCGAAGCAATCATGACAACGTTGAAAAAGGAGCAACGTTGAAAAATATGTAAAAAATGGGATAAATTAGTAATTAAGAAAAAAATTAATCCCTACTCAGTTTGTGTAAATGTGAGAATATAGCAAAATGTATAAAAAAGCAATAATATGTAAAAAAGGGAAATAACTCGCACAGGGGTTGCGCTTGATTACAAATTAAATGGTCTACTAACAAGCAATTGTAATTTCAATATTTTGACTAACTGACAAGTTGACTGACAATCACTAACAAATATTAAATCAGCTCTTCTTAACATTTATACGCTGTGTACAACTGTAGTACAGTAATGACGTCGCTCAAAGCTTGATGACGAATTTGACGTTAGTAGGGAAGCTGCCGGTTATAGAGTGATGTAATAATGATCAAACGAAGCGGATTATTCTCTAATGAATGAATACGTTTGCCTTGTAACATTAAACAGCCTCTAACATTTATGCGATAAAATATACTATTTACCTCATTAGGTGTTAAGTAAAAACAACAAATACTTAATAAATTAATTTTAATAATTACTTTGTAGATAGTTACTTATTGTACAAAAACCTAAAATGGCAAAGGGCATGTATTTTCAAGGATTTTTAACAGAGTAACATTACACCCTTAAATCAGTCCTGAAAAGAAGAAAAAACGTGTTTTTCTATTGTAAGGTATTATGTAAGGTCATGGTTTGGCTTTATAATATGTCTAGACGTCGTATTTTATAGATGTTTTTAACAACTATTCAAAAGCTGGTAACATGTAAAGGACATAAAGTAGAATAACTTGAAATACTCAAAACATGATACACGTGAGAAATGTTTACATACCCAATAGGCGCGTCGTCTAGAAACGGTTTCAAAGAGAATATTTTGACCTCTATAAGAACAAAGGAAAGTTCAACTGTTTCATGACTAAGTGAAACCTTAGTTGTTTCAAAGAGGTATTATTCGCCCATTTTAAGTATTTGAGAAGGTGTGGATTTAAAAGGTTATAAATTTTGAGTAAAGAAATTATTTTATTAATTAATAAAAGTAGAATCGCCTAGAATAGAAAAAAGTCGCCAGAGTGAGTACCTGACTACCAACTTTGGACGATAGAAAAGAACTGGATGTTTAAAGCGGAGGACTACGTAGTTGGATTGGAAGAGGGCGTGAGAATGACTTAACACAGATAAAAGGGAGGAGACGGTGTTAGTGAACATAAACTAGGTACAGTAGAACTCGTCCTCATTTTTGACGTCTTTAGTAGTCTTTGATAAAGAATAATGATGGTCTTCAAATAAAGAATAATGAACTGCTTAATCTACTCATATGTTCTCATCTCATATCTAAATGAATTTAAACTGAGCACTATTTACATACAAGGCAGATCATTTACACGCATGCTGCTAATTAGGTCACACCTATTATCTTCACCGATTGGCAACAACGCAGCCAATTTGATACTGATAACAGCACCGTTATCTTCGCATGGATACATCACTATTATTTAAGAATATGATATATGATTTTACATGAATTTTGTAGCATTTTTAAGCCTATTTTGTTGTCGAGATTAATAAAACATAAACGATTTTACTATGGGCTTACAATCTTGTTGACATGCCGTAATTATATTAAGAAGATATGTATATTCATTAAATAATATACAACTTGCAATAAATTACAAAGGCATAGTAGGTATTAGGAAATATAATTAGTTACTAAGTATCTACAACTTTAGTATTTATAGACAACAATTTGTATAAAGGATTTTGCTCAATGAAGAAGCTACAGTTAGTTTACGCTTTAAATTTTTGTGCTAATAATCATGTGGACCTCTAATGTAAGATCTTAATTTTTTTTGGCCAGTTTAAAATTTTGCTTACTGCAAATTTTCGAAAATAGATCCACGCCCAGATTTGGTAGATTGTTGACGGATGATAAGATTACTGTAAGCGTGGCCCCACCGTTATGAAAATAACATTACGAAACCTTAGCGGTATCATTTTCTTTAGTGTCATGTATTTCTTGTCTGCATAATTCACGGAAATATCAATTGCAAAATGGCGAAAATTGAAATTGCCACAGTAGTTGCCTAAGTGGTTTGTTCTTTGATAAATTATTGCAAATTGCAATACGTAGACCACTTAGTTAAATCTGAAATTCTAAAATGTAGAACTAGCTTTTGTTCTTGCATCTTTTTCTTCTGCGGTCTCGTAAGATCCGTTTTGAAATTGCGTTGCGTTGTCTATCAGTTTAATTCCTTATTATGTAGAGCGAAGTGATTGCACCGAAATGATCTCAATATAATATTTGAACTATTGCTTTTATCATAAAATCGATGACATAAGCGTTCAAAGTTGCTGTGACGTATGTCTGAGTAATGGAGTACACCACGCATTATTTCTGTTAAGTATCGCTCCCGCTCTATAAGTAACTGCTTGCTCTACATAAGTCACATCCCATTAACAAACCTTGTAATATCTCTCTGCTGGCACGGATCTCCTCAAAGTGAGAAGGATTTAGGACTTTAATTCATTACTCTTGTCCAATGCGGTTGTTAGACTTCACAAACCTTCGAGAAAAAATGCATTGCCTGCATGCTCAGGCATGCAACAGATTTACCTTCACCGTAAAATTAACTTTGCAATAACGTTCCTCTTAATTCTATTTTGGTAGAGAAAAAAAGAGTGCCCTTAAAAAATTTATCTTTTATCCCTAACGTAAATTCTTCTCAATTTCAAATTAAAGAAATCAAGTTCAAAATAAATTTAATTTTCACACATCTTCTGATGACTCCGCTGAGGATAGCTAAAAGTAGAGCAGTAATGACCTAAAACCAAGTGTTTCGTAGTCGGCGCTCATTAAAAATCAGCTTGTTGACACGACATACTTTTGTTTGACACTGACCATACGTTCTGTTTGACTTCTTTGGGTTGGTTATATTTTAACTTTAGTAAACAAGCCCAGAAGCAGATTTTTGGATCTTCTCGAGCGTCAGGTTTGCTGTAGAAGTACCTGCTTCATATACCCCTCTTATTTTATCGAAGCTTACGTAGAGCCTCTCAAGCTCTTTGTTTGTTACTCTGGTTTGTCATGTTGACAATATAATAATCAGGTTTCCTTTAACATTTTATTTTTAAATAGAAATAAAAAAAACATCTGACTGTATTACATTGTTTAATTTTGCAAATTTATGGACATTTCCCGATCATTCTTTACGAAGAAATTAACCAATCTTGTTCTAATTTGAATTTCCAAGTACTTTTATTTAGACTGTTTTTAGTAAAAAAGAAGACGTACGGATCGAGGAGCTACTGGATCGAAAATGTAAAATCCACGACACTCGAGATAATCCAACTTAAGCATCGTGGGCGGCCCTACTACCGAGCCAGAGGTTTTATATAAGATGGTAAACAATACGATTTGGCCATGGAGTCGAGTCCGCCTCCACGTCGATACCTCTTTCACAATAGCATTGCACAAAGTTGTTTCGTCACCGCACTTCGACACGCCTACGAGAATCCCCACCCGGGTCACACATTCATGGAGAATTTAGCAAATATGGAAGCTTAATTTAATACTTGTGTCACAGAATAAATAATAGTACAAGTACTTGTGTTGAGATGGTGATTGCGCTGGCTGAGGGCATGCAGATCTTTCTTACACTCCGAACGAAAAAAGGAAGCGAACAAGTATTCTGGAAGTTGATTTCTAAATAGGTATCTTTAACTAATGTAAAATGGTGAAGGCTAACACCCTCTATTTAAATTGTCCCCTTAAAAATGTAATCAACATTAGTCATATCTGTGTCTATTTCGCTCAGTATTAACTAAAACATGCTGGAAAATGTATATTATTTTAACACAACCGTTCGGTTTATATAGGGGCAGTTGAATGAAAATTTTACCTGACTACGCATATTTTACTTCAGATATTTTCTTGTTGGGTGAAAACTTTTTCAATTTGTTTAATGCAATCCCTAACTGTAATCCTTTATAATGAAAATATTATGGTTATAAAAAAACAAATGAAATGAGCGTGTGGTCTTTTTAACGTAATTGCAAAGTATCGTATTTGACCTGTTTTATTTTAATTTACGCTATACTATATAATACACGTATTCGTATTGATCGTTTTTGTAATTTAACATTGAACATGACTTTGCATAGATTAAGGAATAGGTGTCCTCAGTTTACACCTTTAACTGTTTCTACATTAACCGAAAATAATGTATCGATGCTTATAAAAATATTATGCATATATGCACCTATGATATACGAAATAGAAAGAATTATATATAATAAGAAGCAGAGTACCAACTTCAGAACCTTGCATATAATTGTTTATTTTTTGTTAAAGACTTAATAAGAGGGTTAAAGTTTAAGGTGGCTTACGGAAGTGTATTGTACAAGCCACTTGGAATCGGTCGGGCTGCACGAATGTTAACATCATTATGTTCGACACAAGACTTTTGAACTGTTCTTGTTTCCTGGTATGTAATATGAGTTTTTAAACAGTCATATCATCCCTTTTGGTGACCCACTGCTAGGCACAAGTCTGCTCTCAGAAGTGAGGATTTAGGCCACAGTCTGCCACGCTGGCCAAGTGCGGATTGGTGTACGTTAAGCCTTCGAGAAATTATGAGTTCCTCTCAGGCATTCACGGTTATGGAAAACATCGTAATTAGTTAAATTATAATATTTTTCCTCAACCTGGAGCAGCGATAAATACAAGTGTGATAGGTGCGCGCCGAAGGTTTGATCTCCGTATCTCCGCGTCCGAGACCTCGGTTTCTAACGCTCGATCATCGCAAGGGTTGAAAAAAAGTCGTATTTACCATTCACTTGTAAATCCATAAATCATTCAATCTCCAGTCATGATCAAAATACGCAAAATATAAGTAGTTTTCAGTCAGTTAAGATGAAATTCCACCTACCCGCATTGGAGCTAGGGCTTGAATATCGGACGCTTTTTCAATTCCGGAATTGGGTTTCGATATTCAATATTTCAATTCCGGAATTCCGGAATTCCGGAACTCAAATGTCTTTTTGTACAAAATAGTGATACATAAAAGTTGAAACTGACTCTAAGAAGACTATAAGTGTAAAAAAAATTGCCAAAATATCATAAGATAAAAGCACCAATGCCCGACAGGTAACCAAAGGATGACACTTTCGAAAAAACTCAAATCATTCAAAAATAAAATGTTCTTGTTTATATGCCAATTATTTTGGTGACAAGAGACTCCTAGCATCATCAGTTTCAAGATAAAACAAGAATACAATGCAGTTCCCCTTTAAAAGTTACAATACAAACATTTGTTATTTACAATGTGACAGAAAAATACATATATGCTGCCATTTCTTATTGTTTTAGTTAAGGAGACTTCAAACTCTCAGGTATCATTTTATCCTTTTTGTTATAAAATTTCTCCTTTATTTTAATTTGATTGGAAACGTTGGATCATTTCTGAGGAAAACAATTGATTTTTTTCTTGGTCCCCATTAGTAATTTTTAAAAAAACAGTGTCTATTATTAGTTCCAAAAACAGTCTGAATCTTAATAATCTGTTACACTGAAAAATTAAATGGTATGCAAGCACTAAATGCAGACAAAGTGTGCCGCGGTACTGCGGTAGAAGATGTTTAAATTAAAAAAAAGTCTAGACTAGATCAAGCCCACAAACTTAAGACTGCCAAAAAGAGAAACCAAGATTTTGAAAATAATTATACCAAGAAAAGAAATACCAAGCATAGCCCTCTCCATCGCTCGCTGAGCGACCTTGAGCTTATGGAAAAGGCTAACTGTAAAGGACCACGTCTCAGCGCCGTAGGTCATCACTGGCAACACACACTGCTCGAAAACTTTCGACTTCAGGCACTGAGGTATTCTGGACGAGAAGACACGTTGTAATTTCCCGAACGCTGCCCAATCGTGTTGGATTCTACGAATTACCTATCTCTTGAAGCTGGACTTACCCATACGGGTCGCTTGTCCCAGGTAGATGTACTCGTCGACAACTTCGAGAGTAGCGCCATCAACAACGACCGGTATGGGTGTGACATGGACATTAGACATGATCTTCGTCTTGTACATGTTCATCTTAAGACCTACTAGCCCGTTCCACTCCATCAGCTTGAACACGTCTTCCAGTGCAGCGATAAACAGTTTCGGGGATATAACATCCCCTTTTCGTACTCCGCGCTGCAGTGGAATAGGTCCACTGCTTCCGTCGTGGACTCGGACTGTCATGGTTGCGGCTTTGTACAAACAATTCAACACCTCGATGTACCGATAGTCAATCTGGCATCGCTGGGAGATACTCTAGCACCGCGCAGGTCTCGATAGAATCGGAGGCTTTCTCATAGTCCACATACGCAATACATAGCGGCAGATTATACTGTTCGGTCTTTTGTATAACCTGTAGCAGCGTCTGTATGTGGTCCATGGTACTATAGCCTTTTCGGAATCCGGCGGAATCCGGATTAGTAAGAACCCTTGAAAACAGCTTATAGACGTGGCTCAGAAGCGCGATGGGTCTATAGTTCTTTAAAAGGGCTCTGTCACCCTTTTTATAGAACAACACCACTACGCTTCTGCTCTACGCCTCCGGGACAGTTCCACTACTGATGACGGTATCAAACAGTTTTTGGAGCGATTTCCCTCCACTAGGAGAGATTTCCCTTCAGCTTTCAGCAGCTCTGATGTGATACCGTCATCGCCCGGTGCTTTGTTGTTTTTAATCTGATTAAGGGCCCTTCTAATTCCGTACAGGCTGACGTCCGGAATATCTTCGGTATAGTGTCGGGTTAATTTGGCTCTCTTATCGTTCACCACACTGGTAACGGGAGCTTTTGAGGAGCTGTACAACCGTCCGTAGTCCGTAGAGAGAAATTGAGAGCTCTCTGAACTTCCGGCTTAGACGAAACTATAGTGCCAAACTCCGTCTTCAATCTTGTCAACTGGCTTTGCCCAATACTCAAATCCCTTTGGAACTCTTTAGTGCCTTGGTTCCGCTCTTTAGTGTTTTTGACGCGCTTTGTGTTATGAGCACGCAGATCGCGTGATCGCAGATCGATATGTCCTTAGTGATAAAATATATTTTTTTCAATATCGAAATTTCGATATTGGTCTCGCCAATTCCGGAATCGGAAACGATATTGGATTCTACCGGAATTCCGGAATTATGCTAATTCCGGAATTCCGGAGCTCAAGCCCTAATTGGAGCAGCGTGGTGGAGTAAGCTCCAGGCCTCCCCAATAATGCGGAGAGACCCGTGCCCAGCAGTGGGACGTAAAAGGATTGCAGCCAGCCAGCCAAGATGAAATTAAATTAATAATGATTTCGAGAAGACTGATTCATAATATCTGTGTGCTGTGTTCATAATATCTAGCCAAGACGTAATTCTGACCGAAAAAAATATCATGGTAACTTTTCATCTCTATGTTGTTACACTGATATTTCGCCATTGTTTTGCCGGTTTTTGCGAATCAGAAAGACTCAAAGGATCAAAATTAAAACTTATCATGTTCAAGGTTATCCACCAACCGCCACATTACGGAAATATACCCAAAAACACAATAGACCTAGCGGTAATAAAAGTTATCTATATAAACAAGGAAAACGATGTAGGTACATTTTAAGTAGGTTATCAATAGTAATTTGTTATTAAACGTATGGTTTTATAAGGTAAACACGTTGCTTAAACTCAGGTTAAACGTCGACTTGACGAATATTAGTTAAATATGTACATAAGTTACCTCACTGCGGCCACAATGGCTAAGAACCTTGAGTTTAGTACAAGTACTGACTGACGCTGGTTTTTCTTAAGGTTTGGTTAAATCATTGAGTTTTTTTTTGTGTTGCCAGGTGCAAGTACATACTGACTTGACACTTAAGTGGTGTCACATTCTAAAGCTAGTAAATATATTTCTTATGGCATTTAAAAATATATTAATTTTATATTTTCACAATATTGTGAGAAATCTGGCGCTGCAGCGCCAAGCGCCAGGAGAGAAAAAGATAACACTGTTTATAACATGACGTAATAATGGTGAAAACTTACGTGATTTGTTTGAAGTTTTTAATTTAAAATAATATTGTTTTTAATTTACACTACAAAACTCATATAACAATGACAACAGATTTGGTTTTTCTATTTAGATAAACTAACTCTATAAGTGCTAACTCTATATCTTAAAAAAATATTTCACGACGAAACGGTACATTGCACGAGAATGTAATGTAGCGTGTCATTTATAGACCAGGGTCAATAATTTTTGAGACCAAAAAAAATTGTAGTAGAATGAAACCTATTGGAAAAGGTAGAGAATATAACAAAAATTAAAGGAAATAGTATATTGTGTGGCAAGGGGTGAAACAAGGCGATTTCAGACGAGGGCGAGAGGTGACAGCCCGAGCGAACCGAGGGATGTCATCGCCCTGGTCTGAAATCGTGTTTCATCCCGTGCCACACACTGTATTTTTCATATCATATGTAATGAAACAACGAGTTTTGATTTCTGTAGCCAGTCGAAGTAAGACTATTTCAGACAAATAGCGCAGTAATATCTTTTGACAACGATGTGACGACAGTTGTCAATGCGATTCTGACAGACTTGAAATAAAGATGTAAATAATAAATAAATGAAGGTGCCGGATAGAAACAACGTTGTTTCTCCCCTAGGGCAGAAACAACGTTGTTTCTGACTGACACATTCGCATTGGTTTGAAATTTTCTTATTTCGACTGGCAAAACAGAAATCAAAACTCGCTGTTTCAATGCATGTGATATTCTACTACAATTTTTTTTCACTTTTTACCATTTTCAACATGATCGGCCCTGGTCTATTACACCACACAAGACATGTTTTATTTTACTTATCAATTTTTATACAGAGGTTTTTTTATAATTCTTGGGTTTACACTCATTTCTTAGTTTAAAATTTGCCTATCGCTAACGTTATTTCGGCCTGCGCTTACGGCCGGTCTCAATAATCTACCAAATGACCCTTTCTATCGTGGATGCAATATACTATAATGGGCATGATAACAGATTTTTAAATACATTTCCTTATTTTATGTACACGTCTCCTAGTTTCAGCAATAAACTTAAGTTTTAACGTAAATTAATGTATTTTCTGCTATGTAATTTGAATTAAGCGCGAAAACGCTCGTAGGTGTCATGGCGTCGGCTTGCTCGTCAAACTTCAAGCAACACGATGAGTTTTACTGAGACGTGACGTCATTCCTTTTGATTGGCGTTTCAGATAACATGGCCGATTGCTGTATTTAATAATTTTATTTTATTGAAAATCTTATTAATCTTAATGTTTATATTAAAACGGGATCATATTTTAGCACTTTTTTTAGCATACATTTTTCTGTAAAATCATTTATTCTCTGATTATTTAATAGTGTCATCATGCCTATTATGATAAATCACGCAAATTGTCGGTTAAAGTGACCCGCAACTTCAATTTCAATTTCACGATGTACGAGTAGCACTAATCATTATGATAAACTGACTCGTACTCATAGCTTTTACTTACTAATTAACTTTCCTTGAGACGTAACTAATCAACATTTTACTTAGAGATGGTGAACGAGGCCCTAAGACTCCTAAACACGATCTTATTGTGCAACATATCAGTAGAACTGTCAATCAATCGGATTGCATAGGATGGCACCGAACCGTATTTAGTATCAAATTACATGGCCACCGCCCTAAACCTAGTATGGGGATGTACGTACGACTTACGAGTGACTTAATAATGTTTTTTGTGTAAATGTTAATTAGGTAGTACCGGAGGAGTAACTGACTGTTACATTGCGTTGGTTCAAGTTTTTATCACAGCGTTGCGATGGCAAACTTCCTAGTTCCCTTGAGAGGGCAATGAACCAAAAGACTTTAACGCGCGCTTCTAGAAGTACTGTATATATTGGGAAATAATATAGCATATTATTCGCGATATGTCAAGGAGATGACTAAGAATTGTCTAAAGTATAGGAAGTAGTTAGATCTAAGTTTTGAACTACAATGTCTATAAGTTCTACATAAGTTAAGCGCTTGTATATATGTAATTATTTTTAATTGGTTTCTTTTGTATACTTGTCTATATAGTAATTTATGGTAGGTATCTTTAAATGTAATACGATGTTTAAAATTGTTTTGTGAGGTTTAACAGCATATTATTATAATATTATTTGAAAACTTTAATTTTAGCTTTGATCCTGAATGTAGATTTATTTATAAAAACCGTGACGACCGTAAGTGCAATTAACCTGCAATCTTCTTGGCTGCAACCCTTTTTGCGTCCCACTGCTGGGCACGGGTCTCTCCCCATTATGGGGGAGGCCTGGAGCTTACTCCACCACGCTGATCCAATGCGGGTTGGTGGAGATGCGGGATAGTGGCCAACCCGCTGAAGGATGTTTTCAAACCGCCCATAAGGCCTCCGACAAGGTTTAACGTCTGTTATCTATCGACAACAACCGGGACCGACGGCTTAACGTGCCCTCCGAATCACGGAAACGCGCATGAATTTTTTTGCCACTAGCGGTCATCTATCTCACAACCGACCGCGCCCGTTTGGCTTAGTTGCATACATCGTTTGCGTTCTACGCTAACCGCCGGGCCATGCGCGCTTCAATATTCCTAATCAGGATTTACCTTAATATTCTTATATTAATTGAAAATAGCCATTTTAATTAAAACTTTAAGAATCTCAAATAACTTCACAGTCACTGTATAAATAAGTAATAATAAGCTTACGTGCAATCACGTGCCAACAAATGTAAGTATTAAAAGGCGGTGTACTATATCCCTTTCCTGTATCACAAGTTGCAAAATGGCAATTCAAACGTTCATTAATCCGCGCGTGTGGTTGGCACTGACTTCGTGACTGATAATACAAAACGATTAAAAATATTGCAACAGATTGAAGACGTACAAGTTGTGTGAAACTTCTTGTAACGCGACTCTTCCGGTGTAATGAACGCAAAAACAGGTGAAGTCGGGTCGTCTGGGTATTTTGGAATGTGGTTCGCCGTCTCCTTGACCCTCTCAATTTATATCGAGAGGAAAGGACCAAAAATTGCATGCATTTTATAAAGGCGGACTCAGTTGTTACGACAGGCTGGTTGGGTACTTAGAAAAACATTTTTCGGTTAGATTCCTCGTTTGGCGGGACAAGAATAGCGGCAAATACAATTTTGAAAATTACATACCTCGCAACTACTTTTTAATACCTGGAAATTAATGAGCAAGCAATGTTCCAATTTAAACTAACTTCAAAGTTGTATAAAAATGGTACAATATAAATAATTAAATAATATAATACATTTATTAAGTGCTTACACAATTTAAGGGAAGATTTTTTTTTCTGAAATTTCTCTCAAGATTAATACTCTCGCTCAAAAGTTAGCATAAATGACGATCGCAAAACATTTATAGCAGGACCGGTAATTCTTTTTCAGGTTTTAAAAAGTACAAAAAATGTATTTAGTTAACCTGTTCCCCTTGCGATAAACTAACGGGTCCTGGAGGTTATTTTTGTGCTGACACTTTTTATTAATATTTCGTCACCATTCTGATGAAATTTCACAAAAAAATATGTCTGACAGAGAGAGAGAAATAGAGAGGGATGAAAATTAGTTGCAATTATTGGTTTCTAGTTCCTCGGAATAATTATTTTGAAGAACTTTCTTGAGGTTGCGTCATCCCATGCCTTCTTTGTCCTCAGTTTGGACGAGCTACTGCTTCGCTTATGGGTTTTTTATGGTTGCAATGTGTTTCATCATGATCAATTTTTTTCCTTGAAGTCCTTGGATTTGTGTCATTACTCGTCAACGTCATAAGGTCTGTGAATGTAACGGAATCAGATGTTTCATTATACAAAGCTACTCTGTGTTTATAGCATGTTTATAGCTATTACATCGTATTCATTAGATTTATCAAAGTTCACATAAATACATAATGTGAAAATATATCTATATGAAATTATTTTCAAATATTAAATGGAAATGTGTTATATGTGCAAGTGTGTAAAATAAGAAATATGAATAATTTATTCATCTGTACATATACATAACATATAAAGCTTAAGAGTTTGTTTGTTTGTTTGAACGCGCTAATCTCAGGAACTATTGGTTCGAAATGTTCGAATTGAATAGTCCATTTATTGAGGAAGGCTATAGGCTATATAACATCATGCTATAACTAATACCAAAGTCTACGCGGACGAAGTCGCGGGCGGCCGCTAGTTTAAGAAATATTTCTGGCACCTCTGTCCTATACAATTTAAAAAGGTAAAGACGGGTATTAAAAAGTGTACACTTCAACTGAGATGTAGAGTGAAGTTACGATTGGTAGATGTAGGGCGTGTAGATTCAGGAGCTTGGTTTTCATGAGATCTGATCTCTTTTTCGCTGGGTTCGAATTCATTAGGGCAACATTTTACATGAAAATGTATTTTTGGGATAACCAATTCTATTGAATCTAAAAGCGTTAGGTACTCTTTTAAATTCTTTTATTACATTATTATTTCTTTTTTAACACGCTTATACTAGCTTGACCTGTATGTATGTATGTATGTATGTAGCGGAATCTTTTAACTTCATTTTCACCTACTTCTAAGCGTCTGATTAACTTGAAAATTTGCACAGGAGTTAAGGGCCGATAACAATGCAATAATATGAAGAAAAAAAACAATATAAAATTAAAAATAAATAATGTAGTTTAAAAAACCTAAAAAACACGCTTTTGTGAAAATACGAACTAAAAAGTAAAAAATAAGAAGAAAATGTATTTTACTGTAAAAAAAGCGTGGGGTGGTTTTTAAGATACTATTGACACTATGCACCCCACGCTTTTTTCAATAAAATACATTTTCTTTGTTCTCTTATATATCTTAAGTGTATTTTTACAAAAGCGTGTTCTTTAGTTTTTTAAACTACATTATTTATTTACATTTTAACATTATAATATCTTAAACATTTTTGTATGCACTTTAAAAAGTTGGGTAAAGCTATGAAAATTAATATTGGTAACTGTTAAGAAGTAGGCGAAGAACATAAAGAATGTAGGAAGTGCAGAGAAACTATTTGTATGGCTAAAATAAATATACTCGTATGTCGTGTACTTGCAAGTGTTTAAAAACAATTAAACTAGTGTCTGCAATGTTTGTTTAAATGTGTCTCTGTCTATGTACTCATCAGTATTGCTCAAATAGAATAGCAGTTGCGACCGTCTGCACATTTAATGCAGGTTTTATGCAAGTCTTGTATCACCATATTTGCCATAAACGATGCACTTATACGGTGTACGAGCACTTACCTGCGACATCGTTTGCGTTCTAATAAATCTAACGACTACACGACACTTTAGTGGCGAAATAACATCAAAATACAGTTAGAGGCCTGTTTATCATGAGAACCCTAAGATCTTGCCGATATAAACACGTAATAAAACTTAATGGATTCATACCTCACAGTAGACGGAATATACATACATCTTAATTACTACCTAACATTAATTTTAGGCCACAGCAAAACAGGTTAAATTTAATGCAATGCAACCTTAGATTAATGATGAGTTTTATTCAAATAAATGCTTGGAAAATGCACCAGTAGGTATATCTATGTGCAGATTACAATTTTAGCAAGTATGAGGGTTAGATTCGATATTTAACATTGCCAATACATTTTTGCATTCAATTACATTTATGTGTATTCCTGTATAATATGTGCTGTGGACGGAATTTAATACGTATTACTGTGAGAAGACACAACATATTTATGTGATTATATGTACTTGCATAGTACCTCGTTATAATATTTATGTAACGCATTAAGGTATGGCTACAACCCTTTTTCCGTTCCACTCTTGGACACGGCTCCAGGCCTCCCCTATTACCCCACCACGCTGCTCCAATGCGGGTTTGTGGAGATGTAGCTTATAGTGGCAAACCAGCTGTCGAAACTCGAATGTATTCAACCGGCCCTAAAGGCCTCCGAAAAGGTTTAACGACTGTTATCTATCGCTAACATTTGGGACCGACGACGGCTTAATGTGCCCTCCGAAGCACGGAAACGCGCCTGATACTATTTGATATTTTGTATTAATGTACCTATTTTGTTTTGACATTAAATTTTTGAGCTGAATTGTATTAATATATCTAAATTAATTGTAAATTTTGCATGCCTTGACTGGCGGAACTTGGCGGAATAGTTATATTCATGTAAGAATCTTTTCTTAACCCATGTTCATGCAAATAAATTATTTTGAGTTTGATTTTGAAATTAACGCCTAATGGGTCAAATATCTCACTCACACCCAAGCGCGCCCGCGTAGCTTCGCTGCGTAGACCGCTTGCTTTCTGCGCTAGCCGCGTGGCTATGCGCGCTTCTGTAGTATACTTCAATAAAACAGCCACGTGGTCAAGACCACAGCCAATTCATAATGTAGAGTGATAACGATTTCCAATGGTCAGCATTACACGCTTCATCGGCCATTCACCGTCACTCGCTGCGGCCGGGACTGTGCCTGAAATCCAAGGCCTCGTTACAGTGACTCAGTTTCGATACCGCGTTGCTCTGTTGACCTTTTGCCGGCTCCCGCATTGTTGCACGCTCGCCTAGTTCACTCTGTTCACCCGCTGCATGGCGCCGGTTCATCGGAACGACCGTATACTGCCATTTTAACGGCACGGAATAAACATGAGTAGTGAAACTAGTGAATAACAGGGACGGGTTAGAGTTAAGAGTATGACTGCCGAGAGTTTGATTATCTATTCTGTTTTTATATGTTTGATCGTAATGATAACTTTTTCAAAATTTATACTGACTATACATCAACCATACCAATAGATCCATTATTAAAAATTGATAGGTACAGCTATCTCAGTGACTAAGCTATCTCCTAGGAGATAATATCTTATGCCTTATATTGCAGCTGTACTTACATACCTATATGTAGGGTACCGATAGGTAGGATGGATAAACCATTTGATGAAGTATAAGACATCCAATGATCCATCCATCCTGTAAACATTATTATGTTTCTCCGTGTATTACAACAAAGTTGATGCACTATTACAAAATTCATTTAAGGTAAATTAATAAGCTCCGTTGACATTGATAACGTAAAGCAAGGTCGCGATGTCAACCGTCTTGACATTGTGTTGTATTGTCCTGAAGTGGCGTAAAAGTACCATCATGATAACGAAACAACCTCCCGTTTAAACAATTCGTCCTTCTCTACCTGCATATTCAGTACCCTCGTAAAATAAAAGGAAGACGCCCTCTACGTCTGTCCTTAAATGAACTGTACACTTTAACTATTGTTATAGTCTATAAACCCTTATAACTTTATTATTATTTTGTGTCATTAGCTCCAATGCTATATCAATGCAAGAAGTAGTCTGTCGATGAATCGGTGCTGAATTCTGGATTGATAGTGAAACTATTCAGGAATCTATACTTTCAATTTTATAGCCCTCAAATGATCCTTGCAAAATAATCAAAATAAGGAAATTTTACGAACACCATAATAGTTGGAAAATGCTTTTATTTGCCAAATACGGTAATAAAATCCCAAGACACCGACGACAATTGAGTTTCATGTTAATAGAGGCTTAAAAATAGCCTTGTTAGAAATAGCACAATGGCATTATCTATACGAATTAACGTGATAACAATAGGTAATGGGCAAATTAGTCTTAATCATAAAGTAACAAAACGAACAATGATAATCTGCATATCAAAAACGAATTAAATAGTGAAGGTATTCAAAATGCGTACTTTCGTGCTATATTTCGATGATTGTTATGTTTTATTTGCAAACAATAGAAAAGTAAGTATAGGATTAATTTAATAATATTTAAACTCATGTGCAGCCAAAACTAATGTGGGCTGTAGTAATCAGCTCCTACAATAGTAATCTCCTCCAATAGTGGTAAATTAAAGAGAACGAGTCTCTTCTCAGTACAGTATTAAGAAGGATTTAATTCTTAATCATCCAGGTGAAAATGCTTTCCGAGGAGCAAGTGATAAATATACGTAGATAACACAATTTCTTAGAGATGGTATTGAACGGTTGGTGGGGGCCGGATCACAACTACTATGCTATTACCGCTCAACTGTAACTAGGAGTAAAATACTACCGCTATCGCAAAATTATTCTATTGTCAACGTGAGAATTTATTTTGACATACTTTGCTTAACTTGGCCTTAGTAGACCAATCGACTGTTTGTAACTTAAGTGTACGAAGTGTTCTAACATTTTCAAGTATACCTACTGCTTCAATTACTTATTTCCAACTTTCCAAACAGATGGCTCACTTATCCTTTGGGATATCCGGGACTTGAGTCAGAAAGAGCACAAGACGCTTCGAGTGAACATTGAGTACGACTACGCGTCCCACGTCGCCTGGAGTCCCGACTCCAAAGCCTTCGTCATCCACACCGTGCGTGACAATAAAATCGTGGCCTACAAGATCGAGAAGAAGAAGGACGGTTTCATTGGCTCCGCTACGCCGGTCATCGAGTTTGAGAAGGTAAGTTGTGGAAATTAGATCACCATTTCCAGCATTCAGAGCCTATGGTACATTGGCAAAACTTTTTGAACTTTTTAAAAACTTTCTTTTCAATTTCAGCTTCCCTTAACCTGTAGGTCGCTGCGTCTATAGAACAAGACCACGTGCTAGCATTATATATTCCACTAATATTTTGCACTTATATTTTATTCTATCTATAATAGAAAAAGGCGTCGCCGCGATGTATTTGCCGACTTAAGCGAAATAAATGCAGACTTGAAGCACCATCTGCAGCATACATCAAAATAACTCCTTCTATTTAAAAATATCCAGCTTTATTATACTTTTTTCCACTTTATGAACAATTTAGAGCAATGAAAATTATTGGTGGGTAGCATATTCCTTTAAATAACGCCATATAATGTAAAAGATACTTAAACAAAAAAATATTGCTTAACTCAGAACAGCCACTTATAAAAACTTTAAGCATAATGTAATAAGTATGTAATCTTTCTCTTGGGTATTAAAACAATGCCTGAGAATGTTATTAAAATTATAACAATGGTCATAATTTAGACACTTAACGGACTTAACGGACGTAAAACAGATATATTCTGAAAGATTTATCAATATTGGTTAGGTAGGTAATTAAATGTAATTAAATTTTTTGAATTTTTGAAATGGAGAGTCAAGAAAAATTATACTTTTCTATTGGTCATTTGCTTCTAAATAGTTTGTTAGTAAGCGTAACTCTAAATGCAGACACTTTCGTAAGATCTTTTTTTGACATTTGTCTAAGTTATTTAACGAACTTTAACTCACCAGAAGACATAAAAAAATCATTGTTAAAGTTAAGTACTTACCTTAAGCACGGATTTCTAGATTTTGGTTACTCCGTTGATGCTTTGATTTTTTGAAGACTTATGAAATACACAATACACAACCTTTTTATTGAGGACTCTTTAATCCGTCAATATCAGAAGACGATACATTGGGTTATTTTTTGTGCCTTTCAATGCTGGATGTAGTGTATTAACTTAAAATTTCAAAATATTGTTTTGAACTTTAGTACATTTTAATCTTATAAAGATCTTCTTTCACGACAAAATGTACACTTATCTTCCACAATAAAGTTATTCATTGTTTGATTGATGATTGTTATCGTATTCCTTAGAAAGAACTCGTAAAAAATGTGTATATTTTGTATGAAATTGGTATATAAAGTCTTATAGGATGTTATCTATTCACCTTTTTAGCCTGTCCAAAATTTTTACTTTGTAGTAATGATCTGGTGAAACTGCTGGGCACTTGTTGTCAAATAGTCATGATTTATTTTAATTAATTGCCAAGACATGATTGTAAAAAATCACGTCGAGTCGTAGCGGTTTTTGTTATGTATCAAGATTGCAGAAAGAAGCGCTATCATTTTATTACTTTGTTTAACGTGGGCCTGTGCTTATGCAATATTCTTGTCAGTTTTATCCAGTTTTAAACACTATCTCAGGTTATAAACCTTTTATGAACGTATAAATTATCGGTAAAACGACATCTAAACGAAATCATAAATATTCTTACGGATGTGAATTATTTTTATATTCATTATTCAACGTTCTACATACAATTATTTTTGCATTTTCCAAATATTTTAACGCACCAAATAACATTGCGATTATATTTTATGCAATTATTGTGGCATACTTTTACTTTCCGTTTTACGATATGTTGTCGTCTATTATTCTATTCTTTGTCGTCAAGACACGCAAGTTTCATGCTGTATGATTTCATAAGATCAGGCTAGGTCTTGAAACCGACTTCTTTTATAGTATTACAAAACTTAAACTGGGTCGAATCTGAAGAGTGACGGACATGGTTCATAAACAGGTCAAATGCCATTATCGGTGTCGAGTTTGGACACTGTTTTGTCGTTTAGTTGCCGCCGAATCGTTATTTTCTTTCCTACAAATCTGCAACGATTTTTTTTAACTGGTAAGTAATTTTAAATCTTCTTTGTAATTATTTTCATCTTTATTTCAACCACCTACCATCAACCTTGTTCATAAAAAAATACATTTTATAAAATTTTAAACAATATACTTTTTTGTTTTACTTTTATCTAGTTATTTTTGTCTCATATGGGGGCTAAGGGAGTGCTTTCACTGGTTAGACCTGTCACGAGGTGTCTAGCATTGCTATGAAAATTAACTTAATATGGGTACTATTGGGTACCTTGTTAGTGACAAAAGATGACAGTGACTAAAGTCAGCGTGACAAAATACATCGCTGGATGGTTGATCCCATACTACAACAGCTGTTTTGCGTTGCTCCTTAACATAAACAAGATAAATAAAAGGCGTAAGCAAGATAAGAGAGAGATTTGTTATAACGTGGACAATAATGAAACGTAACAACTTGTTACGCGTGATCGCTATTATTTCTTGTTTGTTAATTTTAATACGCGATTTAGTTTTACTCTCATATTACACGGTACTTATAATTGTTAACCGTAACACGTTGGACGCATTTTCTGATACGAAACAAAACGATTAATGTAAGAGCATAATTGACAATTTGGTGTAGGACGTCGATTAAGAATAAAAATATTAATAACCCGATCTAATTAAATAACATTTAAAACGTTACTACGGGGAGGTCTAAAATTATTGAAAGTAATGTTAAATCTTGAATTTAATAGGCTTTAAAACTTAATGAGTATAAAATTTGTGTCAAGGCAAATTATTACATTATTTTTATAATAGTTGATCCTAGTTTGTAGCTGAACCAGGTTAAAAGCAACGATGAAAAAGTTATTTTGTAATGAATTGGGTACAATGCCATTCCTTTCCCTATTAGTATTATCTTGTATCTTATTCAAATGTAATTTAGAGTGATAAAGTAACGAATATAAAATGTCCTAAACTCCAACTTTTACATTTACTGCATATTATCCATAAAATCTCGAAAAATAGCTTCGTTAGCATTATTTAATTAATTGATTAATTAGCCTTTAAACAGTGTTTACAAGAAAGGAAGTTTAATTTGACAGCTATTTATAGCATTATTTAATTAATTGATTAATTAGCCTTTAAACAGTGTTTACAAGAAAGGAAGTTTAATTTGACAGCTATTTAAACAAATGGTTTATTTTAAACAACGTTTATTAATGCCATTTTTTAACAGTTTTAAATGTTACTTATAATTTAAATAACATTTATAAGTAAATAAGACTGTTATGTCATAAGTAGGACTTGACATCAGTAGATATAGGAATATTTTTTTACGGTGCGCTCCCGGACCTTTATTGGTGTTCAGTCACGAATTACAACTATGTTATTATGTATTATGCACTATTTGTATTGAAACGATTTTAATTGTCGTTCACTGATGCCTATTTAATGCAGATTTGTCACGGATTCCTACTCTAATTATTCTGTACAATCACATCGGCGGTCTGTAACAAGATGTAACCAATATCATTGCGATAAATCACAATTGGACGCGGAAACGAAATTTAATATCTGTAGGTACTGTAGGCAGCTGGAAAAGCATGTCCAATGTCATATGGATCACGGCGGTTGACGGATCTGAAACTGGATCTTAAATGGGAAAGGTCTTGAAAAACTTCAACGGTTTGCATTTTTTTTATAACCCTCTTAACATCTATGCAGCTAAGCCAAACGGGCGCGGTCGGGTGTGAGATGGGTGACCGCTAGTGGCAAAAATTTCATGCGCGTTTCTGTGCTTCGGAGGGTACGATAAGCCGTTGGTCCCGGTTGTTATCGATAGATAACAGTCGTTAAACCTACCCGGAGGCCTTATGGGCGGTTTGAAATATCCGACAGCGGGTTGGCCACTGACCCGCATCTTCACCAATTCGCATTGGAGCAGTATGGTCGAGTAAGCTCCAGGCTTCCCAATAACGGGGAGAGACCCGTGCCTAGCAGTGGGATGCAAAAAGGGTTGCAGCCAGTCATTGCGCGCCGGGAATCAGTGTCTTAATCAATTGGCCATTGCAGCTTATCTTGCACAATTTCGTTAATAATAAAAGATAACTGCACCACCAACACCACAAATACTGGAATACTCTCTAGCCCTCTCCGATCTTGGGAAAATGCGTACCCACCATTGAATGCAGAAAATGGTTGCAACACATGCATAGCCCCAGACTACGATTACCTGTGTCGAGTGAGGGCACTATGGACACGTACAGAGACAAGAACACAAACACCCTCATAGAGCACAAAATTTGAAACTCATGATGAGTTTTGTTACAAAATTCTGCCTCGCTGGAAATCCAACCTAGGATCCTCAATCGGCATTTCCGTGTGGGAACCATTGCGCCTCAGAGGTCGTCAAAATAAATAAATAATCCTTTTACATCCTTTTAAATTAAGTGTCATTTAGACCGACAGGGAAATTCGCTTTTCTTTTTCTTTTTAACCGACTTCAAAAATGGAGGAGATTTCTCAATTCGACAGTATAATAATATATGCTTTTTTATGTTTGTTCGCGGATAACTTCGTCGTTTAGAAACCGATTTGAATAATTTTTTTAGTAAGCTTATACTTCCGAGGTTGTCCCATTGTCACCAAGTCAAGATCTGATTGTGGGATCCCAGGGAAATTGAGGGGAGCTCTCAAATTTTATAGGCACACATACTTATGTGGTAATATCGCCAATTATGCTTAAACAATACAGAATTATTTAATTAAAGGTACTAAAAAGAGTGAAATTATATAATATAACTTTACAACAAAAAAAAAGCCGCCTTCAAACGGTAAAAAATAATATTGTTCAGTACTTCGCATTAGATACTTTTCCTTGCTAATAGTAAAACAACTCTGATCTGAACAATATTATTTATTACCGTTTGAAGGCGGTTTTTTTTGTTATAAAGTTATATAATAACGGGTATATTTCACGCACATAAATATAAACGACGCTATGTCCATAAGGATCCTCTCATTATGATCGAACTACTACGATAACAGACAAACGTTATACCACGTATCGTATTATGTTTCTTTATAACCATCGAAATTGTGACGATGATGTTCTGAGTAGTGATGTTTGTCAGATTTTGAACGTTCGTAAATACAAGTATACATACGTATCTGCTAGGGGTTACTTACGAATACGAATCTGAATACTTTTTATATTATTTAGCTTGGCTTCTTCGTACGGATCTCTCCCCATATTTGAGAGTAGGAGAATTAGATTGGTGGGGGATACCGATACGGGTTAGGGACAGACGCACTATCGAATGATTTTAAATGGAGCAATTGTATCCATCGATAACTCGGGAACACAGAACTGTGTCCTACGAAGTACTGCAACGCGTCATAGGCATCTATTTCCCGGTCGAACCCTGAAAGTTCTACCGCCATTATATTATAGTGATTAATAAATTGGACGTTAATAATTATAAGGCAAGTATTCATAACTTATTTATACTTTACGAATCAAAAGAAGCTGGTATCAAGTTCTGTTACAATTTTTATTGTATCCTTCAAATTTGGAGGTTCCACTATTTATTGTAACCTTCATATTTGAATCATATTCGTTAGAAATAAACTTTGCGAATATGGATGCAAATTAATCAATTGCGAATACGAATACTGATTTTCTTTACATCACTAATACGGACACTAGTACGGACGTTTAATTACCAGTTGTCCACGACATAATAGAAGGTTAATTGCTTCACTCCACGATTTTATGTACCATTTTATATACAACCACAATAATAATTGTTGGTTTCGTGCGTTTCTGTATGAAGCTGTCGTCGCTCAATTTGATGTGTATGAAGATAATTGTAAGCTTTTGTTGCGTTTTTGGGTCGCAGCCAGGGCCGTTGCTAGGCGCTTTAAATATACATTATGTACATATTAACGCGAAAATGAGAACCTTTTGTAGTAAGAGCAAAATGAAATAAAATATTGAACCCACGCAAAAACTCGAAATTTATGTCGATGAATAATTAGGGATGGCCCTGTGATGGCTTATTCGAAGGACTTGTTCTCAGGAAGGAAAACGGTTTGTCATATTATGATACTTGAACTGTGGGCCAATTATGCTCTGCTGCAAGAGCAGTTGTCCTAGAACTTAAGTCCTCGGTGGCGTTAAAGCGGCTTATTGACCTGTAATTAACGACAACCTTTCCTGGTTCAATCATAATTTTCTTGTGCCAATTCGATACGACTTTCTTTAGGGCAACGTACCCGTAGCCTAATACCAATTACAATTTTAGTGTTTGTTTGATTATATGTATAAAGCGAAATGTATTAATATATTCACTTTAATAAGTTGTTTTTGTAATAATATTTAATAAACTAAATATGTAGTAATTAAAAACTACTTAAAAAGAAAAAGATTCTATATATATATTACACTATACATATTTTCCAATGTATTAATTATAATAATAGCTAGTTAGTTTTAGGTTTGTTATAGGAGGGTTGATTGAGAATTGGTCGTGAGATCGATGGTCGTGAGAGCATTAAAGGTGATCCTCACTCGAGATAAGATTTAACTGAAGAAAATATCGGAAAAGTGTTTGTCCTTATTTTAGGAGATTGCACATTGTTGATGTAGACTGCGCTGAAAATAAAAATATATTTGAAGGTTGGTACGTTTTTTATATTGATGAGGCCGTGAAATTACAAATACGTCCTCGTACAAAAAGTACAAAAAGCTCTTCTCCTCAAACAGCCAATGTATGTACGAATTCAAACAGATTATTTATCTCAGGACAATGTACTGTACTGTACAATGTAAAATCAATAAAACACGACGATTTGTGTAACGATTTATTGTTAAAGCCTTAAGGGATAATTTGTTTCGGTTAAATACATACCTACATAGACTTGTTTATTTCTAACACTGCGGTTAAGAATATGTGCAGGTAAGTAAGCAAATATTTAAGTGTGATTCGTGTATTGCTCATTGAAATATTGTGTAAAGACAAATATTAAATACAAACCTATTGCTAGGTCTTCGAGTTTGTTTTCGTGGGTTGTGAAACGTGCCATGCCCTACGTGCCTATGTGGTAACATGCAAGTACTTTAGTACAATTTACCATTATCCCAGGCACACATCTTTTTTCAGAATTAGGGACCAAATCTACTTTGCTGGCCAATAGCGAATTGCTAAAAATGACACTGCAATGTTTTCTCTCGTGCTGGAGCGATAAAAACGTACAAAAAATGTTTTGCCTGTTAAACCTTCTCTGGCTTAAGCCCCGCCGTCGGACACCGCGTTGCAGCCCAGTGCCTAATTGATGTTCTAATACATATTTGTAAAATACATGTTAATTTAAAAGCCTGCGGACCACGCAATAAACGTTCGCTGCAACGATTATTTGCTGAGATCGTATGCATTTGCTCTGCTTCTGAGGTCGTATGTAGCAGCGTAACTCTCTGTACAGAATTTTTAGTACACAGTTTACAGAGGTTTCAAGTAGGTATAGCTTTATGACCATCATAAATAAGGGATGTATCGATACATAAAAATCTGCCTGCACGTCGTCCGTACTTTAATTACAAATTCACCAGCATTACATTATTTACTCATCTGGCGCCGTAAAATGGCGCGCATCGGATATAGCTCAGCCGAAAATAGGTGGGCGTGATATTGAAGACCTGGAGCAATGGCCTCAGCGGAAAATTGAAAACACCGCGTACTGCCATTCACGTCCACTCGTTTCAATTAAAATAAACAACCGGTTTGTTTTGCGTCAAAATAAAGTTGGGTGAAAAAGTGCGCTTAGGGTCAGTGCAAACTTGACGGACTATAATTAAGCAATGATATTAGATCCCACGGTCTCTACTCTACGGTCTACGAGTGGAGACCGCGCTTAGGCAAACGTAGTGTAGGGCGCCCCCCTGCAAAGTGGCGCGACGATCTGCGCCGGGTGGGGCGGGAGGTAACTGGATGCGTAGAGCCGAAGATCGCGCTCAGTGGCACGTCTTGGGAGAGGCCTATGTCCAGCAGTGGACTGATATAGGCTGATGATGATGATGATGATTAGATTGCACTAGTACTTCCTGTATATCTTATCTAAAACTTTATTTACTAGTTACTAAGCTATTTATTTAGTACTCTCGCCTCCGACGGGATTTGGGAGCGTGAGGGTGTATCAACGTGAGATGTTCAATCCTGTTTATGATTCTCTACATATCGTACATCAGTTTTTTTACTCTGATTTCTAGCTCTGTCAGTAATGCGTACTTTTTCAAATTATTAATCTCTCTTCATAACTATTACACTGCGCCCTTATAACATCACATATACATGATTTAATCAGCTTATTTATCCATTAATTAAAGATGCAATTATGTACAAAAATATCCTAGGTTCCCGTTCAATTTTGAATTATGGATTTTGCTGAATTATGTACATTAATTACTCATCATTTACGTTCGCTCTTTTCATTAAAATAAACAACCGGTTAGTTCTGCGTGATCAAAATAAACTTTAGTGAAAGAGGACACAGAGTCAATGCAAAGGTGACGGATTAAAATCGAGAGTTTCAATTAACAAGGTAGAGGCAATAACCAAGTAATTATTTTAAGTAGTTCAGCGTTGTAGTTACACGTAATTAATTACGTAAGTACTCGTATGTATATTTCTTCTTTTGTGCTTACATATTTCATTGAAGTCTCTGAGGGTTGAATGTGTTGGGGAAAATCTTCGGAACTATGTACAGTAAATTCAGAATATGAAAGAAAGTTTTCTTGGTTACTACTCATTCACTTACTATCTAGTAAAAGTACGATATTTATGTTTGGTAAATATTTTGTACTGATTTTTGAAGTGTTCCTCCTTTTTTCAAAACACCTCCTTAGAACTAAATACGCGATTACTTCCTTAAAACAAATAAATATCAAGTGAATCACGAACTTCGATTGCGTAATTTTGTGCCCAAATACCTACATATTGTAAAACTGTTGAAGGCAAAAACCACAAATGTGTGGGCGAGAAAGTGACGGCTAACCATCTGCCAAAAGCAGTGACAAAGGTATTGAAGGCAAACTACATAAGAACTATAATTATACGGCCGCCCGCGACTTGGTCCGCGTGGAATTAATCATAGCATGATGTTATATAGCCTTCCCCAATAAATGGACTATTTAACAAAAAAATATTTTTCCAATTCGAACCAGTAGTCCCTGAAATAAGTGCGTTCAAACAAACAAACTCTTGAGCTTTATATATTAGTGAAGATGAATAAACCATAACAATGCTGAAAAAAATTGCGTGAGAGGTGTGAAAATCTAGTGATCAGTGAGTTACAAATAATATCCTGTTCATAAAGATTTATAAAAAAGTACCATACTATAAAGTATCCCTTTCTATGTACTTTAACCCTTTGTACTCTTCTTAACTACGAGTACCTAGCATAGGTACCATGTTATTTATCCAAAAGTTGTCTGAATTAAATCACTATTTTAGCGATAAGCTCGCCTTTTGGTCATCGTTGCTTTTTTACCGACTTCCAAAAGGAGGAGGTACTGTATTCGGCTGTATGTATTTTTTTTTTTTTATATATGTTCACCGATTACTCCGCCGTTTGTGGACCGATTTTCAAAATTCTTTTTTTGTTCGTATGCTTATACTCCCGAGGTGGTCCCATTATCACCAAATCAGGATCTGAAGATGGGATCCCAGGGAAATCGAGGGGAACTCTCAAATTTTATAGGCACACACATTGATTTTCTTATACTTTCTGAAGCATAAGAGATA
Organism: Pyrgus malvae; assembly: GCA_911387765.1. Lineage (NCBI taxonomy): Eukaryota > Metazoa > Arthropoda > Insecta > Lepidoptera > Hesperiidae > Pyrgus > Pyrgus malvae. The sequence goes on from OU426958.1 coordinate 12,438,335, forward strand.
TTTGTGCATAGTAATCATCATCTCATGTTGCTGAGCTGATGATGGAAGGTACTGCAACAGTGAGGGGTTGAAAGCAAATTCTTTCAATAAATAGTTTTTTATTCCAAATCTTACATTCCTGTGGGGGTCCAACTGTCACCAAGTCAAAGTCTGATGAGGGGATCCCAGAGAAATCGAAGGGAACATTCAAATTTTGTAGCACAACAAATGATTTTCATATTTTTACCGACTTCCAAAAGAAGGAGGTACTGTATTCGGCTGTATGTATTTTTTTTTTTTTTATATATGTTCACCGATTACTCCGCCGTTTGTGGACCGATTTTCAAAATTCTTTTTTTGTTCGTATGCTTATACTCCCGAGGTGGTCCCATTGTCACCAAATCAGGATCTGATGATGGGATCCCAGGGAAATCGAGGGGAACTCTCAAATTTTATAGGCACACACATTGATTTTCTTATAGTTTCTGAAGCATAAGAGATATTTACGCATAGAAATCATCATCTCATGTTGCTGAGCTGCTGATGGAAGGTACTGCGACAGTGAGGAGTTGAGAGCAAATTCTTTCAATAAATAGTTTTTTATTCGATATCTTACATTCCCCAGGTGGTCCAACTGTCACCAAGTCAAAGTCTGATGAGGGGATCCCAGAGAAATCGAAGGGAACATTCAAATTTTAAAGCACAACAAATGATTTTCATATTTTTACAAAGCAAAACAGACATTTGTATATAATTATCGTCATATCATGTTGCTGAACTGATGATGGAAGGTACTACGACGGTTAGGAGTTGAGAGCAAATTCTTTCAATAAATGGTTTTTTGTTCGAAATCTTACATTCCTGAGGTGGTCCAACTGTCACCATGTCAAAATCTGATGATGTGATATTAGGGAAATCGAGGGAAACACTGAAACGTAATAGGCACACACATTCTTTTAGTCATATTTTTAACATAATACAAATATTTATGTCTGGTAATTATCACCTGCTGTTGCTTAACTGATGATTGAAGGTACAACTCCTCAACGGTTAGGAGCTGAGAGCAAATTCTTTCTTTAATTTATACGTTCAGGTAGACTGATAGTAGTTTTCTTTCAGACTTTTAGATGGCTATTAGATAAACATGATTATAAAAGGTAAATCTGTTTAAAGTTTAGAAGTTAAGTGAAAATTTTTCCAATTATGATAATACATACAGAATTATTAAAATTACTAAAAAGAGTGAAATAAATAAAGTTTTTAACAAAAAAATACAACCGACTTCAAACGGTAAAAAATAAAATTGTTCAGCACCTACTTCTTCTTGCTTATGGTAATGACTCTTAAAACTATTTTTGAAGTCGGGCCCTTAGTGAAATGTCCTGTCTTAGTAAATTTAGTGTACCTTTCGTTCTGAATGGGCACCGACTCCAATATAGCTGACTCCAATATAGCTTTAACAGTCATTAGCATAAGCAAGAAGAAGTAGGTACTGTCCCACTGTCTGTCCCACTGTCTGTCGGTGCCAATTTAGAACGAATGGTACGACATTTACTAAGGGCCCGACTCCAGAAATAGTTTTAAGAGTCATTACCATAAGCAAGAAGAAGTAGGTGCTGAACAATTTTATTTTTTACCGTTTGAAGTCGGTTCTATTTTTTTGTTAAAAACTTTATTTTTACTTATTGTTTTATTAATTTTTTTGCTTTTTATGTGGTTTACAAATAAATAACATTTGGATTGTATAGTATTTTATATGCGAAGCGCGCATGGCCCGGCGGTAAGCGTAGAATGCAAGGTATCTACGCAGGCAAGCCAAACGGGCGCGGTCGGGTGTGAGATGGGTGACCGCTAGTGGCAAAATTTCTTGCGCGTTTCCGTGCTTCGGAGGACACGTTAGAGCCGTCGGTCCCGGTTGTTGTCGATAGATAACAGTCGTTAAACCTTGTCGCAGGCCTTGTGGGCGGTTTGAAAACATACGACAGCGGGTTGGCCACTAACCCGCATCTCCATCAACCCGCATTGGAGCAGCGTGGTAGAGTAAGCTCCAGGCCTCCTCAATAAGGGGGAGAGACCCGTGCCCAGCAGTGGGACGCAAAAAGGGTTGCAGCCAGTATTTTATATGCGGTTATTATTAATTCAAAAAGTGGCTATGTGGCTTGTAAGTAAACAGAATTTACGTTTAATATTAGCTCTTAAATCTAAAATTAACTAAAATTAATAAGAAGGGCTGTCGATAATTTGTGTGTTTACAAAATTATTTTCTTATATATCGTTGCATATACTGGATGTAAATATTGTATGATATACCAAAAATTTGAATTTACTTTATCATTAAAATGGTTTGCTCTCATGAAGAGTTATTTGTTAGCTTATTGGTTAAAGCCTTACGAACAAAATAACTGTAAACCCATAACCTGACGTTGACCTCATCAGGTTATGGGTCAACTCAGTCGATGGTGAAATTATTATTTTACCATCGACATCGAATAATTATTACGAAGAGCTTTTATTTGTTACTTATCAATAATCACAACTATTCAATGTTTGGCATATATCACGCGTCACCTACATTTTGATCATGACCACGTACAACATATCTATTAAACCCGGGTAATGCCCACTACGATACTTGATTACGTAAGTAATAACGACTTTATTAGTACTTTGCTATGATTAATAATTTTCTTCTGATCTTTCGTAATCAAACGGAAGTGATTTACGATGTTGAGTTGTTCTAATGACTCATAGTTATTGTAATGAGTCCATGGATATATTTAATATAAAAGTGTTTTGTACAGCATGTGCTACCTACTTTTTCATTCATGAATGTAGACTGCCTACACAGCAACATACATTCATGATTTATGTTTGACCATCAATAAAAATACGGAAAACCAAATAATGAGTCGGCAAAATATTGTAGCTTAATAATGATTTTATTGACAGGCGTAGGTATATTTAGTAGACGTAGACGCATACAATTTTTTAAGACTAATGAATTGAATGAGCCTTGTGGCGCAAGTATTACTAAGCCGTACTGCCATTGAACAATGGTCCTTAGTGAGAAAATTTTTAATAAGTTTCTGTGTAGGTATGTTTAAGCCTGGTCTTTGTATGTTTGGCACCCACGATACAGGGAATCCACATATTATTATGTAGTGTAGTTAGTGTAGCGTTATTAAATGTATAAAGCTAAGGATAAAGACTAGCCTAGTTCAGTAAGCTATTCTGCTAAATTTTAACTGTTAAAGCTAAGACTCCTATGTTAGAAAGCGATTTAAAGTCTTGGCGCCTCTGACTACTAAAATTTGCTTTATAATAATAATATTAATAATAATAACATTTCACACTCATAGCCCCACAGTAGGGTAGATATACCCTGTGTCGTGGGTACCATGTACACACACAGAGACAGACACAAACACCCAGACCGAGAACAGAAATTTAAACTCACCATTTAAATTTCTGCTTCGCCGGGAATCGAACCCGGGACCCTTCGATTCGCAGTCCGGCATGGTCACCATTGCGTCACGCGGGTCGTCTAGTATCGTTAATAATCGAGAAAAAATCTGCACACCTGACAGTTAGACAAGAGCATGAGGAATCCACTAACGCACAGTAGGTCAACCATTTGAGAGGATAGACGTGATCACATCACAACTAAACACCATTGAGACGTTAAAAGTTTGTTATTACTGATATACTGTTAGTGAATAAATCAATTGAAAGGAGCGATAGTAATTCGTATATGAATATACATACCAGAAATAATAGACTGACTGAATCCTTCATTATGTACGAGTAGCATGTGCATTTACAATAACTTCATTGTTTAGTAAAGGGTATATGTCAATCAAACAAATCATAAGCTCGCACATTTGGATGAACCGTTCATCTCTATAAATTATGAATCTTTTCAAAGTGCTTGAGTTGTACACGAATTAATTTAAAAGATAATGAGCTCGTTAGCGTACAGTTAATTATACTCGTGATTCGCATTTATTTTGACTTCAATGGATATGTTAGTTTCCCTGTTGTATGTTTATTAGTTTAAAGATTATTCGCTGCTCTTTCTAGATTTAGGTACTCTGAAGTAACTTAATTGTCACTACAATTATTTAAGTAAAACAATTTTGACCCACTATTTTAGTAGTTGTTCTCTTACATCTTACACTTTTTTCTAGAGTTTTCGTCCGGAAATCATTCTCAGTTTGATCTTGAGTTTCATTTATCTAAGATTCAAAACCCGCGCTTCTAACTAACCGTGTCATGGATCAAGAGCGAATATTAAGAATTTTATTAGTTTCATTTTGTTTGCTCACGTCATACAGAGGTACCCATCTTTAATAAGCTTAAAAGTAACGCGTCGAACAAAGTCATTGGATTTTTAAGAATATTGTATAACATTTTTTCCTTAAACTTTGCACTTACAATAATAACAGATTATACATATTTGGGAAGCGTGCATAGCCCGGCAGTTAGTGTAGAACGTAAACGATCTATGCTACTAAGCCAAACGGCCCCGGTCGGGTGTGAGATAAGTGACCGCTAGTGGCAAAAAATTCATGCGCGTTTCCGTGCTTCGGAGGGCACATTACGCCGTCGCGTCGGTCCCGGTTGTTGTCGATAGATAGCAGTCGTTAAACCTTGTAGGATTATGGACGGTTTGAAAACATCTGACAGTGGGTTGGCCACTAAACTGCATCTCCACCAACCCGCATTGGAGCAGCGTGGTGGAGTGAGCTCCAGGCCTGTAATGATGGGGAGAGACCCGTGCCCAGCAGTAGGACGTAAAAAGGGTTGCAGCCAATATTTTTATAATAGCTAACTAATCATACTCGAAATAAGTCAGCAAAAAATAATTTCTAAACACGCCAAATTGTCTGACCTCTTTACTATATTTAGAAACCGGTCGATAAAATTACGCATAAATCATTTCGATGACTTTTATAAAGACCGATATAGAAAAAGTTTTATCAGTCGCTTAATCTCATTATCTTGTAAAGCGGACAATGCTACTGTTCATTAACTGTATAATAAAAGTTCACTTAGCTTGCAATGTTTAATCCAATAATACCTTTCTTGCTGATTTTAATCCTATAAGTATCTTGAACTACCTTACTTTCTTCCGCCATGGTAGACTTTGGGTCAGCCAACTACAAATTTGAATACTGAATAAAATTTATTAAAGTTTCTTTTGAGGAGAGTGCCGCACCGATAGGTATTCACTTTATTAGACCCACGACAAGACTCGACAATCCCATACTTTACAAACTCTATTACAGCAAAATTCTTTGCGTAGTCAATTTGCTGCCTTTATTAAATTAAAGTTTTTTAGACGCTTTAAAAAAGTATGAAATCGTATTCGAAACTCTATACAATGCAAGCTTATCAGATAAAAGATGTTGAAACATATGTAATGTATAATTCATTACAACAGTTGTTTGCGTATCGGAAGTTCCGCCTATGTTATCTATTGTTATCATCGATAAATATTTGTTCAGATCTATATGTCTTTGATATATAAATATGTCACCGTGTTTCGTACGATTTGAATGCGCTGTTTCATTTACAAATAGAATACACTTGAGGCGAAAAACAAACCAGTTCGTGTTTATCTTTTTATCGAAGGCAATGACACTAAAATTTGAAATAAATACATACTTACGTGGGACCTGTCTATTTGGTACCTATACATTATGGATCTGTTATCTTTGTTTATCGGAAATCACGTGTTTTGGGTACCAGGTAATGAACCGCTAACCATACGTTAGCACGGGAGGATAAATCTGCAACACCCATTTCTGCTGTGATAGATATTTTAATGTTGTTCGAAAAGTTTAGCCGCCATGCTTAATCATGAGGCGACCTCTTTAGTCCTTAGGAAAATATATGGCAATTCGATAATCTCATCTCAAGTGGAGTTATAAAAAACCGTTTTTGTCTATTATTTTTTATTGTTTAATTTTAATAACATCAGCTGCGCAATGTTGACACTGCCGCTAGCGTTATAGGTTATAACTAGCGGCAGTGGCATAGTGAAAGTTTGAAAGTTGTGAAAATGTTTAACACTGAGCATCAGTTAATCTGGATTTCATATTCCATTGGAGTAACTAGCATATTTATTTAAAACTTTTCTTCATTCAGAAATAAGATTCTGATTGTTGATTGATTACCTATGGATATCTGAATTTGTATAGTTCGGCCGAAAGAGTGCATTCGGCTGTTTCTGCCGTGTATTCTTTTAATGGGAAGGTATACAGGCCACACTTGGCCGCTACCCGATTTTTAATAAAATAAGATAATTTTCCAGGACTGTCAGACCTTAATCCACTACATTGCACCCATGTGGATTAATGTAGATATGGGTTACCGACCAACCGATATCAACGGCCAATCCGATGTTTGTTGCCTTTGGGGTCGGCAATCGACAATAACCGGACTAAAGACTTAACTCTACCAAATTCGAATACGCTTATGAAATTGTCTACTAGCGATTGCCTATCTAAGATTGGCCATCTTGCTTCCGACGACGCCCGTTTTACTCGGCTGTGTAGATAGGTATATAGTCGCAAAGCTACGCGACCTTCGGCCATACTTTCGATGGACATCTGTATCAGGGCGAAATAGGTATGCATTGCATACTCTCATGATCTTGATAAAGTTTTTGGAATAGCTAAAGTGCCCATGGAACACAACGTGGCGAATTATATAGCGTATATGATCCAGGGGAGATATTTGCGATATTAGTAGGATTGCAGAACATAAAAATATGTTCTCTATATTTTATTACTTGGGCCAAATGTTCGGCATAAAGTAAAATATTTTATACTTTATAATAGATTTGATGGAGATAGTCTTAAATTATAATAAACGCTTGCATTAAACTTGTAATTAGGCTAAGCAATTAGCCGTTGGCGCCAGCCGAGACTTTCAGTCTTTGAGAGTTCAGGTTCACCAGCCGATTTTGAGTTCAACCGTCTGTAGGTTTAATTGTACGGACAAACTTTGTTTAGCTTACGATGGATGAACTCAACGACATTCCTATCGTTGTGTCTTAATACATTTCGTAAATAACGATTTTTAGGATTCAATCCTTAGGATTCATTATATTGTTTACGGAAAACGCAGGAGGCAGAGAAAATTTTTTTTAAATGCCATCCCTGTGTACTCGTATATTTGTCTTGTTCTTTATTTTTATTTTTCTTATTCATTTTAGTCTTACATTGCGTCACTATCCACATTCTTTCGTTCGTTTAGTTCGTTCGACTAGACGGCAGTGCCAATAGTCTAGTATAGTATAGTAAAGTCAGTCCACACGTGGCTATTCTGTGAACAAATCAACACTTTAACTATAATGTAAGTAAAACAAAACATGAAACTAAGGAAACGTTCAGATCAGTAGGTACATAAAATACTTCAAACGTGAATTGTTTCTACCGTAGGTAAATAAATCGCGACAAACAACATGCGCAGTATTGCACGAGTATAATAATGATGTGAACACGTATTGGTAAATACAAATACTAGTACCCATTTTATTAATAATCCCAATGCAGACATGCACAGCGGTGTCAACGTTCGCTGAAACAGTGTATTAGTCATTTATGATACGACCTAAATTGGGGCTATACAAATATTAGAGTTAATAAATTCTATGTTGTGATTCATGATAATTATTTTTATGGCTAATAAGCTAATAAATTGTTTATTGGGTACTTATAGGAATTGATTGACTAGTGAAGTGACGATTAATTTACATCAATAGCGAATTATATCTAGAAGAAACAAATCAAATGAATGCAAGTTTGACGGCCTGTGACGTAGTATTCACTACGCCGTGTGGTCCTGGGTTCGATGGGTTCCTAGCGGCGAAGATATTTAAACGATGTAGTATAGAGGTCTATTCCTGGTCTGTGTGTCTGTGACCTTGCATTTGTGCGTGTCATGACACATGACCACGACCATACTTTGTAGGGCTATAATTGTGAAGCATATTTTTTTTACTTATTGATTGTTGTTTTCAATAAATATTGCTTAAAATGCAAGTAGACACACCCCATTATACTGCTTAACTGTAAAGACTGTATTAAATATTTTTTTCAATACGTCATGTAAGTAACATGAAAATCTATGCCTGCATGTAAATTTTCTTTTTTCATATTTGTTTTGTGCGAAGTTTACACATCCCTATCGTTTGATTATTGCGTAAATAGCTAGAATGATAAATAAATAATAGTTTTTGATCGCAGTAGTCGAATTCTATTGTCATACCTAATATCCGCGAATGTTTCGTCAATTTTGTAAATAGTATTCAATTAGTCATTCAGCTATTTAAGTCACATTAAATGTTTTTAGGAGCGTTGATAATTGTCAAATCAACGTTACAAACCAAAGAGCAATTTAATTTTAGCGTTTAAGGCGCGAAGCGACGCGCCCCCTTCGGAATTGCTTGAACGACACATAATTTAGACATAATTAGACACACATTAGACACAGGGTATCATATATTGGGGCTACACCCACACAATAGGATTCCATGTGTTGTGGGTACCATGGACAGATACAAAGACAGAATTACAAACAGACCAAGAACAGAACATAAGTTTAATGTCACCTAGTTTCTGCCTCGCCGGACATCGAAACATCGATCGGCAGTCCGGCATGGGTGGACACGAATTTCATTTTTTTTAATTTTTAATAAAACCAAATTTCGTAAGTGAGACACAACCGGGGAAGCTTAGTGCTTTCATAGCAAATTCATTTGTAAATCCTTCCTTACCCGCCCAAGACAGCCCAAGTTACGAATATACGAGTATCTTGCGGCGGAAAGTTATAATGGAAATGAGTTCTAATTTTTATGACTGACTGAATGACTTCGGTTGAAATAGAGAGTCTATTTATAAAGGTATAATGTATTATTATTTAAAGATATCTATGAGCTGAAAATGAATACTAGCAGAACTATCAAGGAAGTAAAAATACATGCTAGGTACAAAGACGTTAAATTATTCCTCCTTTATATTAGCATCACCTAAAGAGAAACGATTCGTTTACAAAGGTTTATCTATTAATATAATTAAGTTTGGACTATAAAAGAGTTAGCTTAGCTATCAAGTGTTCAAGGCGATTGCGATATTTGCGATATCTGTTAGTCTGTTCATACTGTTGAGTTCACGAGATGCATTAACCGCTTATCGTTAAATGAACTTCAGGGTCGTTGGTTGTTCGCTTAATCCAAGCGTTTTATTTATTGCCTTTACAATAATTATCTATTGAAGTAATTATAGGAGGTTTTGTAGGCGGTAGAAAGTTTGGTATGTTTTGATTTCGTCAAGGTATTCTATTTCGATGATTATTTGAGAAAGTGCAGTTGCCGGTCAGACTCGCATGAGGCAAGTATCAATCTTCGTCCGGAGTAGTAACGCAGCTGCGTACGACATTGGACAAGCACTCTCTTTATACTGTGACCTTACCAGAGGTTAGGTAGACATGTTCATGGTTTGCATTGCAACAACCATTTAAAGCCAACTTTACTGATTGATTTTTGCTGATTGACTAGCTGCTGACTGACGAGCTGTTTGATGAAAAGTTTGACCTCATAATAACTCCAAATGAACCAATTTAAATTTTGATGGTTTATTATCTGGAATCTTCAAGACTAAACCAAAAATAGAAATTATGTATGATACTAATATAGCTGGCTTTTTGAGAATAGACAGTAGGCTTCCTGGGTTTACTGAAATTCCTTTTTTCTATGAGATACAATATAAATGTACCTAAATTGTTTGATTTGAAGTTACCATGCGTTAGAGCTTCATTAATCTTATATATTGTTTTTTTTTAATATTAATATATCTTTGGACAATTCACACACCACCATCTGATTCCAAACTAAGCAGAGCTTGTACTATGGTAATCAGAAAGCTGATAAACATACATATATAATTCTTAATACATACTTAAATAGATAAATTAACACCCAGACACAGAACAAATAGCCATGTTCATCACACAAATATTTGTCTTGGGTGGGAATCGAACCCACGACCTCACGCTTCGCAGTCGGCTCATCACCCACTACGCCACGGAGGCTGTCAAGGCTGTCTGTGTTATAATTTTATGATTATTTACCTTAAGTATGTAAAATATCATGTAGGAATAATTAGGTATAGTTGAACAATAGTTTATTAGTTTATCAGTAATGACTACCAAAAAAGTTTAAGTGCCAAACAGCAAATCGGAAGTGCATGCTCAAACCATTAAAGGGCAGTGTGTGGGTGTGGATAAACATGTACCTACAAGGCTTCAATATCGAGGAAGCATATCCACGAATTAATAATGCGATATATTAACTCAAGTAGAAGAGACATGTGAGAATATTATAAATGACAAGGTAAAAAACTGTCTAAGATTTACATGCTGTTAAACAACCGATTTATAAGTTTTCTTCACTGCCACAATTGGGGTTCTTACTCGGTGAGTGCAAGAATATAAGAGTACTACGACGAACTGTCACCTTCACTATCGCTTCAGCCGGGCAACAAGAGCGCGCTCAACGTTGCCCTTAACGAGGACATCCGCGCTCGCATCTCGACACGCAAATAAACTAACTTCAATATCCTGTCGTCCATTGCGCAACACAACAATCTTTTTTTAGATTTCACTTAGGAAGAAATAGGCCAGCACGTGTCGTCCGCACTTACACTCATTATGTGTTGTTACTTTGCGGAGCAATAATATAGCGACATATAAACGAAAAAAAAAACAAATAAAAGATGATATCCCATATTGAATAAGGTTGCCTTCCTAAAACCCACGGTGTTTTTGCTATCGGGAATAGAACCCAGCGATGTTATTTACTCCAGTGGCCTATAAGTAGTTTTAGAAAAATACAATTTAGCAACCATTTACAATAAGCCCTATTCAATTATTCTAGGACACTTGTAGTTAGAATTAGAAACCAGTATTCTTTGATCGCAGACCAAAGTTGACAAAGGAAAGTTAGGAAGATACATAGAACGGTTATTATAGTCGGGTAGAGTTTAACTCGTTTGAACTTAGTGCTTCAGAAATAAGTCAAGAGTTAAAAACTTAAAAATTGTTTTTTTTTTTTCAATAACAGTAACCTTACGAGAACCTATTATTACTATTAAAACTTAGATATGTATATCCCATCTGTATCTTAATCATTACAGCCGCATAATTCCGATCACACAAATAATAACCAAGGAAGCTGTCTGAATTAATGTCACAACAAAGGCATGTAAATGCTAAAAAAATATCCAATGCAAGCAGTTCGCTTCCTGTCCATTATTATGCGACCCTCGAAATCCCCCATGATCGTTGATTGTAGTGTTTATGTCTTCAATAGTGTGCAAAATTAAATATGCGGTAGGATTGACTATTTCCTCAAAAGTACTATCAGCAATGCTTCTGTATGACAAGTAATATGCAAAGGTGGATTGACAGTTTCCCGTTTGTAGTAACGAAGATTTCCTCGACATAATGTGTCTTGCAACGTTGAGAGGCTTCATTTGTCGTACTAATGCCTATCATAATGTGATACTCGATATAAAGGTTTTTTTTTATTTGAATGGAGTAGCAGACGAGCATGCAGTGCAGACCACGTGGTGTTGAGTGGTCGCTGCAGCCCATGGACATCTACACACAACCTCAAGCAAGCATAGATAAGTCTTGTCTGAGGTCGTATGCAGTTGCGCTGCTACTACGGAGGCTGATGGTCGCCTCATGTAAGTGTGGCCGGCAACTGCACCTTTCCACCGAAACACAACAGAATTGGTTCACGGCAGAAGTGGGTTTATATTATTATGTTTCTTCATTAATCAGGGAAATCTAGTGGGAATCATCATTTCAGTAATCAGTAGATCAGGATATGCATAAAAATATCATGCCCTTAAGTTGAGCACATCTGCATACGGCTTTCTAAAGGAGATTTGTCCACAGTTTAAAACATTTTGAATTTCTTGTACTCTGGATTAGGTTACACTTAAGTTACATTCGCGTTAAGTTGAGGAAAGGGGGTTTTATTTCTACTTTGTTTTAATTTGGCTCAGATTTATATAAATTTTGGCTGCTTATCAGATGGGCTACACTTAAGTATTTTTTGCATAAAGAGGTGTTGACATTATTAAAATTAAATAGAATTTACGTATATTGACTTACATATAAGAATTTTTCTACTTTGTCAAGCGTAAAAAATATTTCTTTTCAATGTTTGACGACCCGCGTGGCGCAATAGTTACCATGCCGGACTGCCAATCGTGGGGTCCCGGGTTCGATTTCCGGCGAAACAGAAATTTGAATGATTAGTTTAAATTTCTGTTCTCGGTCTGGGTGTTTGTGTTCCTGTCTTTGTGTGTCCATGGTACCCACGACACAGGATATTACATAATTACCTTACTGTGGGTCTATGAGTGTGTAAAATCTTCCTTTATTTTAATAACAAAATAAAAATATCTCATCGGCCATAACAAGAAAAAAATCTTTACGTATATTGGCTTACATATAAGAATTTGGCCACTTTCTCAAACAGGTGTGAAAATGACAAGGTTTCAATGTTTCGAATAAAATCTGCTTTTGTTTTCTATCTCGCTTTAATTTATTTACCGACTTCCAAAAGAAGGAGGTACTGTATTCGGCTGTATGTATTTATTTTTTTTTATATATGTTCACCGATTACTCCGCCGTTTGTGGACCGATTTTCGAAATTCTTTTTTTGTTCGTATGCTTATACTCCCGAGGTGGTCCCATTGTCACCAAATCAGGATCTGATGATGGGATCCCAGGGAAATCGAGGGGAACTCTCAAATTTTATAGGCACATACATTGATTTTCTTATACTTTCTGAAGCATAAGGAATATTTGTGCATAGTAATCATCATCTCATGTTGCTGAGCTGATGATGGAAGGTACTGCAACAGTGAGGAGTTGAAAGCAAATTCTTTCAATAAATAGTTTTTTATTCCAAATCTTACATTCCTGAGGTGTTCCAACTGTCACCAAGTCAAAGTCTGATGATGGTATCCCAGAGAAATCGAAAGGAACATTCAAATTTTATAGCACAACAAATGATTTTCATATTTTTACTAAAGCAAAACAGGCATTTTTGTATAATTATCATCATAGCATGTTGCTGAGCTGATGATGGAAGGTACTACGAAGGTTAGGAGTTGAGAGCAAATTCTTTCAATAAATGGTTTTTTGTTCGAAATCTTACATTTCTGAGGTAGTCCAACTGTCACCAAGTCAAAGTCTGATGATGGTATCCCAGAGAAATCGAAAGGAACATTCAAATTTTATAGCACAAAAAATGATTTTCATATTTTTACTAAAGCAAAACAGGCATTTTTTTATAATTATCATCATAGCATGTTGCTGAGCTGATGATGGAAGGTACTACGAACGTTAGGAGTTGAGAGCAAATTCTTTCAATAAATGGTTTTTTGTTCGAAATCTTACATTTCTGAGGTAGTCCAACTGTCACCAAGTCAAAGTCTGATGATGGTATCCCAGAGAAATCGAAAGGAACATTCAAATTTTATAGCACAACAAATGATTTTCATATTTTTACTAAAGCAAAACAGGCAGTTTTGTATAATTGTCATCATATCATGTTGCAGAGCTGATGATGGAAGGTACTATGACGGTTAGGAGTTGAGAGTAAATTCTTTCAATAAATGGTTTTTTGTTGGAAATCTTACATTTCTGAGGTGGTCCAACTGTCACCATGGCAAAATCTGATGATGTGATACTAGGGAAATCGAGGGAAACACTGAAACTTAATAGGCACACACATTCTTTTAGTCATATTTTTTAACATAATACAAATATTTGTGTCCGGTAATTATCACCTCATGTTGCTAAGCTGATGATTGAAGGTACAACTCCTCAACGGTTAGGAGCTGAGAGCAAATTCTTTCATTAATTTATACGTTCAGGTGGACTTATAGTAGTATTCTTTCAGGGTATAAGATGGCTATTATATAAACATGATTATAAAAGGTTTCTCTTTATTGTTTAGAAATTAACTGAAAAAAAAATTCCAATTATGCTTATACATAATAGAATTATTAAAATTACTAAAAAGAGTGAAATAAATTAAGTTTTTAACAAAAAAATAGAACCGACTTCAAACGGTAAAAAATAAAATTGTTCAGTACCTACTTCTTCTTGCTTATGGTAATGACTCTTAAAACTATTTTTGAAGTCGGGCCCTAAGTAAAATGTCCTGTCTTAGTAAATATAGTGTACCTTTCGTTCTGAATGGGCACCGACTCCAATATAGTTTTAACAGTCATTACCATAATCAAGAAGAAGTAGGTACTGTCCCACTGTCTGTACTGTCGGTGCCCATTTAGAACGAATGGTACGACATTTTAGTAAGGGCCCGACTCCAAAAATAGTTTTAAGAGTCATTACCATAAGCAAGAAGAAGTAGGTACTGAACAATTTTATTTTTTACCGTTTGAAGTCGGTTCTATTTTTTTGTTAAAAACTTAATTTAATACGAGTATTTTATAACAACAACTATTATTACTACATAAGGCCTTAAGTAGGCACATAAAATTGTCATTGTATTTTTTTAACATACCTACTAACTGTCAGCCCAACAACAAAGCGTAATGGATATTAACCAAACAATGGCTCTCACAAAATAAACCACGTATAATTAAATGACTTTAATGCTTCAGTAAGCCCCGAATGATTTTTATAGAGTCGAGTAGAGTTTTTGTAAAGTTTTAACGAGATTGGACAGTTAACTTCGTTCTGTGTGGCGGACAACTACTTCCCTGTTAACATAATGCAAAAAAAGTTAAGATAAGCAGTGTATACAATCTTTTTCTCTTTTATTCACCCAGCGGTGAGTAAGGATTAAAAACTAAAATCCAAAAATTCGTTTATTATAATAACAACTTTTAAAACGATTTAAACATAATTAACTTGAAATATTTAACCATTACACGTAGAATAAAAAAATCATTTAGGATATTTTTAACGGTTTTATTTAGAAATGGTATACCTACCCGAATACAGCTGACTTTTGAACAATCAACTATAATCTGTACTAATAAAGTGTAATCTGTGGCACGCTCCATGGTGTGTCTACACCTCCCTACCATTTCCTCTTCCGTCTTGCTATCAAGCCTAGATGGTACGTAGCTCTATAAGTTTTCTAATTAATAAAACTATTAGTGTATTACAAACCAAATTAAGTTTAATTTCAAAAACCCACCATCACCGGACACCAGTATATAACAGACGTGTTAGTGTGAATGAATATGCAGCTTTGCTATTTTGGCTGATGGTCACCTTGTGTAAGTGAATCCTGATTAATTGTTATAAGAATTTCGATATCTTTATTGTAGTATCAGTATAAGACGAAGTAGTAATGTTGACTTTGTAAAACCATAAAGGTGTATCTATACTTTTAGAGCACCGTACTTCTTTGTTATTTTTTATAGTAACAAAGAAAAATGTAAATTATTTACACGGAAGTAGATTTTTTTTATTTAAATGAAAACAGTGTTAAGTAAGTAAGTACTCTTTTTAACATTAACGACTTTGTGTGACTAAGTGGGTACTCGCAGTATGTACATAATAATATGCGGAGGATTAACGCTTATCTAGGCAATACAGGCATTATTAGGAACTGATGCTCTAAGTGCGAGTTTTACCTTCTTGATAGTCTTGTATGTAAAGTAATGTAAACATGGTATTGATAAGGACAAAGGAGTAAGAAAATTTCATATTATAATGAAGTTGTAAATTACCTGGTTTTCCGAGCAATGGTTACTACATCGGATTGCCGATCGAGGGTCCGAGGTTCCGTCCATTGGAATGAAAGTCCCTGTAGTTTCGGGATTAAAAAAAGAGCTACGGTATCCCCTGCCTGACCGTAAGAGACGACGAAATAGGGGCCTCCGGGTATATGGGCGGTGAAAGTGGGAGCTCGATCCGTCCAGCCAGCAGCCCCGGGAAGGACGGCGGTGTGTGAGTGGCCGCATGCCGCCGTAAGCATCGGAAGGTGCTGGAGAGCACATCTGCTCTCCCGAAGATGGGCCCATTCTGGGGCGTCGCGCGTGGAGGACACCGGTGCGTTCCACTGGAGAACCCGGAGTCCTCCCCAACCGCCACCGAGGGGGTTTTAGTGCGGTCAAATCCCACATAACGCGGTATCCTCTCCCAAGATACCGCGTTATGTGGTTTCCCCCCAATACCAGAAAAAGGCATTCGAATGATGGGTTTTTTTAGTCTCGGTGTCATTGTTTGCATTCCTGTGTGTGGTTGTTGGTATGAGCACTGTTTAAGTTTTATCATATATTATTTTTTAATATTATTATATTTACAAGCATTCAGCATTCTTATATTTACAATAAATTCGTAGTAAATAAAAGAGAAGACTAGAGTCTCTCGCAATGTTTCTCATGACTTGTTTTCTGTTTTAAATGGGATTTTGATATGTTATGAAATGGCCACGTTTATTCACTTTCTCAACAAACTGTCATTTGAAAACTCAGTTGTGCTAGATTTCCACCCAAGGGCTTGCTGACTCAAGTAAAAGGTATATGTACGGACATGTTTTAATATACTTGCTTCTGGGAGATAGTAACTTGACGTACGACAGTACGATAGTACTTGACGGAAAGGCATGTCTCTGCATAACCCTCTAATCAACAGGTAGCAGAGGAAAACGATGGCACGTATAACACGACGATCACGAATTTACCCTTCTGCATTTAAATTTCTCTACATCATCTGGTTTTTGACTGAACCAAATACGTTATTCGAAATTCCGTTAATGTTAAATACAATGTAAATCTCTCTCCTGACGTTGTCTGTAAAATGAATCAGAATTTACATTTTATTCAATATATTTTATTGATTGTAAAATATGTTTTTGTATGACATGTAATGCAGAGAAATACATCGATCATCGACGTGGCTACATGATATATTGAGCTAATTTTATACAATTACGCAGTAACATCGTTAGCGTGATTCAGAAACCGGGTAAAATGCCGTCTAGCTTGACTTTTTCAAAACAATAAAAATGTGTGCTTATGTTATACTATACTAATATTATAAAGAGGAACGATCTGTATTTTTGTATATTCGTTGTATGCTTGTGATGAATAAACTCAAAAACTACTGTCCCGATTTCAAAAATTTTTTCACCATTAGAAAGCTACATTCACCCTGAGAACATAGGCTATTTTGTATTACGAACATAGGCTATTCCTACGTGAAAACGGGTAATGGGGACAACGCGGTTGAAGCAACTGGCTATGATTTTAATATAGCAGTAAAGCCTGGAATAGCACATAGGCTATTTTTTATCCTGGGGGACCCATTAAACGGTCCACGCGGGCGAAGCCGCTGGCGGAAGGCTAATAAAATATAATTGGCGAACATGGGATAGAAGATGATTCATCCACTAAATTCTTTTATCACTTTTTTAATCTATATTTATTTATTTATTTCGTTCTATAAGTGTACGATTGTCCTTTTATACAATTATTATCTGTGCAAAATCATTTACATGCCTTACAATTGCCAGGGGTACTGCGATGTCTCATAATTTTTTAATACAAAGTAGATTCTGCCGTATTCTGCCTAAAGTGCAATCGTGCCTCACTCGAAACTTCCACTTTTACCAGTTAAACGAATCTATTTCTATACAGCTATTATGAATATAATAAAAGTAATTACTGCGAATGGTAATTACATAGCGGTTGCGTATAAAAATAACTTCGTAACATTCAATAAACTACAAATTTGCGCAAGACACAAACACGTCAATATCGTATCAATGGGCATTGTGGAAATGTTATGTAATCGATTTAAATAATAACTAGGTTTTGTATGAGTACATAAAATAGTATTGTCTTGATCGTAATTTATAGCCACGTTTTACAGAGCCAATGACTTCATTGTCAAAGATCGTAAAGCATGCGCGAATGAACTGTTGAATTAATTATCTCTTTTGGGGTTCTGTATAAAAAGGGTACAAATGGCACCGTATTGTATTTAGCGTAGGAACTAAAAAGTCCGCTCCGGCAGAGCCTCGCATGCCGGAGTAAGGCTAAATACACTCCGAGGTCGCCCGGTATCGGAGAGGAGACCGTTCGCAGCTAAGCTCCCCCTTAGCCATGAATCCTTTGGCACGGTGCCGCGGTGCTCCCATACACCATGTAGATTGGGTCAGACTGTTCCCTACGTGGTAGGGCGTGAGTGCCGCCGTTGATCCCTGGTGGGGTTTCATCCGCCGCCAACTCTTCTGTGTGCTCCAGCCAAAAACACACACCGGCCTCGCCTCCGAATCTCGGAGAAGCCCGATGCAGGGGGTTTTTACAGAGTTTCCTTCTCCGGTTGGGAGGTTGGCTCCCTAAAGTGTGGTGTGGTGTGTTGTGTCTGTATGATCAGTGCTTCTGTCTAGTGTCATTGAGTGAATACATGGTGCGTTTGTGATTTGTGAAGTGTATCTGGATGAGTAATGCCTGTATGTGGAGTGTATGTGGAATGCAAATCCAGACCCATAGGAGTGAATTTGCATGCCATTGCCCTCCCCATTTATCCGGACTTGGGACCGGCTCCTCAATGGCTATTCATAAAGGAATATCCACGGAGGAGGTAGGATTTGGCACCGTATTACTAAGATTGCGGTGTCCGTCCGTCCACCCCTCTGTCTGTTAAAAGGCTGTATGTATGAACCGTGATATCAAGAGAGATGAATGTCCACAGGTGATTTCTTTCTGTTGCCGCTGTAGCAATAAATAATAAAAACAATAAAATTGTACGGACCCTTCGTGCGTGACTAACTCGCACTTGGCTGTTTTTTTATATTACACACTCACTGAACTAAAAGCTTCAGTCTTACCGATGTCAATAATATCATAACCGCAGCTCATTAGGGAATTTTCATGTCAGCGGTTTTTGTTTATTATCACATACACACATATTTTGTATCATCAAGATCATAATAATTTTAGGGTGATTGTACTGGTAGGTATACGCACTACAGATTTTATGCAAGCATTTGATAATGATGTATACCATAGAGAAAAGAAGGCATTACAAAATTTATTTGAAACAAAAATGTATGCATACCTACATAAGATTTTCTCTTCTTTTGATTTCTATGTTTCCGATTCGTGCTTTTGTTTTTTTTTAATCAAATGCTTTATGATCTTGGACTTGTACCTACTATGTATATGTTTAAGATAGACTTGATAGAGCTTATATTCTGATTTGACAATAAATACGTCAATTATCTATCCTAGTACGTAAATACATTATCCTTAGTCTAAGATCCATAGCCATTCTGTTATCTCAAATATATAATATGTACTTTTTTAAAAGAGTGTTGCTGGGACTTTTTTCCATCGCCTTTTTATTCTCAACTCAACATCTAGCCTAAAGGCGATGACCGAGAAAAAATGTCATTTATTAAGGGAATATATTGTATTCCTAATAAATTTTTTTCTTTCTTTCTTCTTTTCCATAAGAACATAATAATAACCTAAAACTAATTAAGTTACTAACAACTAGATATGAAGTCACATAGGCATGAAATATACTAGAGTGATAAGCACAAACGATTTTCGAATGACTAATACAGTTTTGCGCCACATGTAGGTAGTTAGCAGTTTTTTTGCAATGTTTATTGTCTGGGAAGCTTCGATAAAAAATCCTTGACGGTTCGGTTCACGGCTTTACGCTTATCTTTCGTTAATTGTTCGCGCACATAGGTACTCTTTATTGTTGCATAAATTTTCATTGTTTTTGCATGAAGAAGTATTTGCAGGCAAACATATCAGTACGAAATGTGGTAAACAATTCGTATAAAACGTTCAATGTGTTACGTAGGTAATTGTAAAATGCAATATTTTATAAATTGTCTGTTATATAAAAAGATGAATTTGAAGTGCCTTATGTAGGCAGTATCCGTTTACTTAAAAGTACCTATTCACAATTGCATTGCTATAAACGGAATTGTAAAGGAGACTTGCCAGCTTATTTATTTTTAACATCTCATCGTTACTAAAACCATATTTCTGTTTAGAATGTTTTTTCTGATCAGATTATTGATTTTTTCAGTAAACAACCCTAAAGCACAAGTACATACCCAAAATAATCCCATTGCTTAGCAACGACCCTTCTTGAAAGAGAGCTTATTTATGTCCTCGTTGTTACAATTTTGGCAAATTATTTTTGTTTGTAGTAAATATTTGAAATAACCAGCATTGGATAAGCGTGGTGGAATAATGGAAAGAGATCTGTGCCCAGCAGTGAAACGTAAAACACTGCGGCCAAATATTCGAAGAATATATTTAAAGAAGAAAGGCGCCAGTTTCACAAAAATGCGCCATGAAAAAAATTACATCTATTCGAGAGAAATAACTTCATCCTGTATTTTCCGGCATAACGCCTCAAGACTATAAATGGTGTAAAAAAAATTAAGCTCACTTAATAATACTGTTATTAAAGTCACATGAAGCCATTTCAAGCATTGTGTACAAAGAGAAACTTACACAAGTAGGTACATTGCGGTGTTGCTAACGAGTGATACCACGTGACACGTTATTTATCGTTCGAAACTTTTTGTTCTGTATTCATTGCATCTCGAATGCAGTATGCAACAGCACTTCGCTCTCTATATTGTCTCTACACACCATTTTCCCATCATTGTGATTGAGCAAAGCACGAGTGACAATCGATACGAATACACAAAAAAGTGGCCAAGTGCGAGTCGGACTCGCGCACCAAGGGTTCCGTAGTTCCTTACCATTATCTGTAAAAACAACCGGCAAAAATCATGTTTCTTGCAGGGGCTTATAATTTATTTACGGGGATTTCAATATATTTTTTTAATTATTTATTTTTAAAGTGAACTGTGAATATTTCAAGCGGCTACAAGACGTCATTTTTAAGATCAAGAAAAACCTTTGGGTACCTACTAAACCCTAAAAAGTGGCTAAGTACGAATCTGACTCGCCAATGAAGGGGTCCGTAGTATTCTAAATGACAAAGCTGTAATATTTGAATTTATGCTATATTACAATAACTGCTGATTATATCTCGCTCAACACAATTTTCGTTTAAAGTGTTTATTGTTTATTTTTTTTTTGTTTAAACTCTTCGGCGATACACAAAATACATCTTCCTACCATGTTTCAACTATTAGTCCTAATAAATAAATATCTTTGGACAATTATTCACACAACACCATCTGATTCCAAACTAAGCAGAGCTTGTACTATGGAAATCAGAAAGCTGATAAACATACTTATATAATTCTAAATACATACTTAAATAGATAAATTAACACCCAGACACAGAACAAATAGTCATGTTCATCACACAAATATTTGTCCTGGGTGGGAATCGAACCCACGACCTCACGTTTCGCAGTCGGCTCATTACCCACTACGCCACGGAGGCTGTCAAATGAGGCCTAATGGTATTGGAATAAAGATTATGACGAATTTATAAGGGTTCCATCTTTTGCCAGTCGGCTAGGGAACCCTAAAAAGCGTAACCTGATAATATCTTAGAACTAGTTATGATCGTTAAGTTTTCTTGTCGACGCGTTTTAGTCGTATTTTTTTCACGTCAAAGCTATATCGAACATGAAAGCAGACACCATGACGGCGGTACCAGCATGTGTTTTTGTTACATACGCCTAAACAAAACCTATAACCAAGCTTACTTGAAGGTTATTTTTTTTTGTACGCAACCGTTTAATGTTTCATATATACTTGCTATACCAAGAGCCTTTGGTTGATTAAATCCATACTAATATAAATTTGAAAGTAACTCTGTCTGTCTGTCTGTCTGCTACTCTTTCACGCTTAAACCACTGAACCGATTTTCATGAAATTTGGCATAAACATAGAAAGGACGTTGAGAAAGGACATAGGCTACTTTTTACCGCGGGAAAATATCCTATTCCCATGGGCAGCAAATGAAATGAATGAAATGCGCCGTGTAGTGTTACAAATACACTACGTGTTATTACTTACTTCATTCACGTCGATTATCATATTTTATAACTTATATCCTTTTGTTTTATTCTTATACTTTGCTTTTCCTTTATTATTTCTTTACAAAATTATTTACTTTCTGTGTTTGTTTATTTACATTTTGACGCAGCTATCAAAATTGTCATGTCTGGTCTTTTATGTTTCTTATTTTTTTAATTCGTTTTACGGTATTGTATAAAAATCCTTTCAGCCATTCAATATTAAATGAAAAGAAAAATTTTATGTTTCTAACTTCATTTCATAGATTAATAAAGTATCGTATTGTCTTTGGCTTATTCATGTTTTTTTTTATATTAGCCCGTTAATCAATATTTTAATTTACACATAAAGCTGAAGAGTTTGTTCGTTCCTTCGTTTGTATGTTTGTTTGAACGCAGTAATCTCAGGAACTACTGGTTCCAATTGAAAAAATATTTTTGTGTTGGATAGTCCATTCATCGGGGAAGGCTTTTTTTTAAAGGCAGACGGGCCGCGTGGTGTCAAGCGTTCACCGTCGCCTATGTACACGGGCAACCTCAGGGGAGCCACCCGAGGGCTTTAGGCTATATAACATCATGCTATGACTAATAGCAAAGTTCAGGCGGACGAAGTCGCGGGCGGCCACTAGTAAAATAAACCAAACCTACTGTACATCTAGTCAAGGGGATCACGTGATTGTGGGGGAAGGTGAAATGAAAGGAAAATACTTTATTGTTGACTGTTTACATACATAGAATAAGATGTCATTGTTTAAAATTCTTATTGCAGTTTTAAACAGCCTACCATATCCTGGCACAATATTATTAAGTTAAAGTAACTAAAAAGGATTCGTTTTAAGATCCGTTGAGGTAATCTTAACGGATCACGGTGATATTATTTGTTATTTCGTGGTCATTATATAATCGTATCTAGGAATCAAAATGAGTCCAAAATAAACTTAGTATGACGCACATTGGTCAGTGCCTTGATTTATATAGTTGCAGAGAGAATCAAAATAAACCCAATAATAGATTTCAATGAAGGGTCGTTGCTAACCTAATAAACTGTTTAAACTTTCGCTAACGCTCTTTGAAGCGGAAGATTGATGTGGCACGAGGCACTTCGCAATATTCAATAACCTATTATTAGAAACTGAGATAATAACAGAAACGAGAGCGGAAATTGGTGACATCACTCTATAATTAATATAGCACGGCGGTATGAACTCGTCGTAAGAGGTTGTTTACGATCTTATCTAATACCTTTAAACGAGCAAATCTTGTAAATACCTATATACATATACATATAATTTAAATCTCGGAAACGGCTCCAACGATTTTCATGAAATTTAATACAGGGTTTCGGCGATGATAGATTGATCCAGCTAGGTTTTATTTTTAGAATTTGTCGTTTTATTCAAATTTTCAGCGATAATCAACTTAAATATAAACTAAGAAATATGACTGCTGGGGAGCCCTGAAAAGGAATCAAAGAGATGGTCGCTTATCATCATGTAGCCCGTCTGATTTTTTTAAACCTGTTAGCCTAGTTGGTAAAGATACTGAACTCAAAAGGGTTGAAGAACCGAAAGGCATTTCTGACTAAGAAAATCGTTATAATTCGATTGTAACTCCAATTTTCTCTATAGTAAAAGAAAAAAATATAATGCTTCGTTAGGATGTCTCTTCATTTAGCACGCCTGCTATAGGGTTTAATGAATGAGTACCCTAAACAAATCGTATTCAATCCAAAGCATTTCACCTATGTTCATCGATATCGAAAATGACCTGCGTGGTAGACTATGGCCCATGACCTCAAATCTGAGAGGTCGTTGAAGACGATGATGGATTATATCCTGTCTCAGTATTGTCATAATAATATGAACTATAAGGACCCTTATACGTGCTAGACGTGTACTCCTGTTATCGATAACGATTCACGTGACAGCCTCGATAGCTGTTGAACACATATACTGTTATAATGGCGGCATTATACAAACATTTGGCTTGTGCAAGTGAGTATAGAATTGCAATCGCACACGTGCCTGGCTTAACACATTGTCCTTACATACGGGGGACGCGCGTTTTCTAGTCACCCACAGGGTCTTTAAGATTTGACGACTGTCAGAAGAAGTTTAATAGGGATGGCCTTGTCCAATTTTTTTTTTACCATTACCTCATCCAAATGCATTCGTTGTTCCTGTCAGATCATGCAAATGCAAATTCATGCCGGTTATTTGTTTTTGAGTGACGTCAATGTCTGCCCTGAGGGCAGTGCCCTCTAGACTGATTTATATGCGTACGCCGTTTATGCAGTACTATGTTTTCTTATAAACTGTTCGATATCGTCTTCTGGTTAGTCGTTCCGTACAGATTTACAAGAAAAAGAAAAATTAGAAAGAAATGTTTATTTCATATTAGGGATACAAAATATTCGCTTAATGAATGTCATTTTTTCCCGGTCTTCGCCTTTAGGTGCCCGTTTGGGCTAGATGTTGACCTGAGAGTTTGAGAGAGACCGCATTGTCCAAGTGCAGTTTTATATTCTTTATAATTACGATACATAGAGATCTTTAAATCTCGTATTATTTAAACAAAATCTTCGTCTTTACCCTAACAAGATCACGTTAACTTTTCCTTAACATGTATTTTTTGTAGTTCTGTTACAAGGGATGAGGCCAGTAATTTTTACATCATATTGTTTCTCTTACTTCCAACCTGTTCCTATAGAATCTTAACCTTCAGTCCTTACATTTTATTATTTGTTTTATTTAAAGCTAAAATCAAATTTCTGATCCGACAAATAGTCAAATGCTTTATTGTTATCTTAAAAATCACAATATTTTAGTAAATGAAACTATAATTTAAACGTAATGTAGTCATATAAATTCCAACACAAAAAGTGATGTTCAAGGTAACATGTTGTTATTAATATTAATCTATTATATACAATTATTTAATTTAAGATCTGTCTTAATGCGATTTTAAGCTAGCTTTATGGCAATAAATATCTACGAAAAATATGAAATTTCCACATTTATGTAATTTGTTTCTTAATAATCTTATGTAGTATGTATTTTAATATTAAAATTACGTCTTCCGGGTCGCGTTAAGTACACGATTAAGTATTTATTTGATGTAAAAATATATTACATATGTAAATATGAACCTAATTATTTAGTATGCTTAACTATATTTCGTGTAATATTATTGTTTGTACTGTTTGTAGTTAGTAATCTTTGCACTTTAAGAGGCCGTATACGAAATTTTGCCGACTTCGCTAATTTATCTGATTTTACACATTATGTTTTGCAGTTTCAATACAGTATTTCCAATAGTTTTATTGCACAATATAACTTATCATTTCATGAATAACTCCTTTTTAGCTAGCGTCGAGTATTATATTATAAGGCGAGTTTTAGGTTACTTTAAAAGACTTTAGTGCCAAATTGTTGTTAATAATTTGATCTTTGAATAATCTTTGCACTTTAAGAGGCCGTATACGAAATTTTGCCGATTTCGCTAATTTACCTGATTTCACACATGACGTTTTGCAGTTACAATACAGTATTTCCAATAGTTTTATTGCACAATATAACTTATCATTTCATGGATAACACCTTTTTAGCTAGCGTCGAGTATTATAAGGCGAGTTTTAGGTTACTTTAAAAGACTTTAGTGCCAAATTGTTGTTAATAATTTGATTTTTGAAGTGAAAACTTCTTTAGCGGCGTTGTGCACTTTTTTTGGAATGGGTAAAAATGTTAAACTCGCATCAGGACACGTGGCCTGATCGAATATTCATAAGACGGAGGGGTGACAGCTGATGGCTCGACTGTCTGTATACTTGTAAAATTCGTGTATATCAAGTGATTAAAATACCTATGGAAATTGAACAAAGTGCATCTATTAATGAAAAAAGAGACGAAGAAATAGTGAAAGAAAATGAGTGAGTACTTTATAAAAATACTAGATGAAAACCTACTGAATGTACTAAATGAAAAATAATACTGATAATTAAAGCTGTCACCGTCTTCTACTTCTACTTGTTTATTAAGCAAAACAAAGTAAAAAAAAGTGGCTATTGTATTAGATTATTTTTGAAATTATCAGTTATATAGTGCAGTGAAACATAATGGAAATACTGTATTTTAACTGCAAAATTTCTTGTGTAAAATCAGGTAAATCAGCGAAATTATCAAAATTTCGTATACGGCCTCTTAACGTATGCCTATCTGCTGTTTAACATTAAAATCGCCCTCTTATATTCTCAGTAATTATTTTGTTACATACTTTTTTATTGACTGTTAACATTACAAACATGCATTTGTACTTATATGGTAAAAAAAATTAAAACTGTCTACCACATTCTGGCCTTCAATATTATTTATTTATTTTATTATTTATTAGGTTAAAGTGTTTTAACATCCGTTCAGAATATTCATTACGGATCATTGGCATGAGGGTTGCCACCTTTTTTTTTGCAATTAAAGTACATTGGTTATTATAGGTAAGAAAAATAAAGTACACAGTATCAAAATAAAGTATACATTTTATTATTATTATTATTATTTTTAAAGACATATTTCTTATCGCTTTTGGCAGTTTGGATGAATTTTCACCTTTGCAGTCTATTTTTAAATTAAAGTAAAGATTCATTTTTTATCAAATTTAGTGATGCTCGGTTTCTTTCGTCTCGCCATTTACTTTTTGACGTGGCAGGAATTGAATTGAATAAAAATGAAATAACTTCGTTCGTTTAAAGAAAAAATACTTACGACTAAACTTTTCGAAGTCTCAAAGAAATCAAATCATACGAAATAAAGTATTTTCGTGTACTTTATTATTCTCATAAAGTATAGAGTACAATTACCTGAAATAACGTACAATACTTTATTATAAAGTACGGGTGGCAGCCCTACTTATGTGCCCCTGCTTCTCAATCTGTAGTCTTCGGGAATATAACGTCTATATTTGATGTACTTAATATGATATACTTAAAAATATTATCTATATACTAATCATGTATATAAAGCTAAAGAATTTGTTTATTTGAACGCGCTAATCTCAGGAACTGCTGGTTCGAATTGAAAAATTATTTTTGTTTTGATAGTCCATTTATTGAGGAAGGCTATAGTCCTATAGTGGCAAAAAACTGAAGTCCACGCGGACATATCTCGGGCGGCGCTAGTCGATTATATGCGACTGCCATTGATACACTTTGTAATTTATATAAAAATAAAATATAAGAGGACTCTGGATATTATTGTTAACATTATGTATTGTGATATATACATAATAGTAGAGTTATGAATTTAAATGGGTAAATTACTGGTATGTTATATGTATGTTAAAATAATTTTAGCTCATTGATACTATTTATCTTATCAGTAAATGCGTAGAAATCATCATAACATATATTTTAGAAAACATAAATAAGTTATAAAATAAGAAAATGTTAATATATATAATTAATATAAACTTAAATTTTGTTTGCTATTTGTAAATCAAGTAATTTCTATATGCCTATAAATTAGGCACAGCCTCACGATTTCACCTTATCAACGAGGATAGCTACCATGATCTGCTAAAACATGATGCTTTATTTCATCATCATCATAATCTTCAGTGATCGATCCATAACCAAACTGATTTTCAGAAAGACTGACAATATCACACCCTGTGTATACATAAAAATCTGGACGATTCTCAGGTATTGAAATTGCAATAAGATGTTTTTGTTCATCGAAAAAATAAAAATAAACTCGTAATTCGTAAGACTACCAGTGAAAAACAAGTTGGTTCTAAACAGGGTTACATATTGGTTTTAGACTAAGCGATCCTAGACCATGTTAATATATAGCTTCTCATATTCCTGTTGTACAGGAGCTAACGTAAGAGAGGAGTCATTGTGTTCGTTATCGGCGCGGCCTTCCTCGGAACAATGGCCGCTGCAATAGCTGCATGCATTGTGTGCGTTGTGGCCCAGGTGGCCCATGGTGCAGGGTGCGTAGTGGCTGGAATGTTGCTAAATCAGTTAGTTCTTGTTTTAGTTACAAGCTTATACGTAAGAGAGGAGTCATTGTGTTCGTTATCGGCGCGGCCTTCCTCGGAACAATGGCCGCTGTAATAGCTGTGCGTTGTGGCCCAGGTGGCCCATGGTGCAGGATGCGTAGTGGCCGGAATGTTGCTAAATCAGCTAGTTCTTATTTAAGTTACAAGCTTATACGTAAGAGAGGAGTCATTGTGTTCGTTATCGGCGCGGCCCTCCTAGGAACAATGCCCGCTACAGTAGCTACGTGCATTGTATTGGTTGTGGCCCAGGAGGCCCATGGTGCAATGGCAGTGTATTTATTCCTGGAGCTAAAGTAAGAGACATGGCAATATGGCATTTTATTCGTTATCGGCGCTGCCTTTCATGGAACAATGGATTTTGCAGTAGCTGCGTGCATTGTGTGCATTGTGGCTCAGGTGGCCCATGGTGCAGGATGCGTAGTGGCCAGGATGCTACTAAAGTTTTTTTATTTTTTTAGTTATACACTTGTACGTAAGAGAAAAGTCATTGTTTTCGATATCGGCGCGGCCTTCCTCTGAACAATGGCGTCTGCAGTGGCTGCGTGCATTGTGTGCGTTGAGGCCCAGGTGGCCATGGTGCATGGTGCTTAGTGGCCAGACTGCTACTAAATAAGTTAGGTCTTATTTTAATTACTAATTCACTTATACGTGAGAGAGGAGTCATAGTGTTCGTTATCGGCGAATCCTTCCTCGGAACAATGGCTGCTGCAGTAGCTGCATGCAATGTGTGTGTTGTACATGCAGGATGCGTAGTGGTCATGATGTTACTAATAAGTTAGTAATTGGTTAAGATACAAGCTTAGCAATGTATTCCTGAAGCAAATGTAAGACAAGAGTCATTGTATTCGCTATCGATGCGGCCTTCCTCAGAAGAAAGGCGGCTGCAGTAGCTGAGTACGTTGTGGCCCAGGTGACCCGTGGTGCATCGTGCGTAGTGACGGATAGATGCTAAATAAGTTAGTTCTTTAGTAACAATATTATAGGCACTGCAATATTTTCCTGAAGCTAGAGATGTGAGAGAGGTAATGGCGCGTAATGTCTGGGATAACGTGACGAAGAATTTATTATTTTAGTTGTCGGCGCTAGGAAGCGCAAAACTTTCCTCGAAGAAATGCCTAGAAATAACTGTTGCTCTCTGATTATATAAAGGCGTTTTTTAAACTTTTCTTTAACTTACTTTGTCCTTTTTAATATTTTAACACGCTTCATTATCTTGATCTGTATGTATGTATGTATGTAACGGAAACTTTTAACTTCATTTTCACATATTTCTAGGAGTCTGATTAACTTGAAAATTTGTACAGGAGTCAAGGGCTGATGACAATACAATAATATGAAACAAAATTCAACTAAAAAATTAACAATAAATAATGTAGTTTAAAAACTAAAAAAATACGCTTTCGTGAAATAACGAACAAAAAAGTAAAAAATAAGAAGAAATGTACCTATTTTTTATATTACGTACATTATTTATTAAGTTTCAATTTTAATATATTTGGGTCAAATCTTGTAACCGATTGAACTAAAATTTTGCATGTTGCACGTTTGGATAACAGTGGATCGTTATCTATGCATAAATATTTATATTGGCCAGGTCACTTACACAATCTTGCATGCCATTCGATATTAATAGTTATAAACCCATATATTAAAGCATTAAATATTATTAAAAATCTCAAAACTCTGAAGTCACAAACCGTGTGAACTTTTTAATTGAAAAATAGTTAAATTATCTAAACATTATTTTGCTACAAAATAATAACTACTGAATAATAATGAAATTGATGCTTAAAATTTTCAGAAAAAAACTTCAATTTTGGTGTTACTTTAATAAGTCTTAACGATTCACAGTTACTTGTATTAGTTATTGAATAGATGGTTTAAAATATCATTGGTTATTGCTTTCCCCTTTTTTGCTATGAAATTAGATTCTGGAGTACTTTATAAATATTTAACCTCTTATCAATTTCATAAGAAAATATCATATTTCGATCGGTACTCAACTGTATTGAAACTTACTGGTAGACGGAAGATAATTTATAAAAGTAAAGTTTTTCTAAGATTATTTTCAGTTCAATAAAGATTATTGTGGGATTACTCAACCGACTACGACGCTACGACGTGCTACGAGCTACTTTTGTTTTCATGCGCCTATAGTGTCTGTTGTATTCGGTTAAGATATTTTGAATAATAATGTTAATAAAACTACCCAACATTTCACACTCATTGTCCCACAGTAGGGTAGATATACCCTGTGTCGTGGGTACCATGAACACATAAAGACAGAAACACCCAGACCGAGAGCAGAAATTTTAAACTCATCATTCAAATTTCTGCTTTGCCGGGAATCGAACCCGGCACCCTTCTATCGACAGTCCGGCATGGTATCCATTACGCCACGCGGGTCATCCCAAAGCACTCATATCGTGATTGGTAATTGGATATTATTAGTTTTGCCGAACCAATCGCTTCGTCTACGACACATACATACTCGGCTTGTATCGTCGCACGCGCAACCTCGAAAACATTATTTTTAGCCGCAGGAAGGTTCGACGGTCGTATTTCCTCGACACACGCCCACAGCGAACACGTTGTGTACTGTGTACTCTTTTCATTTTTCATTTTTATTAATGGCATCGCAAACTCCGTGCACACTGCCAGCGTCAAGTATAATTTTTGCATCACTTAATAGTCACAGAAAAAATC
This sequence comes from Pyrgus malvae, assembly GCA_911387765.1. Lineage (NCBI taxonomy): Eukaryota > Metazoa > Arthropoda > Insecta > Lepidoptera > Hesperiidae > Pyrgus > Pyrgus malvae. The sequence goes on from OU426958.1 coordinate 12,469,122, forward strand.
AGTGAGTCGTTAGGTATCAGTCAGTCTAGTCAGTCAGATGTTCAAGTAAAGTGATGGCTACATTACCAGAACTCGTCCGATGTAGTTTTGGAGGCAAGCCGAAAAAACATGCTTTCGCATTGTTATTTTATTTCACAACACTCGTGCACTGTCATTAACCTATATCGAACAAAATGCCATCAACTTTATCCGTCAAAAATACACCAAGAAAATGAAAATAAAATACTTTTAAACGAGCAATTTAAAAAAAATATCTATAGTATATTTCATTACGAGTGCGGAAAGGCTGTCATTGCAAGGAGTTCCGACAAATGTCTACCCGAGCCGAGGCGCAGCCGAAGGTGAGGGTTTACAGTCGGAACTCCTTCCAATGACGGTTCCGCACGTGTACTGAACAACTTTTTTTAATATAGTTGCGAAAAAATGAAGCAATTTAATAAAATAATAAAAACTCGCAAAGAACATTTTTGAAAAATGGCGCCAACCGTAAAAGAATACCTATATCATAAGAATAAATAATACTACGCCTATATGCAGAGATTTTTTTTGTTTTCTTCACCCATTCTGGGTAGGCAAAGGGAACTATCCCCATACAGTCTTCAGTAGATTTTTTTATTGATATGAAATGAAAATGTTAATGAGATGAAATGAAATGAAACCTAACCTAACTCATTGAAACAAACTAGTAGCTTCTTTTTTAGAAATATTTGCATGAATCATAAAAACTTCTCAAACTTCGTGGTTGGTTGTGGTGGTTCTTTTTAATAGACATTATTTTGACAATTGGGAAAGAAAACGCACGAGTGCGGAAAAGGTAAAGAAAAATCACGAGTGTGTAATAGCCCACTTCCCGCACGCTATACGTCCCTGCAATACGTCACTTTTTGAGTAACTGTATTAAAAAATATATATTTTGAATCTCGGAAACGGCGCCCAAAGATTTTCTTGAAATTTAGTACCCTGGTTTCGGGGATAATAAATCTATCCAGCAAATTTTTATTGATAGAAATTGTCGTTTTATTTAATGTTTATGCCGTTAAATATAAAATTACTCTTACTGACATCTATTGGAGAGTATTAATAATATTGTGGCGTAGAAAGCCGTCAAATGTCGACCGTCAATCCGTCCTTCAAACAAATGACAATGTCGATATGAAAGATCTCTATAAAAATTTCGTCAATGGAATTAAAGCTTTCTTGGTCGAATAGTTACGAAAGCTGACTACGGAGCTAGAGACCCGGGTTCAAACCTCAAGTAGGCAAGTTGCGTTTTTTATTTTTTTTGACATTTTTTTTAAATTGCGAGCTAGGTATTTCAAAGGGCTTTGTTAAATAACACTAAGACAATGAATGTTTTTCTTAAAAATAAACCAAGAAAATCAATTGTTTTTATCCGAGCAACGCTCGGGCGTCCAGGTACTGAAAATAAGAACACAACTTCAGACTTCCCGCCAAAACTCCGTTGTGTACTTTCTGTTGACCTATCTTTTGAATCAACACATATTGGTAGATTGTATGACTGCCAGTAAAGATTTTATTATTAATCTTTTGTATGTAAAATCTTCCGTGCTTCGGAGGGCGCGTAATGCCAACCCCGGTTGTTATCGATAAAAATTGCCTTAAGGGAGGTTGGAAAATATCCGATAGCGGGTTGGCCAGTAACCCGCATCTCCACCATCCCGCAGTGGAAAAACGTGGGAGAGTAAGCTCCACAAAATAACATTGTAGGTGGTAGAACTATTATGATTCGCCCGGGGAGGTACCACCGCTGCACCCACTTCTGCCGTGAACCAATTCTATTGTGTTTCGGTGGAAAGGTGCAGTTGCCGGCCACACTTACCTGAGGCGACCACCAGCCTCCGGAGTAGCAGCGCAACTGCATGCGACCTCAGTTAAAACTTACCTATGCTTGCTTGAGGTTGTATGTCCATGGCTGCAGGCTGCAGCGACCATTTAACGCCACGTGGCCTGCATGCTCGTTTGCTACTCCATTCAAATAAAATAAAAAAAATCGCATCACCGTGAGAATCTTTACATATTGATGATACTTTTCCCAATTGAATGATAGTTTTACTAGTACTTTTTTAGTGACAGCGTAGGTACCTACCTACCTACCTACCTACTCTAAAAAAACTTTGTCTCTTATGAGTCGTGGTTCTTTGTGTTTAGGCACAACCGATAAACAGAATCCGCATGTACTTGTGTATTCAATATTGCGATATTGTAAGTGGAATAACAATGAGCGTCAGTTTTTGCCTTCGTGAACTTGAACCGCTCCGAATGAGCATAAAACAAAGAACATCGTCGATTCTGAATATATCCGCAACTGCGCTCAAACGGTAGTCGGCAAAGGATTGTTTGTTTGGTTTTAAGTATACACTTTTGTTGGTATACTTAACCTTTAAAAGGGCTGACGATAATATTGTCGTTGTCACCATGAATCTAAAATCTAAAACCTAGTACATAATCTGCAGGTTTTCATTCCCTTGTGAAAACAATCACATTGTACAATTTAATATATAAAAATGAATCGCTAATTCTTTTTGTTGCGTTTGTTATTGTCAGGAGGAAGTTTTTAAGAAAGAAAAAAAAAGAAAATTGCGCGAAACATTAGAAAATTTAAGAATATTAACGGACATAACATGACAGAATGCGTGCTGCAAATATCGTCAAAGAGGATGTAAAATAAACTGAATATCGCTTAAATAGATGCTTCGGTCGGAGTTATTATAATTAATACTAGACCAATTCGAATTCAATATTCATAGTTAACACAGGACAACGTCTGTCGGATCAGTAGTACAATTTAAAAATACGTGTGAAAAGCACGACCAATAATGGGGAAAAACCCGTGCCCAGCAGTGGGACGCAAAAAAGGTTGCAGCCATGTAAAATCTCGAGTTTAATCTGCCTGAGTATCATGTCACGTTAGGCAATTGCGCTGATGCATCGGAAGCACCTTTTACGACGTTCATAATTACATAGCTTGTAAGGTAGGAAAAGAATATTTTTTATAGATTATACTTAATAGATTAGCAAAAAAGAGCTCTGTTAAGAGTAAAGAAGAGGCCTTTAAAAGTAGACTGCTGGACATTGGCCTCACCTAACATTAACCACTCCCGTGGTATAGAACAAGAACCCTGTGAATTCAAAGGCTTCCCTCTTTTGTTAGATCGTCCGTCAACCTGGTAAGGAATTTGAATTCAGAAATTTATTTATACGTACGAAATCTAGTTACGTAAATATAGACCTGTTAATTTAAATTTATGTTAAGTTTTGATATGTCGTTTGACGTCTAACTGAATATTTTTAACGATACGTTAAAGACAAACGTGTTTTTTTTGAACCCGGTTTAACTATTAACCCGGTAGCTGTTCAATTCAAACGGCATAGGGCCTCTTACACCACCTAACGACAGAGCCAAAAGAGATTGTATAACGAATTCAGCTGACCCAAAACAGTTAAGATGACCACGTTTCAAACGTGACGCATTTAGCATTGTTTAACACTTCGATTTGTATGCAACTCGGACGGTTTAGCATTTTCAATGTTTTATCGTGTATCGTATGCATGATTGTTATTCGGGTTTTTATTTTGAATTTTCAATATAGATAGCTTCCGTAAATAAGGATTGTTTTATTTATGACCTAAAACACTGGTTCTCAAACTTATTTTATGTATCGCTGACATTAAATTACTTTCTAAGTCTGCAAAGTCATTGTGAACAGAAAATATGCGTGCCTTGTTTCGTTAATCAATGAAACTCTATATAAAAATGGGAATTTTATTGCTATCCGAATATCGGTATATGCACAAGTCTTCTTTCAGAAATGAATTCGTCGAATGATAAAAATACAGCATCTAATGATTACATTTTAGAGATTCCAAAACAAAAACTACTGGAATTAATAATTTAGAATATGTATTATTATTATTTACTATGTATAAATTGGTTTGCTGTTGATTCTGAACCGAGATCAGATCTGCGCAAGCTAAAATGGAAGAGGGAGACCTCCTTATTATGTATGGTTGGTTAATGTTTCCCTTCATCATACATACACAAAAAAGATAAATGCGCAGAATTCTAAGCGTTTTAAGCATTTTTAGACTATGGATAGGTATTTATTGCTCCTGGCCTGGAGCCTCGTCCACCTAGTCGAATGGATCGCAGAACCACGATAAATTAAGCAAGTACTTGACCCATTTTAAACTCGGCAGGCGCCTGACCTATTGTCACCTTATTGCTATACGCAATTGACATTGAGAATTACATATATTTATTTTATCTCTAGCTGTGCCTCGTGATTTTATTATGACAAAGGACCGTCCTTCTGTCTAAAAGTGTCTTCCGATAGAAGAAAAATTACTGGTTAGCTCTTCACAATAATATTATTGGGAGAGCTATCGAATAGAAAGTCACACAGAATTGTATTTGCCTCTTACTGATAAACATTTCAATTTACGCGTTTTCAAGAACACTGCTACGTATAGTGCTCCGAGGGTTAACTTGCGCATGTCATCTTTTTGTTTCGTTTAATAGCTTGTTGATCGTTAAATGTAGTCAAATTCAAGGAGCCCAACCCAACTTTTTATTTTAACGACTAGAATAGAACATGTTTTTTATGCCGTGTACGTAATCATTTGATCTACTTTAGCGTGTAATGTATTCATCTTTTTTGCCTCCGAAATTAGGTATAGGTTCGTATTATCTATTTAAATTTATAATGCCCAGGAATAAGTTACAGCTGAATAAATTTGTTTCAACGATACGATTTTCCCTATTTTTTCTTATATCTACGTTCTGCGATGTAAAGATATTTCTCGATTTCAGGGTTTCTATTGTTTTGAAAAATTGGTGCATAGATTACGTATTTACGCACTTAATATTAAGTTCTGAATATTGGGAACTTCACCCAATGTAAAATATTTTGTTTCTTTTAAATATGTTTTGATTACCCTGACCCTGTTTGATTAGCGTTTTGTTTACAGATGCACGCGGAGGAAACTGTCGGCTTCGGCATATCAAGCAACGGAAAATTCATAATGTCCTGCACGGCGAAGAACGACATGATAATATGGGACCTTAAAGGCAATCAGCTGGATCGAGTGGACACTTACCAAATGAGTACCTACACGGCCAAGATATCCCCGTGCGGTCGTTTCGTCGTGGCCACCGGCTTCACACCCGATGTCAAAGTGTTGGAAGTGTGCTTTACGAAGAAAGGGGAGTACAAGGCGTTGAGTAAGGCCTTCGAGCTCTCCGGTCACACGTCGGGCGTGTATGACGTGGCGTTCGATGTCGATACTTCGCACATCGCTACCATATCGAAGGACGGCACGTGGAAACTATATCATACAAAGAGTGAGTACTGCCAGTTTTAAGTAATGCGTAATTGTTATCTAAATACAACCTTATTGCGCAGTTTTCGCTGAGATATGTCACAGTCATGTCATCGTATGCAATAGTCATGGTGTTATATCAATTTTGTGATAGTCACGTGCTAAACAGGCTTAATTACGTATTTCTTTTATCTATCCGTAAATGACCTGTCCTGACTGACTGATCCAACATCGTAGATGAGAAGATGCCCACACAAGTGGTTTTTTAAGTTGATGATTTTTTACAATAGACACACACACACACAAGACCGCTTACGCACCCACTGTCACGGGTACAGATTGGCTTCTAATATGTTAAAATTATTTATTCCCACGACTTGAGTTTAACTTTAAACAATCATACATTATGCGAAATAAGTAAGTACCTAGGTAACTGCAGTCGCATGGGACACACTTTGCAAAACAAACATATTAAGAATGCGCGACGATACAAGCCTTATACGTAATAATAATAACGAGTATTTTGCTCAAATTGACATTTGAGCAAAATACTCGTTATTAACAATAACTTGTTGTTGTAACTGCCTTGTTAGAAAATACGCGCGTCAAATCAATATTTTGGACATTTCCATAGCCGCTACCTTTTAGTTGCTTAAAACGTCGAACACGATTTTTCAGAAATGCAAAAAAAAAAATGTACAACTTTTTTAACACGCTTTTATTAACTTGACCTGTATGTATGTATGTATGTAACGGAAACTTTTAACTACATTTTCACTTATTTCTAGGAGTCTGATTAACTTCAAAATTTGCACAGGGGTCAAGGGCCGATGACAGTGCAATAATCTCATAACTTTATATTAAAGTCCTTACTAGGATCATCAGGATAAAAAAAATATACGAGGGGCGGCTGATAAGTTCGTGGCCTAAGGTACTTAATGAAACAAATATAAAGTTTTATATTTTTAAAAGCGTCTGATTAACTTGAAAATTTGCACAGGGGTCAAGGGCCGATGACAATATGAGAATAAAAATCCAACTAAAAATTTAAAGATAAATAAAGTTTTTAAGATACTATTGACACCATGAACCCCACGCTTTTTTTACAGTAAAATACATTTTATTCTTATTTTTTTACTTTTTAATTCGTATTTTCACAAAAGCGTGTTTTTTGGTTTTTTAAACTACATTATTTATTTTTCGTTTTATTTCGAATCCAAATGAGTTATGATTAAACGTTGGGCGAACTTAACTAGAGAAAATATATGAATTGCATGTACAGTACAGTCATTTTGGGTAACTTTGAATTGACGTTTAACTTTGAACAAAGTTGGAAAAAGATTTAACAATTTATAACTTCGAAATTTTCGATGTTTCAATATAATAACTGTGTTAAATGGATGTGACAAGGGCATTCGAATATGTAGATCATAAATTGTTGATTGTTAAGTTAGAGAAATACGGAGTCAGAGGTAATGCATTAAACTTAATCAACTCCTACTTAACTGACAGACAGCACATTACAGAAATAGCAAAAATTAATGAAATCACAAAAACTCAAGAGAAACATCTTTCTAACCCTAGGAAAGTACTGTATGGCGTGCCTCAGGGAAGTATTTTAGGCCCTTTACTCTTTTTAATTTATATAAATGATTTTCCTAAAGTCATAAAACAACCGATGATACTATTTGCTGACGATAGTACAGTAATATTTACAAAAGAAAACACAGACTCTTTCGAAAGAAGTATAAATAATGCTCTTGAATCCCTAATAGATTGGTTAGACAGTAATAATCTTAAAATTAATCTCGATAAGACAAATATAATGTCATTTAAAAACAGAGTATCATACGGGCAAACAGTAAATATTGACTATAAAGGAAAGTTGATATCAGAAATAGAAACAACAAAATTTTTAGGACTATACATAGATAGCAAACTAACATGGCAGTCACATAAAGAGCACGTCTGTAAACAGTTAAATAAGTTTTCTTTTGCTTTATATAAATTAACAAAAGTTGTAAGCAAAACGGCGGTTCTGGACGCATACCATGCGTACGTTGGTGCCACATTAAGATACGGAATAATATTTTGGGGTAACGCGACGGGAATACAAACCATATTTAAGGCCCAAAAAAAGTGCATTCGAGCCATATGTCAGCTAAAGGAAACTGATACTTGTAGGCCACACTTTCAAAATTTAAAAATATTGACTTTTCCTTCTTTATATATTTACGAAATCTCTTTAATGGTCAAAAATGAAATAGCTAAATATGAAACCCTTAAATCAAAAAGGCATCCTAATAAATTATGTTCAATTGCTTCTAAAACGAAACAATACCATAATAGTGTCTTTTGCATGGGACCAAAAATATATAACGGTCTACCGGAATTCCTCAAAATCAAAACGGGCAACGAGTTTAAAAAAGAACTTAAAACTTATTTACTGAAAAAGGCGTATTACTCAGTCACTGATTTCTTAAACGACAAAACGGCATAAAGGAATTCCATAAAAACCTGGGAGGTTTTTTTTCCGCCGGCTTTTTTTCCTCTTAGTGTACAAAAACCCTGCAATATGGGTACCCAAAGCCGACGATCGGATTCGATCCGAAGTACAAATAAATATGAATAAATAATTAAATAAACAAACAACTAAATAAATACATACTTGAAGAAATAAAATTTAAAAATTTTAATTTTCAAAATGCGCAATATGGGATCAAATAAAAATAAAATTGATATGATAATAATGTACATTTTTATAAATTGTGTTATTATTAAGTTTTTTTTTCTTTTATCTTTGTAATATTTGCATACCTCATGAAGGTAAATATGGCGTACTAAATATGTATTAACAACTTTTGTAAACACCCATATTTGTGCAAATAAAGTTCTTTGTCTTTGTCTTTGTCTCTTTGTCTAAATAGATTGCCAAAATGTTTTTGTACCAAATGAAAATTAAAAAAATAAACTTTCAATGCCATAATTCTGAAAATTCCCGCCTCTTCCGTGGTGAAGTTGCTGGAAGTTTTTGAGCTCTGATTTGGAATCGTAAACTAGTCTCCTTTGATTCATATGGCAAAACCAAGCTATTTGTTACTTTTGTACGTCAGTGTAGATATCATTTTTATAGATTAGGTTTTAAAATTTAATAATAACTTCTCTTCATTTTACCTAAACCTTAAAATATTAAATTTATACATTCTAAAAAAAATTATTCCAAGTTACTTGGGTAACGTAATGAGATTTGGATCTCATGATAAATTTGAATACGAGTTTTAGGATAAATTATGGGTAGTTCTGTTGTTTCTTCCGTAAATTTATTTTGTTAGAGAAAAAAAGCAACTCAAAAGTACACTATTCATTCAATAAAATAAAGGTTATAAATAGAAATCAGATTGTAATAATACAAATAATGTAAAAAATGTTCAAAGTTACCCGAATTGTACGTATACTTGTTAATTTCTAATTAATTAATGTTTAAAAGTTCATTTCTGGTACCTTTCCCCGATTCTGTGCCATTTTAATACAAGTGATTAAAGGGACGAACTAAGAAGAAGGAAAATATTTATCTTAATTCTTAACTTACCTACCATACCTTAATCTATTCATAAGAAACCAGCTCATAATAATAATGTAAAAATGAATTAATTACGTTGGAATGTTTTTTGTCATCGCAAAACAGGTCTGTTGAGGAAACTCCATGTGTACGTAGTAAAACTGACACTAAGGACAATGCACTAGACAGACCAATTTTACGACACAGGAAGGAAAATTATATTTTTAATTTTTTTTTATTGGAGTGTAGTAGCAGACGAGCATTCATGTTAAGCGATCATCGTCGTCTACGGACATGGGCAACCCCAGGGGAGCCACCCGAGCATTGCCGGTTTTGGAGGAGAGCTTTTTTACAGCTTTCTTGAAAAACCCCATGTTATAGTCCACTGGGAATGCCTCAGCTGGCATGTGGTCCCATAACCTACACATCTGGTAAAAACAAGCGTGAACAGCGGACTGTGGAGGACCGCCACGAGTCCAGATGGTGCTGGTGGAACTTTAACCTTCTTCTGGTGGTATAATCATGGAATGGTGATGTAGGCACCAATTTGGAAAGTTTCTCGGAGCACTCACCATAGTAAAGTCGCTAGAACACGCAGAGCGAGCCTATTTCTCTGGTGCAAGTTAAGCGGTCAATCTTGGGTCGTTGACGATTCGGACTGCGTTATAAATTGAAGTGGGTGCTGCGGTGGTATTTCCCCGAGCGATCTACCAGCTACAAAATGTTGTATGTACGAGAAGAGACCGCTCACGTGGTCGGTATTTTGACCTTCTACACATACGTCAAGGTGTCTGGCCGTCTGGTCTGAAATCAAATAACTATGAATCATTGCAATACTCGGAATTTTTGCAATATCTACGTGTGATAATCGTCTTAATTTAATTATTTCCATTTAACTAAATAAAATTAGTACCCTGGTTTCGGGGGTGATAAATGGGTCGCGCTTGGTTATATTTTTAGAAATTATAAAATAATAATTTTTAACGATAATCAACTTAAATATAAACAGAAAAATACGACTCTTCCTGATATCTATTGGAGAGTATTAATAATAGTGGATGCCCGAGCGTTGCTCGGATAAAAACAATTGATTTTCTTGGTTTATTTTTAAGCAAAACATTCATTGACTTAGTGTTACTTAACAAAGCCTTTTGAAATACCTAGCTCCTAATTTGAAAAAAAAATTGTCACAATAAGTAAAAAACGCAAATTACCTACCTGAGGATTGAACCCGGGTCTCTAGCTCCGTAGTCAACTTTCGTAACCATTCGACCAAGAAAGCTTTAATTTCATTGACGAAATTTTTATACAGGTCTTTCATATCGACATTGTCATTTGTTTGAAGGGCGGATTGACAGTCGACATTTGACGGCTTTCTACGCCACAATATTATTAATATTCTCCAATAGATGTCAGTAAGAGTAATTATGTATTTAATGGCATAAACATTAAATAAAACAACAATTTCTATAAAAAAAAAATTGCTGGATTATTTATCTGATTTATCTGAATTATTTATCTGAAACTAGGGTACTAAATTTCATCAAAATCTTTGGAGCCGTTTCCGAGATTCAAAGAATATATTTAGATATATACAAGAATTGCTCGTTTAAAGTTATTAGATTATGGCGTAGAACGCCGAAAAACGCTCCGAATCCGACGTTCAAAGAAATGACAATATCTATTTGAAAGAGCTCTATAATAATTTCCTTCATTGAATTAAAGCTTCCTTGGCCGAATGGTTACGTGGGCTGACTGCGAAACTAGAGACCCGGGTTCAAACCTCGATCAAAACCATATTACGTTATTTTTTTATTTTTTGTGAAACTGTTTTTTTTATAGGGAGCTATTTCATATGGCGTTGTCAAGTTACACTAAGCAAATGAGTGTATCTTTTGAAACTAAACCAAGAAAATAAATTATTTTGTGAGAGGGATTTTAGGCCATAGTCCACCACGCTGGCCAAGTGCGGTTTGGTGGACGTCATGCTATCGAGAAATTATGAATTTCTCTCAGGCATGCACCGTGATGGAGAACATCGTAATCAATTAAATATCACCATATTTTCAATCACCGTGGAGCAGCGATAAATGCGCACATTACAAATTTCTTTGTCAGAGGTGCGCGCCTAGGATTTGAACCCGGGATCGGTCGCGTCGAAGACCGCGGTTTTTTTCCACTCGGCCATCGCTGCTCTCATCGTCTCTCTCTCTCTCTCGTCCCACGTATAGATAAAATTAATAGATATGCAGGCTTTTCGAAACATATAATAATTTTGTAGGTGGTACAACTTAAATGGTTCGCCCGGGGAAGTACCACCCCTGCGCCCACTTCTGCCGAGAATCAATTTTATTTTGTTCCAGTGGAAAGGTGCCGGCCAGACTTACATGAGGCGACCATCAGCTTCCGCATTGGCAGCGTAACTGCATACGACCTCAGACAAGACTTTCTTATGCTTGCCTGAGGTTGTGTGTAGATGTCCATGGACAGCAGCGACCACTTAACACCAATAATAATTGGCCTGCATGTTCGTCTGCTACTCTATTCAAATAATTTAAAAAAATACTTATTTGTGGTAGCTGTATGCGTAATTGTTATCTACATTATAACCTTTTTGCAGTTTTAGCTAAAACTTGTCATAGTCATGTCATTGTAATATGCAGTAGTCATGGTGTGATATCTTTTTTGTGATAGTCACGTGCTAAACATTCTTATTTATTTCTTTTATCTATTTAAAAATGACCTATCTTGACAGACTGGATCCATCATCGCAGATCTTATGGTCTAAGATACGAACTAGAAACGACCTTCACCCATCTGTTTAATGGATGAAAAGTATTTTATATGAAATTTAATGTATTAGAAAAAATATCTCGAGTGGGTTGCCTAAATAATTCCTGGCAAGACTATGATTAATTAAAAATTGAAAAATGACTTTTTATTAAATATTGCACTCATGTGTTTAACGAATAAATTTAATACCAATCGAAAGTATGAAACCTGTAAAATATGCAAACGTTGGGTTGTCTATTTTTTTCCTGGCGTAACTACTGGATTGCCAGGTATAAACAGGTAAATCGATAATAGTTATTTTCACCTATATGTTTAATAAATAAATCTTATATCAAAATTAACGCTATTTAATTGTGAATACCACGATATAGGGTTGTCTGTAAAAACTGTCTGTAAACATGCTTGATTTAGGTCTGAATCTGGGTCTCTACCTCCGCAGTCAGCCTACGTAGCCATTCGACCAAGGAAGCTTTAATTCCATCGACGAAATTTTTATATAGCTCTTTCAAATCGACTTTGTCATTTGTTTGAACGGCGGATTGACGTATGACGTTTGACGGCATTCTACGCCACATTATGAATATTTGCCAATAGATGTCAGTAATAGTCATATTTTTCAGTTTATACATATTTAAGTTTATTATTATCGCTGAAAATACCAATAAAACGACTATTTCTAAAAATGAAACCTATCTGGATCAATCTACATAATATCACTCCTGAAACCCTGGGCACTAAATTTCATGAAAATCGTTAAAGCCGTTTCCGAGATTCAAATTATATACAAGAATTTCTCGTTTAAATATGTTAGATATGTTTATAGTGTGTGTGACCAACCTATTTGCGTCACGTGGCGGTTTTATGCGTTAATTGCAGGCTACGGCGAAACGGTATGGGATGGACGACGCGATATCCTTGTTTGTATCCTTCGCTTGGTATTCCATTACGAAATGACTACGTGACACGGACTTTACCTATGTACGAGTATATTCATTTAGAATTATGTCAGAAGTAATAACATTATCTCATGACGCGCACGCGTACATTAAAGAGCAGTCGGCCTACGACTGAAGAGGTTAAAAAGAAAGAAATAAAAAAGTTTTTTTTTTCATAAATACAAAATATATACTTAATAAGTAACATAAGGTTTAATTTAATATATTAATATAATATAAGGTTTGATGAATTTAATTTTTCTTAACCATCGCCTATAGTACAGGTGCCCGTTTGGGTACACAAAAGACGGCACAAACAACTCCCAGCTCTTTTGAATCCAAAATAGTACAAACATATTATCATTTAAGATGATAATGGGCACACGTGATAGCTGATCGTGTAAGTATATCAATATCGTCCCACATCCACCTGTTCACAGAATTTATTATTACAAAAAAATCGTTAAAGAAATCTAAGTAACTTTCTCCAAATATGGAAGAATACACGGGGAGTATCTCGTGTGTCATCATCAACTACCCTTTATGGAGTCTTTTTTGAATAACGAGAAACGCATTTCTAAGGTTCTTGAAATACGAGTGTAATGCTTTTAAGAACATTATACTACAGCACGCATTTGATTTGAGGTGGCCTGTTGCGATAACATTGTCTTAGAAAAGTTTAGATTTTTTTTAATCGATCTCATAAACTTGATTTCAATACATAACATTTTGTTTTGTTTACACAATTCCAAGACAAGACTCTGACGTAATAAGGAATCTATTGAGAATTGAATAACATTATTAGTTTTGCCATCATATTATTAGTACGTAACTATGAGTAATTCTTATACTCAATTAATGGTAGCTTAGCCTTAAGGAAAATATTTAGTTTTGTGGAAATGTTTTTTAAAATTTCGAAGGATTTTACTATGGCGATACACAAAACACACGTCATAGTCACATATCCCTCACTTTTTGAGATTTTATGTCATACTTGTCAGTGACTGAGGGCGCTGACGAGTTTATGAGATAACTTATTTAGTGACTATATTTCAAGGGGATATTTTTGGATATTATTAAACGTAGTAAAAACGTAATACTACGTATTTATCGCGAACGCAAACGATCTAAACTAAGGCAAACGGGCACGGTCGGGTGTGAGATGGGTGACCGCTAGTGGCAAAAAAATTCATGCGCGTTTCCGTGCTTCGGAGGGCACGCTAAGCCGTCGGTCCCGGTTGTTGTCGATAGATAACAGTCGTTAAACCTTATCGGAGGCCTTATGAGCGGTTTGAAAACATCCGACAGCGGGTTGGCCACTAACCCGCATCTCCACCAACCCGCATTGGAGCAGCGTGGTGGAGTAAGCTTCAGGCCTCCCCAATAATGGGGAGAGACCCGTGCCCAGCAGTGGGACGCAAAAAGGGTTGCAGTCAATTTTCGTGTATACCTATCGCTCACGTTTAGCAAAAAGGACATAAGTGTCCTAATTGTAAACCAGAATAAAAATAGCTCTCCTTCAATTTTATTTCTTAAGTGGTACCTACCTACAAAGGGCCGTCGATATCATCACCGTTATAATAGCCGATAACAAGCCAGCAAGTACAATGCCGGATACCGTGGGTGTTCGACAGTTTAATAGAGACTTAACATGAAAATAGCTTATTTTTGTATTTTCCATACATACCTCCTCAGACTAACGCCCACGTTTTTTCGGCTGTTGAAGTTTTCTCATAAGTACTGTTCGTAACCGTTCATATCTACCTGTTGAATTTATTTTCGCTTCGTTATTTGAAAAATAATGTTAATAAAATATCTTGATAAAAATAAATGTAGCGCTTTTCATCGAAAGCGGGAGTCCTCATTATTTTATGCTTGGTTGTATGTATGTATTACGTCCGTTACCTTATGACCTCTCTTTTATTTTGTGTCTTTGAAGGAGTAGTACATGAACATACAGGCCACAATTTTAGTGGTCGGCAACTCTAGAGCCTGGACGGCATCCGCCACACAGTGCCAAATACAATTTTTTATTCAACCCTTTTTATGTCCCACTGCTGGGCACAGGTCTCCTCTGAAAAGTGAGAGGGATTTATGCCATAGTCCACCACACTGGCCAAGTGCAGATTGGTGGACGTCATGCTTTCGAGACTTTATGAATCTCGCAGGAATGCACGGCGATGGAGAACATCGTAATCAATTAAATTTCACAATATTTTCCATCACCGTGGAGCAGCTATAAATGCGCACATTACTTATTTCTTTGTCATGGTGCACGCCGAGGTTTTGAAGCCGGTATCGGTCGCGCCGGAGACCGCGGCCTTTTACCACTCGGCGATTTTATTGTGAGAGAGACACAATAAAATTACTTGTTTGAAATGGGTTCTTGGGTACATCACAGATTTCTGTTGTCTTCTGATTTTCTGTTGTTATACGAGTATATTAAAAATCTACGAATTAAAATAACATACACAGAATATTATGTCTTTTAGAAATAATCATTTTCTCAGGCGTTATGTTAATAAAAGATACTTATGTAACACTCGTTTACAGTGTTAGCCAAAGATCAAAAATCTTTTTATAAATAAATCTTTCAAACAAAGATCATAACAAGCGACTCATATTTAATTATAGTTGTTATAATAATAATTAACCTATTATACCATCCATCTATTTCCGTTTTCTATTCTTGTTTGAGCACATTACTAAATATAACGCTTGGATCATATCGACGAAAATCAATGCATTTCATTTCTAATGATTGGTGCAGGTATAAAATTACTCGTATTAAGATTTTAAAACATTTTTATTTGACTGCATAATACCACGCCTGCGGAATATGAAGACGGAATATAATATTAATGTTAATGTTAAAAAGAGGGATCTCTTTCTTACAGCAACCCTTAACTACTGTACATATACATCGGTGTACAGAACCTAAAAGTTTAGTAGTTTTATAATGTACCTATTTACTTATACTAAACCTAACCGTGCCTATGCCTATTTCAATTGGATCGTGACTAAAAGAAGATAAACTAACGTATCGTCGTATAGTTCGGTTTTGCTTTAATATTAGTTAAAGCAATTGTAATAGTCGCTATTACAATGCGGTCTTGTACTACCAATTCAAATAAGATACTTTAAATGAGCTGTCAAAACGTGACATTTTCATAAATTTTATATGAGAAAATGATTTGTGACGTCAGAACTCATTTTATAGTCAATTAAATAAAAATCATGTATGTATAAAACAATACCTAATTAATAATCATTTATTTCCAAGCCTGGTTTAGTGCCACCCTTTTCAGATATGCACTTTGAATTTTTCCGTGAATAGTGTACAAGACCCTTTGAAATCATTGATTTTGATTAATAGTTATTCTAAAGAGGAAACAATCGGTAGGTACTTATACGAACGTATCAAAGACTATTGTTACGTTCGTACTTCTTTACGAATCAGCTTTTTAGCCCTTCAATTGAGTGGCTGATTTACCCAGATGACTGCGACACGATAATTTATATTTCACGCCAGTAAACAATTGAATACTTTGGTCCGAAAATTCAAATCAAAAGTTAGAGTAATATATTATCTTATATATAAAATTCTCGTGTCACAATGTTCGTTCCCGTACTCCTCCGAAACGGCTTGACCGATTCTCATGAAATTTTGTGAGCATATTGAGTAGGTCTGAGAATCGGCCAACATCTATTTTTCATCCCCGTAAGTGATAAGGGTGGCCCACCCTAAACATTTTAAGGCGATACGGAGTTCGCGGGGTCAGCTAGTTATATATAAAATTCTCGTGTCACAGTTTTCGTTGCCATACTCCTCCGAAACGGCTTGACCGATTCTCATGAAATTTTGTGAGCATATTGAGTAGGTCTGAGAATCGGCCAACATCTATTTTTCATCCCCCCCCAAACTGATAAAGGTGGCCCACCCCGAACATTTAAGGGCGGTACGGAGTTCGCGGGCACAGCTAGTTATTATTGTATTTTTTTAAATACCTTTTTATCGCGAAAACACTCCAAAGCAGTTTTTCTTTCAAATTTCAGAATATATATTTTTTTGTTTTCTTTTCAGTCAATTACACGCAAGGCGAATCACCTCACGTGCTAGAGACCGGGAAGTATACACAAACGGCGAATCCACCCCGTATCGCGCTGTCGCCCAATGCCGAAGTTCTCGCCGTGTCTGTGGACGCCAGTATCGAGTTCTACGACACATACACCGGCCAGATGTATGACACCGTCGAGAATGTATACAGCGGTAAGCTTTAATTATTATAAAGTTTTTATATTTTAGTATATGCTTTCATATAAGTTTAGTATAAGTTTTCATATATGCATGCACATCACATCGCTTTTTCCCCAAACGCTGAAGTACTTGCCGTGTCTGAACGCCAGCATTGAAAGAATGTCTACAGTGAAAACTGGTAAGTTTTACTATCGTTTTGCTATAGTTTTGTATTGTTTTTACTCGTATTAGTCGTCGATAATGTGTACAGTGGTAAATTTATTTATTATAAAGTTTTATATAGCTTCAAGTATGACTGTTCCTTGTATCGCGCTGTCACCTAATGCTGAAGTGCTCGCCGTGTCTGTTGATGTTATTATCGAGTTCTGGATGTATGACACCGTCGAGAATGTCTATAAAAGTATTACTGGCAACAGACAACTTACCTTACTTCTAAATGCAACAGAATTGCTTATTTGGGTGTAGCGTGTGGTGATTGAGTACAATAGTGGTACTTCTTTGATTGGACCATGTAAACCTACTTACTATAAGTTTTATGTTTAACGGTTCCCATTTCTAAAAGGTTACCCCATGATCTAAGGGCACGACTCCAAATAAAGTTTTTGGGAGTCTAATACAAAAAAGTTTTATTTTTCACTTTTTAATTCAGTTTTTATTTTATGTTTATAATGGGCTGACGACCCACGTGGCGCAATGGTTACCATGCCGGACTGCCAATTTAGGGGTCCCAGGTTCGACTCCCGGCGTAACAGAAATGTGAATGTAGAGTTTAAATTTATGTTCTTGGTCTGGGTGTTCCTGTCTTTGTATGTGTCCATGGTACCCTCGACACAGGGTATTAATTACCTTATTGTGGGGCTATGAGTGTGTAATGTTTATTTATCTATACTATTTAATATTATAAAGAGGAAAGATTTGTATTTGAGTATTTTTGTGTGTTTGTGATGAATAAACTCAAAAACTACCGTTCCGATATCAAAAATTCTTTCACTTATTAGAAAGCTACATTCACCCTGAGTAACAAAGCCTACTTTTTACCGCGGGAAAATGTTTCATTCCTACGTGAAAACGGGTAATAGGGTCAACGCAGATGAAGCATTTGGCTAAACGCCTATGATTTTAATATAGCAATGAAGCCTGGAATAGCACATAGGTTATTTTTTATCCTACGGGGATCCAATAAGCGGGTCCACGCGGGCGAAGCCGCTGGCGGAAGGCTAGTTTATTATAAATTAATTTATATGAAGATTCTAGAAGCCCGGTATGTTCTGTAAAACTTGATAGGTAGTACATAGAAATTGTGGAATAGACTACTATCATAGAATATCACAGCTTCGCAGAATTTCTAATTGTTTGGATATGGATCAGTGTTATTTTTGGTTGCGGGAAGTGTGGAGTGAATTATACGAGTATAACAGAGCTGGCTAAAGAGAAGCGGTTGATTATTTAGTTAACAGGAAACTGAAGTGATGTTCTATTGTGCTGCTTTGTTTATGGAAGCGAGTTCATATTTATAATGTTGGTTTTACTATAAATATTGCTATTAAAAAACGAATAAGCAGACGTACATGCAGGCTGGCTGCAAACTGCAACCCTTCTTCTTATATAAGTGTGACCCAGTGGTCACACTTATATGAGAAGGAGTACCTGGTCAGTACCAGGGGCGTACCACTGAAACGCGAATTGACGTACCTCACAGAACTTCTAGAGATTTTTTTATTTATTTGAATGGAGTAGCAGACGAGCATGCAGGCCACGTGGTGTTAAGTGGTCGCTGCAGCCCATGGACATCTACATACAACCTCAAGCAAGCATAGGTAAGTCTTGTCTGAGGTCGTATGCAGGAGGCTGGTGGTCGCCTCATGTAAGTGTGGCCGGCAACTGCACCTTTCCACCGAAACAAAATAGAATTGGTTGACGGCAGAAGTGGTTGCGGCGGTGGTACTTCCCCGGGCGAACGATAATGGTTCCACAAATACATTTTATACATATGCGAAGATTCTAGAAACACTGAATTCTAGTATGAATTATGAATGAATTGAAACATGATAGACGTGAAATATAATACTAGCGTAAAATCTAACAACTTCGCTTAGTTTGGAGGCTGCAGGAACCGGCCAGGTAATATTAGAAGCACAAACTATTGATTGTTTAGTTTGTACAGGAAACTGAAATTATGTTCTATTATGCTGCTTTGTTTAGTTTGTAGAAACTAGTAAATAACTATCATCCCGGTTTTCGTGAATCGGATAATTTTTCTCTAAGTTTTTATTTATATTTTTGCTTTACAATAGAGATGAAATGTGGGCAAAAAATCAATAACTTTAAAAAATATGTCGTTTACTTCTTTTTTTTCTTATTCTTTTTATGACACAAGAAGCTTATAAAATAAATATTGCCGTAAATTAGTCTCAAGGAGGTTAAATTTCTGGGGATACCGTCCCATATGTATGTTACCCGCTGTCTTCTTCTGGTCGTCAGTTTTTGTAGCTTGTATAGAAGCCAGCTATCCTTTAACCAAGACTGTTGCCATTCTAAAACCTTCCTTCTCTAGTGGAAATCGGTCTTTGTCACGATATACATAGTTTTACCATTGCCACTGATATCAGCAAGTAAACCACGGTCGTCAAACTATGAGCTTGTTTCGAAGGCTCCGTAATTCATCAATTGCAACACACATTAATCGAAAACACATGACTTCAGGCGCTTGGTAGTTTGCGGTTAGGCAACAGAGTTCTTAAATCCAGCATTAAAAATCCGTTTAATGCGTGTAACGCTATTGAACGCTTAAGCAAATGAATCCAATCCATGAATGTTGCAATAATTTTCTTATACACCTAGGGTTTAGATAAATAAATTATAAATAAATAACGCTTCACACTCATAACCCCACAGTAGGGTATATATTATAACATGTGTCGTGGGTACCATGGACACATACAAAGACAGAAACACAAACACCCAGACCAAGAACAGAAATTAAAACTCATCATTCAAATTTCTGTTTCGCCGGGAATCGAACCCGAGACCTCTCGATTGGCAGTCCCGCATGGTAACCATTGCACCGCGCAGGTCGTCTACATGCCACTAATAACAGTACATCCGTTGATGTATCGTAGTTCATAGAGTTGAAATATTGATCGAAATATTCAGTCCAGTGAATTCTATTTAAAGCTTCAGTTTATTGGGATCTGGATCTCAGACGTTATTGATCGAGCCCAGGCGAACACACGTGTTTTATATATACATACATATCAAATAACTAGCTACATAGTCCTAACACCCTATTGTGTAAATTCTCTTTAGAAATAGAACATTGTTGGGAAGATTTAAACTGGAGCTTTTGTTGAATATTTACTCATATTTCTGCTATATCTTGATTATATGATACAACGGTTGGCGCTGAAAGTATTGTGTCATATCTATACATCTATGTATACTAATATTATGATGCCCGAAGAGTTTGTTAGTTTAAAAGCGCTTATCTCGATTTTATTAATTTGTATAAAAAATATAATATTAATGTCATCTAAACTAATGAATATCATGTGTTTGTGTGTGTTCATGGCCCCGACGACTTAGGGTATACTTACGGCTATGGCTGTAAAATAAAAATTGTTTGTCTGTAAAGTCGATTTACGCAAGACAGTTTAACGTAACAGCATCATAACAAAACTATGAAAACCACATTAACTTTTCTCTTCACTTTATAAACAGTCGACAAACAGCGCAAGCCGAACGCTCAAGCCTCAACGTAACGTTACAATGAGCGTAACGTTACAATGAGTCACCCTTTTTAGTGCGTGCTGCCGGCTTTCATCGATTTATCAAAATTTGTTTACACCTTTTATCGAGCGAAGTTTGAGGCTATAAAACATCATGATATAACGTGGGTCAAACCACGGACACATCTAATTTCAGATAAAATAAATACCTACAATAAAGCATTGTACAGTTCAAAACTTTGAATTCTCAGTGCTTGGGTTATATGAGGTTCGCCGTTCAGATGTTTATGAGAAATATGTAGCTTTTAGCATTTTTCCAATGCCTAGTTCATTTCGTAGAAGTGACAATTGATTTATTTCAAATCAACTAATTTATTAAATGTTACTGGCGTATACTTAATGACCAAATACAAAGTCTTACCAACTATACCGCTTACACGAGTTAAAAGCTTTATTTAAGCATCTTACATTAATTTCATTTGCCGATTTTGAAACGGGCATAATGTTCAATGCATTTAGTTATTGACGTGTCCTAGTTACGCCCTGCCCTATTTCAGACCAGATATGTAATAACCAGTTAGAGACAGCTTGTATGTAATAGTTATATATATCTAACTAGGTAAAGACAGTTTGCTATTTCGAAATGCTAGCCATCTAAACAAACACAGCGTTTATAAAAAGAATATCGGTCCACAAACGGCGGAGTAATCTGTGAACATACCTAAAAAAATACATACTGCCGAATACAGTGCCCTTCCACCAAGTTCGCGCGCCCAAATTGAAGCATGTACATAGGTGCTTTGGCAAAGGGAGATCTCCCGCCGGGCGAGGTGGTCATGCCCGGGGAGCGGCCGCGCTCCAACTGACTCAATTCGGAGCTTGTATATATGGTAGGATATTCCGAAAACTTCGATAGCGTGATTCAGGAATACCCGTGTTGCCATCTCTTGATGAGTAGCGGAAGGTCGCTACATCACCCCCTGCTCAGACCGGAGGTCGATAACTTCTATCCATGCTTGAGTAATCTTCGCTTACAAGCGCCTTGAATGCCCTCTATCTGCAGTGAGTCGAGATGTGAGGGTGCAGACCTTGTGTCGCCCTCTGTCCACGATGAGTCGGGATGTGAGGGTGTAGCGAAATGTGGAGATGCCCTCTATCTTCAGTGAGTCGAGATGTGAGGGTAGGTTGGAATGTGGAGGCGAGTAGAGTGGGTACTCGAGCCGTCCACGATGTCGCAGGAGGTAGCTGGATCAGGATCAGGAAGCGTTATCACGATGCGCTGCGATGACCCTGACGAGCTGGTGAAGTGATGCTGCAGTCCATCCAGGGTGTGAAGGTGCGACTGATGAAGGTCAGAAGGGACGTATTCTTGTCCAGGGTCACCAGTTTGGCAAAGGGAGATCTCCCGCCGGGCGAGGTGGTCATGCCCGGGGAGCGGCCGCGCTCCAACTGACTCAATTCGGAGCTTGTATATATGGTAGGATATTCCGAAAACTTCGATAGCGTGATTCAGGAATACCCGTGTTGCCATCTCTTGATGAGTAGCGGAAGGTCGCTACAGTGCCATTAATGGCACCAAATGCCGGGCCGCTCCGTAAGACTAAATTTTATCACAACACTTTTTAAAAACAAAATAGTAATTTTTGGTCAAAATAAAAATATTTTGTTTGTCTAATGTGACAGCTGTAGGAATCAATTTAGTGTTTCAATTTTGTCAGCGCGCTTGTATGAAGACACTCATTCTATACGTATTTATTCTAAGACAGTCATCGATAAGACAGTGCCTCCTTTTGGAATACTGTAAAAACAGTTAAGCTACAAAAGAACACGGAAATTGCGTAATATTGACTAACTTAAAATTACTTTGTCAAAATATTATTACCTAATTATAGTTCTCAAGTTCATATAACCAAGGTATCGTTTACATGGACTCGAGGTTGTTAGACGTTTGAATTATTGAGTTTAGATAGCTCAAGGTATCTGGTTAATTGTGTTGTGTCTGTAAGTACATCTTTTATGCCTCGTGACTTCTGCAGTGAAAGACTAAACGGATGGAGTTGTTGAGATAAGCAATTAGGCTAGGCTAAATTCAAAAAATAATACCATTTAAAAATTACTATCAAAGTTTTCTTGTTCTTTAAGTTAAGTATATAGGCGAAACTGCAGTCGCCATGATATTACGTAATACAGTCTTGTAAACAAAGAAGTGTCAAGTGATCAATGTAACGTTTGAATTTATAACAGCAGCAGAGACTAGAGCTCATCTGTTTATGAGACAACTGACGTCTTGGATACTGCTTGTACAGGTCAGGTATAAAATTCGGTGTACTTAATTAAATTAAATAAAACGACCGTTCGGACTTGAATGTAAAAATTGTAATGCAATGAACATAGAACCAACGACAATGAATAGTGGCATAGACAATAACAGATAACAAAATACACAGAAAACACATAAAAAATACAGATAAAAAAGGACATTAAGGTATGGGCGCGTTCAATCTTCAACACTGCTGTAGAGCAACATAGTTTTCAGCGCGGCAGCGTTTCCGTCAAAATCGCGCAATATTAGAATTTGTAAGATTTAATTCATTTTATGGCACTTATCCCTTGAATGGCTGGCTGGCTGGCTGCAACCCTTTTTGCGTCCCTCTGCTGGACACGGGTCTCTCCCCATTATTGGCGAGGCCTGGAGCTTACTCCACCACGCTGCTCCAATGCGGGTTGGTGGAGATGCGTTAGTGGCCAACCCGCTGTCGGATGTTTTCAAACCGCCCATAAGGCCTCCGATAAGGTTTAACGACTGTTATCTATTGACAACAACCGGGACCGACGGCTTAACGTGCCCTCCGAAGCACGGAAACGCGCATGAAGTTTTTGCCACTAGCGGTCACCCATCTCACACCTGACCGCGCCCGTTTGGCTTAGCTGCATAGATCGCTTGCGTTCTACGCTCGCCGCCGAGCCATGCGCGCTCCTTGAATAAAAATTATAAAATTATGATTTAAGGGGCCGTATACGAAATTTTGCCGATTTTGCGGATTTACCTGATTTAACACATGAGATTTTGCAGTTAAATTACAGTATTTCCATAAGTTCATGGCACAATATAACTGATCATTTCATTAATAATCTAATACATTAGCCACTTGCGTCAAGAATTATAATGCGATTTAGGTTACTTTAAAAGATTTTTAATGCCATATTTTCATTATTAATTGTTTTTTTTCATTAGTTTTTTATGAAATGAAGTGTATTTATGTCAAATAAATTTTATGAAGATTATTCCAATTTGCCGAAATCAAATGTTATTTCACCATCAATGTACAGAAAATGTACCAACATTTTCTCTTAAAATTGACTAAGTTCAATGTTTTTTACTAATATTTTTTATATGAGAGTGGCAAAAAGTGGCTCATTTACTATGTATCTGATTTTTAAGCAAGCAGCAATACATACCATTTTTTCGATCTGTTTTGATTTTAAAATGATTCGAAAATATTTAATATTCTATACCTATTACAGTAAAATTCACAAACCTATCACCGTTTAATGCTACTAGAACCTTAATATTGGACAGAGAGCAAATATCGATTTCAGACCAAACTATTTTAATCTAAATATCGAGGTTGGAGTAAACACTGAATTATTGAATGTTTGTGACACTCAAGGTCCCGTTATTGATCCATTGTATTTGGTATCGATGTGAGCGTGTCCTGGGAAAACCACGACATTGATATAATTATTGCATTTTCTATTATATTTATGTTGCCATTGAACGGTTAACTTTCTTGGTACGAGAGTTGTTAGTGATTAGTCAATTATGTCACATATTTGACTAATCACTAGTATCTGCTAAGAATGGCCAGAGGTTCATTTTATTTGTTATGGTATCAAATAAATTACTTATGCACAGAAATTCAATAGGATCTCATCATAAGTTCTATTAAAAATCGTCCGACCCGTTTCTTATACTCCGGCTCCTACGAATAAAACATATTTTTAAAAGGCAATAAAAAAGCAAAACATAATAACTATACCATTTTTGTTCATAAAATGTGAAATTCAACAAGTTGAGAGATTAACAACTAAAGTACCGGATTTATTTATTTTATTTATTTATTTAACCATTTATGTACACAGATGCAATAATTACAGTTTTTCAAGTAAAAGAAATATAGTACAAAGGTACTGCTTATTCAATAGAAATTTCTTCCAGCAGACCTGTTACTGGAAAACTGGATCTCAGTGGTTCAGTGTGTGTACGCAAAACATAATAATATATTAAGTAATATACTAAATATTAATATTAAACAATAACGATTATTCACTTAAACTCTATACTTACTTAATATATAAAGCTGAAGAGTTTGTTTGTTTGAACGCGCTAATCTCAGGAATTACTGGTACGAATTGAAAAATTATTTTTGTGTTGGATAGTCCATTTATCGAGGAAGACGGCTATACAGCATTACGCTGCGACCAATAGGAGCGAAGCATCAGTGAAAAATATTGCAAAAACGGGGAAAATCTACAGAGTTTGTTTGTTTGAATGCTCTAATCTCAGGAACTACTGGTTCAAATTGAAAAAATATTTTTTGTTTTGAAGAGTCCATTTATTGGGAAAGGCTATATAACATCATGCTATGAATATTACCAAAGTCCACGCGGACGAAGTCTGAGATAAGATTGGCCAATAAGATTTTGTTCAATTATACAGTTGGTTCATTACCCAGTCTGTCAGGCCAGGTCTTATCCCAAGCTTACATCGAGAAGTTTAATAAAGTTAAATTATGACTGGCAGTAAAACGTCGCTTCGTGGATTTCTTGTTTTACGATTGGAAGAAGCTAAAAAAGGATTACAGTTGTAAAAAGCTGACGTTCCTATAAAAGTCAGGTCACTTGAGGCGACTAAAAAGAAATATAATTAATAAGCTTGTGGTAACGTGAATAATAAATGATTATGTAATTAAAAACTGAAAATAATTTTAAGATAGTAAAACTTATATGGTTCGACGAAATCTTTTTTTTTAATATTAACGGTGCAGCAGACGAGAATATAGGCCACATGGTGTTAAGTGTTCGTTACGCCATCTACTTTCCATCGAAATTCAACAAAATTACTTAACAGCAAAAATAGGTGTATCGGTGGCACTTGGCTGGTCTCACAATAAAAGTTCAACAACCTTTAAAATTGTCCTTTTTTGTTGAATATTGTCATGAATGTTGACCACATCGTCGCTACATGTGCCCGCAATAGATCTGAAATCCTGCTTCAATCAAAAAAAATTATAATTTTTATAAATAAATAAATAATGCTTCACACTCATAGCCTCACAGTAATAAGTAACGGTAACCTTTGTCGTGGGTACCATGGACACATATAAAGACAGGAACACAACACCCAGACCGAGAACAGAAAAAACTAATCATTCAAATTTCTGTTTCGCCGGGTATCGAGCCCGGTACCCCTCGATTGGCACTCCGGCATGGTAACCATTGCGCCACGCGGGTCGTCGAATGACCCTAAGTTGCAGTAACATTTAAAACAAAGTGTCACTTAAAACAAAGTGTCCGTGTTTCATTTTCACTCACTTTAATTCGTTTCTTTTCGTACATTTAGATCACTTTTGAAGAAAATATATTAATAATAATAATTATACTATTTCCGTCCTAACAGGCCTCATTAAAGACATGCGCTTTGATGCGAGCGGCAAGTATCTCTTTGTGGCCGGCGACAGAGCGGTAAGGATCTTCCACAACGTATGCGGCTACTATACCACCATCCAAAGCTGCACTCGACTTCTCCGGACGAAGCAAACTTCGGCCACCATGGAACGACTCAACAACACCATTGAAGACTGCAAACAAACCCTTGCCAAGTTCGACAAGTAGATATTTTAGGTTTTAGGTATATTTTTTTTATGGAGAGCAGAGGTCAGGAGGTCAACTTAATTGAGAGGTGTCTACATAATTTTATACAGGAGACAAAATCCCGCGACGATGGTGCTAGTTTACGTAAAGCTATGTTGGGAATAAGACGAAATTCAGCTTTTGAGGAAGCCGCCATAATGCATATTACGAGTACATAAAAACGAAGTAGGTAAATTTATATTATCGTTATTGCTTCGTAGATTGTTTTGACAGGCAATGTCTCATTATTAGAATTTTAATTTAACAATATGATTTGAAAAAGATATAAAGTGTGTGAAGACAAAACATTATAATTTAATACTAAAATTGATTTCCATTGTTGTTTTTTATTTATATTGCAATATAACATGCAAGAGAACTGTTTAATGTAGATAGTAGTACATTGGTGTAGTAATATACGTTAAAGTAGACATTTTTATAGACTGAGATGGTACTCCTTACCTCTACTCTCCATTCTTTTTTAATTTTAGATCTAATCTGCATTTATTTTTATACTGTCGCACTCTGCCGTACCACTTACATAATACAAACATTAGGTCTATCAGGCTACATTGACTAGTCTGTAATGTAACAATGTTTACAAAATATATCAAATGTTTTTATGTGTGTGCTATTTTATTAGTGGTGAGCTGAGTGCCCTTACTGTATATTGTGAAAGTTATTTTTGAAATGTGCATTTATGAATATTTTTTATACTTACCTTATACCCTATCTATAAATTCTATTTGCTGTCAACGTTGATTAATGTTGCAACCATTTCACCAGACTAAAACTTTGAAATACGTCTAATATATTCGCTTTATTATTAAAGAAGATAAGATTGTTATGCGTAGAATTCAAATACATGTCATGTCAAATCATTATCATTTTCAGCAAAAATAAATATTCAGTATAGCCATATTATAGAAAATTGTCGCGCCGACACAACTCCACACAAATGCGATTTCATGTTGCGATGGGCGGCGACTTCACGTTCAATGCACAGTTGTTATGCTTCACGGACGATGTCTGGCAATAAATTGGGATTACGTAATGCTTCAGTTTTCAATATTCGATCTATATGTCATGAAATTGTTATCATCTTGATCTTTACAATTAAGAATTCACGCAGTACATTTTGATCAGAAAGGTAGAGATACATATAATTACATTTTCTATGTAATTATATCAAATAAAAATAGAATAATCTAAGAATCTAAGATATACAAGTCTACAGTTTATTATTTTAATTTGTTAATCAGTTAAAATTATTGTAAACTTTGCCTACCCAGTGAAATTAATATAATTATATGTATGAGATTATAATCACTTTGGTGTGTCATTAACATTATTAAGAAAATAAATGTTAATCATTAGGCCGTAATTTAATTATAATTACTTTCCGAGTCTAGTTATGAAGCATTTATAGAATTTATTGATGTGATAGATATGTATATGTACACGAACCATATTATGTACCTAGTGGTATATCTATACACGTTTTAACTAGCGTTTGAAGTAATTAATAGTTTCGGTTCTAAGATTTGTAAGCAAGGATTACAAAACAAAAGTGTAAGTAAAGTGAAGAATATGGTGGAATTTCTATAAAAATATACTTGCGTTAAATTTATTATAGATATTTTATCTACCTATGTAATCGCTATTATTTTTAACTTTTTCAGTTCCAGAGTGTATCAAAATCATTTAATGAATCTTGGAACTTCATTATTTGTACATCATCATGATTTGATGAACACAACTATCTATCTATTGATCAGCCTTATAGATCCTGTTGGACATAGGCCTCCAGTAAATTGAAAAGGCTTTGGGCAAGCCACTTAGTTTGGTAGACTGACAGCTGATAGGAATAAAAGGTCTTGGAATGGGATGGTCGAGTTTAGTCTGAAGGAGTACAGGCCGCCCTTCAGAGAGACTGACGACCTAATGGCGGGATGCCGCTGGATTCTGAGGGCAATGTAACTGACGAAGTGGCGAATGCTATGAAGGAATGGGAGGCCTATGACGAACAAACCATGAAAACATTTACTGCAACCCTTTTTGCGTCCCACTGCTGAACAACGGGTCTCTTCCCATTATTGGGGAGGCCTGAAGCTTACTCCACCACGCTGCTCCAATGCGGGTTGGTAGAGATGCCGGTTAGAGGCCAACCCGCTGTCAGATGTTTAACCGCCCATAAGGCCTCCGACAAGTTTTAACGACTGTTATCTACCGACAACAACTCTGACGGCTTAACGTGCCCTCCGTATCACGGAAACGTGCATGAAATTTTTTGCCACTAGCGATCACCCATCTCACACCCAACCGCGCCTGTTTGGCTTAAACGCATAGATCGTTTTCGTTCTACGCTAACCGCCGGACCATGCGATTTAATATTGCGATTGAATGAAAACATTAACTACCTATTTATTAAGCTATTGCCTACTAAGTAATAAATTTTGATTTTTTTATTGTGACTGCTGTGCGATTTGTCTTATCTAACTACCATAACTAAACGAAGATAGAAGCTCAAACTTTCGATCTCTTTCTTAAGTTAAGTTAGGAATACCTAACTAATTAGATTATTATTTACTATGTCATGTCTAAGCTATATGTAACAGCATACATAAAATCTACCTATTTGATTATAACAGCGCTTTCGGAGAGACATGTTTTTAATGATTTAAATTTTTTTTATTAGATTATTGGATATCTACATGTATCTAGTACATGCGAAATTATTCCTTCTGATTTGTTTTTTATAAGTGTAATGAAATCGGACCAAGATGTGAAACATTAAGTACGTAAGGTCGATTGAATTTTGAGAGAAACATTATTAAATTTAATGGATAGTTTTAAAATTAAAATCATAGTTCTAAATTATTCTTCATAATCTTCAGTATGGAAATTCTATCCTAATTAAAATAAAATAGATATTTGTGTTATAATACCATGTTATTAAAAATATATTATTACTAGCTGACCCCGCGAACTCCGTACTGCGTTTAAATATTTCGGGGGGGTCACCTTTATCACTTAGGGGGATGAAAAATAGATAGTAGCCGATTCTCATACCTACCCGATATGCACACAAAATTTCATGAAAATCGGTCAAGCCGTTTCGGAGGAGTATGGTTAATTGTGACATGAGAATTTTATATATAAGATTTTATTACATCAGTCATTGTGACTTGTAGAAAAACACCTATTGTTACATTTATGTACCTACGTTCCTATCCTGTACTGTCAGTAGTCAGATGTGATCTGCAAATAAATGTTTTATTTAACATACCTACTATGTTTTTTATTTATTCTACAAATACGGCATTTTGTTTATGCAGTCAATGAAAAATACACAAAGTGCACTCAATTCTATAAGCAAACGAGGCTCATTCGAGATGCCATAATTTTCCAAAATCAATCCTATGCAGAATTGGTTAAACAGTTTTTCAATAAACCATGAATAATTCAGATTTTTAAACCACTTGTCTAGACGTTCTAGAATCAAGCTTGGAAATATTCTGAGTGAAGTTCTAAAAATTTCTAGATAGTCAATAGCATCTTGACCCATTTTCACATTCAAATATTATGCACTACTCAAGTCAAATCGTAGACATTTAGCTCAAAGTAAACAGAACAGGATCAAAGTTGAGGTAACGCCACCGGCATATTCCCATACAAACGTATTCTCCTATTTCCTCCCTGGATAATGCTTCTAAAGGAATGACTTTGTGACAATATCTAAGTCTGCTAAAGTTATGCCCCTATGTTTTGTTTCTTTTTTCAATCAACTAATTAGATCAGAAAATATGACTTCAAAAATCGTAGAAAATGCCTCTTTCATACAGCCCTAATCCAACAACTGCAAAACAAATTTGAAATGTTTTTAAAACCAAATAAGAAAATAGCAATCAATTTTTAAGGGGGAAACAGAATACGAAACCTCGATTTAGTCAGAAAGTTTGTAGGTGTAATCGATCCGAGTTGCATCTGTCCCTATCGCACTCTACGGGGGAAGGCTGGAGGCAGCGCGATAGCAAGTTACTCCAAATAACTATTTTTCTAATTGGGCTGAAGCCGCGTTTCCTCTTAAGGAAAAAAATTCGCAGCTAAGGCTCGTCCTTATGGTCCGTGAGCCAGCGACAGATTTTCATAACTCTGTAAGTTTCTTTCAGTCAATAACTCGTGAAATGCTTCAGAGAGGTGTACCATGAAGCATTTTGAACGTTAGCTGCGGCTCTGAGGGTGGGTTGAAGAGTGGTAGCCGACCACGTATTTAATAAAAAAAAATCATTTTCTCTATATTGAAATTATTATCAAAATATGTTAGCTAAGCTAGTTAAGCTGATCATATGGTGT